>CM075480.1:39645000-40845000 GCA_037950665.1 Hypophthalmichthys nobilis | reverse complement strand
ACACAACTAAAAAACAAAAGTGAAACTTTTTTCAGTCTGTTGTCACATTACTAATCAAACAGTACAAACTGGATTAGGGAGTGTATCTATATTCATAATCACCCTTTACAAAAATACATAACCTGTGGATCACATGAGAGGAAGTCTACAGGTCCTCTAGTTTATATCTGCTCTACATGGATTACTGCAACACTTTGAATGAATGATCACTTGGGATTGACACCAGTAAGGTATGTCATCTACTACATTGTAGGCATTGTATTCACAGAATCAAAATGTATATATAATATGCTGTTTGTTTGAATATGCTTATTTACTTGTGATGTACACAAACTATGGTAGAATTAGGGATTCCTTTTTGTTTGTGTAGTTTCTCTCACAAATATTTTCTTAAAACACATAATATTGTTATGTCATGTTTTTATTTTAGAAATGCATTGTTCTAGAGTAACAGAATGTGGTGAGATTACATTTGTTTGACCTTTAAAAGCTAAAGACATTAGTTTAATTACAAGTTTTCCACACCAATCAAGTAAGATTTTGTCTGTCTGTCTATCACTTTCTAATTTAGGTTGATTTTCAATTATTGCTAATTTTTTTTTTTTTTTTTTAATTATTCTACAGATTATATCAGCCCAGTTTACTTTTTATATATCTTTAAATTCATCTGTCCAAGAAGAGAAATTCAGTTTTAGGACATCATGAAAAAGCGGTATGTCTGTCTATCTTTTACCAACTGATTTGTTTATTAAAGAGATTTTAAGATATTTAAGGTATTTGAGAAGAGATTAAGATTATTATCTTTATGATAAAGAGATATTTCCCACATTTTACATCTACACAATGTAACCATTAAGTGTTTGTTATGTAGATGAAGTACATTCACATTGTGCATGTATAAGTAGCAGCCATAACTTTGTTTTAAACACTGATGTGGAGAGTTGCTTGTACGGTTTCAGTCATGGTCTCTTTTGTCCCCTCCATAGTAATTGTATGTTATAACAAATAATGACGGCTCACAACAATAACAAAACTCATTTTGTTGCTAAATAGAACAATTTTTGTAAAGTTCAAGAAAGAACTATATATGGGGTACTATATAGAACCTTAATTGTGCTATAAAGTACCTTGTAATATTCATGATTGTTTGAAAATAAAACATGCTATAATTGGTCAGAGTCATGGTAGAGTCTAACTATTTTTGTGGATTTATGTGGACGTTTTGCTATCAAGAATGTTACAAAATCAACAAATGTGTGCAGTAATGAGTTTAGAACAGAGAGAATATTTTGTAACAAACAACCAAATCGGTTGAATCACAATATTTAAAATGGGGTCTGACTTTACTGTATGAATTTGTTAGTGGTTAAAAGAATGAGACATAAAACAGTGATAAGTTTAAATAAGAATTGTGTTTTCTGAAAACATGCAATTCCTGATAAAGAAACAACTCTGTAATAGTCAAGGGTCAAGAGCTCAACTAAAGCAACCACCAACCTCCATGATGGTGACCTCAAATGAAACATCTAAACTTCTGTTAATTCTCATTAAGAACTTCTGTAGACGTGTGACAGAAATAAAGTCAGTCTGGTTAGTAATAAGTGAAGCTGGTGATGCTGTTTGTGGAGTTGTTTAATCAGATCTTCAGAGATTTAATGTCTTTTATCTTCAGTTCATCTAAGGCTGTGGCTGAAGAAAGTTGTAGTTTGTGTTCTTATTTCTCTTTCTTTCAGTGCTTGTTCACAGCAGGTGTTTGAATGATTGAAAGAATGTTTCAGGAACATCATACTAACCTTTAAATAACATTCTACTAACATTAAGGAAACTGAACATTTTCATGTTCTTGGAATATTACAAATCAACGTTCCTAGAATGTTGAATTTTAGATCAAAATTAAGTTGAAAGAACGTTTGAGGAACATTATACCTTATAAAAACGTTCCTCTAACGTCAAGAAAACTGGACGTTTTTTACGTTCCCAGAACCAACACTGAATATTTAGTTGAATGACTGAATATTTAGTTGAATAACGTTCTTATAACAAAATTCTGTTAGCTGGATAGTTTAGGTTTATTTCTTTGCTCTTGGCTGACATGTGGCATTGCTGTGGCCTGCTTGTGGCTCAGATCTGGCAAACAAACGGCCCACACAAGGACCGTAATTCATTGCAGCATGTGGGCCAGATCATCATGTCACATGTGCCAGATGTGGGCCGGATCTGGGCCGACATAATGTTGCTATCTACAAAAGTTGTTATTGAGAATTACCAGAGGTTTAGCCCCTTAACTGTCACAGTCCCGTTGGCCGGGCGCCTCCCAGCCAGCACACCCATGTAGGCCCCACATGGTTTAGCCCAGATGAAATGAACACTACTCAGTGTGCACACTACAGGCTGTTAAGTGTAACACTGAATCAGTGCTGGAGTTAATGAGATAATTAGGTGATAACGAGCAAAATCACTGAAGGACAGAGGAACAACAAGAACTATGACTTCAGCCACAGCCTTAGATGAAATCAACTGAAGATAAAAGACATCTGATCTGAGTAAACAACTCCACAAACAGCATCACCAGCTTCACTTATTACTAACCAGATTTGACTTTATTTCTGAAATACATCTACAAAAGTTGTTTTTGGGAATTACCAGAGGTTTAGATGTTGATGATTTGTTGAAAATAATAGTTTTGCTTGATGTCACCATTATCAAGGTCAGTGTTTGCTTTAGTTATGCAGTTTTACTCTTGATTTGTTTATGTTAGCTTTTCTCTGGCTGTTGTAGCTGTTTCTTATGGCAAGAAAGACAAAAGAAAATGTAATCAGCTGCTTTATGATAAGAATATAACTGTCATGTAATTCACTGATCTAATGACAGGGCTCTATAGTTTTAATCAGAAAAGCTGAATGAGCTTTAAAACACATTGTACAGTAAACACTTTAAAACTCCTACAAAACTTCCTCACACACAGACATCTAGAATCAGCGTATGAATCTCAACAACGGTGACATGCTTCATGCCACAATGCATTCTGGGCACATCATGCAAAAAAAGAATGCATTGCGGCATTAAACATGTCACCATTGTTGAGATTCACAGGCTGATTCTTGATGTCTGTGTGTGAGTAAATCTCACTATAGTTTAAAGTGCTTAGTGAACCATCAGTTTTAAAACTCATTCAGATTTTCTGATTAAAACTGTACTGGATCTTTACGTGAATCACAATAAAACAACGTTAGTATGATATTGCTCATACTGAACTCAACCATAAGATCAGTGAATTAAGCCACTACACAATGATTATCTTTTTATCATGAAGCAGCCACAGCATCTGATTGTGTTTTCTCTTGCTTTTTTTTTTTTGCTATAATAAACTCATTTACAACAGCCAGAAAAACTCTAACATTACAAAGACAAGTCAAACTACCCAACTAAAGTAAACACTTATCACCATGATGGTGTTAAAAATCAATAAGATTCTCAATAAGAGTCTAATCTTGTCTAATCTTTTATTTCATTGGTACTTTATATTTATTTATTATCCTATGTCTGTGCTTTAAAAGTATAAGACCCAGCAATGTTTCAGTTATTTAGAAGAATACTGAAGTCATTTAGTGCATAAAACACTGCATTACTTAGACACACACAGACATCAACAATCAGCATATGAATCTCAACAATGGTGACATTTAAAAGTTTAAATGTCGCAATGCATACTGGGTGCCAGTATAGTACAAAACTCCCAGCATGCACTGCAGCATGAATAAATTATGCAGCTGAATTTTTGTTGCCACCATTGTTGAGATTAATGTGCTGATTTTTGATATCTGTGTGTGTCTGTATGATGCTGTAGTAGCTGTTTTTTTTTTTTTGTAATGTACCATTGTAATGAATTGTTTTTGGAACTCTTGCTGTAGTTTTACAGTGGCGATAATGTAAAACTTTAGTCTGTTAATTCACAATATAATGTAACACAAAGGATTAAACACAGTGAATCAAGAAACTATGTGATAGTTATACATCTTCATCAATACATAACAACTATCAGCACTCAATGACCCTTTTTTTTCCTTCACATTTGTTTCTGCCATAACAAATGTGGTTTGCAAAGACAGTTAAAACAGCCAGAGAAGGAAAAAAAATGATGTTAAAAAGTCAAGGGTCAAGATCTCAACTAAAGCAAATGCTGATCCTTAATGGTGACATCAAACCAAACATTTTCAATTAAACATCAATATCTAAACTTCTGTTAACTCTGAATAAGATCTTCTGTAGAAATAAAGTCAAACTGGTTAGTAATACGTGTAATAATATTTAATGGCTTTAAGACAGTTGTAGTTCTCTTTTTTTTCTGTTCTTGTTCCTCCTCTTCTCTTTAGTGAATCTGCTTGTTAACAGCAGGTGTTCATCATTAATGCTTGAGCATCACTTACACATTCACTTAATTATCTCACTGCCGCACACCATCAATGTTACTTTTACTCTTTGCAGTGTGGACACTAGAGGATGTTCCTGTGGGGTTGAAAGTGTTAAAGGTGCAACATAAAAAGACACACCCAGAAAATGTATTTTAACAGTAACAAACTGTAAGTTAAAAAAACAGTCATTTACAGGCAACACTGTTGCCAGTAGTTTACCGTAAAATTGAGTTTTGTGGGTCACCATTGTGCTGAAGAGTAGAGGCTATGCTTAAGTTCAGGAGAAGATCAACAACTGTTGATTATATGCTGTTTGTTGCTTTATTTAACTGATAGTGACTGTGTAGTTGCTGTTTCAGTGATAATCTCTTTATTTAAGATGTTTTAGTGAATTCTAATGAAATAACTTTACAATAATAATATGCTTACATTATTAGCATTATATAAATATTAGTTTATAAATTTAAATGGCAGTCGGACAATTAAAGAAAGTCAGTTTCTGCAAATGAAATAAGGTAACTTGACTTTTAATTTAGTGAATGGTTATCTTTACAGTAACATACTGTAGTTTACAGTAAATAACTGTACAATCAACAGTAAATTACTGGCAACAGTGTTGCCAGTATTTTACTGTAAAAAAAAAGCCTGGCAAGGTCTAACAGTGCACACAAGGACCATAATTCATTACAGCATATGGGCCAGATCATCATGCCACATGTGCCAGATGTGGGCCGGATCTGGGCCAACATAATGTTGCTATCTGGGTAGTACACAATGACATGATGTTCTACACAATGACATGACGTACAATGCTATGTCCTACACTATAACACATAGTATGTCATGTCATTGTGTAGAACGTCATGTCATTGTGTACTATGCCGCGAAAGTTAACGCTTTTTGGACGTATGTCGAATGCGTACGGCTGTACCCGTCATGTGTACAGATACTTTTCATTCATGTGAAGTGGTTGCCATCATGGTAACGAACAACAATACCTTAACGCACTCACTAATGTAAAGTGGACTAACTTTTATTTAAATCTGTTTATAAGCTATTAGGTTTAAACTTATTGGTCATACGCTGCCTATTGACTCAGTTAATTTGAATGTGTCTATAATGGCTAATGTTGCTTACAGTTTTTTTTCAACTGCTCACACACAAAATCCTTACTTGTCACACAATTTCTGAAACCTGACACTCAAACACCAGAACCACACACCACATCTGCAAAACCATACACTAATTCTCGGCCTTCGACTCATTTCATTAAACACTTTTTGCAAAACACAACACACAATTCTCTATGTAACACAGGAAGTATCTTGATTTCCTTTTTCAAACACAACCATTGTTTCTGTCCAACTACACATGGTTGATGTATTTCTTTTCTTTCGAACTGTGTAATACTGTATTACCAACCACAAATACAGTAAAAAAATAGTTATTTAAATTTAAAAAAAAAGAGGCAAAGTTTTGAAAATGTGTGAAAGCAATTGAAAAAACTGTAAGTGAACAACAAAGTTTAATATACAACGATCATAATGCAAGGTAAGCACATCACATATAGCCTATCTTTTTTTTTAGCGGCATTCAGTACGGGATTTGAATGTACATAGATCAACGCTGCATCCAAAATCGAATACTTCCCTACTATACAGTATGCGAAAAACAGTAGGCGAAAAGTCTCCAGATGACCTACTACTACCAGCGAGATTCTGAAGTGCGCATCTGATGGACACTTTACTATCTCATAAGGCCACGGGAGAGGATTTGTGAATAGAGTTGAAGGGACGCAACTGATGCTGGTAGATCACATGAAAATGACAACATGGTGGATGTAGTCCAGATTACGTTCATACTGCACACATTCATACTATATATAGAACATACATTTTTAACGGTTGCGAAGTAAGTTCAAATTCAAATACCTACTCACGTAGTACCTACTCACACAGTACGTGATTTCGGACGCAGCCTAAGTGTTCTTTCAAATTTATCGCATATACAGACTGTTTCCGGGGGGCGGGGTTAGACTAGTCGACTAGTCGGTTGCAAATTTTCTGTTTATATGGTTATGAAATTAGTTGTTGCGCACATTCCTAACTATAATAAAGAAGAGGTCAAATTGGAGGTCAAAAGGGTCATTGGTGTGTATACTGTTTAGTTTTACACAAATTAAAGGGATAGTTCACTTAAAAGTGGAACTTCTAATTTTACTAAAGAAAGAAAATGAGGTGGATTTGGAATGACATACAGTAATATAATGAACATTGTATCAAATAGTAAAATAAAAAAAAAAGATCTAGCAGTTCTCAGAGCTGTCGAGGTTTCAGATGTAACATATTACATATTTTTTGGAAACAAGATCAGCTGACATGTTATAACTTATATTTTTGTGTAATGGATAAATATCAAATATCTCAAACTTACTTGCTTAGATATCTGTTGGTCGCCTTTGTGATTGCAATGGTTTTGTTTCTGACACCAGCTGTGAGACCCACTGATAATCGCTATTGTAAAGTATCAGATTTTTAATATAGTAGATTTTAAAAGGAAATCTAGCAGTTCTGAGAGCTGTAGAGGTTCAGGATTTTATGTATTCCATGACATGATTTGTTCCGGTAAACCAGCTGATAATCTGAGGAAGGGATAAATGCATCTCAGACTACAAAATAAATAAACTCATACCACAGAATATATTAATTCTTTTTGTGTAATGAATTAATATCAAACTTCTCAAACTGTACTCTGGTGGTTTACTTTCAGATATTGGATTATCATTGTGGTTGCAGTGGTTGCAGTGGTTGCAGTGGTGGCGCTCATTCTGACACTCATTCTGACACGCTCTAAGTGCTGTACTAAAGGAGAAGTGGCAACAGATAATATGAACTGCTCTAAGATTGGGAGGTATGATTACAAAGAGCCACACGTTTCTGAGAGAGATTCCTTGCATGATCAAGGAGACTTTTGCAACCCTAGAGTCTACATATGTTAGCTTCACGTAACTTTACACAGAGCTCTTTGTCTAACAGGGACACGTTGAATCGTGGCGGTTCAGCAGTTGATGCTGCTATTGCTGCTCTGCTGTGTGTGAGTGTGGTTAATCCTCACAGCATGGGAATCGGAGGAGGTGTGGTTTTCACCATATACAATGCATCAACAGGTACGTGGCCTCAGAGAGACTTGACTAGATTCAAACAACAATCCACCACAATGGCTACAGTTAAAAAAAAAAAAAAAGGTCCTGCTCATCTTAATAAAGCACATCTTGAGCTGAATTTTTTCTAACCACACACTCTAAAAATGCTGGGTTATATTTTCAACCCAAATGCTGGGTTGAAACTGCTGGGTAAGGACGCTGGGTTGATTTAAGTTAATTTTGGGTTGAAAATCATTATTATCTGTAACCCAGCGGTGCTAACCTTGGATTGGAATGTGTCAGTTCTGGTACTTTGCCGGTCACTCAACACGGGTAAATTGCAATCAAGGATTTCTCAAATACTCAAATTTAATGGAGGAATTGTGACTGCCTTACTGTCATTTGTGTTATTCATGTAATATTATTGATTATAGAAGTGTTTCTACAGCATGAGACCCAACAGTGTTTTAAAGGGTTAGTTCACCCAGAAATGAAATTTCTGTCATTAATTACTCACCCTCATGTTGTTCCACTCATAAGACCTTCGTTCATCTTTGGAAAACAAAAGATATATTGGATGAAATCCGATGGCTCAGTGAGGCCTGCATTGCCAGCAAGTTAATTTCCTTTTTCAATGCCCAGAAGAAAAAAAAAAAAAACACTTTTCAACAATATCTAGTGATGGGTGATTTTTAAAACACTGCTTCATGAAGCTTCTGAGCTTTATGAATCTTTTGTTTTGAATCAGTGGTTTGGATCGCGTATTAAACTGCGAAAGTCACGTGAACTATTGAAGTTTCAAAACACTTATGATGTAACAAAGCCTCATTTACTGAAATCATGTGACTTTGCCGCTCCAAATTCTTGTCTTGGTGAAGAGGTCTGAAACTTATTGTGCACAGTTTTTTTTTTTTTTTTTTTTTTTTAGATTCTTAAATTCTTCATCACTTGGCCAAATCACTGCAACCCCTTGACTACATGAGCCACAATTTTGTGTTAAATGATATGTGTCATGCCTTCGCCCTCAGGAACGGTGGAGATAATTAATGCCAGAGAAACTGCTCCCATGAGTGCTTCAGAGAACATGTTTAGTGAACCCATAAATAAAACCAAGAAAGAAAAACCAGGTAAACCACAATAAATGTACATATCATCAAACCCAGCCTCCATGATGGTTTCACAGCACAGATTCAGCAGATTAAAACAGCAAAGCACTGATGAGTTTTTGACAGTTTGGCTCTTGAATGACTTGACCACTCCTCTGTGTTTTGTACGAATACCAGGGTTGTTTATAGCTGTACCAGGAGAACTGCGTGGTTATGCGATGGCACACAAAAAGTATGGGAGACTGGAATGGAAGGAGCTCTTTGAGCCCAGTATAAAGCTGGCAAAGTATGGTTTTCAGATTGGCAAAGCCTTGGCCAGAGCTATCATTGAGAAGAGAGACAGAATTCTGAATAATACAGCATTGTGGTAAGAATATGTTATTTGTAAACTAATGGAAAACTAGATTAATTTTTGAAAATGAAAACAGACTTTCTCAGTGGCAGCTGCATTGTCCACAGATGAAATATCCTTCAAGGCAAATCCTAACACTAGTATAATATTATATGAAGACTTCAGATGCAAAAGCCACTAAACACCACCTCCATCACAAATGAGATAATGATACTGAGTGAATGCTCTCCGCGCATACGTTCATCAAATACTTTCACTTCAAATCTGCTAAATCGCAGCCTCAGCCCATTCAGAAATACTACTTCTCCAGCTGGCTTATGATTGGCCAACACGATTCGCATGAGCAGCATGATGCATGATTTTTGGCGCACAAAGAGTATTCTCGTCGCTTCTTAACATTAAGGTTTTTTACATGAAATATTTTAACAATGTCTTTACTACCTTTCTGGGACTGGGTTGTAATTACCTTGTTGTCTATGGTGGGATCAGAAAGCTCTCAGATTTCATCAAAAATATCTTCATTTGTGTTCTGAAGATGAATGAAGGTCTTACAGGTGTGGAACGACATGAGGGTGAGTAATGACAGAGATTTCATTTTTGGGTGAACTAATCCTTTAATCTACAATTAACAGTACACTTTTTATAGTTTTTTATTTTTATTTATAAATATATTTATCTTTTAAATAGATATATTTTTATTTATTTTGAGTAATAGTGTTTATGTAGTTATTGTATAAAGTCTTCTGTTGGTTGACTGACTTTCTGTCGCCATTAAAGTAAAATTACTGAACCTAAACTTAGGAGCTAAGACAAATGTCAGACAGTTTTTGCATCTGAAGTCTTCATATGTCATAATTACAACAGGTTTCCCATCTTTCTTTGAAGTTTTATGACATCATCTTGTGTCTCTTCTCTCTTTTCTTTCCAGTGAAGTGTTTTGCTTAAACAATACTACTGTCTTAAGAGAAAATGACACAATTAAATTTGTCAAACTAGCTGAGACTTATGAGAAGATAGCAAATGGAACAGCAGATGTCTTTTACAATGGGTCATTGTCTCAGATTATAGTGGAAGATATCAAGGCTGCAGGTTATTTCATACTTAAATTTTACTCTATTCATATTTAGGGGTATGCAAGATCTGTCTGAATCTTTGTTTCTTCTAACACAGGAGGCAATATAACTCATGAGGACCTGCAGAAGTATGAGCCAGTGTGGAATGAGTCTGCAGTAAACTTTACTGTGGGGAATTACACATTTCTTGCTCCTGGTGCTCCATTCGGTGGACCCGTGCTCGCTCTGATGCTCAACATACTCAAAGGTCAGTGAGTGTGTGTCTATGGCCATGTTCACACAGCAACACAATACAGATGTCAGTCCTGTATTTAAGTCCTTAATGTGGTTATATTCACACACAGTTCAGTTTCAGGACTCAAAACTGTATTTGTACTGTGAACACAACTGGGGCCTCATGTATAAAACTTTCCATAGATTTCATCCTAAAAGTGTGTGTACGCATAAAAGCCTGATTTTCTGTACGCACAAAAGTTTTCAGATTTATAAAACCATGCGTATGCCAGAACCTGCACAAAATTCTCTTAATAAAACCCAGCCAGCAGAAGATTGTGCGCACATGCATCTCCACCCCGTCTCCTCCCCGAAATCACCATATATATAACACCTAGTTTTACTATCCATTATGTCATCTGCATATTGTTTCCATGCATATTCCCATCCATGTGACACCGTGTTTAACTGTACAAGACATTTGGAAAATAATGAAAATAAGTGCCATCACATTACATTGCTAAAAATCATTCAGAGAGACCATTCCTTCATGCAGAATCTCTCCAGACCCTTCAGATTCCCAGCTCCATGTTGGTGCTCCTACTCTTCAGTTCACTCCACTCATTTTCTTTAGGGTTCAGGTCAGGGGACTGGGACGGCCATGGCAGAAGCGTCATTTTGTGCTCAGTGACACATTTTTGTGTTGGTTTTGGATCACTGTCCTGATGGAAGATCCAACCACGGCCCATTATTGGATTTCTAGCAGAAGCGGTCAGGTTTTGATTTTTTATCTGTTGGTATTTGATAGAATCCATGATACTATGTATCTGAACAAGATGTCCAGGACCTCCAGCAGAAAAATAGGCCCACAACATTAAAGATCCAGCAGTATATTTAACCGTGGGCATGGGGTGCTTTTATCCATGTGTGCACCAAACCCATCTGGTGGGTTTGCTGCCAAAAAGCTCTTTTTTTTTAGTTTTGTCTGACAACTGAATATGCTGGAGATTGTTTCTGGATGAGAGCAGAGGATTCCTCTTGAAACCCCCCCGAACAACTTGTGGGGATGTACAGTGGGTACGGAAAGTATTCAGACCCCCTTAAATTTTTCACTCTTTGTTATATTGCAGCCATTTGCTAAAATCATTTAAGTTAATTTTTTCCCTCATTAATGTACACACAGCACCCCATATTGACAGAAAAACACAGAATTGTTGACATTTTAGCAGATTTATTAAAAAAGAAAAACTGAAATATCACATGGTCCTAAGTATTCAGACCCTTTGCTCAGTATTTAGTAGAAGCACCCTTTTGATCTAATACAGCCATGAGTCTTTTTGGGAAAGATGCAACAAGTTTTTCACACCTGGATTTGGGGATCCTCTGCCATTCCTCCTTGCAGATCCTCTCCAGTTCTGTCAGGTTGGATGGTAAACGTTGGTGGACAGCCATTTTTAGGTCTCTCCAGAGATGCTCAATTGGGTTTAAGTCAGGGCTCTGGCTGGGCCATTCAAGAACAGTCACGGAGTTGTTGTGAAGCCACTCCTTCGTTATTTTAGCTGTGTGCTTAGGGTCATTGTCTTGTTGGAAGGTAAACCTTCGCCCAGTCTGAGGTCCTGATCACTCTGGAGAAGGTTTTCGTCCAGGATATCCCTGTACTTGGCCGCATTCATCTTTCCCTCGATTGCAACCAGTCGTCCTGTCCCTGCAGCTGAAAAACACCCCCACAGCATGATGCTGCCACCACCATGCTTCACTGTTGGGACTGTATTGGACAGGTGATGAGCAGTGCCTGGTTTTCTCCACATATATACCGCTTAGAATTAAGGCCAAAAAGTTCTATCTTGGTCTCATCAGGCCAGAGAATCTTATTTCTCACCATCTTAGCAAACCCATGCGGGTTTTCATGTGTCTTGCACTGAGGAGAGGCTTCCGTCGGGCCACTCTGCCATAAAGCCCCGTCTGGTGGAGGGCTGCAGTGATGGTTGACTTTCTACAACTTTCTCCCATCTCCCGACTGCATCTCTGGAGCTCAGCCACAGTGATCTTTGGGTTCTTCTTTACCTCTCTCACCAAGGCTCTTCTCCCCTGATAGCTCAGTTTGGCCGGACGGCCAGCTCTAGGAAGGGTTCTGGTCGTCCCAAACATCTTCCATTTAAGGATTATGGAGGCCACTGTGCTCTTAGAAACCTTAAGTGCAGCAGAAATTTTTTTGTAACCTTGGCCAGATCTGTGCCTTGCCACAATTCTGTCTCTGAGCTCTTCAGGCAGTTCCTTTGACCTCATGATTCTCATTTGCTCTGACATGCACTGTGAGCTGTAAGGTCTTATATAGACAGGTGTGTGGCCTTCCTAATCAAGTCCAATCAGTATAATCAAACACAGCTGGACTCAAATGAAGGTGTAGAACCATCTCAAGGATGATCAGAAGAAATGGACAGGACCTGAGTTAAATATATGAGCGTCACAGCAAAGGGTCTGAATACTTAGGACCATGTGATATTTCAGTTTTTCTTTTTTAATAAATCTGCAAAAATGTCAACAATTCTGTGTTTTTCTGTTAATATGGGGTGCTGTGTGTACATTAATGAGGAAAAAAAATGAACTTAAATGATTTTAGCAAATGGCTGCAATATAACAAAGAGTGAAAAATTTAAGGGGATCTGAATACTTTCCGTACCCACTGTAGGTGCTGTTTGATCATTTTTTTCTGAGACTCAAGACTCAACTAATCTCTGCAATTCTCCAGCTGTGATCCTTGGAGAGTCTTTGTCCACTCAAACTCTCCTCCTCACCGCGCATTAGGATGATTTAGACACACGTCCTCTTCCAGGCAGATTTGTAATATCTTTAGTTGATTGGAACTTCTTAATTATTGCCCTGATAGTGGAAATGGGATTTTCAATGCTTTAGCTATTTTCTTACAGCCACTTTCTATTTTGTGAAGCTCAACAATCTTTTGCTGCACATCAGAACTATATTCTTTGGTTTTACTCATTATGAAGAATGATCGAGGGAAGACTTGTACAGTGTGCACCTTGGCTTTAGTAAACTCTCAGATAGACACACAATGGGTGATTTTAAGAGTTTGATCTTTAGCTCATTTAAGGACAAGCATAGTTATGCACGAAAGCCTTTTAATTCTTTACAATTTTTAAGGTTCATTTCAAATAATTAAACATTTAATTTCAGGTTTCAAACTCTCAAGCAGCAGTGTTTCCACAAGAGAGAATAAGACTTTGACCTATCATCGTATAATAGAGGCGTTCCGCCTTGCCAATGAGCAAAAGAGTAAACTGGGAGACCCACGTTATGAAAACATCACTGAGGTGAGTTCAACTCTACAAATGGATTCCTTTGGTTTTAAAGAGATATTCAACCTAAAATTAAATTTCTGGAGACAAGAGACAAAATTAGGAAACTTACCCCACCCATACTATAGCAGCTCCGACTACAATTTTTCTCTTGAAACAAATGTGATGTAAGCGGTGACATGACACACAAGATCTAAAGATACCTGCTGTCAGTGACATCAAACTGATGCAATTGAATCTCACAGGTCATGATCAGAAGGTGAATAAACAATGACTGAATTTTTTTCTGTAAACTTTACTTTTAAACCAACTCACATCTCAAATACAGAATTTCTGAATTTGTCTTAACTTTTGCCACATCTGATCTAACATGGGCAGCTTATGTTAAATTAAACAGACAAATCTTGTTTCACAGATTGTCCAAAATATGACCTCAGAGCGCTTTGCAGACTACATCAGGAGTACTATTAAAGATGACACCGGCGAAGAAAACAGATACGACGTGAAGACTGTATGTGACGGCCACGGCACATCTCACGTGTCTGTCATCGCAGAAGATGGGAGTGCAGTGGCAGTAACCAGCAGTATCAATAACTAGTAAGAGAAGTATAAAGAGACAAAGAGAGCAGTGTTATATCCTGGTCTTCATCTAACACACCCGGATTCAGTTATTGACAGTTCCTCCTCCATTTACATTGATAACATCACACCCCTTTGCATCCAAAGACTTTCCGGCTAGACTAGTTTTTTTAGCAGCCAGTCTAGTAGACTAATTTGCATACTTACTGGCTAATCAGAGTAATGGGAAGTGGGAACATTTCTTAGCAGGGGAACATTAATAGGTACAATGACTGAACTCTCTACCAAAAGGCTCTAATAATATCAGATATGTTGGAAGTTGCCATTTTCAGATCTCTCCAGAGATGTTCGGTCAGGTTCAAGTCTGGGCTCTGGCTGGGTCAATCAAGGACATTCACAGAGTTGTCCCGTAGCCACTCCTTTGTTATCTTGGCTGTGTGCTTAGGGTCATTGTCCTGTTGGAAGATTAACCTTCACCCCAGTCTGAGGTCCAGGGGCCGGTTGCATAAACCACTTAGACTTGTCTTAAAAGTTAAGACACTATTTTTTTTCTTGAAGAGTGGTCCTGATTTTTTAAAGTTTGTTACATAAAAAGGTAGATTGGTGTAATTGGAATTGGAAAAATAACATTGATTACCCCTTGGCAACTGCAAGTTGGTCAAACTAGTTCTTAAGACACAGTCTTAATATAGTGACTAAGTTTATGCAACTGGCCCCAGAGCGCTCTGGAGCAGGTTTTCATCAAGGATGTCTCTGTACATTTTATGTCTTTCCTCAATCCTGACTAGTTTGCCAGTTCCTGCCACTGAAAAACATCCCCACAGCATGATGCTGGCACCACCTGGTGTTGGCCAGATGATGAGCGGTGCCTGATTTCCTCCAGAAGTGACGCTTGCTATTTAGGCCAAAGAGTTCAATCTTTGTTTCATCAGACCAGAGAATTTTGTTTCTCATGGTCTGAAAGTCCTCCAGGCGGGCTACCATGTGCCTTTTACTGAGGAGTGGCTTCCGTCTGGCCGTCTACCATACAGGCCTGATTGGTGGAGTGCTGCAGAGATGGTTGTTCTTCTGGAAGGTTCTCCTCTCTCCACAGAGAAATGCTGGGGCTCTGTCAGAGTGACTGTCGGGTTCTTGGTTACCTTCCAGCAGGCGCAATGATATTACGCAGCGGCTGTGACCCCCTGCTTGCACAGGGCGTGTGCCTTGCAACCATGGAGACATTTGTGAGAGACGCTGCGTAATATCATTGCGCCTGCTGCACCCATGGTACGGCAACAAAGTTCCTTGATTATTACGCCGGAATGAGAATATAGTTCCTAGCCATATCAGCCTAGAAAATCGCAACTTTTCATTTTCCGTCTGTCTTAGTACACGATGGAACTACAGAAGAGTCAAGTTTAAAATAGGAAAAATATCAAAACTCTTTGGTTATTTTTGAGCGAGATGCTAACGGTCTAATCCGATTCAATGAATTATGCTAAGCTATGCTAAAAGTGGTACCGCCAGACCCGGAGATCGGCTGAATGGATTCGAAAACGGTAAAACTCAACATTTTAACTCTAGGGGAGTTGGAAAATGAGCTTATTTTCAAAAAAAGTGGAGTGGGACCTTATATAGACAGGTGTGTGCCTTTCCAAATCATGTCCAATCAACTGAATTTACCACAGGTGGACTCCAATCAAGTTGTAGAAACATCTCAAGGATGATCAGTGGAAACAGGATGCACCTGAGCTCAATTTTGAGTGTCATGGCAAAGGCTGTGAATACTTATGTACATATGATTATTATTATTTATTTTTATATATATTTTTAAATAAATTTGCAAAGATTTCAAACAAACTTCTTTCACATTGTCATTATGGGGTATTGGTTGTAGAATTTTGAGGAAAATAATACATTTAATCCCTTTTGGAATAAGGCTGTAACATAACAAAATGTGGAAAAAGTGAAGCGCTGTGAATACTTTCCGGATCCACTGTATGTCTGTGTTCATGCAGTGATCCTGTTCTCATATTATGATGAGCAAGAAAGTCAGAGGGAGACTTTAAATCTTTCACTCAATAATCTGAATGTAACTGATCTCTGACAGAGGAAGGCAAGATTTCAACAAGAACAGTCGGTAGATTTGATTTCTAGCAAAATCATTCAAGTCGGCTGGTGGAACAGCCTTCAGAAATATTTAAATGAAACACTGCTAAATACAACACCTTTTTTAAGAATCTGGCAATACATAGATAAGATTTTAATACAGAATAGAATTTAAAAAACAAGATGTTAATGTATTTTTGGTGTATATATTTATGAAGATTTGTTGCTTTGCTGTTCTTTTCAATCTTGTTGTCTGGATCTTTTTTTGTGTGCAGCTTTGGTTCTGGGGTGATGTCAAACTCAACAGGCATTATTTTTAATGACCAAATGTGTGATTTCAGTAATAAGTCAGTCCTAAATGAAACTAACAGAAACAACCTAATTAAATCAGGTAAAAACAACAACAACAAAAAACAAAACAAAAAAAAAAAGCAATTAAAATTAGTTTCAATAAGTTACAATATTAAGTACAAGTGAAACTATCTGTATATACACTTAAATGTTCACATGTAAAATACTATTTGTTTTGACAAGGTAAAAGGCCACTTTCATCAAAGTGTCCCACAATAATATTGGACAAACAGAGCAAAGTCAGAATGGTGGTTGGAGGTGCAGGAGGGTCAAATATCACCACATCAGTTGCTCAGGTAACAAAAACACTGAAGAGAGTTGAACAATTAAAGCATTGCTCAACTTTACAGCACATAACAGAAAGCAATATCAATACACTGACATTTAATTATTCTGAATTACTATTCTGAACTTGAAAAACATGTGTTTATTCTGAATTTGCCAATGGCTAAGGTTATGTGTTTTAATGAATAAATAAAATAGGTTTGTGTTATTTTTAAATGTATTTGTCTTTCATCTAAAAATCATTTCCCCCTCTCTTTTCTCCCTCATCTCAGGTGATCCTGAACTACCTGTTCTTTGACTATGACCTGCAGAAAGCTGTTAATGAATCCAGAGTTCAGGTCCCAAGAAATAAGACAAATTTTGAAGATGACTTTGAAAAGGTAGGATTCTTACACTTGACAACAAAAGTTTGTCATCTAAATTAGAATCACAAAGTCAAAAAAGTGAAAATTATATAGTTTTCTCTCTGTGCTGTGTTTATGAATGCAGAATGTAGCTTGTGACCTGAAGAAGAAGAAGAATCATAATATAGGTAATAAAACTGAATTATCAGTGGTCCAGGTGGTCGTACAAGAGGGGGACAAAATCTTTGCTGAATCCGACCCCAGGAATGACCGCTATCCTGTTGAGGAGATGGGCCTGACAAATGAGATAAACTGTACTGATTTCTGGTAAAATAACCAAATACACGAAGAGAACTTAGGGTTGATATGTTTGATTTGATCACTCAAGGTTTGCTAAAAGAACAAGACAAAATCTCGAATAAACAGGCCGAAAAGGAGAAGAAACACCGCTAGAAGGGGAGGAATGAAGATGGATTCGAAGGCCAAAGAGATGATTAAATTACTGAGACAGCAACAGAAAATTAATTTGAAATTGATTATGCTTATTAAACAATCATATTCTTTGAATACTTTTACATATGAAATGGAACAGATTACAAACGAGGTTGAAGCTTTGACCACGGAAGCTTCAGCGCCGGTTGTATCTGAAAATGGTGTTTAAGGGTCAAAAGGTTAAAATGATGTCTTTACTGCTGAATTTCTGAGAAACTAACTAAGATGTATGTTTCTTTTTATATCTAGAGGTGTTAATGGAAACTATCCGAAATGTATGTTTTTATTTTAACTAGAAGTGGAAAAAGGAACTAATACGAGATGTATGTTTTATTTTATCTAGAAGTGTCAATTGAAACTAACCGAGATGTATGTTTTTATTTTAACTAGGAGTATTAAAGGGAACTAACCCGAAGGTCTTAAGTTCAAGTAATTAAAATGTGTTAAAATTCGCAGAATATGACGCAGCCTGCAAAAAGGTGTCACTAGACCGGCTGCAGTTGACCTTTGTATCTTATACTTAGCATACAACACGGGACTGTGAAGTGTTAGGGGCTGTATTCATGTTTACAAATAAGGAAATGTTTATGTTAGAAAAAGGAGGTGATCTTTGAGGTGATCTTTTATTCTGTATCTTGTTATTAAACCAAAACCATTGTATTTGGTGATTCGTAAACCTCTCTAAACAAGTCTCAGAGTGAATTTACTTATACATAAACTATTATAAGTACATGTAATTAAATTATTAAAATTACTAAATTACAAGAGCATCGGATCCTGACTGAGCTGGTGTGGACTCCACCTTGAAATCTCTAATTGTCGTACAACGCTCTCAATCCATCTGATCAGAAGGTAAGACCAAGTTTTTTGATGCAGTAAAGGATTTTAGAGATGTTTGTTTGATTAATTGGAGATTGAGGGGGATAACAAATACAACAGATAGTGAGCGCTGCTCCTGTGCTCATGCTGCTGTTGTCAAACATGTGTTTGACCCTGCAAAAGTAAAACTATTGTTGAGTGACAGATCAAGAATTGTTTGTTAGGATGCTTTTTGGGTGTCAAAAAAAAAAAACTTGAGCAGGCAATCTGTGAAAGGCTATTCATAAATAACATTGTTCCAGCCATCTTGCATTATTATATCACACAGTGCCGAAATATGCTGCAAATATTCAATTTTTTAAAATTTTATTTAGCTTATCCATTGCTATAACTTGCATTTTGAAATCTGCTAATCTCAATATACACTAAAACATTATTTTCACTGTTGTAAGCTTTACTGAAAAGAGTTTGATAGTTGCATTGTAAATGAGTTGTTTCAAATCAATAAAGTATGCTGTCAGCTTTAGTCTACTTCATATGTGTTGTATAGGAAATGCAGACATTGATGAACGCAATGCAGTATGTATTTTTTGTGACTGCAGGGGCACTCACTAAATAAAATATGGGCTGTTTTTGGTGTGGGTTTCATTCTGCTTTTCTCAGGTGACTTTTCAGACAATGTTAAATTGTATTTTCAAAACTTGAACTCGCCAAACTTTGACTAAAACGTCCAGGGTGCATAAAACTACAGAAAAAACAGTTGTTTGAACAACTTTAATGCAGACATTTGCCTGTTTTTAAAAACAGATATGTTGATCAACAGATATGTTGATCTAAGAATGTTTCAGGAACATCATACTAACCTTTAAATAACATTTTACTAACATTAAGGAAACTGGACATTTTTATGACCTTGGAATGTTAGAAATCAACGTTCCTAGAATGTTGAATTTTAAATCAAAATTAAGTTGAAAGAACAGTTTGAAGAACATCACACCTTTAAAAACACATTCCAACACTGAACGTTCTTACGCACTAGTAAATTTTATTCAAATGTACTAATAATATACAGTTTTTTTTTTTATTATTATTTTGTTTTTAAGTCTTACCTTTTAATGTTAATGTAAAAACATTTTTAACACAAAGTCATCAGTTCTAATGTTGTTTTTTAAACTATAAAATTATACAATAGACATCTAAATCTTTTTGAGGGAACAAACCCTCAAAATCTGTGGCCTGTTGCAGTTTTTTCAGTTTTTTCGGGCTCATGGAGGTGGATTGGTTTTTAGCGGCTAACCTACACGGCTAACCTGCTCCGTCAATACTGTCAACAGCCAAAGAAAAACAGAGTAAAATGTCAGTGTTCAGTCAGTGTTCAGCACCGCGGACAGCAGCTGATCTGCAGCACATGACTGAGATTCATCACCACACACAAACACACTCACAGTCTTCCCAGCATGTTTTTGTTCTAAGAACATTTTCCAAACGTTCAGTTTTTGTTATGGAAACATTAAAATGTTACTGGGAAGTTAGTATGATGTTCCTGAAACATTCTTTCAAACATCTGAACACATGTTGTTAATAAGCAGAATCACTGAAGGAAAGAGAAACAACAAGAACAGAATCTGACTTCAGCCACAGCCATGAAATCAGCTGAAGATAAGAAACTTCTTTCAAATGTACAAAAAATTCTTATTGAGATAAACAGAGGTTTAAATGTTGATGTTTGGTTGAAAATAAGTTTTGTTTGAAGTCACCATGATGGTGAAGAGTATTTGCTCTGAAAGTAGATCTTCCAGAAACACTACAAGCTCTTGTGTAAAAGTTGAGACACACTCATCACACAAACCTCAACAACAGTGACAATCAAAAAATATTCAAATTTAAATATTAACAGTTCAGCTGTAAAATTTAGAGTCTAAACAGCACAAACTTCATGTTCATAATATGGTTTCATAATTTTTCAGAATTAGGTCAGAAGCACAATATTCAAACGAATTTACAAAACACACTTCTGAGCAGTGATTAGACTTAAAATGTGATCAGCGAATCAAAACACTTTACTATGACATTAATTAACAGTCAACATCACCTGCTGCTGTTCTGTCTCCTTCACTTCCTCTGAGTAAAAGTGTCTGAACAAACTGTTAAAGTGGCCAGAGTAAAACTAATAATACAACCAAGAGTCAAGAGCCCAAATACAGAAAACACTGATCACCATAATGGTGACGTATAATGCTTATTCCTCTTTCCTTCAGTGTGTCATCACTAATGGTCACTTAATTATCTAATAAACTCCAGCACTGCTTCAGTGTTATTTTAACTCTCTGTAGTGTGGACACATATGAACACTGAGCGCTGTTCATGAAACAATATTTTGCTGTGCAGCTTCCCACCATTTTATTAGCCAAAAAGTTTAGTGATCCTTAATATTTAAAGAACAACTGAATAATGTTGTTCCAAGAACGTTTTCTCCAAACATTATTGAGAGAACCTTGCCAGAACATTAGCCAAAGTTATGAGAACATTGTTAGCTGGGTTTCCACCTTCATCAAATTACATTTTTCAGAAAAGCTGAATTGCTGACCTTCAATATCACATTACATAAATCAATAGGTTATAAATCAGTTTATTTGAACAGATATAAGTCTTGTGTAGTAAACAGCTTTGTATAAAAGCAACAAGTCCTGTGAAGCCGTAGTTTACAGTGATATTAGAACATCACCTGCATATAAAGGCTCTCAGCTGTTGTAAAGTTACTGCGGCACCTAGTGGAGATTAATAGTTTCTGATACTGAAAGTTCATGCAGGTTTTCATGCTCTCTATCTACCTTATTTTTAACATATAAGTGTAAATGAGGAAGTTTCGCACATTCACAGAAAACAGAAAAATAAGATCATACAGATTTCAGATCATAAGAGGCTCCAGCAGCTGGAGTCTGCTTCCTTTCCTTCATCTCTGACTTTGGTATAATATTTGATAATTATATGGACTCATTGTTAATACAGACATATTTAAAACCAAAGTTTCATTCCTTCAGATTGACTCTTTCATTTCAAACTTGTGTAAAAGGAAGCGTGTAAATCAGTGCAATTTATAATTAATCAAAACCGAATATTAATAAAAATAATAATAAAAAAACACCTACACTATCAACTTTCATACAATACAATTAAATCTCACTGCAATAAAACCAGTAAATCATACATTAACTCAGATTTGTCACTAGATGGAGCCAAAGGATTCAGAATGTGAATCATGAACAGGAAATTACCATCTCTAGAAAGATTTTTTTTTTTTTTTTTTTTTAAATGACTGATCCAATAACTAGACTAATTAAAAAAAAAAAAAAAGAAAACTAATTTTCAAAAACAGATGAGGACAAATCACCAGTGAATTACTCCTGCAGAGAGGAAAAAAGGTCCAGTCGTGCTGACAGAACATTTGAAAAGCAAGCAGACATTTTAACACAGATACACGACTGCAGTTGGCAGCAAAAATAGTTTAGAACTTGTTAGTCCATAATATTGTAAAACAAACAAACAAACAAACAAAAAAAAACAACAACAACAACAAAAAAAAAAACTGTTATTCTACATGCAGCAGAAGCACTGTGACCTCTAAAACCTTGTTTTATGTCCTGAAAAAAAAGGAAGAGGAAGAAGACTTGTGTAATATACTACAATAATTTGAAAACTGAGACCCTGAAACTTCATCTGTTTTCTGTGGCTTTGAGCTGGACTGATCGTCACACAAACACAAAAACACCCACAGAGCTCATGAGAAACTCTGTGACCAAAAAGATTTTAAAAGACTTGATGTTTATTACATTTTCAAGGATGATGAAGATTAAAAGTACGTTTGTTTGTGACCTGCATCTGACAAAATGTCCCTTTAAAGACATTTTGGATGTCCTCATTTGGAAAAAGACTATTCATAAACAGTATTTGAGTCTGTAGTAGTTATAATCAGTGTGTGTTCATGAAGGACAGCATCACCTCATCTTAATAAACACTCAATCACAGTGAATCCTCCAATCAGCAGCAGAGTCGAACACATAGAAATAATGTTGAACAAAGAGAAATCTGAAAAATACAAAAAAAAAACATAAAAGTGATGATTAGAGAGAAATGGGGATGTACAGACTGGGATAATTTGCAGACATTACAAACATACAAAATTCATGGTAAATATACACAGATGTGAATGATTCAGAGTTAAATCTGAGCTGTAGCATTACAAAGAGGTTTTGAACATAAATGTTGCCGTTTTCATCATGAATAGCCATGTAATAACCGTGAGAAAAAACATCTTTAGGCTGTGTGTCCACCAGCTGAAAATACTAGACACTCTGCAGAAAATGTCTGTGAGCGCTTGAGAGCCCTTCTGCATAGCAGCATTTTTTTTTTTTTCATTTGAGACGCTTTGTTGCTATGATGCAGAATATCCGCAGCACTGTACTTACTTGTAACTGATTTTGGAGATAATTTGTTTCAGACTAAAAATGTCCACACACTGTATAGTACTTGCTCTGTATGTTTGGAGACCAGCAATATTCATTTCTCATCCATTTTGTTCTGTTCTCTGCTTGTTGATGTCGTTTTACAGCAAGAACGTTGTGACAGTTGGTCGGTGGACGGCTGGCTAAAAAGTGAAAGTGATGAGCGTAGCATTTTTCTCATTCTTCAACTCGAGGCGACCGGTCCCATGAAGGGATGTTCACTGTAACGGAGGCCTCAGCTGCCTCGCTCAACAGATGAAGCGGGTGATCCGAGGAGCTTCCCCACTGGAGCCCCTTCAATCAGGGCATGGCAGGCTGATATGGTGGCCACAAATACCCTGAGAGTAGCGGGACATGTGCCTGCTGATAACTTTTTCTGTAGAAACTCCAGCACTGAAACAAACTGGCAGTGTACTGGGTCTGCACGGTGTGCAGTATACCACTTTTCAAAGACACTCAATTTAAAGGCATAGATTCTTCTCATGGAAGGAGCCCTGGCACTCAGAATAGTCTGTACGACATCAGCTGGAAGCCCAGCATCTCTCAGTCAGTCCCCCTCAAGGGCCAAATGTGAAGGTTTCACAGCTTGGGCCATGGATGAAATATTGTTCCCTGTGCCTGAGGAAGCCGTCGAGGAGGGATATTATCTCTGAGAACCAAATTGTGGTAAGCCAATGAGGAGCTATCAATAAGAGGCAAGACCCTTGTTGACGGACATTAGCCAGGACTGCCGGGAGCAGATCGATTGGTGGAAATGCATACAGATGCAGCCTAGGCAACATATGCACATTGGCATCCAGACACAGGGGGGTGGGTGATTCAGATAGAAGTAGAGGAGACATTGCGCTGTCTCCTGGGAGGCAAATAGCACGACCTCTGCATCTGTTTGACTACTTCGGGGTGGAGTTTCTATTCCCGTGTGTCACAGTCTGTCTGGACAGTAAGTCTGCTTCCACATTCAGATGCCCATGGATGTAAATCGCCCAGAGAGACAGGAACTTGTCCTGAGCCCAAAGCAGAACCTGCTGCATTAGCCTGTTCAGACAGATCTGACAGTCTTATGTTCGTTGGTACATCCAATAACAGAACATGTAATGTTTTTTTTTTTTTTTTGGCACAGACATTGTAGATCTCCAGCTGCTACAGTGAGGAAACAAAAATGAGAGAATGCTGCAGTTAACTCAGGGTGGATCTATGCTAATAGGGCAGATCGTCACCAGTCATGGGCCGTGCTCCCCCTACTCTTATGTAAATCTGGAACCGCTTGTTTGGAGAGACTGTTTATGATTTATGGGGATTAAAAAAAGTAGTGGGTGGATTTTTACCATTATAGGCTGGTGTTTACACACAGTGTGGACACACATCTGTGTTCAAGGGAACAAGACACTGATTGCCTTTGCCATGCCTTCGCATGTCTGAGAGCAACTTGCTTTGAGCTATCAGAAGCTGACGCTACTGTGAGCCAGCATCTCTTTATAGTTTTTGTGTATGCCGTCACATGCCATGTCACCATGGGTGTCTCCATCAGGATTGGAATAGTTTCATTCATGCTTCATGAATGACGCGCTACGCTAAGGGCGTTCCCCAAAGTGTTGTCAAGATGACGCAGCATCTCGTTCACTTCTCAGGGAACAAGGGTTACAGTCGTAACCCGAGACATTCTTAGTTGTTTATGTGATGGTAATGAACACTGTCAAAAGACACACGTAATCTTTTTTTTTTTTTTTTTTTAAATTAAGTCCTAAACTATTTAAATATAAAAAATATATATCTTACCCTTTTTAACAGTGAGGTTGACTTTAGTGGTGATGTGAGATCCACACCAGTATATCCCAGAATCCTCTTCTCTCAGATCAGTGATGTTTACAGTAAAGACTCCAGTAGAAGCTTCATCACTGAAAGAGAATCGATCATCTCTGATCGTCTCCAGTGAAACTCCATCCTTCACACACATGGAGGGTTCATGTGCTTTGCAGAAGAGTTTCTGATGTTCATCATGATGTTTGCACTGGATTGACATGTCGTCTCCTTCATACTTAGTCAAGTTCAGCTCTGGAAATGATGAGAAATATAAGAACATCAATTCACAGCCATAGTTTGACATATTCAGATGATAAACCTTCCTCACCCTCGTTCATGATGACGATCAGATGAGTGTAAAGATAATTCACGTCTCTCTCTAATGTCACTGCACACCAGTATTTCCCAGCATCCTCTGCTGTCAGTCCAGTGATGGTCCCAGTGAAGACACTTGCAGTGACGTCATCATTCAGAGTCAATCTGTCAGTCTTGGTCTCTTTCTCTTCATTGAGAGTATTTCTATCTCTAGTGGAGCACTTCCCTTACAGAGAGACTTTGACTTTGATTTATAGATTGAATCATAAGGGCAGATGATCTCAGCAGATTCTCCTTCACGTCTCACTACTGGAGCCACTGCAAACAAACAAACACAGACATTTAACACACATGATTCTGAATATACTGTATTTACTACAATTAAATCATCTGAATTTACTCACTGATGAGGTTGAGCTGAATTTTGGTGGTCAGGGAGATGAAAGTCAAATGTGTGTCTCTGGTTTCTGCTCCACACCAGTAAACTCCAGCATCTCTCACGCTCACATTACTGATGCTCACTGTAAAAACTCTCTCTTCATTTCTCTCAGATGAACCATTCATTTCTGTCACTGTAGATGTGCTGATGTTTTGACAGATGTGATTATCATCCTCTTTGCAGAAATGAACTTTATGTTCCTCTGGGATCTGACAGATGATGTTGACTTCTTCACCAAGATAAGCAGATTCAGTCACAAATCTGTAAACCAAGAGAAATTACATAAAAATCTGATCAGATACTTCAAGCATGCCAGATAAAGTATTTCTCAGTATAGTGAGACACCTTCACTCCACACCTGTATGTTCCTGCATCTGCAGCTTTCAGCTCTCTAAAAAACACCATCAAGACTCCTGCTCTGGTGTCGTCATATAAAGAAACATCTCCATTCTCCATCCATTCATCCTGAACTCCTGGATTCTTCCTCTCTGAACATCCATCTGATTCTTTACAGATGTATTTTGTCTTGGTTTTGTTTTGAGGATGTTCACACTTGATCATCATACGACCTCCAGAGTAGCCAGTTACTTTAGATGCTTTATCTGTCAATCACAAATATCTGACTAAATCATTGTCTTCATCAAATATGAAATCCAGCAAACCCTGAATAAGCAAACTGACTATGTGAATTGAACTGACATTGATAGTTTGTTCTACTCACCCATGATATGTAGATGAACAGTATTAATAATGGAGTAACTATACGATTGTCCATTGATCCAAACTCCACATAAATAAAGTCCTCCATCATCTGGTGTCACAGCAGTAATTCTCACATGGTAGAAGATTTTATGTCTGTCATCAGAAATATTGAATCTTTCTATCTCATACCATTTGCTGTAAATCATCTCAAAAGAGTCTTTTCCTTCTTTGAATATGATCTTGATATCATTAATATGATTCTGTGAATATTCACAGCTGAAGCTGTTAGTTTCTCCATTATTCAAAATCACTCTCTTTGACTGTTTACAATAATAATCTGTAATTGACAAAATAAAGAAACAGATTTCACAAATATAAAAAGCTTTAAAATTATCAATAGTTGTACTATACAAAGACTTTAATGTTAAAATGACTGACCTTCTTCCACATTCAAAGTCGTTTGACACAGTGAATGTCTCAAAATGAACACAAGTGTTGTCCCAAAATTGATGTGTAAGACTTATTTTTTTTTTCAGACTGGACTTGATAAAGAGATCATTGCAAATTTGGTCTTCATGTTCAGAAGTAACACAGGTGTTTTGTTTTGTTGTTGTTTTCCTCTTTCCTTCAGTGATTCTGTCTGTTAACAGCAGGTGTTCATCACTTGTGCTTGATTAATGACTTAATTATCTCATTAACTTCCCTCTAGAATGGTCTTGGTCTCGGTCTTGGAGGGTCTAGTCTTGACTACACCTCTGGTTCACCTTCCTGACACATTCACTGTGTTAAAATCATTGACTCAACGAATGTGTCAGAATTAACACACCAAGTGTTGTCCCTAAACTCACACTGATGTGTAAGAATTTAACACATTTTGAATCAGTTTTAACACATCCTTTCTAAGAGTGTATAAAAATACAGTAAATTGTCTGTAAAAAACATGTGAATTACTGTAATTTTTCATTAATGTCATAATACTTAAAATAACAGCAGAGTTGTTAATGTACATATATTGTTTGTAATTTTACAGAGTTTTGAGTATAATTAAAATAAAAGAAAATGACCGTAAAAAAAATCACAGTTGTTTTCTGTAAAATTAGGATTTTTTTTTTTTTTTTTTTTTACAGTGTACTTGTTGTAATTGTTTTAGATGATATATCTAAGTTTATATTCATTAATGCTAGGTAAACATCCATATTTTATGTGTTAATTTTGTAGTGGTGTGTTTAAAATTTATTGATTTGAATGAAGTGATTGTTATTGTTTTTATTGTAGTATTATTATTATTGTTATTATTTTTGTTATGTGATCTAACTTTGTGACCTCCATGAAAATGAGACGATGCATCTCAAAGGGGTTTATCCTAAAGACTAAATTTGTTACCATAACTTACTGAACGTGTATATATATATATATATATATATATATACAGTCAGTAAGTTACTGAACGTGTATATATATATATATATATATATACAGTCAGTAAGTTATGGTAACAAATTTATTTATTTATTTATTTTACAGTGTACAAGACAAGAAATCAAGACTAACCAGGTGTCATGTTTATCAAACTAAAACTTATAGTAAATATAGATTCCACTTTTTTGGTTCTGAAACATTATATACATATCTTAAACTTTCTCATGAGATCAACGGATATGGATGGAGAGAGACATTCAAGCTAGGAAATGTTTTAAAAAGTTTTACTGCAAAGTAACAATGTGTAATGTGTAATTAAAACAAAATACAATTTTGTGAATTGCTATAACATTTTTTTTGCTTGCTAGAACACAACTAAAAAACGAAAGTGAAACTTTTTTCAGTCTGTTTTCACATTACTTATCAGACAGTACAAACTGGATTAGGGAGTGTATCTATATTCATAATCACCCTTTACAAAAATACATAGCCTGTGGAACGCATGAGAGGAAGTCTACAGGTCCTCTAGTTTATATGTGGATTACTGCAACACTTTGAATGAATGATCACTTGGGATTGACACCAGTAAGGTATGTCATCTACTAAATACATTGTAGGCATTGTATTTTTTGTAGTTTATGCACTTAAACTATAGTAGTTTGTTTGTGTAGTTTCTCTCACAAATATTTTCTTAAAACACATAATATTGTTATGTCATGTTTTTATTTTAGAAATGCATTGTTCTAGAGTAACAGAATGTGGTGAGATTACATTTGTTTGACCTTTAAAAGCTCAAGACATTAGTTTAATTACAAGTTACACACCAATCGAGTAAGATCTTTCTAATTTTATGTTTAGACTGATTTTCAACCATGCATGCTTTTTTTTTTGATTCTACAGATTATATCAGCCCTTTAAATTATATATCTTTAAATTCATCTGTCCAAGAAGAGAAATTCAGTTTTAGGACATCATGAAAAAGCGGTATGTCTGTCTGTCTTTTACCAACTGATTTGTTTATTAAAGTGATTTTAAGATATTTAAGGTATTTGAGAAGAGATTAAGATTATTATCTTTATGATAAAGAGATATTTCCCACATTTTACATCTACACAATGTAACCATTAAGTGTTTGTTATTTAGATGAAGTACATTCACACTGTGCATGTATAAGTAGCAGCCATAACTTTGTTTTAAACAGTGATGTGGAGAGTTGCTTGTACGGTTTCAGTCATGGTCTCTTTTGTCCCCTCCATAGTAATTGTATGTTATAACAAATAATGACGGCTCACAACAATAACAAAACTCATTTTGTTGCTAAATAGAACAATTTTTGTAAGGTTCAAGAAAGAACTATATATGGGGTGCTATATAGAACATTAATTGTGCTATAAAGTACCTTGTAATATTCATGATTGTTTGAAAATAAAACATGCTATAATTGGTCAGAGTAATGGTAGAGTCTAACTATTTGTGTGGACGTCTTGCTATCAAGAATGTTACAAAATCAACCAATGTGTGCAGTAATGAGTTTAAAACAGAGAGAATATTTGTAAATATTATTTTATTTACAAATTTAATTTGATTTAGCTAACTGACCAGTATGTGAATCTCTTTCCATTTGTATGTTAATATGGATCAATTCCAGCCCTACACTGTAAAAAAAAAAAAAAAAAAAAATCTAAAAATCCATTCACTCAACTTAACTTTTTGAGTTATCTTTTTGCACTGACTCAGTTAAGTTGTCTTTACGTAGAATATTAAGTATGTTCAACTTGCCAAAATTAATGTTGTTTGAACTTATAAAGTTTAGTTGGATTAACTTTATGAAAGTAAGGTGAACTTACTTTTTTTAAGTTTTCAAGTAAAACGTTCCCTGTAAAATGTTTTTTTGTTCACTCAACTTAATTTTTTGAGGTACTAATTTCCACTGACTTATTTAAGTTTTAATTACTTAGAATTTTAAGTACTTTCAACTTGACAAATGTAGTTATTTGAACTTACATTCAATAGTTTTCAATACCAAAGTTAATGTTCATGTAACCTAATGTGGCTTATTTTATTAATTCAACCAAATAAATAATTATTTTATTCAAATTGTTCTTTTATGTCAATTGTAAGTAATTATTTTATTTCAAATGTTTTAGTCATGTTTCAGTTGAGAACTTTATTCCCATTTAAATTCATTTCTACTGCAAATCAAATCAATGACATTTCTCAAGATCTGAGCAGAGGAGGATTAAACAACTCCAAAAACAGCTTTACCAGCTTCACTTATTACACACCAGTTTGACTTTATTTCTTTCATAAGTTGTTTCTGTGAATTAACAGAGGTTTAGCTCTAATTAATGTTGATTTTTTTTTTTTATTGAAAATTTTTGAAGTCACCATTATAGAGAAAAGTGTTTGGTTTAGTTGAGCACTTGACCCTTGGCTTTTCTTAAGTTACTTTTTTTTTTGATACACCAATTGCAACAGTTGTGCTTTGATAAAGTAGAGCAGCTGAAGTTGTCTGCTTTTACCACGTTCAAAAGCTTGTTGTACAGTGATTAAAATTACTGTTTAAATGACTGTTTCAAAGCAAATACAGTAATAGAAAAGTTGAGGCCCTATTGAATTATGAAAATATTTTCTTTTTACAATTTTTTTTTTCTGCATAGATGCATTGTCACAATGGTGACAAAACAACTATACAAGTCATGCCGCAATGCATGCTGGGAGCCATGGATGAGTTTTGATTGGCGCACCCAGAATGCACTGCAGCATGAAGCTTTTTGTGGATTGTCACCATTGTTGAGATTCATACGCTGATTCTTGATGTCAGTGTGTGTCTGAAAGAGATCAAAACTTACTGTCCAGCGTGTCGTTAAACATTTTTCAAATGATCAGAATGTCGTGATATTGCTTTATCAAATACTGTGGTATCACAAGATCAGTAGAAAGTTTAGAGGCACTAATAACACTAAACATCAGTGATGAGGTTTTTAGATGTGATCAATGAAACAAAACACTTCATGACACTTATATTATTAATAAGCAACAAGCATCTGATTTCTGTCTTTTTTTTAACACAACAACTGTTTTTTTTTTGTTTGTTTGTTTGTTTTTGTTTTTCACAACACAGTGTTAAAACAACCAAAAAAAAAAAAAAAGTTAACTGAAAAGATCAAGGATCAAGAACTAAAGGAAATGCTATTCACCAAGATGGTGACTTTAAAAATATATAATTTTCAATCATTAATAAATAGATGAAGCTGGCAAAGCTTACTTTCGTAAAGTTATTCCAACTAAACTTTATAAGTTAAAATAACTACATTTGTCAAGTTGAAAGTACTTAAAATTCTAAGTAATTAAAACTTAAATAAGTCAGTGGAAATTAGTACCTCAAAAAGTTAAGTTGAGTGAACAAAAAACATTTTACAGGGAACGTTTGTACTGAAAACTTTAAAAAGTAAGTTCACCTTACTTTCATAAAGTTAATCCAACTAAACTTTATAAGTTCAAACAACATTAATTTTGGCAAGTTGAACATACTTAATATTCTACGTAAAGACAACTTAACTGAGTCAGTGCAAAAAGATAACTCAAAAAGATTAAGTTGAGTGAATGGATTTCTAGATTTTGTGTACAGAAACAAGCCTACAGTAATGTATACTAAATCAGGGATGTGCGAGACTAGCTGACTAGTCAATTAAGCAATACTACTGCTGCTGCTAGTTTTTTGCACATTTAATGTTTTGCTTTATATTTTTTACAAAGGCTACGTTTAAATTACCATAATGTTAATGTGACATATTGAAATTAACATATTATTTTGAAAAGTGTCTATCTGCAGTGGAAAACAAAATCATTTCCCTGCTGAAAAAAAAAAAAAAAAACAGGTAAAACCAGCCCATATTTAGCTGTTTTTTTTTTTGTTTTTTTTCCCAGCAGGGTTAAGTTTACCTCAGGTTTTGCATGTGTTTGATTTTCTCACAGTTGAGCAACTTCCTCTTCCAAAACAGCAGATTGCGCTTTGATATGGGTCAATTTACGCTAGTCTCCTGAGAGAAGCCCCGAAACATGTGTTTATAATAATAATAATAAACTTTATTTTATAGCGCCTTTAAAAGTTGCATCTTTACAAGAACAAACAAATAAAATACAATGGAATAGGGGAAATAAAAAATAGAAACATACATCAAAACACATTTCAAGACATATAGTTATATATAAAATAAAATAATCACGCATAGAAAATAAGTTTACAAGGAGTTTACGCCTGATGAAAATGAGCGGTGAACAGGTGAGTTGGGCGTTTCTCAATACCAAGTATGCAAAGATTGGTAATTCTACATTATCTGCAAAATGCAACAGCAGCAATCTTGATAACATCACTCGGCTCACTCTTGCTACTCCGGTTATCTCTGTATATATAATTAAGCAATACTTCAGCCAAGAGCAAAGAAATAAACCTAAACTGGACCTTATCTGAGCTACAAAATCTGTGTATAATAAATGTTGAGTCATCTGAGCCTTAATAAGCCTGTTTAAAAGCAGAATCACTGAAGGAAAGAAGAGAACAGAAAAAGAGACGAGCAGAAACACAAGAACAACAACTGACTTCAGCCACAGCCTTAGATGAAATCAACTGAAGATGAAAGACATTAAATCTCTCAAGATCTCAACAGAAGATGATTAAACAACTCCACAAACAGCATTACCAGCTTTACTTATTACTAACGAGATTGACTTTATTTAATTAACAGGGGTTTAACTCTAATGTGTTTAATTTGAAGTCACCAAAATGGTGATTAGTGGTTCCATTAGTTGGGCTCTTAACTCTTATTATACGTGTGTTTGTTAAACGCATTTGCAGTAGCAAAGAAAGCTAAACCAAAATGACATCAGATGATGGTTGCTGTCGGCTGATGTCATTTGAATCTAACAGATGTGCTATTAATTCATCTACATTATAAATGTGCTTTACGTGTTATTACAGCATGAGTTCCTGCAGCAGACAGATTTTAACAAAAAAGAGCACTAAAGATTAACCTGTGATGACACACACAGACATCAAGAATCAGCACATGAATCTCAACTATGGTGACAATCAAACGTGAGATGCATGCTGGGTACCAGCATGGTACAAAACACCCAGCATGCATTGGAGCATGGCACATTTAATTGTCACCATTGTTGAGATTCATAGAGTGATTCTTGATGTCTGTGTGTGTCATCATAGATTAACGTTTTGTTCTTGTGTCTGTTTGTTGCAGGAACTCATGCTGAAGTAACACAGGATTTCTAATGTAAATGTATTAATGGCACAACACTGTTGTTAGGTTCAAATGACATCAGGCCATTTCATGATGACCACAAAACAAACAACCATCATCACCTCATGTCATTTTGTTTTAGCTTCCTTTGCTGCTGCAAATGTGTTTAACAAACACACTATCACAGCAGCCTGACAAAAACAAATGTATAATAAGAGGTAAAAGCACAACTAATGGAACAACTATTCATTGTTATGGTGACTTCAAATGATACACAAAGTTAAACCTCTGTTAATTCTCAAGAACAACTTTTGTCTAACATAAATAAAGTCAATCTGGTTAGTAATAAGTAAAGCTGGTAATGCTGTTTGTGGAGTTGTTTAATCATCTTCTGTTGAGATCTTGAGAGATTTAATGTCTTTCATCTTCAGTTGATTTCATCTAAGGCTGTGGCTGAAGTCAGTTGTAGTTCTTGTGTTTCTGCTCGTCTCTTTTTCTGTTCTCTTCTTTCCTTCAGTGATTCTGCTTGATAACAGGCTTATTAAGGCTCAGATGACTCTATATTTAATATACACAGATTTTGTGGCTCAGAAAAGGTCCAGTTTAGGTTTATTTCTTTGCTCTTGGCTGACATGTGGCATTGCTGTGGCCTGCTTGTGGCCCAGATCTGACAAACAGAAACGGCCCACACAAGGACCATAATTCATTGCAGCATGTGGGCCAGATCTGGGCCGACACAATGTTGCTATCTGGGAAGTCGACACTCTGAGGCTGTGCTCTAAATCACACCGTATACCCTTATTCAATATTAGTTCACTAATTTAGTCCACTTAACAGAGTGAATGAAAAGAAGTGAGTGAATTCAGACACTGATGAACACCTAATAAGCAGAATCACTGAAGGACAGAGAAGCAAGACCAGAAAAAAGAGAAGAGACAAGCAGAAACAAAAGAACTACAACTGACTTCAGCCACACAGTGTCAGACCAGTTTACAAACTTGTTTGACATTATTTCTTTCATACAGAAGTTTATGAAAAGATTTGGATGTTGATGTTTTATTGAAAATAATAAAGTTTGTAGTCACCATCGTGGTGACCAGTGTTTGCTTTAGTTGAGCTCTTTTCTCTTTAAAGTTGGTTTTCTCTGGCTGCTGTAACTGAGTGTTTATAAAACACATTTTTTATGGCAAAAAAAAGAAAAGAAAAAAAGCCAACAGGAAGTTGATCTGGTGTTTTTTGGCTGTTGTGATGATGCTGTAATCATCTTGGACTTGTCTAATTCACTGATCTTTTTCCTGTGTCTAATCTTTGATTTCATGGGTATTTTATATTTATTCATTATGCTATGTCTGTGCTTTAAAAGCGTGAGATCCAACAATGTTTCAGTATTCAATTATTTAGAAGAATATTGAAGTCATTTAGTACATATGAATCTCAACAATGGTGACATTTAAAAGTTTAAATGTCGCAATGCATGCTGGGTGCCAGCATAGTACAAATCTCCCAGCATGCACTGCAGCATGAATAAATTATGCAGCTGAATTTTTGTTGCCACTATTGTTAAATATAACTATCAGCACTCAAAGACATTCCCACACGTTTGCTTCTGCCGTAACAAATGTTGGTTGCAAAAACAGTTAAAGCAGCCAGAGAAAGAAAGAAAAAGAAAGAAAAAAAAGAACTGATTCTAAAAAGTCAAGGGTCAAGATATCAACTAAAGCAAACGCTGATCTCCTTAATGGTGACATCAAACCAAACATTTTCAATTAAACATCAACATCTAAACTTCTGTTAATTCTCAATAATATCTTCTGTAGAAAGAAGTCAAACTGGTTAGTAATACGTGTAATAATGTGTAATGGCTTTAAGACAGTTGTAATTCATGTGTTGCTCATCTCTTTTTTTCTGTACTTCTTGTTCCTCCTCTTCTCTTTAGTGATTCTGCTTGTCAACACATTCACTTAATTATCTCACAGCAACACAGCATCAATGTTACTTTTACTCTTTGCAGTGTGGATACTAGAGGATGTTCCTGTGGGGTTGAAAGTGTTAAAGGTGCAACATAAAAAGACACACCCAGAAAATGTATTTTAACAGTAACAAACTGTAAGTTAAAAAAAACAGTTATATACAGGCAACACTGTTGCCAGTAGTTTACTGTAAAATTGAGTTTTGTGGGTCACCATTGTGCTGAAGAGTAGAGCCTGTGGTTAGGCTCAGGAGAAGATCAAGACACATTGATGATATGCTGTATGTTGCTTTATTTAACAGATGGTGACTGTGTAGTTGCTGATGCAGTAAAAATCTCTTTATTTAAGATGTTTTTAGTGGTCTCTAACGAAATAACTTTACAATAATAATATGCTCACATTGTTAGCATTATATAAATATTAGTTTATAAATTTAAATGGCAGTCGGACAATTAAAGACAGTCTGTTTCTGCAAATGAAATGAGGTAACACAAGTTTTAATTTAGTGAATGGTTATCTTTACAGTAGCTTACTGTAGTTTACAGTAAATAACTGTACAATCAACAGTAAATTACTGGCAACAGTGTTGCCAGTATTTTACTGTAAAAAAGCCTGGCAAGGTCTAACAGTGCACACAAGGACCATAATTCATTGCAGCATGTGGGCCAGATCATCATGCCACATGTGCCAGATGTGGGCCGGATCTGGGCCGACATAATGTTGCTATCTGGGTAGTACATAATGACATGATGTTCTACACAATGAGATGATGTTCTACACAATGACATGACGTACAACGCTATGTCCTAACGCATAGTATGTCATGTCATTGTGTAGAACGTCATGCCATTGTGTACTATGCCGCGAAAGTTAACGCTTTTTGGACGTATGTCGAATGCGTATGGCTGTACCCGTCATGTGTACAGATACTTTTCATTCATGTGAAGTGGTTGCCATTGTGGTAACGAACAACAATACCTTAACGCACTCACTAATGTAATGTGGACTAACTTTTATTTAAATCTGTTTATAAGCTATTAGGTTTAAACTTATTGGTCATACGCTGCCTATTGACTCAGTTAATTTAAATGTGTCTATAATGGCTAATGTTGCTTACTTCTCAAACTGTACTCTGGTGGTTTACTTTCAGATATTGGATTGTCATTGTGGTTGCAGTGGTTTTACTGACGCTCATTCTGATACTCTCCCTGACACTCACTAAGAGAACCAATGAAACACCTACTGTAAAACCCTCTGATGTGTGCTATTCTAAAGCAGCAGATGCTAGGACTTGCTCTAAAGGAGAAGTGGCAACAGATAATATGAACTGCTCTAAGATTGGGAGGTATGATTACAAAGAGCCACACGTTTCTGAGAGAGATTCCTTGCGTGATCAAGAAGACTTTTGCAACCCTAGAGTCTACATGACTAATATGTTAGCTTCACGTAACTTTACACAGAGCTCTTTGTCTAACAGGGACACGTTGAATAATGGTGGTTCAGCAGTTGATGCTGCTATTGCTGCTCTGCTGTGTGTGAGTGTGGTTAATCCTCACAGCATGGGAATCGGAGGAGGTGTGGTTTTCACCATATACAATGCATCAACAGGTACGTGGCCTTTGAGAGACTTGACTAGATTCAAACAACAATTCACCACAAAGGCTACAGTTAAAAAAGAAAGGTCCTGCTCATATTAATAAAGCACATCTTGAGCTGATTTTTTTCTAAGCACACACTCTAAAAATGCTGGGTTATTTTTTTCAACCCAAACGCTGGGTTGAAACTGCTGGGTAAGGACGCTGGGTTGATTTAACCTAATTTGGGGTTGAAAATCATTCTTATCTGTAACCCAGCGGTGCTGGGTTGGAAACACGGACGAAAAGTCAGAAAAGAGCCTTTATGGAAATTTTGGTGTTTTTCGCCTCATTTGTCTTTTGCAAGCGTGCCACACGAGTCCTGAAAAGTGAAGCCAAAGCGTCTTGATTGCCCCCAGGTGCCTCTCCATGTATTCCAGTGGGACGTGAGACAAACTAAACAATTAAATTACGCTAAATTTTTTTTTCCAAAGACAATTTCTGTCACATTAGGCAGTTTTTATCATGCTGGTGGGCTATCAAGGGCTCATTCTTTAAATAAGTTTGGTTTTACTTAGTTATTTGATGCTATATAAACGGGGTGTGACGTCATGATTGACAGCTGAGGTTGACAGCTTCTCTGAGTGAAGTAGTCACTGAAGCACCAACTGACTTTTTTCTGGATATTTGTGAGGTGACGGGAACTTTAACTTTAATTTCTACATTTCCATAACTGTTTATTTCACACTGAAATAATAAGTTGTTCTGAGTTTGGGTGGGACCTTGATATCGTGGCTCCACATTGTGCTCACTACTGCACAGACTCGAGATTCAAGATGTCAGCGACATATAGACACACTGGCAGCTTCACTTACTACAATGGAAGAGAGTGAAGGTGCGCTGTCCATATTGTTTTACAGTCTGTGGTCCATTTGACCACACTGTGAGGTAATCCTAGCTAGAACTTTTATTGGATGTGGACTCCAACATCACTCAGATGTCAAATTTTGGTTGAAAGTGAACATTAGGTTGATGTCTAAACAATTGTTTGATGTCAGGCTACTTCTTATTGAGATTAACAGAGGTTTAGATGTTGATATTTTATTGAAAATAATAGTTCTGTTTGACATCACCATTATGGTGGTCAGTATTTGCTTCAGTATTTGTTTTAATGTTAGTTTTTCTCTCGCTGCTGTAGCTGTTTGTTATGTTAAGGGAAAATGTGACCAGATAATGTCAGCTACTTGATGATGACGATAAATAAATAATTATAATGTAGTGTTCTGATCAGCTGATCAAATCTAGACTGTCAAATAGGGTTGTCATTAACAATTATTTTGAATAATCTGTTGATTATTCTGATAACAAGCAGAATCTGAAGGAAAGAGATTTTCACTGATTCAGTGTGGACTCATATAAACCCCTGCAGTGTTAATTTAACACTGAGGATTTTGCTGTGTATAGGGAACCCTTACTTGCACATTACTATAATATTAAAGGTTAAAATATTAGCCTTAATTCAGTTGCTATTTGTTTTTAGATATAATAATCAACACTCAAATAACACATTGTATGCACACATGTAAATTGCACATAAGGCAGGTTTTGTGTAAAATTATGTTTTTACTCTAATTCGTTGTTGAAGTATAATCACTCAGTGGCTGTCATTTTCATTACAGAATTATTTAAACATACATTAATAAAAACATCACTAACAGGTTAAGTAAAATTAAATTAATATATAGGCTAATAGTGCATATATTCTCTGGCGAAATACCGAGCTGTGGACACTGAATGACTTGCCTGAGGTAAATGTAATGCTATGTGACATTTTGTTTACAAGCTGTTTTATTGACATCTTTCTGCCATTGAAACACTGATTGAGTGATTACACGAGATATGCCTAGGCTTTCGGATGCAGCCAGTGTCTTGTGTGTTAACCGGGAACATACCTTAGGTTGGCTGAACTTACTCCCGGACGAGTTTTTGGAACCAGCATACCTCGAGTAAGCAAGGTTTGGGCTAATCAACCGAGAGTTCAGGGTATATGTGACGATAAGTTAACCTTGCTTTCTGGAATACCCCCAGAACAGAGACACTCTGAGATGCACGTAACCAACACGTACGTAAATAAATATTAAACATGCAGGGCATATAATTATTTAATTGAATCACAGCCGTTTTGTGAATTCACAACAACACTATGCTATAGTTTCTTGTATGGTTTTAATACATCATGCAGCCTTAGAACACTGTCTAATATTGCGGTTCATGGATTCTCATCCATAGAATGTCACTTCTGCTACTTTGCTGGTTACTCAACATGGGTAAATTGCAATCAAGGAGTTCTTTTAACTCAAGTACTCAAATTTAATCGAGAAACCATGACAGCCTTACTGTCATTTGTGTTTAATTTATTTTATTGATTATAGAAGTGTTTCTATAGCATGAGACTCAACAGTGCTTGAAAGGGTTAGTTCACCCAAAAATGAAAATTCTGTCATTAATGACTCACCCTCATGTTGTTCTACACCAGTAATACCTTTGTTCATCTTCAGAACACAAATTAATATATTTTTGAAAAATACGATGGCTCAGTAAAGCCTTCATTGCCAGCAAGATCATTTCCTTTTTCAATGGCAGAAAGCTACTAAAGACATATTTAAAATAGTTCATGTGACTACAGTCGTTCAAACGTAATATTATAAAGCGACGAGAATACTTTTTGTGCGTCAAAAAACAAAACAAAAAAAAAAAAAAAAAAATAGCGACTTTATTCAACAATATCTAGTGATGTGCGATTTCAAAACACTGCTTCATGAAGCTTCCAAGCTGTACAAATCTTTTGATTCCAATCAGTGGTTCGGAGCGTGAATCAAACTGCCAAAGTCACGTGAACTACTGAAGTTTCAAAACACTTATGATGTAACAAAGCCTTGTTTACTGAAATCATGTGATTTTGGAGCCCGGAATTTGAAACAAAAGATTCGTAAAGCTTCGAAGCTTCATGAAGCAGTGTTTTGAAATCACCCATCACTAGATATTGTTGAATAAGTCACTGTTTTTTTTTTTTTTTTTGGCACACAAAAAGTATTCTCATCACTTAATAATATTAAGGTTGAACCATTGTAATCACATGACCTGTTTTAAATAAGTTTTTAGTACTTTTCTGTGCAATGAAAAAGGAAATGATCTTGCTGGCAATGCAGGTCTCATTGAGCCATCGGATTTCATCAAAAATATCTTAATTTGTGTTCCAAAGATGAATGAAGGTCTTACGGGTGTGGAACAACATGAGGGTGAGTAATTAATGACAGAATTTTCATTTTTGATAAGATTTATGTTATGGTTAGCCTTTGGGCTGTGTTGGGGGACTCTACACCACTGTTATCAACTTATTTCCCTCTAATTTTAGTAGTCATTTATGGTAGAATTTAGGGTTGGATTTTGTTCCTTTTCATACTGTATAGTAATAAAATATTAAAGAGAATAAGAAACAAATTAAGCAAAACTGAAGTACATCACAGTAATGTGTTTACACTCTTGAAACTGCATCCACAGCTAACTATTAAGATCTCAAATTAGATTCTTAAACTCTTCATCACTTGGCCAAATCACCCGTTGACTACTGGGCCACCATTTTGTGTTAAATAATATGTGTCATGCCTTCGCCCTCAGGAACGGTGGAGATAATTAATGCCAGAGAAACTGCTCCCATGAATGCTTCAGAGAACATGTTTGGTGAATACCCAAATAAAACCAAGAAAGAAAAACCAGGTAAACCACAATAAATGTACATATCATCAAACCCAGCCTCCATGATGGTTTCACAGCACAGATTCAGCAGATTAAAACAGCAAAGCACTGATGAGTTTTTGACAGTTTGGTTCTTGAATGACTTGACCACTACTCTGTGTTTTGTACGAATACCAGGGTTGTTTATAGCTGTACCAGGAGAACTGCGTGGTTATGCGATGGCACACAAAAAGTATGGGAGACTGAAATGGAAGGACCTCTTTAACTGCAGTATAGAGCTGGCAAAGAATGGTTTTCAGATTGGCAAAGCCTTGGCCAGAGCTATCAATGAGGAGAGAGACAGAATTCTGAATAATACAGCATTGTGGTAAGAATATATTATTTGTAAACTAATGGAAAACTAGATTAATTTTTGAAAATGAAAACATACTTTCTCAGTGGCAGCTGCATTGTCTACAGATGAACATAACAAATATTCTTCAAGACAAATCCTAACACTAGTATAATATTATATGAAGACTTCAGATGCAAAAGCCACTAAACGCTACCTCCATCACAAATGAGATAATGATACTGAGTGAATGCTCTCCGCACATACGTTCATCAAATACTTTCACTTCAAATCTGCTAAATCGCAGCCTCAGCCCATTCAGAAATGCTACTTCTCCAGCTGGCTTATGATTGGCCAACACGATTCGCATGAGCAGCATGATGCATGATTTTTGGCGCACAAAGAGTATTCTCGTCGCTTCATAACATTAAGGTTGAACCACAGTAGTCACATGAAATATTTTAACAATGTCTTTACTACCTTTCTGGGACTGGGGTTGTAATTACCTTGTTGTCTATGGTGGGATCAGAAAGCTCTCAGATTTCATCAAAAATATCTTCATTTGTGTTCTGAAGATGAATGAAGGTCTTACAGGTGTGGAACGACATGAGGGTGAGTAATGACAGATATTTCTTTTTTGGGTGAACTAACCCTTTAATCTACAATTAACAGTACACTTTTTATAGTTTTTTATTTTTATTTATAAATATATTTATCTTTTAAATAGATATATTTTTATTTATTTTGAGTAATAGTGTTTATGTAGTTATTGTATAAAGTCTTCTATTTGTCTTCTGTTTGTTGTCATCCAGTAAAGTGTCCTGTCATTTTGTGTCATTATATGAATACAATATGGACGTGGCAGTAGTGATTTTGCACATGTTTGCTATGTCTTGACCAAAGAGGCGGACTTGCAGCAAAAGACAATGAAATTTGTTAAATACCAATGAATTAAGTTAAAATAAGGCATTTCAATAACTGACTTTCTATCGCCATTAAAGTAAAATTACTGAACCTAAATTTAGGAGCCTGATTAAAAAAAAAAAAGAAAAGAAAAGAAAAATAAAGCTAAGAAAAATGTCAGACAGTTTTTGCATCTGAAGTCTTCATATGTCATAATTACAACAGGTTTCCCATCTTTCTTTGAAGTTTTATGACATCATCTTGCGTCTCTTCTCTCTCTTCTTTCCAGTGAAGTGTTTTGCTTAAACAAAACTACTGTCTTAAGAGAAAATGACACAATTAAATTTGTCAAACTAGCTGAGACTTATGAGAAGATAGCAAATGGAACAGCAGATGTCTTTTACAATGGGTCATTGGCTAAGATTATAGTGGAAGATATCAAGGCTGCAGGTTATTTCATAGTTAAATTTTACTCTATTCATATTTAGGGGTATGCAAAATCTGTCTGAATCTTTGTTTCTTCTAACACAGGAGGCAATATAACTCATGAGGACCTGCAGAAGTATGAGCCAGTGTGGAATGAGTCTGCAGTAAACTTTACTGTGGGGAATTACACATTTCTTGCTCCTGGTGCTCCATTCGGTGGACCCGTGCTCGCTCTGATGCTCAACATACTCGAAGGTCAGTGAGTGTGTGTCTATGGCCATGTTCACACAGCAACAGAATACAGTTGTCAGTCCTGTATTTAAGTCCTTAATGTGGTTATATTCACACACAGTTCAGTTTCAGGACTCAAAACTGTGTTTGAACTGTGAACACAACTGGGGCCTCATGTATAAAACTTTCCATAGATTTCATCCTAAAAGTGTGTGTACGCATAAAACGTCTCAGTTTACGTATGTAACCATGGTTCCCTGAGAACAGGGAACGAGACTCTGCGTTCGAAAACGCATTGGGGAAACGTCACACGTGAGCTGATGTCTGAAAGCCAAGTATCAAAAACTCCAATCCTATTGGCCGGCGACAGCCTATGACATCATCATAGCGCGACCCGGAAGTATATAAGGAGCGCCTAGAGAACCAGTCAGTATCTTTTCGTCTTGAGGGACTGTTCAGCAGGCAGCCCCGAAGCATGGCAGGGCAACGCAGAGTCTCGTTCCCTGTTCTCAGGGAACCATGGTTACATACGTAACCTGAGACGTTCCCTTTCGAAAGGGAACTCAACTCTGCGTTCGAAAATGCATTGGGGAACGATATACCCACGCCGCCATGCTTAAGGAGAGTGCATGCCAAAGATGGCTAGACAAACGTCAAGCAGTTTCGAATGAAACGCCAGATAGCAACTCACCCTCGGGTCACACAAAGGCTGTCAGTGACAGCATTCCCTCTGACCAACAGCCCAAGCTGAGCCTCAAGAAGGCCTTCCGCAGAAGGCCTACCAAGGCCGCTAAAGGCATGTGGAACCAACTTTTCCAAAAAGAAAGTGGTCCCTTTAAGGGAATGTGGCCAGAGAACTGAAAGGAACCCCGGCCAGTCACTAGAGGGGAACGAAGTCACCCTCAATGCCACCAGGGAGGCCGACATGGTCTGTTATAGGTCAAACTTAGTCTTGGCCAACACTGTCTGAGTACAGAATCTCCATAACGCATTCTTCATAGAAGAGAGCAGGTAAGAGTGACTGCAAAAAGGCAGGAGCAACTCAGACCCACGCATAGAGACGGGCATCCTGGAGAGCAGAACTCAGCTGAGTGCTATGAACCCTCGTATTGAGGGGAGTATAATCCGCTCATCCTAGGATCTACTCAGCGCTAATTAACGCACTGAGGAGGCTGTGCGCTAAACGCCTGTTTATACAGGGGAGCACAAACCAGCCTAGGGCTGAATCTCAGGAGGAGGCCTGATTAAGGCCTACCACCATGATCAGCTTAGGAGCTAAGCACTATTACAAACATAACCCTAATAGGGAAGTACAAAGCTCACCTAACAGGTAGACCATGCAATGGGCACACAATCATGGAGGCCGAAGAGGGGCCTACAGCATGATAGTAGCTATATGTGAAACAGAAGTAAATTCAGAAAGTGGCCTGGAGGCCACTCTGAACACCTGTCTTGCTGGGGCAGACAGACAACTTCAATGGCAGCAAAAGAGGCTGCAAATGTGCCCGCATGACAATCCACCTAACACAATCCAACGAGCAGTGTACTCAGTAAAAGCACCTTTACTCTTTAAAGCAAGAGGAGTACAACATACGCCAACACGTATTAAGGAAGGCCTGGATGGGCCTATAACCTTAACAGACACGTGGCATCAGCTCGTGGCAGTGTTTTAGGCACCAAGACCGATAAATAACCGAACTATAGAAGGTTAGATTTATCACCTGGGCCTCTGGCCAACCGGAAGTGTATATAGATAACTCTCAAAGAGAAATATACACAAACATACACCAGTATGTTCAAAAAGGGCGGCCCATAAGGCCTAGTAACCTCTAAGACATACGGCGTAAGTCTAGTGGCCATTTCTAGGAGCACAATAGATCCACCCTAGGCGCTAGGTGGCTATTCAGCTCAACTAGAGTAGGAATCAGACTCAGGGAGGCAGATGTAGTTTAAACCAAACCTCAGTAAGGTTTCAACACAACATTCACCCTGAGGGGCCAGCCACTCAAAAGTACTCGGTAAAAGCACCCTATTACTCTCACAGTGAGAGGAGTACATAACTGAACTCCACATGCTACACCGGAGGCTGAAGTAGGCCTACCTTAGTAAACACGTGGCATCAGCAAGTGGCTACCATAACCATACCAACCAGTGGGCCATGTATTCAGAGATTTTTCCAGAGAGGGAATACATAAAACGCTGCCATACATCGTGAACAGGCCTGTTTAGGGCCTGTCCGTCAGCGATGGGTCGTGGCCGATGGTGGTATGGCTTCCCAGGCATCCTGCCATCAAGTCAGCTAAAAAGGAGGCCTTGAGGCGCCTACCATTTCAGCAACAAGCAGAGTTCAGCCTGTTTGCAAAATAAAAACACAAACCGTGCCAACATGTGGACTAAAAAAGGAGGCCTGAAGGGGCCTACCAATTCAATGACACGTGGCCTCAGCTCGTATTAGATTAGATTCACAAGCATCCTGCCAGCATGTCAGCTAAAAAAGGAGGCCTTACGGAGCCTCCAAGTTCAGCAACACGTGGCGTTCAGCCCGTTTGTCCATACCAACGCAAACTGTGCCAACATGTAAACTAAAAGGAGGCCTTATCAGGGCCTACCCTAGTAAACACATGGCATCAGCCAGTCCAGGACCGTACCAACCAACCGGCCATGCATTCAGTGGAAAACCTTTCACGCATAATACTGAGAGAAGGAATGCATATTACGCCACCATACTCCACGAGAGGCCTGCTTAAGGCCTACTCAACAGAGGTGGGGCGTGGCCGATGGTGGAATTGGACCGATGGTATGAGTCGCAGGCATCCTGCCAACAAGTCAGCTAAAAAGGAGGCCTTGTGGGGCCTACAATCTCAGCAACAAGTGGCGTTCAGCCTATTTGCAGAATGAAAACACAAACTGTGCCAACATGTGAACTAGAAAGGAGGCCTGTTGGGGCCTACCATTCTAATGACACGTGGCTTCAGCTCGTGAAATTAGGGAACCAAGCTACAGGGAACCAGCTCTAACCCAACAATAGCTGTGGGAAGCTAACTGCAACCTGAGCTAGGCTACACATTCCAACAGGCAATGTACCCTAAATCATATGTGACTAAAGGGAACCAAACAAAGCCAACATGGTCTAAGGGAGGCATATATGGCCTACTACCTCAAACGGACACGTAGCAAAAAGCCTGTGGCAGTGTAAACTATGTGAGCAAATTATGATCAACTAACAGCACTTGTTAGAAATACAATTGCTAACTAGAAGGAGGCTAATTAACCATAAGAGCCTACAATCGACGTTATACGCAATATCGCTGTTAACAGATCACAAAAGGGAGCTAATAGAAACCAGCTTTTCTCAAAAAGTGGTCCTATACTACCAACAGGTGATGCACTCAGTGACACAAATAAACCTCAACTGGGGAATATAATAGTCACCAATCTCTCCAATAGAGGCTAACATCAAAGAGCCTGCTATTACGAGAACAGGTGCTAACCTGTGGCAGCATAAGTAAGCTCACATACAAATGTAGGGCAAAAGTCTAGAACTCAAAGCAAACGTAATGCTTTGACATACATGCTGTTTCCAATAGGGAAAAACATTTTCTCCACACAGATTCTCAAATCTGTACCAAGCCCTAGAGGACGAAAGGCTAAAAGCTAGCACCGTCAACTCAAACTTGATTAAAAGAATCAAGTGGCTCAGAGGAAAAACATTTTCCATAGCATGAAAAGTTCTAGAAAGTGGGGCCTAGCATACACCTGCATAACTTATCTACGCAAAGATAAGGGCCTACCACCTGAGAAAACAGCATCAGGGAGTCTAAAAACAGTCTACCACCTAGCTGTTAACCTCACCAATTGCACCTACATAAACAAGGGGACAATGGGCATATGGCCTAACGACTCCCTCGGGAGGAGGCCAGAACTAGGAGCTATACCACCTGATGAGGGATAGTATACATGGGGTTAACATATAACACACCTAACCTAGCTCTAGCCTGGCCGCTAAGCTACGGGCCTTCTTACAGGACCACAAGCCTAGTGAAGCCTGGGCTCCACTTCCAAATCTCATGTATAAGAGAAAGAAAGCGAAGCTCACAAGCAAACAATGTCAGGCGGCCGATTAAGGCCGACCTAAACATACATATTAACTGAAGTGACGAGTGCTAACTCAAACTACTCTAGCAAAACAGCAGATGAGAAGCTACTCTAAACAAAAGGTGGCTAAGAGGCAGCCATTTTGTGGCCTGCACAATAGCCAACCTATCAACTTCAGTTTGCCCAAAAAACCCCTTACTTTTTCTTGACTACATGCTCAGAAAAACTATACAGGAAAACAAGGTCTTATTTTGAACACATAAAATATAGACCCTCCTGCAGCTCAAAGACCAAAGACTCCTAATACTTTACGTGAAAGGATGGAATCTAAGGTTCTTTTAAGCCTAAAAGATCCTCTCATTACCAAACCGAAAAAGCGGGCCGACAGAAATAATTACTATGGGCCCAGCCATCAGTCTGACCATAAGAAGCATCTGAGCATGATATATTAATGAATATATATATATATATATATATACACATGCATATAAATATATATATATATATATATACACACATATATATATATATATATATATATAGGAGGTGAAAGAAGAAGAGGAGAGGGTAGATATAAATCGCCCTTATGTAACTGGGGAAATCGATTACAAACGCAACTGTGTTTACAATCGATCGCCCAACTCACTCTCGCTTCTTTCCCCTCCCGTCTGTCTGGGCTCAGATACAAATCTGAATGGCTAGGGGTTTTTCCATGCCCTCCCGATCTCAAACGCAGAGATCAGGTAGAAATGGAAAGTTATGGGAGCTGCAACGTTCACGGAGAGAAAGGGAATGCTCGTCGAGCCGTCTGCGGGCGGTCCCTTTCCTAACGCGCTCTCACGGCAGCCCCAGCCCGCCGAAAAAAGCGCGTCCCAGAAAACACAGCAGCTCTGCATACACAGCAGCCAGAGGAGCGCGTGCTGCCGAACACGATGATGTTAAACACGGACGTCATTGTTATCCAGCAACTCATCCTCGTCAGCCCCGGGGAAGCTGAGAGAGAATACAACTTTCTCAAACTTCCCAACGAGCTCACCTGCGAGCCCTATGATTGCGGCCGCTGTTTTGCCTCAGCACAAACGGGGCCAGAATCATCAGACACAGATGCGGACGCCTCTTCCCTCAAGAAGAGTGCCGAACGAGAACGGAGCGTCCCGATAGGGAGACGCTCACAGTAAAAAATAGACAGACACACAGACAGCGCCCTCAAGCACTGTCTATGCGCGCTCCTCTCCCAGACAGAGAACGCCCAGAAATGTGTATATCAAGTGTCAAAACCCTGGGACACGGATAAACACACTCTCTTGGACGTTTGTAAGGCATAAAAAAGATAACCTTACCGGAGTCGATACAATCGCGATCAGACAGAACAGTTCCGAAAGACGAAAAAGATACTGACTGGTTCTCTAGGCGCTCCTTATATACTTCCGGGTCGCGCTATGATGATGTCATAGGCTGTCGCCGGCCAACAGGATTGGAGTTTTTGATACTTGGCTTTCAGACATCAGCTCACGTGTGACGTTTCCCCAATGCGTTTTCGAACGCAGAGTTGAGTTCCCTTTCGAAAGGGAAGCCTGATTTTCTGTGCACACAAAAGTTTTCAGATTTATAAAACCATGCGTATGCCAGAACCTGCACAAAATTCTCTTTATAAAACCCAGCCAGCAGAAGATTGTGCGCACATGCATCTCCACCCCGTCTCCTCCCCGAAATCACCATATATATAACACCTAGTTTTACTATCCATTATGTCATCTGCATATTGTTTCCATGCATATTCCCATCCATGTGACACCGTGTTTAACTGTACAAGACATTTGGAAAATAATGACAATAAATGCCATCACATTACATTGCTAAAAATCATTCACTATCCTTGTCTTGTTTTAGAAAAAAAAAAAAAAAAAAAATACTGTTCAGAATGTTTTTCTCATTCAGTTATTCTCATTCTTTTCCATTTCAAATCAAATTATGCAATTTTGCCAATGAGGTAAACATAGCCTATATTTTATGATGTTCATATATTTTTAATTGAAATAGATAGGCAGCCTTATTTTTGCATTGTAAATTATTGTATGACTCAGCGTGTCACTGACAGAACATTTTAAAAATAAAACATGCATATCTTACCATTTACTTCAAAATAATAGTTTTCATAATATTGGGAAGACTACTCTCTAATATTGGGAAAGCTACTCTCTGTCTGAGAACGACACCAGCAGCACACCTGCGTTCAGCAGTTTTATAGTACTGATGTCGGATGTTGTTGAGGGTGTGTGTGTGTGTGTGTGTGTGTGTGTGTGTGTGTGTGTGTGTGTGTGTGTGCGCGCATGTTTTTGTCATATATCACATATCAGGACACAAATTTGTATAATGACTTGGGTATGACATAGGTATTACAAGGAGAGGGTGACTTATGAGGACATTACCCCATGTCCCCATTTTTCAAAAGGCTTATAAATCATACAGAATGAGTTTTTTGAGAAAGTAAAAATCTGCACAGTTTCCTGTGATGGGTAGGTTTAGGGGTAGGGGTGGGTGATAGAAAATACGGTTTGTACAGTATAAAAACCATTATGCCTATGGAATATCCCCAAATTCACAAAAACAAATGTGTGTGTGTGTGTGTTTGACTGCATTCAGCAGAGGTTGTACAGTACTGTGTACAGTAGCTACTCTTTGGACGATCACCGAGCGATTCCTTCAGTGTCTGTCATTATGCCATTATGTTGCTAAGCCATCTGCTTAGACGAAGTGCGCATCATTGATCATTATTTGCATGAAAATATTTTCTCTGCTATTTAGAACACAATTTAAAGCGGAATTATTACGTGCCAAGCAATCCTCGCTGTAGTTAAAACATTAAAACACAGCATGCCACAGGAAAAGTGTTCAAAAGCAGCGCATCCACTACAAATATTTCTATTTAAATTAATATTAAAATGTTGTAACTTCTGGATAATGATTTCATGTATTTTCATTGCTTAACTCGGAGAGTGACATATATTTAATCTAAATATGGAAATTGAAATGTTTAAATGGAAAACAGAGTTTAAAATAATTCTGTTTACTTCATTACTTCGCTCACTCCAGTAAGTGTGTACGCACGGTCTAGAGCTTCTGTATGGTGTGCACATATTTACGCTGTTTATTTATTATAAATCCCGATATGTGTGTGGAAAATTGAGTACGCACATTTCAGTGCCTTTTTTGTGTGTACGCAACGTTTATACATCAGGCCCCTGGACTGGACAACTAGTTGCCTATCAACATCATACAGTTTGAGGAAGCCACCCTGCGCTGCACAAATGTGTGTGCGTTGCGGGTGTTTGTGTGTGCTTTCTGTAATATACAGCATAGGAGATATGATCTGTGTTATCTGAAGGTTTTAGATCCAGTGTTCAATGCACGACTCCAATGCTCCGCTCTCCACACAGATATAAAAGCTGCTGTTTGTTAAAGAAGATTTGACAGATGAATTCGCAGCTCGATTGGACTCTTGTTGTGTCAAAAGTGACTTTTCAGTTTTATGGTCACCATCTTTGATATTACATTGGTCATAGAGATGGGCATAAATACATGAAAATGGATTTAAAATAAAAATATAAAACCGTGCCTGAATATAAAATTCAGCACAACAGTGGCCAGATGAGGAACCTATGAAGCACAACAGTTGATGACTGATCACTTTCAATTCAAAGCTACTACACAGTATACCTTCTCTATATGATCTATATATACAGTTGCGGTCAGAATTATTGGCACCCTTGTTAAATATGATCAAAGATGACTGTAAAAAAAATCTGCATTGTTTATCCTTTTGATCTTTAATTCATAAAATTAGCAAAAATGTAACCTTTCATTGAAGAAAAAGAATTGAAAGTGGTTGGAAAATCACATTATGAAATAAATGTTTTTTCTCCAAAACACGTTGGCCACAATTATTGGCACCCTTATATTCAATACTTTTTGCAACCTCCTTTTGCCAAGATAATAGCTCTGAGTCTTCACCTATAATGCCTGATGAGTTTGAAGAACACCTGACAAGAGATCAGAGACCATTCCTTCATGCAGAATCTCTCCAGACCCTTCAGATTCCCAGCTCCATGTTGGTGCTTCTTCTCTTCAGTTCACTCCACTCATTTTCTTTAGGGTTCAGGTCAGGGAACTGGGATGGCCATGGCAGAAGCTTCATTTTGTGCTCAGTGACACATTTTTGTGTTGGTTTTGATGTTTGTTTGTTTTTAGGATCATTGTCCTGATGGAAGATCCAACCATGGCCCATTATTGGATTTCTAGCAGAAGCGGTCAGGTTTTGATTTTTTATCTGTTAGTATTTGATAGAATCCATGATACTATGTATCTGAACAAGATGTACAGGACCTCCAGCAGAAAAATAGGCCCACAACATTAAAGATCCAGCAGTATATTTAACCGTGGGCATGGGGTACTTTTTATCCATGTGTGCACCAAACCCATCTGGTGGGTTTGCTGCCAAAAAGCTCTTTTTTTTTTAGTTTTATCTGACCATAGAAGCCGGTCCCCTTTGAAGTTCCAGTCTTGTCTGACAACTGAATATGCTGGAGATTGTTTCTGGATGAGAGCAGAGGATTTCTTTTGATACCCTCCCGAACAACTCGTGGGGATGTAGGTGCTGTTTGATCTTCTGAGACAAGACTCAACTAATCTCTGCAATTCTCCAGCTGTGATCCTTGGAGAGTCTTTGGCCACTCAAACTCTCCTCCTCACTGCGCATTATTTTCTTACAGCCACTTTCTATTTTGTGAAGCTCAACAATCTTTTGCTGCACATCAGAACTATATTCTTTGGTTTTACTCATTATGATGAATGATTGAGGGAAGACTTGTACAGTGTGCACCTTGGCTTTAGTAAACTCTCAGATAGACACACAATGGGTGATTTTAAGAGTTTGATCTTTAGCTCATTTAAGGACAAGCATAGTTATGCATGAAAGCCTTTTAATTCTTTACAATTTTTAAGGTTCATTTCAAATAATTAAACATTTAATTTCAGGTTTCAACCTCTCAAGCAGCAGTGTTTCCACAAGAGATAATAAGACTTTGACCTATCATCGTATAATAGAGGCGTTCCGCCTTGCCAATGAGAAAAAGAGTAAACTGGGAGACCCACATTATGAAAACATCACTGAGGTGAGTTCAACTCTACAAATGGATTCCTTTGGTTTTATTCAGAGATATTCAACCAAAAATTAAATTTCTGGAGACAAGAGACAAAATTAGGAAACTTACCCCACTCATACTATAGCAGCTCATCTCCGACCACAATTTTTCTCTTGAACCAAATGTGATGTAAGCGGTGACATGACACACAAGATCTAAAGATACCTGCTGTCAGTGACATCAAACTGATGCAATTGAATCTCACAGGTCATGATCAGAAGGTGAATAAACAATGACTGAATTTTTTTCTGTAAACCTTACTTTTAAACCAACTCACATCTCAAATACAGAATTTCTGAATTTGTCTTAACTTTTGCCACATCTGATATAACATGGGTAGCTTATGTTAAATTAAACAGACATTATTTTGTCAACGTCTTTCACTGTTCCTATAATTACAAATACAAATCTTGTTTCACAGATTGTCCAAAATATGACCTCAGAGCGCTTTGCAGACTACATCAGGAGTACTATTAAAGATGACACCGGCGAAGAAAACAGATACGACGTGAAGACTGTATGTGACGGCCACGGCACATCTCACGTGTCTGTCATCGCAGAAGATGGGAGTGCAGTGGCAGTAACCAGCAGTATCAATAACTAGTAAGAGAAGTATAAAGAGACAAAGAGAGCAGTGTTATATCCTGGTCTTCATCTAACACACCCAGATTCAGTTATTGACAGTTCCTCCTCCATTTACATTGATAACATCACACCCCTTTGCATCCAAAGACTTTCCAGCTAGACTAGATTTTTTAGCAGCCAGTCTAGTAGACTAATTTGCATACTTACTGGCTAATCAGAGTAATGGGAACACAAGGCCGTTTCTTAGCAGGGGAACATTAATAGGTCCAACGACTGAACTCTCTACCAAAAGGCTCTAATAATATCAGATATGTTGGAAGTTGCCATTTTCAGATCTCTCCAGAGATGTTCAGTCAGGTTCAAGTCTGGGCTCTGGCTGGGTCACTCAAGGACATTCACAGAGTTGTGCCGTAGTCACTCCTTTGTTATCTTGGCTGTGTGCTTAGGGTCGTTATCCTGTTGGAAGATTAACCTTCACCCCAGTCTGAGGTCCAGAGTGCTCTGGAGCAGGTTTTCCCTCAGTCCTGACTAGTCTCCCAGTTCCTGCCACTGAAAAACATCCCCACAGCATGATGCTGCCACCACCTGGTATTGGCCAGGTGATGAGCGGTGCCTGATTTCCTCCAGACGTGACGCTTCAGGCCACAGAGTTCAATCTTTGTTTCATCAGACCAGAGAATTTTGTTTCTCATGGTCTGAGAGTCCTCCAGGTGGGCTGCCATGTGCCTTTTACTGAGGAGTGGCTTCCGTCTGGCCTCTCTACAATACAGGCCTGAGTGCTGCAGAGATGGTTGTTCTTCTGGAAGGTTCTCCTCTCTCCACAGAGAAACGCTGGAGCTCTGTCAGAGTGACTGTCGGGTTCTTGGTTACCTCCCTGACTAAGGCCCTTCTGCTCTAATCACTCAGTTTGGCCAGGCGGCCCGCTCTAGGAAGAGTCCTGGTGGTTCCAAACTTCTTTCATTTATGGATGAAAAATGAAAAAATGCCACTGTGCTCATTGGGACCTTCAAATTTTTCTGTACCCTTCCCCAGACCTGTCTCAGAGGTCTACAGACAATTCCTTGGACTTCATGGCTTGGTTTGTGCTGCACTGTTAACTGTGGGACCTTATATAGACAGGTGTGTGCCTTTCCAAATCATGTCCAATCAACTGAATTTACCACAGGTGGACTCCAATCAAGTTGTAGAAACATCTCAAGGATGATCAGTGGAAACAGGATGCACCTGAGCTCAATTTTGAGTGTCATGGCAAAGGCTGTGAATATAAATTTGCAAAAATTTCAAACTTCTTTCACATTGTCATTATGGGGTATTGTTTGAGGAAAATAATGAATTTAATCCCTTTTGGAATAAGGCTGTAACATAACAAAATGTGGAAAAAGTGAAGCGCTGTGAATACTTTCCGGATCCACTGTATGTCTGTGTTCATGCAGTGATCCTGTTCTCATATTATGATGAGCAAGAAAGTCAGAGGGAGACTTTAAATCTTTCACTCAATAATCTGAATGTAACTGATCTCTGACAGAGGAAGGCAAGATTTCAACAAGAACAGTCAGTAAATTTCTAGCAAAATCATTCAAGTCGGCTGGTGGAACAGCCTTCAGAAGTATTTATTGAAACACTGCTAAATACAACACCTTTTTTAAGAATCTGGCAATACATAGATAAGATTTTAATACAGAATAGAATTTAAGAAACAAGATGTTAATGTATTTTTGGTGTATATATTTATGAAGATTTGTTGCTTTGCTGTTCTTTTCAATCTTGTTGTCTGGATCTTTTTTTGTGTGCAGCTTTGGTTCTGGGGTGATGTCACGCTCAACAGGCATTATTTTTAATGACCAAATGTGTGATTTCAGTGATCGTAAGTCAGTCGTAAATGAAGTTAACAGAAACAACCTAATTAAACCAGGTAAAACAACAACAACAACAAAAAACAAAACAAAAACAAAATGCAATTAAAATTAGTTTCAATAAGTTACAATATTAAGTACAAGTGAAACTATCTGTATATACACTTAAATGTTCACATGTAAAATACTATTTGTTTTGACAAGGTAAAAGGCCACTTTCATCAAAGTGTCCCACAATAATATTGGACAAACAGAGCAAAGTCAAAATGGTGGTTGGAGGTGCAGGAGGGTCAAATATCACCACATCAGTTGCTCAGGTAACAAAAACACTGAAGAGAGTTGAACAATTAAAGCATTGCTCAACTTTACAGCACATAACAGAAAGCAATATCAATACACTGACATTTGATTATTCTGAATTACTATTCTGAACTTGAAAAACATGTGTTTATTCTGAATTGGCCAATGGCTAAGGTTGTGTTTTAATGAATAAATAAAATAGGTTTGTGTTATTTTTAAATCTATTTGTCTTATATCTAAAAATCCTTTCCCCCTCTCTTTTCTCCCTCATCTCAGGTGATCCTGAACTACCTGTTCTTTGACTATGACCTGCAGAAATCTGTTAATGAATCCAGAGTTCAGGTCCCAAGAAGTAAGACAAATTTTGAAGATAACTTTGATAAGGTAGGATTCTTACACTTCACAACAAAAGTTTGTCATCTAAATTAGAAAATCTAAATCGAAATTATATAATTTTCTCTCTGTGTTGTGTTTATGAACGCAGAATGTAACTTGTGACCTGAAGAAGAAGAAGAATCATAATATAGGTAATGAAACTGAATTATCAGTGGTTCAGGTGGTCGTACAAGAGGGGGACAAAATCTTTGCTGAATCCGACCCCAGGAAGGACCGCTATCCTGTTGGATAGTGAGCGCTGCTCCTGTGCTCATGCTGCTGTTGTCAAACATGTGTTTGACCCTGCAAAAGTAAAACTATTGTCGAGTGACAGATCAAGAATTGTTTGTTAGGATGCTTTTTGGGTGTCAAAAAAAACTTGAGCAGGCAATCTGTGAAAGGCTATTCATAAATAACATTGTTCCAGCCATCTTGCATTATTATATCACACAGTACCAAAATATGCTGCAAATATTCTTAGAATTCCAGCTTGTCATTTTTTTATTTTTTTATTTTTTTTTTTTTTTATTTACCTTATCCATTGCTATAACTTGCATTTTGAAATCTGCTAATCTCAATATACACTAAAACATTATTTTCATTGTTGTAAGCTTTACTGAAAAGAGTTTGATAGTTGTATTGTAAATGAGTTGTTTCAAATCAATAAAGTATGCTGTCAGCTTTAGTCTACTTCATATGTGTTGTATAGGAAATGCAGACATTGATGAACGCAATGCAGCATGTATTTTTTGTGACTGCAGGGGCACTCACTAAATAAAATATGGGCTGTTTTTGGTGTGGGTTCCATTCTGCTTTCCTTAGGTGACTTTTCAGACAATGTTAAATTGTATTTTCAAAACTTGAACTCGCCAAACTTTGACTAAAACATTCAGGGTGCATAAAACTACAGAAAAAGCAGTTGTTTGAACAGCTTTAATGCAGACATTTGCCTGTTATTAAAAACAGATATGTTGATCAACAGATATGTTGATCTAAGAATGTTTCAGGAACATCATACTAACCTTTAAATAACATTTAAGGAAACGGGACATTTTTATGAACTTGGAATGTTAGAAATCAACGTTCGTAGAATGTTGAATTTTAAATCAAAATTAAGTTGAAAGAACAGTTTGAAGAACATCACACCTTTAAAAACACATTCCAACACTGAACGTTCTTATAACAAAATTCTGTTAGCTAGGATTCTTTAATGCACTAGTACATTTTATTCAAATGTCTTACCTTTTAATGTTGCGTTTAAGAACATATTTGACTATAGTTTGCTTATTTTTTTCTCCCACCAACAAACACACTAAGAGCACTACAGCCAAAACCAACATGCTGAGTGCAGCCAAGAAACACACTGACTGAAAGCCTGTTATAAATATTGAAAGTTAGGCCTAAACTATTGTAAAAATAATATTTACAAACTTTGAAGTTAAAGTTTAAAAAGTAAAAACATTTTTAACACAAAGTCATCAGTTCTAATGTTGTTTTAGGAAATTATAATTGACAATAAACATCTAAATCTTTTTGAGGAAACAAACCCTCAAAATCTGTGGCCTGTTGCAGTTTTTTCAGTTTTTTCGGGCTCATGGAGGTGGATTGGTTTTTAGCGGGTTTCATTGCTATGGTAACTTGCGCTACACGGCTAACCTGCTCCGTCAATACTGTCAACAGCCAAAGAAAAACAGAGTAAAATGTCAGTGTGATCTCCTACTGGTGGAAGAGAGTCGTTCAGATGTTCAGCACCGCGGACAGCAGCTGATCTGCAGCACATGACTGAGATTCATCACCACACACAAACACACTCACAGTCTTCCCAGCTAACATTTTTTGGTTCTAAGAACATTTTCCAAACGTTCAGTTTTTGTTATGGAAACATTAAAATGTTACTGGGAAGTTAGTATGATGTTCCTGAAACATTCTTTCAAACATCTGAACACATGCTGTTAATAAGCAGAATCACTGAAGGAAAGAGAAACAACAAGAACAGAATCTACAACTGACTTCAGCCACAAAAAATTCTTATTGAGATAAACAGAGGTTTAAATGTTGATGTTTGGTTGAAAATAAGTTTTGTTTGAAGTCACCATGATGGTGAAGAGTATTTGCTCTGTGTGAGATCTTCCAGAAACACTACAAGCTCTTGTGTAAAAGTTGAGACACACTCATCATACAAACCTCAACAACAGTGACAATCAAAAAATATTCAAATTTAAATTTTACAGTTCAGCTGTAAAATTTAGAGTCTAAACAGCACAAACTTCATGTTCATAATATGGTTTCATAATTTTTCAGAATTAGGTCAGTAGCACAATATTCAAACGAATTAACAAAACACACTTCTGAGCAGTGATTAGACTTAAAATGTGATCAGCGAATTAAAGCACTTCACTATGACATTAATTAACAGTCAACATCACCTGCTGCTGTTCTGTCTCCTTCACTTCCTCTGAGTAAAAGTGTCTGAACAAACTGTTAAAGTGGCCAGAGTAAAACTAATAATACAACCAAGAGTCAAGAGCCCAAATACAGAAAACACTGATCACCATAATGGTGACGTATAATGCTTATTCCTCTTTCCTTCAGTGTGTCATCACTAATGGTCACTTAATTATCTAATAAACTCCAGCACTGCTTCAGTGTTATTTTAACTCTCTGTAGTGTGAACACATATGAACACTGAGTGCTGTTCATGAAACAATATTTTGCTGTGCAGCTTCCCACCATTTTATTAGCCAAAAAGTTTAGTGATCCTTAATATTTAAAGGACAACTGAATAATGTTGTTCCAAGAACGTTTTCTCCAAACATTATTGAGAGAACCTTGCCAGAACATTAGCCAAAGTTATGAGAACATTGTTAGCTGGGTTTCCATCTTCATCAAATTACATTTTTCAGAAAAGCTGAATTGCTGACCTTCAATGACACATTACATAAATCAATAGGTTATAAATCAGTTTATTTGAACAGATGTAAGTCTTGTGTAGTGAACAGCTTTGTATAAAAGCAACAAGTCCCGTGAAGCCGTAGTTTACAGTGATATTAGAACATCACCTGCATATAAAGGCTCTCAGCTGTTGTAAAATTACTGCGGCACCTAGTGGAGATTAATAGTGTCTGATACTGAAAGCTCATGCAGGTTTTCATGCTCTCTATCCAGCCTTATTTGTAACATATAAGTGTAAATGAGGAAGTTTCGCACATTCACAGAAAACAGAAAAATAAGATCATACAGATTTCAGATCATAAGAGGCTCCAGCAGCTGGAGTCTGCTTCCTTTCCTTCATCTCTGACTTTGGTATAATATTTGATAATTACATGGACTCATTGTTAATGCAGACATATTTAAAACCAAAGTTTCATTCCTTCAGATTGACTCTTTCATTTCAAACTTGTGTAAAAGGAAGCGTGTAAATCAGTGCAATTTATAATTCATCAAAACACAACATAATATTACTACTAATAAAAAAACACCTACACTATCAACTTCCATACAATACAATTAAATCTCACTGCAATAAAACCAGTACATCAGACATTAACTCAGATTTGCCACTAGATGGAGCCAAAGGATTCAGAACGTGAATCATGAACAGGAAATTACCATCTCTAGAAAGATTTTTTTTTTTTAAATGACAGATCCAATAACTAGACTAATTAAAAAAAAAAAAAAAACAACAACTAATTTTCAAAAACAGATGAGGACAAATCACCAGTGAATTACTCCTGCAGAGAGAAAAAAAGGTCCAGTCGTGCTGACAGAACATTTGAAAAGCAAGCAGACATTTTAACACAGATACACGACTGTAGTTGGCAGCAAAAATATTTTAGAACTTGTTGGTCCATAATGTTGTAAAACAAACAAACAAAAAAAAAACTGTTATTCTACATGCAGCAGAAGCACTGTGACCTCTAAAACCTTGTTTTATGTCCTGAAAAAAAGGAAGAGGAAGAAGACTTGTGTAATATACTACAATAATTTCATATATTACAAAAATTCACAGCATCTCTTTTATGTAGTGGAAAGTCTGCACCCATTGTTGCTAAAGAAACCATTTCCTGTTTGTATCACAACTGCAGGTGGCTGACGAGCTTCTTGGTTTGACCAACAGAATATAAAGAGCAAGAGCAAAAACCACAAGGATGAGAGCATTAACTTTAGATCATGAAATAAAAAAAAAATCAAAATACTTACAGTGATAAAACTGTAATTATTCTGTAATTAACTGTAATTATTAATTAAGAAATTATTTATATTTTAATTATAGAACATCTTCAGTAATAACAAGGCAAATCTTACACTTTATCGTCTTCTGACCACAGACGATGTTCGTCATCTCTCTCTGTTCTCTGTGGGTTTCCTGAGTGAGTCTGTTTGATCTTCAGTTAAACTGAACTGAGACCCTGAAACTTCACCTGTTTTCTGTGGCTTTGAGCTGGACTGATCATCACACAAACACAAAAACACCTACAGAGCTCATGAGAAACTCTGTGACCAAAAAGATTTTAAAAGACTTGATGTTTATTACATTTTCAAGGATGATGAAGATTAAAAGTACGTTTGTTTGTGACCTGCATCTGACAAAATGTCCCTTTAAAGACATTTTGGATGTCCTCATTTGGAAAAAGACTATTCATAAACAGTATTTGAGTTAGTAGTTACAGTCAGTGTGTGTTCATGAAGGACAGCATCACCTCATCTTAATAAACACTCAATCACAGTGAATCCTCCAATCAGCAGCAGAGTCGAACACAGAGAAATAATGTTGAACAAAGAGAAATCTGAAAAATACAAAAAAAACATAAAAGTGATGATTAGAGAGAAATGGGAGTGTACAGACTGGGATAATTTGCAGACATTACAAACATACAAAATTCATGGTAAATATACACAGATGTGAATGATTCAGAGTTAAATCTGAGCTGTAGCATTACAAAGAAGTTTTGAACATAAATGTTACTGTTTTCATCATGAATAGCCATGTAATAACCGTGAGAAAAAACATCTTTAGGCTGTGTGTCCACCAGCTGAAAATACTAGACACTCTGCAGAAAATGTCTGTGAGCGCTTGAGAGCCCTTCTGCATCGCAGCATTTTTTTTTTTCATTTGAGACGCTTTGTTGCTATGATGCAGAATATCCGCAGCACTGTACTTACTTGTAACTGATTTTGGAGATAATTTGTTTTAGACTAAAAATGTACACACACTGTATAGTACTTGCTCTGTATGTTTGGAGACCAGCGATATTCATTTCTCATCCATTTTGTTCTGTTCTCTGCTTGTTGATGTCGTTGTACAGCAAGAACGTTGTGACAGTTGGTCGGTGGATGGCTGGCTAAAAAGTGACAGTGATGAGCGTAGCATTTTTCTCATTCTTCAACTCGAGGCGACCGGTCCCATGAAGGGATGTTCACTGTAACGGGAGGCCTCAGCTGCCTCGCTCAACAGATGAAGCGGGTGATCCGAGGGAGCTTCCCCACTGGAGCCCCTTCAATCAGGGCATGGCAAGCTGATATGGTGGCCACAAATACCCTGAGAGTAGCGGGACATGTGCCTGCTGATAACTTTTCCTGTAGAAACTCCAGCACTGAAACAAACTGGCAGTGTACTGGGTCTGCACGATGTGCAGTATACCACTTTTCAAAGACACTCAATTTAAGGGCATAGATTCTTCTCATGGAAGGAGCCCTGGCACTCAGAATAGTCTGTACGACATCAGCTGGAAGCCCAGCATCTCTTAGTCAGTCCCCCTCAAGGGCCAAATGTGAAGGTTTCACAGCTTGGGCCATGGATGAAATATTGTTCCCTGTGCCTGAGGAAGCCGTCGAGGAGGGATATTATCTCTGAGAACCAAATTGTGGTAAGCCAATGAGGCACTATCAATAAGAGGCAAGACCCTTGTTGACGGACCTTAGCCAGGACTGCCGGGAGCAGATCGATTGGTGGAAATGCATACAGATGCAGCCTGGGCAACATATGCACATTGGCATCCAGACACAGGGGGGTGGGTGATTCAGATAGAAGTAGAGGAGACATTGCGCTGTCTCCTGGCAGGCAAATAGGATGACCTCTTCTTCGTAAAATCTTTCCCAAATCTGTTTGACTACTTCGGGGTGGAGTTTCTATTCCTGTGTGTCACAGTCTGTCTGGACAGTAAGTCTGCTTCCACATTCAAATGCCCATGGATGTAAATCACCCAGAGAGACAGGAACTTGTCCTGAGCCCAAAGCAGAACCTGCTGCATTAGCCTGTTCAGACAGATCTGAGACTCTTATGTTCGTTGGTACATCCAATAACAGAACAAGTTTTTTTTGTTTGTTTCTTTTCAGACAGTAAGGAAACAGAAATGGCGGACTGCTGCAGCTTACTCAGGGTGGATCTATGCTAATAGGGCAGATCGTCACCAGTCATGGGCCGTGCTCCCCTACTCTTATGTAAATTTGGAACCGCTTGTTTGGAGAGACTGTTTATGATTTATGGGGATTAAAAAAAGAGTGGGTGGATTTTTACCATTATAGGCTGGTTGTTTACACACACTGTGGACACACATCTGTGTTCAAACACCTTATATATTATAAGTCTTCACCTTGTTTAACTCCTCTTGCAGCGCTCTTGAAACCCATCTCGCCAGAAACAAGAGATGCAGCATCCTCTGCCCGATCCGAAGAAGCAGGCACGAGGACAGAGAGAACGAGGACAGACCTGTCTCGCTCCTCAGCCAGATCGACTCGTGAGCCCCATGATCTTAGTGTGGTAGCTTAACCTTGAAAATAGATGACCACTTGAGTCAGCGTCTGCGAAGATTCTCACACTAAAGTTAGCCTTTTTGCTGGCCATAACGTCTCTTAAGACAGTTGGGGAACTTCAAGCTCTGTCTATTCCCCTCCTGCTTAGAATTTGCTCCAGGAGGGTGAAGGCTATCTTACACCCTAGATCTGGCTACATGCCTAAGGTGGCCTCTAATGTGATTAGATTTACTATTCTTCAGGACTTCCATTCTCCCACATGTGTCAGCAGATGATGAAAGACTTCATTTACTCTGCCCGGTGCAGGCTCTAGAGTTTTTGTTCAGAGGTCTTCTCGCTGGAGGAAGTCAGACCAGCTGATAGTATGTTTTGGGTCACCCAGGGTTCCCCCGGCCTCCAAGCAGACAATCAGCAACTGGATTGTCGAGGCAATTTCTTTGGCCTACCAGGTTGGTGCGGAATGCCTTCACCTCTGGCCGTAAGAGCGCATTCGACTAGAAGCATGGTGTCTTCTAAAGCTCTGCTTTTGGGGGTCTACCTGCAAGAGACATGTGATCCGGCGGGCTGGGCTACCCCGCATACATTCATGACGTTTTATAGTCTGCATCTTTCTTCCACGCCCGGCGCACAGGTCTTCTTGTCCTAAGTTGTGCCTGGACAGTTTCACACTAGGACAGACATCACTTGGCATGGCTCAGTGGGCATTATGTTCCCCAAAGTGTCGTCAAGACAACAGAGCGCGAGTTCCCTCAAAGGAAGCAGTCGGGTTACGACTGTAACCCTTGTTCCTGAGAAGGGAACAAGACACTGCATGCCTTTGCCATGCCTTCGCATGTCTGAGAGCAACTTGCCTTGAGCTATCAGAAGCTGACGCTACTGTGAGCCGGCATCTCTTTATAGTTTCTGTGTATGCCGTCACATGCCACGTCACCAAGGGCGTCTCGATGCAACACCAATCAGGATTGGAATAGTTTCATTCATGCTTTATGAATGACGCCACGCTAAGGCGTTCCCAAAGTGTTGTCAAGATGACGCAGCATCTCGTTTACTTCTCAGGGAACAAGGGTTACAGTCGCAACCAGAGACGTTCTCAGTTGTTTATGTGATGGTAATGAACACTGTCAAAAGACACACATAATCTTTTTTTTTTTAGTTCCTAAACTATTTAAATATAAAAAAATATATATCTTACCCTTTTTAACAGTGAGGTTGACTTTAGTGATGATGTGAGATCCACACCAGTATATCCCAGAATCCTCTTCTCTTAGATCAGTGATGTTTACAGTAAAGACTCCAGTAGAAGCTTCATCACTGAAAGAGAATCGATCATCTCTGATCGTCTCCAGTGAAACTCCATCCTTCACACACATGGAGGGTTCATGTGCTTTGCAGAAGAGTTTCTGATGTTCATCATGATGTTTGCACTGGATTGACATGTCGTCTCCTTCATACTTAGTCAAGTTCAGCTCTGGAAATGATGAGAAATATAAGAACATCAATTCACAGCCATAGGTTCACATATTCAGATCATAAACCTTCCTCACCCTCGTTCATGATGACGATCAGATGAGTGTAAAGATAATTCACGTCTCTCTCTAATGTCACTGCACACCAGTATTTCCCAGCATCCTCTGCTGTCAGTCCAGTGATGGTCCCAGTGAAGACACTTGCAGTGACGTCATCATTCAGAGTCAATCTGTCAGTCTTGGTCTCTTTCTCTTCATTGAGAGTATTTCTATCTCTAGTGGAGCACTTCCCTTACAGAGAGACTTTGACTTTGATTTATAGATTGAATCATAAGGGCAGATGATCTCAGCAGATTCTCCTTCACGTCTCACTACTGGAGCCACTGCAAACAAACAAACACAGACATTTAACACACATGATTCTGAATATACTGTATTTACTACAATGAAATCATCTGAATTCACTCACTGATGAGGTTGATCTGAATTTTGGTGGTCAGGGAGATGAAAGTCAAATGTGTGTCTCTGGTTTCTGCTCCACACCAGTAAACTCCAGCATCTCTCACGCTCACATTACTGATGCTCACTGTAAAAACTCTCTCTTCATTTCTCTCTGATGAACAATTCATTTCTGTCACTGCAGATGTGCTGATGTTTTGACAGATGTGATTATCATCCTCTTTGCAGAAATGAACTTTATGTTCCTCTGGGATCTGACAGGTGATGTTGACTTCTTCACCAAGATGAGCAGATTCAGTCACAAACATTACATCTGTAAACCAAGAGAAATGACATAAAAAATCTGATCAGATACTTCAAGCATGCCAGATAAAGTATTTCATGTTCCTCACCGTCTGTGACGTTCAGCTGAAGTTCAGTGAAGCTCTCAGTATAGTGAGACACATTCACTCCACAGCTGTATGTTCCTGCATCTGCAGCTTTTAGCTCTCTAAAAAACACCATCAAGACTCCTGCTCTGGTGTCATCATATAAAGAAACATCTCCATTCTCCATCCATTCATCCTGAACTCCTGGATTCGTCCTCTCTGAACAACCATCTGATTCTTTACAGATGAATTTTGGCTTGGATTTGTATTGAGGATGTTCACACTTGATCATCATACGACCTCCTGAGTAGCTGCTCACTCTAGACACGCCCACTTTAGCTGTCAATCACAAATATCTGACTAAATTAGTGTTTTCATTGATTTGAATGTGACATCTAGCAAATACTGAAGCACACTGTCTATGTGAACAACATTGATAGTTTGTTCTACTCACCCATAATGTGTAGATGAACAGTATTAATAATGGAGTAAGTGTATGATTGTCCATTGATCCAAACTCCACATAAATAAACTCCTCCATCATCTGGTGTCACAGCAGTAATTCTCACAGTCATGAGTTTTTGTTTGTCATCAGAAATACTGAATCTTTCTTTCCTATTCCATTTGCTGTAAATCATCTCAATAGAGTCTTTTACTTCTTTGAATATGATCTTGGAATCATTAATATTATTCTGTGAATATTCACAGCTGAAGGTGTCAGTTTCTCCAATATTCACCATCACTCTCTTTGACACTTTACAACATGAGTCTGTGATACACAAAATAAAGAAATATATTTTACTTGCATAAAAGCTTTGAAAAAATTACACAAAAACTCTGATCCTAAAATGACTGACCTTCTTTCACATTTAAAGTCATATCGATTGACCATTCGCCATGAACCCCAATCCGGTAAGTTCCAGCATCTTGTGTGTTCAGTTCTCTGATGTAGATCATGAGGTTTTCAAAATCATTGCAAAATAAAGTAAATTTTCCTTCATTAATCCATTGACCTTGTTTCATACTATTTATTATTGTTGTACTCTGTAGCTTTTGCATGTATTTAGCTTTGTCTTCATGCCAAGGCTTCCATGAACTAACAAGAAGACTTCCTCCAGAATATCCAGTGACATTAAAGCATCTCACTGCACCTGTCAATCAGATTGATACTGTGATCAGAAACCTCATGAACAGAAAACAGCATCATTACTGCAGTGATGAAAGAGAAAAGCTCTGACCTGAGATCAGGTAGAAAGTGAAGAAGATGAGGAGGATCTTCATTGTGAGTTGAGTTCAGTCTTCTTTATGCTGAATGTTCTCTGTGTGAATCTCTCTGTCTCTACATCTGTCTGCTTTAGTTACTTCCTCTTTATTCAGCTCTTTATCAGTAATGAGCAGCTTTACTGGCCCCTCCCACCATCAGCACTGACTGAATATTACATTAATCACACTGAAAGAGCGCCACCTAGTGGAGGTTACAGTGTCTGATACTGACAGATCATACAGGTTTCATCTTCTCTATATAAGGACAAAAGACATTGGAGGAAATTTCAAAATCAGCATTATTTAAAAGTGTCACTAGAGGGCGTATATGTACATATAAGTTCACTGAGGTTTCCTGTAGCCCATACAAAGAAGTTCTGGGAGAAAAAAAAACACATTTGATTCAAGGAGTTTTTGAAAGAAACATTAACAGCCAGCTCTGACTGTTGGCTGGATTTATTTGGATACTTTAAGCATTAAAAATGTCACATACAGATGTGGATTTAGCACCACAGACAGCAGATATCAGTCAAACTTCATTTGAACAAACACAGAGTTGAGTTAATCTGCTTCCTTCACTGTGGTCATAAAACAAACATTTGCATGAAACAAAAATATTAGGCTAAAGTTTGATTCGTCCAGATTAACATAAGGAAAGTAAACAAGTGTAATTTATAAATCATAAAAAAAAAAAAAAATGATGTACTAAAAATAGAAAAGTTTTTTCTTTGTACATATGACAACGTTATCAAAACTATCCCCGCTCACACAGATCCGCGAAAATGACTAAAAATGCTGTATTACGCATGCCAGACAAGTAGTTGGTGATGTCACTTTTTAAAGAAAGACTACGCGCATGCGCACATACTCATTCTTTTACAGAGCTCTCGCCTCGTTCATGCCTATCCACCTTATTTTTACAGTTCACTGAACTTTGATATTCTTCTCATTATTTCCCTATAGCGGTTAATAAATCAGAAGTCTCACACATTCACAGAAAACACCTTAACGTTGCGTTGAAAAATAAGGTGGGTAGACTAAACACGTAATACGCATGTGCATGCCGTCACCGTTTTCACAGATTCACGTTTTTGCAGTTTACACGGAGATGACAACAGTATCATTTCCAAAAACATGCACTTTGAAACCCATTTTCAAAAGTTTGCATATTCAGGCCACCAAAACTCTGTTGTCGTGTAAATTAATTGGCAAAACATAAAAGGTTTTCCATTTTTAGTTGTAAATGGTGTCGGGTAAACAGCCTCTCAATCTCTGTTCTGTATCAACTAACACACAATACAATTACTACTTTCAATAAAACAAAACAGCAACAGTTTACTCACAGATTTACCTCTAGATGGAGCCAGAGATTTAAGAATGTAAGATTTAAAAACATATTTGGTTGTGTTTGTTACAAAACGAAAATAAAATATGAATAAGAAATTACAAACATTAAATCCAGAGAAAGAGACTGCCCACACAGGTTACACGATCAAACTTAAAAACATCAAAAATAAAACTGCTTATTGTATTTACAATCTAGATCTCTTCACAAACTATGAAGTTTAGCGCCCTACCTGTTTTTCCTTAAACGAATTTCACAAAACTGCAGTATTCATCCTGCTTATTTATTCTAAAAGGTTGCAGTTTAATAAAGAGGCATTTGGGATAAATTTACTACAGTTTTTTTTTTTACCATTTAGACCTGGCAACAACCACTCCATTGCACTGTGAGGAACATGCAGTACAGTCACTCTGAAAATGTACAAATCTAGTTTGATAATATACTGTTTGAAGTTGATCATTTTGACATCTTAGCACATTTTGGAGAATGGTGATTAATACAACAATATACATAGTGTATAATTATGCATATTTAATATTTATCATAGTCATTTAATAGTGTTAAGTTGGTTAAAGATATCGTTAGCCTCAGCGATCCTCTGTAACTGTCTTCTCAGGGCAAAGATCGGCTCTTCGTAAGGAATAGCTGTAAATTTAATTGATTACTCACAGAAAATCTTCTTTTCTCTGGTCTAACAAATTTAGATTGACCCGTAAACTTTGTTTACATTCAGCGCCATTGGGAGATGTATCGTTGTAGTGCCATATATGTATATATTGTACTAATGTTGATTACAGAGTACAGACACAAAAAATGCAAATGCTGATGTATTATTTCAGGCCTTCTAATTAAGATTAATGTACAACAATATGAAGTGCGACAAAGAACAGGTTCGACTTTTAACATTTAAAAAGCAAGCAGATATTTTATAATGCACACTTATTGATTAATGACTGTATTTGGTTGGACTGATTTGCTAAACAGTTTGAGCTTTGTCCCTATGGTAAATATTTCAAATGACCAGGATAAAACTTTCTTAAATAAGATTTTCATTTTTCATATATTACACAAATTTACAGTATTTTTTTTTTTTAATTGGGTGTAAAATCTGTGACCAGTGGTAATGAAAAAAACCATTTCCTGTTGTTATCACATCTGTAGGAGGCCGAAGGGCTTCTTGGTTTGACCCAAATAACAAAACCACAAGCTGAAGAGCACTGTACAAACCTGCAAACATGAAGACCTGAGGCATTTGCAGGCAAGTCTCTTCAACCTAGTAACCAATACTGTAAAAAAGCAATTTATTTTGAAATTACACACCTATATTAAAAAACAAAGATAACCAAACTTATGTTTATTTAAAAGATTCTAGCAAATGTTCAATCACAACTGTATAGACTCATCATTTCACTGATTATCGTCTGTCTGTTGTCTGATAATGATCTCACTCATATCACAACACAAAATCAGAAAACAAATTCTCACATTCAGTGCTGTTACGTCTCTGTCTAGGTTGTGAGCGTTATGCAGAAAAGCAAATTAACATATACCTCTTACAGTTAATGCCATATAAAGCTACTCCCTGATATTTTTATGTTAGTCTAGAGATAGTCTTTATTGTCTTCTGCTCACAATGGATGTTGATCTTCTGTCTCTCTCTGTTCAGTCTCATGTGTCTCACTGTGGGTTTCCTGAGTAAGTCTGTTTAATTAAACTGAACTGAGACCCTGAACCTTCACCAGTTTTCTGTGGCTTTGAGCTGGACGGAAAAAACAGCCTGTTCATCACGCCAACACAAAAAACACCTCCAGCGCTCGTGAGAAACTTTGAGACAAAGATCAAAAACAAAAAAAGTTTTTGAATCTTTGAGTATTACAATAACGACAAAACGTATATAAGTGGTATAAATATTCAGACTTCAAATGACCTGATCAGATTAAATGTGAACATTTAAATCAGTGAAAATAAAAATAGATAAAATAAATTATTTAGATTTCAGACTCAGATCTCTTTTTCTTGTCTTTCATGCTGATCATTATGATCTTAAACTGCATTTCTGGATGTAAATAGTGACAAAAACATCAACAAAAAATCCAATAGTAATACCCAGTTAAATAAAATCTTTGCATTTAATATTCAATAAAAATTATAATAGTTTTCCAGGAGAAACCTTTTTAAAAATGTCCATTATTGTACTTTCTGAATAAGAGCATTGAATAATATCATTTAAAGCAGGACTTTCCAATAAAATATGGTTCATTGTCAAAGAACACTTAAAAAAAAAAAACACAAAGGCATATTGTCATTAAATAATAATCTCTCTCACTGTAAGATTTGGAGAAATAATCAATATGGTAGCAAAAAAAATATATTTATTTTTCAGTGAATTAAAATATGACTCTACAATAAATGTATAAGCAGTTGTTACATCACAAAAATGAACTAAGACCAGCAGAACAGGAATGAACTAATAAAACATCAGTACTGAATCAGTAAGTTAATACATAAAGCAATGCTAAATTTCAGATGTGCTAAAAGTGATGTCATTAAACATGATCTTTCATAGTCTTTACTAGTATCTTATGTACAAATCTAAAGCAGGTCAAATAATCAATGTTCAGAGAAAGAGAAAACAGTCATTTTAACTGCTCAGATTGTTAAGCTTCATGTGTCTTGTCATGGATTGGTTGAACTTGTGTCTGTTTAAGGGCTGCTAGAGGTTTTATTTATCAAGAGCTGCACTTTCAACACATGTATCTCTGCATTTGGAGTAGAAACTTCACTCAGGGGTTTTATTTCACTAAATTATGGATTGTAAAGAGACTTATAAATGACGTGGCAAAAAAAAAGAAAAGAAAAGAAAAAAAAAGGTGATCTGTTATAAGTGAGTTAGTCGAGTCTCATGCGGTGACTGACCGTGGCGTAATCACAGTGAATCTGGTCCTTACTGAAGGAGACTGTAGCGTCACTGAGAGACTCTTCATGCTTCTGGAAACTGACAGACACGTACAGGAGCTCATCAGAGGGGATTGTGGGTAGTTCATCAGGACTGTTAATTTGAGTTGATCCAGGATCTGTGAGAGAATCACATCTGCTGTCTGCACATGATGACTGAACATGGAGAAAATAGAGGGAAAACGTACTTTAAAAGGAGAAAACATTGCAGGAGCTATGTGGAAACACACAGACACACTCACCATTATATTGTTATCCATTGTTCTCTTGTCTGATGTCAAGGTTATTCCTAATTAACCCCCCCAAAAAAGAATCAATTAGTAAGACAAGGACAAACTAGATCAAAATCAAATGTCTGCTGAAAGTGAGATTCAGGCAGCTCAAAAACACAAAATGTTTAATTATAAATGAAATGTGTATAAATGTGTGTGTGAGAGAGTCACCTTGTCTCTTGTGTGTTAATTTACACACAGTCAGAGTGAATCCACCAATCAGCAGCAGAATCACACACACACAAATAATGATGATCATGGAGAAATCTGAAAATACACAAACACATTGATAATAAAAGAAACACAGAAATACTTTGATACAGAGAGAACTGATTTATAGATTGAAACAGATGATCTGCATTCATTATACATTGAGGAGATTCTCCTTCACGTCTCACTATTGGAGCCACTGCACTAAAACAGACTTTTAACACACATGATTTAGAATAGACTGTATTTACTACAATTAAATCATCATAATTCATTCCCTGAAAAAGTTGCAGCATGTATTTCAAGGTATAAAATTTACAGATATCTTACTGTGTACATATAAAGTATAGTATATAAAAAGCCACCAGGTGGAGAATAGATCTTGGTCAGTGTAGACACCACATTGAATTTTGTGTGGATAAAAATGAGGTCATGAGGACTTCAGAACTTTCAAAACAGTTTTATAAAGTTTTGCAAAAGTGTTTGTCAGCTGAACAATTGCCATGCTGTTTTACAAACAATTCTACAACCCAGTGAACACACTGTACTCATTTTCATTTCTGTAAAATTAAACATGGTGCTTTCTTGACCAAGGTCTATCTCACTTGCACATCTCCTTTTCCCTCAACTGCCCATCAGGCTCATACATTTGTAGCACACACATATACTTTGAAAAAAAAAGAAGAAAAAAAAAACAACCAGGGTTTTATCAGCAATGTCAAGGCTTCTTCGAAAAGGAAACTGAATAAGCAGGGTGTGAATACTTGGGATATCCCAAAATTATAAAAAAAACTTAATTTCAAAGATGATGATATAGATTATTTTTTTCTCATGGAATCACTCTTCAAAGTTTTAACTGTGGAAAGACGTCAATAAAACAGTTTGTCACCAAACTTAACATTTATCTCATAAAAGTCATTCAGTGACTTTAGAGAAATATCTCTAAAGAGGAGTTCAGAAAAAGAAAAGAAAAAACTCCCATACCATTATTGATGAGGTTGAGCTGAATTTTGGTGGTCAGGGAGATGAAAGTCAAATGTGTGTCTCTGGTTTCTGCTCCACACCAGTAAACTCCAGCATCTCTCACGCTCACATTACTGATGCTCACTGTAAAAACTCTCTCTTCATTTCTCTCTGATGAACCATTCATTTCTGTCACTGTAGATGTGCTGATGTTTTGACAGATGTGATTATCATCCTCTTTGCAGAAATAAACTTTATGTTCCTCTGGGATCTGACAGATGTTGACTTCTTCACCAAGATGAGCAGATTTAGTCTCTGTCTTTGGATATTTTGCATCTATAAAATAAAACAATTAAATAACATTCAGATTAGATAATTCATACATGCAAGATAAAGTATTTCCAGTTCCTCACCATCTGTGATGAGTAGCTGAAGTTCAGTGAAGCTCTCAGTATAGTGAGACACCTTCACTCCACACCTGTATGTTCCTGCATCTGCAGCTTTCAGCTCTCTAAAAAACACCATCAAGACTCCTGCTCTGGTGTCGTCATATAAAGAAACATCTCCATTCTCCATCCATTCATCCTGAACTCCTGGATTCTTCCTCTCTGAACATCCATCTGATTCTTTACAGATGTATTTTGGCTTGGTTTTGTATTGAGGATGTTCACACTTGATCATCATACGACCTCCTGAGTATCCGCTTAATTTAGACACGCCCACTTTATCTGTCAATCACAAATATCACATCTAATTATTTTGGAGAACTTGTAGAAACTTTTATACCAGATTTCCATGAGAGTTTGCTATACTCACAAACAACATGTAGATGAACAGTATTAATAATGAAGTAACGGTATGATTGTTCTCTGATCCAAACTCCACATAAATAAACTCCTCCGTCATCTGGTGTCACAGCAGTAATTCTGAATCTTTCTTCCTTATCCATTGAGCTGTAGATCATCTTTATAGAGTCTTTTCCTTCTTTGAATATGATCTTGGAATCATTAATATGATTCTGTGAATATTCACAGCTGAAGGTGGCAGTTTCTCCACTATTCACCATCACTCTCTTTGACACTTTACAACATGAATCTGTCATTCACAAAATAAAGAAATACATTCACATATATAAAAGTTTTGAAATGATCAGGAATTTTGCTAAGACTTTGATTTTAAAATGACTGACCTTCTTTCACATGTAAACTCATATCAATGGACCATTTGCCATCAACCCCAATCCGGTAAGTTCCAGCATCTTGTGTGTTCAGTTCTCTAATGTAGATCATGAGGTTTCCATATTCATTGCAAATTAAAGTAAATCTTCCTTCATTAATCCATTGATCATGTTTCCTATAATTTATTATTGTTGTACTCTGTAGCTTTCTCATGTATTTAGCTTTGTCTCTATGCCAAGTTTTCCGTGAACTAACAAGAAGACTTCCTCCAGAATATCCAGTGACACTAAAACATCTCACTGCACCTGTCAATCAGATTGATACTGTGATCAGAAACCTCATGAACAGAAAACAGCATCATTACTGCAGTGATGAAAGAGAAAAGCTCTGACCTGAGATCAGGTAGAAAGTGAAGAAGATGAGGAGGATCTTCATTGTGAGTTGAGTTCAGTCTTCTTTATGCTGAATGTTCTCTGTGTGAATCTCTCTGTCTCTACATCTGTCTGCTTTAGTTACTTCCTCTTTATTCAGCTCTTTATCAGTAATGAGCAGCTTTACTGGCCCCTCCACCATCAGCACTGACTGAATATTACATTAATCACACTGAAAGAGCGCCACCTAGTGGAGGTTACAGTGTCTGATACTGAGAGATCATACAGGTTTCATCTTCTCTATATAAGGACTAATGAAACTAAAGATAATCGATCAACATTATTTAAATCTTCCACTAGAGGGCGACAGTATAATTTACATGTGATGTGTCTATAGGTATCTCAGTAAACTTACAAGGCAGCTTCAAGATTAAAATAATTTAAAATAAAAGGCTTAAATAACAAAAAATAAAGAAAATGCAAAAAATGAAAGATACTGTAGTACAAAATATACCATATACAACTGACATAATTCATATATCATGAAGGGTTGGCCTGACACCACAATTTTGGCTTCGGTACGGTACCACAGTACAGATATTAAAACAGTATCATACAGGGTCTGAATTTGGGCCGAGGTATTGTGCATAATTTTACTCATTTCCAGCAGGTTTTTTGTTTATAATGCAGGAAATTACTGCAAACATTTATCACCATATTGTTCTTGTTACGGGTGCTGCTGTAGAGACGAGGCGAATATGGAAATCCACAATAATACGGGCTTTATTGACAATCATAGGAAGAACTAACAGCAACACACACTAAGATAAACATAAGAATAGACAAGGAGTGCAGGGAAAGTGTCCATTATAAAGGGAGTGATGATGATGAAGTCCAGGTGCAGGTGATGAGTGCTGATGGGGAGAAGATGAGGGAAGTGAGTGCAGGTGAGGAGACAAGAGGATCCTGGGAAATGGAGTCCAGGGAACACGGGAACTGTGACAGTACCTCCCCCTCCCGGTAGGCGCGGCCTCGCGCCGTGGAAAGAGCAACCGGGGAGGGGGGGTGGGCGCCCTGAAGACCTCACACAGGTGCAGGGAGAGGAGCAGGCGGGACCGGAGGTCTCAGGGCGGATCTAGGAGATCAGGTGGCCATGGCGGGTCAGAGGCCGTGGGCGGCCATGGCGGGTGTAGGAAACTTTTTCCCGTCGAAGCAGAGACCAGGAGACGTTGGGATATCTTTCAAGCAGAAGTTACTCTTTATTGAGAAACGCGCTGTGCGTCGCTGTAGTCATCCAAGTCTAACTAAGGCAGTGTACATTGTAGTTTATATACATTCAAGGGGAGATACATACAGTAGAGGTGGAGACAATCTAAACAAAGCATGCAAATGCAGTGCAGGAATCAGCCCGTTACCGGCATTTCCCCCAGCCCTGATCTAATCAGCATAACAGTGTCATTCAAATGCATAGGTGCTAATCCAGTCAGTCTGACAGTATCGCCCATACCTTCACATTATCATAGAGACAAAGGCAGAGCTATGTCTTGAGCTTGTCATGCCAAATGGTCAGGAAGTACATAAAGACACCTGGGCTGCCTGACTTGATTTTCTTAGAAAGTCATCCTTTTTACCTTAAAATGCTAAATACAATGTACTTCACCATAGTATTTCATGTGATGTTATGTCAGGATGTAGGATCAGCAGATCTTAAACAGATTCTTAAATTTGTAATCCCACAGTCCCCCCTTTGAGAGTTCTAATAACTCTCACATAATACAAATTTAAACCTTCTTAAATCCTTTCTATACCATAACCTATGTTTGTTAACATAAGTCCCATCTTCCAGTCATGTAACTTGAAATAGTTACAGGCACATACATCTTATTCTGTGTCATGTCCGACATTTACATAAGTGTTGTTCTTTTACTTGAGTAAACTGTTGACACACATATACAACACAGGGTGGTAACATGTTGTATAAACTACATGATGACACAGAAAACCATGTAGCCTAAGCGTGGATGTCTTAAAAGTCCATGGCGCCTGAATAGCTGTGGAGTCTGTTCCCTGTAGAGTCCATTTCCAACGCATTTCCATGTCTGTTCCAAGTTGCTCAGATGATTCTTTGTCATTGTGCAACCCTGAGTTGCTCAGATGACTCTGTCGTCATGAAGGTTGTTCATGGATATCTGCGGTGATGCTTTACACCAGGTGCTGCTTATGAGCCATTATGGGATATACACATACCTGCAACACAAGAAAACAAAAAACAGCAGACCAGCAGTATTCATGCATAGACTTTAGTACGTTAGGCTCTGATCATATAGTTTTATGTCTAACTCTTATCATAATAAAATTCTAGTGATTGTATAGTGGTTTTGTTCTTCTTTTTCTTAACCTAGTCTTAATCAATTTGACACCTATAGACCAGTAAGGTGGGGATAAACTACTGAGAGGGGAAACCTATGAGGAAGTCTTCACCACAGGGTTGGCCCCCGAGACCTGTTGCACTTCGGTTCTTCCCTGGGCTCCTCACTGGTCTGTGTGTCCTATTCTCTCCCTGTAGTTAATTTGCAAACTTTACTGTGCTACATCTCCATCTTCCAATGAAACATCAGTCATAGCAGACATCATAACCCATTGAGGATGGATAAGTGACTGAAGTGTGCTATAGCATAACATTTAAGGCTGTGAGTGTACTTAACCAGTGTCCCCAAATGGTGGAAGTGACAGTCAACTTTCTTTTGTTCAGAATAAGTCTTTCAGCTTTCTTGTAAATTACTGAAATTAAGCACTCACAGCCCAAATGGTTAGCATGTCAGCAAGCTGTTGCTCCAAGAGTTTGGAGCAGAGGGAGGGCAGTTTCAATGTAGCAAGTAGACTGAGTAGGAGCTGAGTAAAGCTGTTCATTTCTTTTAATGTCTTGTTTTTCCTACACTCTTTCATCCAATGTCCAGCTTTACCACAGTAATGACAACTGCCTTCTCTCTTAGGACATTTACGTTTCTGTTGATTCTCTGTGTTGACCTTAAAGGATGCTGCTGCAATCTTTACTCTTGTCTTGACATCGAGTCTCTTTCCCAAGTAGCTAACGTATCCAAGTTGTTTTGCAGGGTTCCACTGGACCATATTAGGTCTAAGAAAGGCAATGCATTTCTGTATTCTGATAACAGCCCATCAAACCACATGCGGACCAGTGGTCCATTATCCTCTAGCACCTTCTCTGGAGTGTCAGCTATTCCACTGTATGCTGCAGCTGACTGACAAAATCTTTCAGTGTACTCACTTACAGTTTCATCCTTCTTCTGTACACAACTAGTGATCTTTGAACAGTCTACCTTTGGTCCCACGAGGTTCTGTAACACTCTCAGAACTCCTTCTCTCAATTCGCCTTTGCTGGAATGCTGAAACTCTGAATTATTTACAGCACTTTCAAAATCATTGAAATCTGACTCTGTCAAGATTTGTGACATTAGCTGGGTGACTTCAGCTAGGGACATATCATAGAGCTTCATTTTTCTGGACAACGCTCTCCTAAACTCAGAAAAATGTCTATGCACTGATGGCAAACTCTCAGCAAGTCTTTCTATGGCTTCAGGACCTAGAGTTGTACTGACTGCTTGTAACTGCAGTATGGCGGTTGCAGATGGAACTGCGTCAACCCCTTTTACTCTACTCTGAGCCTTTTGTCTTGCTCCACACACTTCAACTGCATTTACATCTTTATCCATCAATCCAGTATTGATATTATCCTCTATTCTACATAAAGACCGTAAGTCAGGATAGCTTTCATCTGACTGTTGGTCATTTGAGTCACTTTTGGTTGATGCTTTGTTATGGCCCAACATCTGAGTGAGACAGAGACACTCGAGTGTGCAACTGTTTGTTCTGCTCTTCTAACTTAGCAATACATTGGGTTTGTTCTTGTGCAATGGATAGAGTAAATTCTCTGTGGCAGCAGATAATGCCCTTCATATTTTTCTTCCGAATACAAGCACCAAGTACCTTCTTGCATTCTTCAATGGACCAAACTTTTTCTGGATGAATCCCAAATATCTTTGTCAAATCCAATCTGACTGACTCAGTCACTATTGAGTCCATGTGCTTTCCTAACAATGATTTAAACTCACTATCTGTCCATAAAGGGGTAGCTAGTCCACCTTTCTCAGTTGTTGGAATTATTCTAGCATTCTTTCTCAACATTTTGTAATGTCTTTCTGGCACAACAATACACTTTCAACACTTCCCTGACAGAGCAGAGGATAACCTAGTTAATACACATCGTAATGTATTCAACCTTCCTTGAGGACAACCAATAACTTCTCTGACAAAGCAGAGGGTAACCTAGTGGCTAATACACATTTTCAACCTTGCCTGGTAAAGCAGAGGGTAAACTACTGTTAACACACTGTAACACACCTTCCAACTGTTGTTAACTTTCCCTGGTTGAATAAAGGATGTATCTTCTCTGACCACACAGAGGATAAATCACCTTCCCTGGTAAAGTAGAGGATAAATCTTCCCTAACTTTACAGAGGATAAACTTCGCTAGCAATGTAGAGGACAACTATTCAGTTAAACAACCTTCCCTGATTAGACAGAGGATAAACCAACTTCCCTGACTATACAAAGGATGAACCACTTCTCTGGCAAAGCAGAGGATAAACCAACTTCCTGGCAAAGCAGAGAACAACACAAATTATTAGCACTTTACGCTAATTCTTCCCTGCCTGAACAGAGGCTAACCAATTATTAGCATGTGATGCTAATCTTCCTTGCCTGAACAGAGGATACCAATATTAGCACGTAATGCTAAACTTCCCTGCCTGAACAGAGGATAACCTTCATCTCTAAAAGAACATTTTTAGAGGATAACTTAGTTAACCAAACCCTACAGCTGTCTGTTAACTCTTCTCTGACGGCGCAGAGGATAACAAGTTTGTACTGGTCTTAAAGGTTCTTTTGGATAGAGTATCACTCACCAACCCTTGGTTGTACAGGAAAATTCAGCCTGGATCTTCTTTTGGATCAGATCTTTGTTGTGCTTGAAGTTTCAATCTGGATTGAGGTGAAAAGCTCTATCCGGGTCACGGCACCAAAACTGTAGGAAACTTTTTCCTCGTCGAAGCAGAGACCAGGAGACGTTGGGATATCTTTCAAGCAGAAGTTACTCTTTATTGAGAAACGCGCTGTGCGTCGCTGTAGTCATCCAAGTCTAACTAAGGCAGTGTACATTGTAGTTTATATACATTCAAGGGGGAGGGATACATACAGTAGAGGTGGAGACAATCTAAACAAAGCATGCAAATGCAGTGCAGGAATCAGCCCATTACCGGCATTTCCCCCAGCCCTGATCTAATCAGCATAACAGTGTCATTCAAATGCATAGGTGCTAATCCAGTCAGTCTGACAGTATCGCCCATACCTTCACGTTATCATAGAGACAAAGGCAGAGCTATGTCTTGAGCTTGTCATGCCAAATGGTCAGGAAGTACATAAAGACACCTGGGCTGCCTGACTTGATTTTCTTAGAAAGTCATCCTTTTTACCTTAAAATGCTAAATACAATGTACTTCACCATAGTATTTCATGTGATGTTATGTCAGGATGTAGGATCAGCAGATCTTAAACAGATTCTTAAATTTGTAATCCCACACGGGTCAGAGGCCGTGGCGGCCATGGCGGGTCAGGAGGCGTGGCCGGTGGCCATGGCGGTACTGGAGACGTGGCGGTGGCCATGGCGGGTCTGGAGACGTGGCCGGTGGCCATGGCGGGTCTGGAGGCTTAACAGGCTCTGATGAACCTAGAAGCCCACCCAGGAGTTCCCCACCCATGGGTACCAGGCCCCCCCCCAAAATTTTCTTGGGGGATTTCCCCGTGGATGGTAAGGTGGGCTCGGCGGCGGCTGGCGCTGGAGCGGGCTCGTGACCGGTTGGAGATGGTGCGGAGAATAGGGCCCAGTCCATCCCCTCATACTCCATCAATAGGCCCACGGATACAGGTGCGGGCTGCTCGGAGGCAGAAAACTCAGGAGACTGGGGCTGTACAGAGGCAGAAAACTCAGGAGACTGGGGCTGCTCAGAGGCAGAAAACACAGGAGACTGGGGCTGCTCGGAGGCAGAAAACACAGGAGACTGGGGCTGCTCAGAGGCAGATAACTCAGGAGACTGGGGCTGCACGGAGGCAGATAACTCAGGAGACTGGGGCTGCACGGAGGCAGAAAACACAGGAGACTGGGGCTGCTCGGAGGCAGAAAACACAGGAGACTGGGGCTGCATGGAGGCAGAAAACTCAGGAGACTGGGGCTGCACGGAGGCAGAAAACTCAGGAGACTGGGGCTGCACGGAGGCAGAAAACTCAGGAGACTGGGGCTGCTCGGAGGCAGAGAACTCAGGAGATTGGGACTTTTTCTTCTTCCTCCTTTTCGGGCGTTTTGGAAAAAATCAGATTGTCTTATATTCAGGGACTTTTACATGTCAATAATACACACACAACAATAGGCAGCACCAAATATGTGTAAAACGAGTGGTTTACCGGTAGTTTACAGTGCCAGGGAACCTCATGATGACGAATGACCATCTAGAACAGAGCGGTTCAAAAGTGGGGCAAGTGAACCAGCAACTGAGGAGAGGTTATGATGCAAATTATGATTAAAACGCATCAGAAAGTCATCAAAAACTCTTATTTAAGCATACAAGAAACATGGTGTTTCAGAATGTAAACAGTCTTAAAAATGCTAACAGTCAAAGAAAAGCTTACCGTGGTCCTAAAAGCAGCCTCTTGAAGAAAATGACAGGCAAGTGTGCAGTACATAGTTGAAAAAGAAATGAGGGGCTGCCCATAACCAGAGCCGTCATTCAGCTGAAGGCACTGGATATCACCAAAGAGCTGAACTTACCCATCAGAGAGCCCTCATTTCTTATTCCGGTTACATACTGACACAGAATGATGCAGCATAATGGATTAGCATTACGCCGCAGAACAAGTCCTGCCTAGCGCTTGACCTCCGACTTCAGGGAGAAATTGCTGTGTTTTCAGCGCTATGTGATCGGCCAAAGAAAAAAATCATTCATATCCCGTTTCAGATAGGTAATGTGAATCAAACACTTGTGTGTTTGCCAACATCTGTCACTGTACATAAAAGGTGAGAAACCAGTCATTGTGAAATCTAGTGTAAATGAGAACTACAGGTTATTTATAGGCAGCGGCTAGATGCTAGATAGCAATAGATGCTATTTACACAAAGTGACAATAGCAGCATTTTCTTAGCGATATGCTATTTAGGTGAAAATAGCGATAGATTCTATTTACACCATGTATCAGTTCTTTGCAATAAGAGTAAATAGTAATTAGATGCTATCTATACTTTATATTGGCAGATACTATTTGCAGCTCAGTATTTTTGTACATTAACAGGATGCAATAATAGCCCAAACAGACATTGGGGGGCAGAGCTAGTGTAGAGCGTTGTTCACGCGCTCTTCGAGAGCAGTTTTCTTTGCGCTCACACTCACAGCGCACACATAAAGCCGCCTCTCAAAGAGCACACGCGTTACAAATTGAGTTCGTTTTCACAGCTTATTGAGCTTAAACAGTAAAAATACACACAAATTTATGTCAAAATGTCCGTATTGGTGAGTATTCACAATAAACACAGTTGGCTATGTTTTAAGTGAATGTAAACGGTTTGAGAAAGAACACATAACGGTAGGCTACATCGGATCTGTGACAGCAGCCTAATATACCTGCTGCTATCTGCCACTAAATACTTTCATTAAAATTTTTAATTTGAATGATGTACTCACCTGTCGATCTCTTAATGCCCTGTACAAGTCAGAATGGTCAAGCAACAGATGCTTGTGAGGTTTGATGCGTTGCCTCCTGAGGCAACACATGATTTATAGCAATGTTTGCATAAGGTCTGTTGGTTTGCCTTTTTCATCAGCAAAGTTACCTCTTTCAAGGAAAGTAATTATAAATTTCACTTCTACTGCCCTTTTTGTTAATTAGTTTTGGGCATGTTGATTGAGATTCGCCTGCTTTATCTATTTTGTTCTTCTATATTGTCACATTTGATGGTTTCATGTCAGTTTGAGTAGCACACTGCCACCTAGCGGTGAACTTCGGAACAGCAGCGTATCCAGGACCAAAGTGAGCAAAATCATATCATACTGTTTGAAATAAAATATGTACAGATATTTTCCCAGTACCGGTATACCGCACAACCCTAATACCAGGATATGTTGAGTTACAAAGGCTGATTCACTCTCATATACAGAAACATCTTGAGTGATTTCATGTCTTTATTAAATACCATTAACTCTAGAAAAAAATGCATCTATTACTTGGGTTTTGACATTTATTTGAGTTTTTGACATCTTTATCAGCAGTAAAGTCAGCTTTATTTATATAGTGCTTTATACAATAAAGATTTTTTTCAAAACAGCTTTAAACTGGAAAATAGGAAAATGCTTTGAGAAACATTAACAGTTTTTAGGAGGAAACAGACTTGCAGGTTAAATACTTTGAGCTCAAAAAGAAAAAAAAAGATCTTTGCCTCTTGTTCAGTTTAATTAAAATGAGCTACAGTAACATGCTTTTTTTTACACATTTTGTCACACTAACAACTTAATTACATTGTGTTATAAAACTGAAATGTACTTAATCCATTTGTGTTTAAACTACATGAATCTTTTTGTTGACAACTAAATGGGCAGTGGATCTGTAGTTCCCAGCATGCTTTGCAATATCTGCATAAGGAGAGTAAATTTAATGATTAAGTTTTATTTTTGTTTTTCAGTAGCAGGAAAGACGTGATAGTGTTTAATGTTCAGTTATGTTGTGCATTTGAAGGAGTTTCTGTAATGTCTTTGAATTTTGTGGTTGTGCTGAAGAGTGGCGCTTGTGTTCAGTGAGTAATAACTGCTAATGTCAGCACTGACAACAGCCTTTTCTTATTTGCTCATTCTGTTTGCATGATGAATAAAACTGCAAGTAATCTCCTGCATTAACGTTTTCTTGCACACTTTGCCTTAAATTAATCCAGATATGTAAAATAAAATATTCAGATATTTGATTATAGTAAAAACCAAATTAAGTTGGATCAACATATTGTAAAAATTTGTAATTAAGTTAAACTGACTACATCCAATTCATTTAACCTAATCCAACTAAATTGTGTTGACCCAAATGATTAGATGAATTAAATAAATTGTGTGTAAAAATTTCCTTCAGTTAAATTAAGTAAGGGTAATAAATTAAAATAATTTCATATATTTCCATTCTATCTAAATACACACCTGATGTCACTCCTCAGATCATCAGAGGTTCATCAGCTGAAGTCTGAGTCTGATTGCTGCTTCTGTCTCTTTAACAGGCAGTTGTGGATTCAGCACCACGGACAGCAGCTGTCAATCAAACTTCAGAATCACTGATGACAGTTTAACAACACAAACTGAACAAAGAGTGAAATGCTGAGACTTGACTTCATCTGCTTCCTTTGCTTCATCTTCAACTTTGGTTTCAAAATCATCTGCATGAACAATGAGTTCATGTAATTATCACATATTATATGAAAACTTTCATTCCTGCAAAGATCATTTCACTAAAACCAAGAAATTTAACAGCCATTAACACATATTTACCACTAGATGGAGCCAGAGGTGTGAATAAGACATTTGTGTTTGTGTTTACAGACAAGTTGATGCTCTGCTCAAGGTGTTTTTTTTCCTCAGACTATTAGTTGTGCCTTTGTTGTCTGTTCTTAAATTATTTCATAACTAAAGGAATTTTACTAAATTTACCTTTATTTTCCCTCAGAAATAGCCTAGTTTGATATATATTGATATTTTGTTATTTCAGCAAGTTTTAGATTAAAATGTTTATTATACTGATTTATATACTGTATAATGAGGCATTTCATATTATCACAGTCAGTTAACAGTGTTGTTTGAATCTGTGAAGATATTGTGAGATTCACGAGCCTCAGCGCGACCGTTAGTTAAAGCACTGCTGTTAAGATCAAATAAATTACCATACAAGTCATTCATACGCTTTGTGGTGTGTAATTAAGTCTTCTGACAAGATAACATGTGTATGTGTGAGGAACAGATCTAAATTTAATTGATTACTCACAGAAAATCTTCTTCTCTGATCCGCCAGTTCAAATTTCGATTGACCCATGAACTTTGTTTTCATTCAAGCGGGCGCAGCGCTCAGCGCCATATAAGGAGAAAAGGGAGGAGTAGAAACTGTGCTTAAACCTCATTGGCTCTCTCGTTTATGTTGTCGTGTCATATTTGAATATTCAGAATCTTGAAAATAGAACTGAAGAGATGTGAGATACAGTCAGGCAGCTGCAAATACGGTTCATTACTAATAACTTTGGAAGCTTGCTTCTGCCACTGAATAAAAGAACAATAACTATAAAGATACTTGAAAAGATATAGTTCTAAAAATCATTCTACATATAAAAGAACAGCAAACTCCACACCACCACTGTAATGATAACGGCACCGAGAAATTATATAGCTGGAATCACTTTCAGAACGATTTTTTTCTAGCTGATGAATGATAAAAACATTGACAGCCAATCAGAATTCATCATGCTTTAAAAAGTTCAAGCATTTAAAGTGACAGGCGACTAAATTGCAGCACGCTTAGAATTAAGAGAATGATATCACGCTGAGACGCAATGATGAGACGCAAAAAAGGAACTTAAATCTATATTTGCAGGCGTCTATGAATCTCCTGTCTGTGTGACACACACAACTCATGCACACAGAAAGCTGCTTCAGAGCACGTTGACTGTATCGAGTTTTCTTTTACGCTTTAACGACAAAACACACAAAAGTATACAAAAATGCCCGTTTTCTTGAGTATCCTCATATGCACAACCTTAAATTAGTAAAGTCTTAAATGACCTTTGTAGCTTTATTAAGGATTAATCTATATTTAATTTATAATTTATGCAGTGAAGACTGTAAAGTGTTTGATAACTATATTAAATTTCTGTATGTTAGATCAAATATTTAAAATACTGTCTTTATGTTGTTTCTACATTAATGTGGAGGTTAAATGTGAAATTATTACAATACATATATATATAAGCTTTAAATTAATCACAATTAATTACTGAAAAATTCTCTGTATCTTTTATGCAGTGGAAAGTCTGTGGCCATCGATACTAAGATAAATGTTTCCTGTTTTTATCACACTTGCAGGCAGCTGAAGGGTTTCTTGGTTTGACCCACAGAAGATAAATAGAGCAGAAAACCACAAGCTGAAGAGCATCTCAGGTTCATGGTCTTCATCACACAGTATCAAACAACCTGCAAACACAAAAAGCTTTTTCAAGCAAGTCTCTTTATCCTAGTAAAAAATATAAAATACTGGGTTAAAGAGTATTTAAATACACACTTTTGATTTTTAAAAATGCTAACAAATTCAAATGTACAGACTCATTTCTCTGTTTATCATCTGTTTTCTGTCTGATGATGATCTCATTCATAATATCACAACACGATATCACTGACATTTCACATTCAGTAATACGAGTTACATCTCTGTCGGACTGAAAAATTATGTTTTACTGAATTCAGAAAAGCAAACTAACATATTACTCTTACTGCCATATAAAGATACACTATGATTTTATCCTTTGATTTTATCCAGAGAGAAAATAATGTTGATAATGTCATAAAAATAAATCAAACCATAAAATTTACAGTAAAACCTGGAGCTTGTTTAAAGTGGTACATGGTTAAATTTACCAACTTAAACTCAGTCTCTGTTATTGATTTGTGGGCTCATTTTTAAATTTAGTTTGATCTGAAAAGTAAAATTGTCAAATCACACAGATAATTTGTTGATCATAAATATTTTCAGTCTTTTGAATCTCATTGATCACTCTGAGTAAATGTTGGAGGTGAATTAGTGAATGAGCAGCTCTTAGTCTTTATTGTCTTCTGCTCTCAATGGATGTTGATCTTCTGTCTCTCTCTGTTCAGTCTCATGTGTCTCACTGTGGGTTTCCTGAGTAAGTGTTTAATTAAACTGAACTGAGACCCTGAACCTTCACCAGTTTCCTGTGGCTTTGAGCTGGACGGAAAAAAACAGCCTGTTCATCACACCAACACAAACAACACCTCCAGCGCTCGTGATAAACTTTGAGACAGAAAGTTAAACGCAGATTAAAAAAACAAAACAAAAAAATTTCAGGTCTTTGAATATATATATATATATATATATATATATAAACTGTTAAAAATGAAAACTGTTAAAAATATAAACTGTTTCAAAAATGAAATTATTATTTTATATACTTTTCTTAAATCAAGATCTTTTAATAAGTTGCTCTGAACACAGTAGATCAGTGGTTTTCAGTCCTGGTCCTATATGAACCCATCGATCTGCACATTTAACCTTATTTAACACTCCTGATTCAGATCATCAGTTCATTAGGTGAGAACTACATGATCTGAACCGAGTCACTGCATCTGAGATCAAATACTTCCCTACTATATGTGAAAAAGTAGCATCTCCAAATATATAGTATTCAAAAATAGGCGAAAAGTACCGGATGACGTACTACTGTGCATTTGGACACTTTACTATCCCATGAGGCCACAGGAGAGGATTTATGAATGAAGGTGAAGTGATGCAAATGATGCTGGATCACATGATAATGGCAATATGGTGGATGTAGTACGTCCAGATTACATACTATATAGAATATATTTTAATGGTCATGAAGTAAATTCAAACTCAAATGTAGTACCTCCTCAGACAGTATGTGATTTCAGGCGAGCGAGTGTGTCAGAGAAGAGAGACAAGCGATGGATCTCAGGACCAGGACTGAAAACCACTGAAGAAGATCAGACTTGTCCAGGAGTCATCTGTGAAAAATCAAATAAACATGACTGGACAAAGTGTTCAGAAACTACTGGAACATAAATGAGAGTATGAATTCATCATTTGAGCAGCCTTACTGGGCTCGTCATTTTTCTGAAATGTGGGAGTATTTGAAACTTGTCATTATTTTGCGATTCTATTTAATGATGCATTTAAAAAAAAACAATACACATTTTACCTTTACCTCAGATAATTAAAACATTTTTACCTCAGATTAGATCTACATGCTTAAGTACAAACTTATAAAAATAAGAAAATTATATATCTCACACACACAAAAAAACCTAATTTAACAACTTGTAAAAGAGTCAAGACATTTAAATATAGCAGAGGAAAAGAGGAACCAGACTCATCTGACATTACAATCAATCTATAGTGTTTAGACAGTACGTGCCTCATATGGTGCTCAGTTTGTTCTGTTTACTGTGAATCAGTCCGTATCTTTAAATGCATCAGTTTATAACATTCTCTGCTGTTGTGAGATGATTGACAGCAGCGTATTCACTGTAATCCTGATTATTCCTGATACTGACACTGTTAGGACAGCCTGATTTCTTGTGGAAATTCACCACTGCGTAATTCAGATCCTCAGTAGATGTGATGCAGCGCTGAGAGTCACCAGAGGCTTTGGGTAATTGTCTGTGAGTGTCTTTAATCTCCTTGTAATCACAATCAGTGTGAGAAACCTGACGAGAGACAGAACATATATGTATTTAATAATAATAATTTGAATATTTAATAATATTAACAGCTCTGGAGATCCTCAGTCTTTAGATCATATAATTCATTCTCATTATTGATCAAAACAAATATCTTTCTAAATCACAGTAATTCTACTAACCGCTTCATTGTTTGCTGGAGTTGCATGAGATCTTTTGGAGGAGGAATCAGCGCCTGTCAAAAACAAGAAAATTAATGGTTTGGTAAATCTCTTCACATTCTCATATTTCTCTATTTTCTTCATCTTTAGTTGTAGCCAGCTGGAGGCAACAAATTTGTTTTTATGAAAAAAGGGGAAATAAAATGTCTATAAGAATGTAAATGTATCATTTTGATCAATGTCATAAAAGTCCTTTTAAAGTAAGAATGGAAGAAGAAGTTTTACTGTTCGACTGACGCCTCCTGCAGACAGTCCTGATCACGAACACGAGTCCAGTGATGATCAGCAGCAGAACCACAGACACACTGACCACCAGAGAAGAGCCTGAAAACACCAGAGACTCACAATCTGAACCACACACACAAATGAGTGTGTTTGTGTTTTAGAGAGAGTTTGTACCTGTTACAGGAGACACAGATGTGATCGCTGGAGATTCAACTGATGATGATGGTGATGTTGTTCTGTGATAGTTTGACTCTGAAACACAGAGAAGTCAGTGTCAAGAACAAAGAGTTTTCTTACCTTCTTCACTCACACATACTTCACTTCCCTTTTCTCAGACACGCTGATATTTTTCACACTTAACCATCAGACATGCTTCACACACAAAACCACAAACAGTCGTCTTCGAGCATCTTGAAACTGTCAGGAGGATTGAAAGTGTTGCTGATGCAGTGATGATCTCTTTGCTAAGTACTTTAGCACATGCATGCTGTTGTTAAAGGGTTAGTTCACCCAAAAATTAAAATTTATTAATCATTAATCATCATAATAATTAATTATTAATCAGCGTGTCGAATCATGATTCGGTGTCAAACCGCCAAACTGCTGAAATCACGTGACTTTGGCCCTCCAAACCGCTGATTCATAACGCTCCGAAGCTTCCTGAAGCAGTGTTTTGAAATCGGCCATCACTATATAAGTCGTTATTTTGTTTTTTTTTTGGCGCACCAAAAATATTCTTGTCGCTTTATAATATTAATATTGAACCACTGTACTCACATGAACTGATTTAAATATGTTTTTAGTACCTATATGGATCTTGAGAGAGGAAATGTCATTGCTCCCTATGCAGACCTCACGGAGCCATTGGATTTCAACAAAAATATCTCAATTTGCGTTCTGAAGATGAATGAAGGTCTTACGGGTGTGGAATGGCATGAGGGTGAGTAATAAATGACAGAATTTTCATTTTTGGGTGAACTAACCCTTTAACTAGCAGTTATCTGTGAGAGGTTTGAGTTAAATTGATGTTTTAAAAAATATATATTTTTTTTAACTCAAGAAATAAGTTCACAGTACTACAGTTTTATTTTTAATTGCTTTGGTGCAATTTTCACAAGGTAAATTTGCAAAAATCTTTCCCTGGAAGCATATGTTGAAGATTTTTGTGAACTCTCTCACCTGGTAGACTTCAATGATGTCGCACTGAAGGACATTTTTCGTCATGGACTTAACAAACCCGTTCGATCATGGATGCCAGGGGGAAAAATCAATTTTTCCCTGGCTCAATACATAGACCACTCCCTTCTGTTAAGTGGATCCTCATTTTACTGTAGGAATTGCGGATGAGGAGCCCCGCAATCCTACAGCATCCATAACACACCAGAGTTTTTCCACACCCTGACTATCACGTCTGGATTTATTCATGCCATGTCAGACCCTGTTCACGTCATGCCAACCAGGTCAGTGCCTGTTCACATCATGTCTACCAAGCCAGAGACTGTTCATGCCATGCCTGCCATGCCAGGGCCTGTTCACGCCATAAATGCCATGCCAAGGCCTGTTCACATCATGCCAGCCAGGTCCTCCAGTGCACCAGGACCCTCTGCTCCACGACCCAGGTCCGCCCATGATCCATGGACCTGGTCCGCCTCTGCTCCATGACCCAGGCCAGCCATTTGCCATGCTGTGGTCCAGGTCCTGTCCCCTTGCACAGACCTGGCCCTGCATCCCTCCGCCAAGACCGCCTCCGCTCCACCACCCTCCTGGACTGTCTAGTTTTTGGTTAATGTTGGGCATCGGGAGCCGCCCTTAGAAGGGGGGATTCTGTAATGTCTTGTTTTGGGTGTTATTATTCATGTTAATGTTTCATGTTTTATTTTCAAGTTCATGCTTTGCTTCATTGCTTTGTTTGCCATGTGCTCCCATGTCATGTGATTACCTGCTCCTCATGTAATCTTGCCATGTGCATCCCTTGTGAATGTGTCATGTTGTCATTGGTTTATTTAGTCATGTGGTTATCAGTTCTGTTTTGTGATTGGGTCTTTGTCTCATTGTTCTCAGGTGTGTCTCTTTGTATAAATAGCCCTCATTAGGGCTGTGAGGACCCTATTGTAATTGCTCAATCAATTCTTCTTCTTCTCCGAAATTAATCGCATTTTTGAGGGCCTAAACATGCTCGAAAACTCATGAAACTTTGCACGCGTCAGAAGTGGTGAAAATTTACGTCTGATATGGGTCTCAGAATTAGGTGTGGCAAAATGGCTCGATAGCGCCACCTACAAAATTTCAATTAAGTGCCCTTCGCACTCGTTTCACGATACAGGTATGAAACTCGGTAGACACATCTAACAGCCCAATACCTACAAAAAAGTCCCTGGGTGCAAAATCTGTAAACCCAACAGGAAGTGAGATATTTTGAATTTTCTCTGCAAAATTTTTTGTAGTTTTTGCCATTTCCAGACGTTGTACTTTAACGAACTCCTCCTAGAGCTTTGATCAGATCAACATCATATTTGGTCAGTCTAATCGAAAGGCCTTTGCGACGTTAAATTGTGAAGATCTAGAGTTTTCGCTGAAGGGTGTGTCCGTGGCGGCCTGACAGAGTTCGATGTTTCGCCATGAAACAGGAAGTTGTTGTAACTCAGGCATACAATGTCCAATCTGCCCCAAAGTTCACATGTTTTATTAGAGTCCTGGCCTGAACACATCTACATGCCAATATTCAGTCAGTCATAGCGCCACTTGCGGGCAACAGGAAATGTCATGTTTTACACTGTGATTAACTCCTCATAGAGATTTAACCAGAACAACATCATATTTGGTCATTCTAATATTAAAGCGATGTTAAATTGAGAAGATCTTGAGTTTTCGCTGAAGGGCGTGTCCGTGGCGGCCTGACAAAGTCTGATGTTTCACCATGAAACAGGAAGCTTTTGTAAGTCAGGCATACAATATCCGACCTGCCCCAAACTTCACATGTTTTATTAGAGTCCTGGCCTGAAGACATCTACATGCCAATATTCAGTTAGTCATAGCGCCACCTGTTGGCAACAGGAAATGGCATGCTTTACACTGTTATTCACTCCCTGAAACACATTTAAATATGCCATGAAGTACCAAACATGCTGGAAACATGTTAAATCATGCAACACTTGGCTAAGTGCTAATGTATGCGATTAACTTCACGAAACAGCAAGTTGCTGTAACTCATGCACACAATGTCCAATCTGCCTCAGACTTCACATGTTTGATAAGTGCCCTGGCCTGAAGATGCCAAAATGTAGTTATAGTCATATCGCCACCAGCTGGAAGCAGGAAGTGTGGAAAATACAAATGACTGACGTTGTTCTCCTATATTAATATACTTAAATGCATATTGCCCACTGTGCTCTGTTTTCCTAAAGCCACCGGGTGGCAGTGACACGGTGCAAGGACCCTATCATCCCCTGCTTGCAGCTTTAATGTTTCTTTGTTGTCTTGTCTAGCTTTGTTTCACTGTAATCTGCTGTTGGTGAGTTTATTTCTGTGTCAAGTCAAGTCAAGTCAAGTCAAGTTAAGCCATGTCTATGTTTTGTATTTAGTTCATGTTTTTGTTCACTAAACTGCACTTGGGTTCACTACTCTCGCCTCCAGTGGAAATTCATTATGGATGGGGAAGGCATGGAAACCCAACATGTGTGTGTGTGTGTGCGTGCGTGAGTGTGTGTGTGTGACAGAGAGATTTGCAATTTGTGAACATAGAGCATAGACAGTGTTCAAGGGAAGACAGAGAAACAGGCAATAACTGTACAACATCAGATTGATCAGAGATACATCAGAAGAAGAGAGACAGATGGCATGATTTTACATTATAGTACGCCATGTGATACTGTAAACAGATTACCATGGTAGAGACTGACACATTACTGTAACTCACCCTTATAAAGGTCGACTACAGTATAGATTCAGTCATATGGTACAAACATTTACTGTATTGGCAAACTCTGTTCTGAACAAAACCTCATGACTGTTTCCCAACTTTATCACACCTTTTTTTAAGAATAATAATCGTTACATTCTGACTTTGTTTCAAAGGGATATTGTCTCCAATCCTGCTATTGTATCATATTGGAATGGTTGTGTTGATGGTCTGTTGTGGAGTAAAATTTGTCGTTAATGGCTAGTGCATTACAAATGCATTTGTCTTAAAAGAAAACTGACAAACATTCTATAGATTTTGAAAACTGACTGTTATTGACAGATTTAAAATTGTTTATATGTCTAATTTGGAAAGTTTTATCTTGTATCTGACATTTTATAAGTTGATCTTATGTTATGTTATGTTATTTGCTAGTCTTGACTGTGTATGATTGTTTCAAACAATCAAGGTGTAGTTGTTGGTAACACTTTTACTGTATTGTAGATAATAGCATTAAAAGCATTTGTGTCATCTAATCATCTAAATTAAGTTTATGAAATTGAGATTTAGAGCATTTTGTTGTGCCTCTGTGAATGCATTGTTCTCTGCCCTGACAAAATTTGACTATAAATTATATTAATAACATTTTTACATTTTGTCTGTTTTATTTCAATTTTGTAGAATTACAAATGGATGGTAATGCTTAATATTGTTGTATAAACATTAATTAGCAGACAATGATAATTTTCAGTTGACACATGACACATTTGTGTGTTAAAATTACCTTACACAATTTGTGTTAAGATGGATCACACATCTACTGTGTTAAATTTGACACGTGTGTAGTCCCTGAGCACACTCACCACGTGTTAAAATTCTGCACGTGTCATTTTTAACACATCTCTTTTTGCAGTAACACCGTAATCTACTTAAACTGTAAATTCACAGCTGCTCTTGTTTTGCTGTATTCACAGTTGTGCTGTATTTTACAGTATGATTGTAGTTGATGATTTACGGTACTCTTGTTAATCTACAGGCTTGCTGGCAACCAAAATTGCCAGTAAGTTGCTGTAAATTTTACAGCATTTCTTATAGTGTGTGAATAAAGATGTAACAAATGCTGGCAATAAATGGCATGATGACTACAATAAAATAGTATTGTGATTGTGTTCATTTAAATATTATAATAAGCTTACATCATCTTACTTGATTTGCAGTACAGTCAGAAGAAACTGTTAAAATGTTCTAACTGTACCATATGAATGAATCTATACTATAGTTGACCTTTACAGATTACAGTAATGTTGGGTTTATGTTTTATGGGGACTTTCCATAGACATCATGATTTTTATACTATATAAATGGTATATTCTATCCCCTACCCCTAAACCTACCCGTCACAGAAAACTTTCTGCATGCAATGTAAAACATTTTATAAAAATATAATTTTGTATGATTTATAAGCTGTTTTACTCATGGGGACCAAAAAATGTCCAAACAAGGTCTAAAATTACTGGTATAAACCATCCTTGTGGGGACATATGGTTCACAAAGCAGGGTTCACCAGGACCACACACACACACCAACACACACACACACACACAAACAAGAAACTATTCCAATAGAATCAATATAGAAATCTATAGGTGTATCAAAAGATTCACTGATTAACCATTAAGTTCAGTTCGATTAAATAATAGACAAATGTATTAAACTGAACGAGAAGAGATGAAAATCAAAAGTTTGATAGTAATAGCATTATGAAAGGCAGTTACTGTGAATGAAACATTTATATAGATAAAACTTTTGAAAATGAAAATTTTGTGTTGTGAAAAGGATAAATTGTGATTTTGTATATTTAACTAACACAACAGAAAATTGTGAAATGTTTGAAAAAACTGCACTTTTGATGATCTGTTGTGATATTAGTACTAAGAGTTTTGAAAATTTACCAATTGCTTGTGAAAATTGCGCCAAAGCAATTAAAAAAATTGTATCACTGAAACAACTATGAAAATATGCTTTCAGTTAACTGATTTACATAGCCCGTTCTTGTTGCTTATAGTTTGTAAATGTTCAATGAAAAGGTCAATGAAAACCAAAAAAAGTTCTTATATGGCATCACTGCGTGAAAAAAAAAAGTAACACTTTCTATGAAGACCAGGCTTATAATGAATTTTAGGCCCATTTATAATTACTTATAAGTAAGTATTACTATTCTATAAATATGTTTATAAAGACTCATTAAGAGCTATACTGCATTATAAGAACAGTTAGAGTTACATTTATATTATTTTCATAATTACTTATAAGTCATGCATTTTCTTTTTTAATGCGCATGCTCATAATTCATTATATAGTGATTTATAAGTATTAATAAGTCAGTCGTGTGGTTGCATAAGTGTATTTATAAAGATGCTTATATGTTTGCATTAGAGGTCATGAATGGTAATTTTGATTTGTTGAAAATCTGTATCTCCTCAGCCATATGGTATTTTTTTAGCAGTTTGGAATTACAGTATACCTTAAAAAATATATTGTTGCAGTGTTTTGCTAGTATGTAACATTAAAAAAAAAGAGATTTATTTTCAGCTGTTTGTATTGATTTCTGTTTTTCTGTCCCCAGTAACTGTATTATTACTCATAATAAGTATTTATAAGAACGCAACACAGCTATTAATAACAATATATGTAATTATTTGACAGAAATAAATCTGAATTACAAAAAAGTAATTGCAACTATAATATAATAACATTATAGCAATGCAGCATGCATCTTTATAAATACACTCATGGAACCATAAGACTGACTTATTAATACTTATAAATCACTATATAATGGATTATGAGCATGAGCATTAAAAAAGAAAATGCATGACTTATAAGTAATTATTAAAATAATATAAATGTAACTTTAACTGTTCTCATAATGCTGTATAGGTCTTAATGAGTGTTTATAAATATGTTTATAAGATAGTAATACTTACTTATAAATAACTATAAATAGAGCTATAATTCATTATAATCATGGTCTTCATAGAAAGCGTTACCAAAAAAACTTATTGATTTTATCTTTCATCATCTAGAGGTGTTCAGTATTATTACTGTCATTATGTGTGATGTTGTGGAGATCATCATGGGTTTGAGGCTCTCAGTTACTCACCTGTTATAACCTTCAGATTCACTTCAGTGTAGGAATCTTTTTCTTTAGTTCTGTCAACTCCACACTGGTACGTCCCAGAATCCAGTTCAGTCAGATTTCTGATGGTCACAATGAAGACTGTTGATCTTGTGTCGTCATACAGAGAGAATCTTCCAGAATTAACCCATTTATCTTTCTCTTTAGTTCTGATGAGTTCAGAGCACCATCCAGACTTTGGTTTATTTGGCTTCTTTCCTCTACAAAAACACTTTGCATTTGCTGTATCTTCTTTAGTATATTTGCATGTGATGTTGACTTCAGATCCTGAATATTCTGTCACACTGATGGACCTCACGACACCTAAAACAAACCAGCATCTTAATATACAATATATTATAAGAACAAAGGTGAACATTCAGATTAATTTAGGCTACTGCTTCTTAAGATCAATTCAACAACATGAACTGAAGTGAAAGACTCTCCTCATCAAATCTGTGCTGTTTTTAGTGATTTACTCTGAGTTCAGATTCTTACCAGGAATCATCAGCAGAGTGAAAGTCAAGATGATCTTCATTCTTCTCTCTTATTAAATAATCTTCTCTGTTGTCAGTAGATTCAGTTCTTCTGAAGCTCTCGATGTGTGTTCAGATGAGTTTTGAGTGTTTCTTTCCTGGTTACATGTTTAACATGAAGTGCTGAATGTGACGGAGACGCCCACTTCCTCTGAGAGAGAGAGAGAGAGAGAAAGAGAGAGAGATTAATAAAGCGAGAAGTGAAGCTAATACTTAATTTCATTTGACAGTGACATCTGATGGACACACACGTAACAGCAGCGGTTCCCATTGTAACTGTAAGTGCAGGTTTCTGACTGACCAGTATGATTAATATCACAGTGAGATATGACAGACAGAACAGGAAACAGGAAGTATAACAAAGTCCAAGGACAAACACAGTGAACACCTGACAAAGCCCCCATTAAAGGAGAGGATTCCAGACGCTCCACAAAAAACAAAAGTCCAGGAGGGTGGTGAAGTGGAGGTGGAACAGGGAAGGGATGGGGAAGGGATGGAGGGCCAGGCCCGTGTAATGGAAGATGGCCTGGAGACTGAGGCAAAGCAGGGAGCCAGGGTGGAGCAAGGAGCCAGTGCAGAGGAGGTAGGGCAGGTGGTCAGGGCGGAGCTGGCATAGCAAGAAACCAAGGCAGAGCAGACAGAGTCGGAGACCACCACAATAGAGTTGATGGGTCAGGAGACCACCAAGGCAGAGCTGAAGACCATGGCAGAGCCAAGGGAGAGAGCCCAGAGAGTTTAAAGAATATCTGTGGCTGTAACAGGTGCCAACAGGGGGAACGGAGGAATTCAGGGACGATTTTAGTGGCCTTGACAGTAAGTGCGGGAGTTCAAAGGCAGCCTCCATAGCAGTGACAGGGCAGACAGATGGTTCAGGAGCAGATCCTGCCACCTCAGTGTGCAGCCCAAACACACAAGATGTTGCCATTACAGGTAACACAGATGACAGTAGGAAGACTTCCAGGACCACCAGACTAGGAAGCACTGAGAGTGCCAGGCTTGGGGCGCTAGGACCACTCTGAGATGGATCCAGTGGCTGCATGGTACTGTCCAGTGGTGTTTGGAGCTTCAGGAGCATAGCCCCCCACTCCCAAAAATTTATATAAACCGGGGCAAACAATCGTAACAAGACACACCTAGGGGAGAAAATCAAGGGGAAATTAACATGAAAAAGGACTACAAGATGGCTGACAGAACAGGAAACAGGAAGAATAACAAAGTCTAGGGACAAACACAGAGAACATGACAGGATTAATTACAGTACAATAAGACATTCTAAAACAGGAATCTGAACATTAGAAAAAGTCAGGTTCAAAATTAATTTTGTTGACATGTAAAAGGTTTTTACAGAGGGTGATTTGCATTTCTTTTTATCACTCCATCAATTGGCAATACTGTCAACAGCCAAAGAAAAACAGATTCACCTTATTTTTAAGAGTAAAATGTCAGTGTGATCTCCTGCTGGTGGAAGAGAGTCGTTCAGATGTTCAGCACCGTGGACAGCAGCTGATCTGCAGCACATGACTGAGATTCATCACCACACACAAACACACTTGCAGTCTTCCCAGCTAACATTTTTTTTTTATTCTAAGAACGTTTTCCAAACATTCATTTTTTGTTATGGAAACATTAAAATGTTACTGGAAAGTTTTTTTTAAGGTTAGTATGATGTTCCTGAAACATTCTTTCAACTTAATTTTTACTACCAACTCAGCATTATAGGAACGTTGATTTGTAACATTCTAAGAACATGAAAATGTCAACTTTCTTTAATGTAAATAGAATGTTATGTAAAGGTTAGAATGATGTTCCTGAAACATTCTTTCAAACATCTGAACACATGTTGTTAATAAGCAGAATCACTGAAGGAAAGAGAAACAACAAGAACAGAATCTACAACTGACTTCAGCCACAGCCTTAGATGAAATCAACTGAAGATAAGAAAAACTTCTTTCAAACGTACAAAAAGTTCTTATTGAGATAAACAGAGTTTTAAATGTTGATGTTTGGTTGAAAATAAGTTTTGTTTGAAGTCACCATGATGGTGAAGAGTATTTGCTCTGTGTGAGATCTTCCAGAAACACTACAAGCTCTTGTGTAAAAGTTGAGACACACTCATCACACAAACCTCAACAACAGTGACAATCAAAAAATATTCAAATTTAAATTTTACAGTTCAGCTGCAAAATTTAGAGTCTAAACAACACAAACTTCATGCTCATAATATGGTTTCATAATTTTTTCAGAATTAGGTCAGAAGCACAATATTCAAACGAATTAACAAAACACACTTCTGAGCAGTGATTAGACTTAAAATGTGATCAGTGAATCAAAACACTTCACTATGACATTAATTAACAGTCAACATCACCTGCTGCTGTTCTGTCTCCTTCACTTTCTCTGTGTAAAAGTGTCTGAACAAACTGTTAAAGTGGCCAGAGTAAAACTAATAATACAACCAAGAGTCAAGAGCCCAAATACAGAAACACTGATCACCATAATGGTGACGTATAATGCTTATTGCTCTTTCCTTCAGTGTGTCATCACTAATGGTCACTTAATTATCTAATAAACTCCAGCACTGCTTCAGTGTTATTTTAACTCTCTGTAGTGTGGACACATATGAACACTGAGCGCTGTTCATGAAACAATATTTTTGCTGTGCAGCTTCCCACCATTTTATTAACCAAAAAGTTTAGTGATCCTTAATATTTAAAGGACAACTGAATAATGTTGTTCCAAGGACGTTTTCTCCCAACATTATTGAGAGAACCTTGCCAGAACATTAGCCAAAGTTATGAGAACATTGTTAGCTGGGTTTCCATCTTCATCAAATTACATTTTTCAGAAAAGCTGAATTGCTGACCTTCAATCACACATTACATAAATCAATAGGTTATAAATCAGTTTATTTGAACAGATATAAGTCTTGTGTAGTGAACAGCTTTGTATAAAAGCAACAAGTCATGTAAAGCCGTAGTTTACAGTGATATTAGAACATCACCTGCATATAAAGGCTCTCAGCTGTTGTAAAATTACTGCGGCACCTAGTGGAGATTAATAGTGTCTGATACTGAAAGCTCATGCAGGTTTTCATGCTCTCTATCCAGCCTTATTTGTAACATATAAGTGTAAATGAGGAAGTTTCGCACATTCACAGAAAACAGCTTACTTCAGCAATGCAAATGAAGGTGGATAATAAGGTAATAGTTCAAAACAGAAGATTGAAATAATAACAGAAGTGCTAAAGATACAAAATATAGTGTGAAATATATACAAATAAGATCATACAGATTTCAGATCATAAGAGGCTCCAGCAGCTGGAGTCTGCTTCCTTTCCTTCATCTCTGACTTTGGTATAATATTTGATAATTACATGGACTCACTGTTAATGCAGACATATTTAAAACCAAAGTTTCATTCCTTCAGATTGACTCTTTCATTTCAAACTTGTGTAAAAGGAAGCGTGTAAATCAGTGCAATTTATAATTCATCAAAACAGAACATAATATTACTACTAATAAAAACACCTACACTATCAACTTCCATACAATACAATTAAATCTCACTGCAATAAAACCAGTACATCAGACATTAACTCAGATTTGCCACTAGATGGAGCCAAAGGATTCAGAACGTGAACCATGAACAGGAAATTACCATCTCTAGAAAGATTTTTTTTTTTTTAAATGACAGATCCAATAACTAGACTAATTAAAAAAAAAACTAAAAGCAAATTTTCAAAAGCAGATGAGGACAAATCACCAGCGAATTACTCCTGCAGAGAGGAAAAAGGTCCAGTCGTGCTGACAGAACATTTTGAAAAGCAAGCAGACATTTTAACACAGATACATGACTGCAGTTGGCAGCAGAAATAGTTTAGAACTTTTTAATCCATAATGTTCTAAAAAACAAAACAATAAAAAAAACAAACAAACAAAAAAAACAATAACAGTTATTCTACATGCAGCAGAAGCACTGTGACCTCTAAAACCTTGTTTTATGTCTTGGAAAAAAAAAAAAAAAAAAAAACCTTTAAGAAGAAGAGTTGTGTAATATACTATGATGCTTTTATTTATTACAAAATTCACAGCATCTCTTTTATGTAGTGGAAAGTCTGCACCCATTGTTGCTAAAGAAACCATTTCCTGTTTGTATCACAACTGCAGGTGGCTGACGAGCTTCTTGGTTTGACCAACAGAATATAAAGAGCAAGAGCAAAAACCACAAGGACGAGAGCATTACCTTTAGATCATGAAATAATCTAGTTTGATAAATTGTGTGACAAGAGTCATTTTGATATTTCAGAACATTTTATAGTTTCATTTAATCAGTCTATACATCAAACCTTTAGAGTGAATGCATCAGTCAAGAGCAGAATTACTCTCTCTCTCTCACACACATACACACACACAAAGAACATTTACATTTACATTTACATTTATTCATTTGGCAGACGCTTTTATCCAAAGCGACTTACAAGTGAGGAATACAGTGCGAGTCGTCATGACGAGGCAAATAGGGACAAGAAGTGCTCACAATACAAGTTTTAGGCAGTGCTCAGAGTATCATAAGCTACAATAGAGAGAGATTAAAGGAAGTGAAGGAAGCAAAGAAAGGTAGGATAGAAAGGTATAGATTTTTTTTTTTTTTTTTTTTTTTTTTTTTAAGATGAGGATAAGTGCTCACGAAAGAGATGAGTTTTCAGCTGTCTTTTGAATATTGCCAGGATTCTGCATTGCGGATGAAGGCAGGAAGATCATTCCACCAGCGAGGGACAGTGAGCGAGAATGTCCTGGAGAGTGATTTCGTGCCTCTTTGTGATGGTACCACGAGCCTTCGCTCCTTTAGTGAGCGTAGGCTTCTGGTCGGAGTGTAGACTCGTAAGAGTGAGTGGAAGTAGGAGGGTGCTGAGCCTGTGGTAGATCTGTAAGCAAGCGTCAACGCCTTGAATTTGATCACGAGCAGCAAGCGGTAGCCAGTGCAGAGAGATGAAGAGAGGCGTGGCGTGGGCTCTTTTGGGCTCGTTAAAAAAGGCGAGGAGCGTGCTGCAGCGTTCTGAATCATTTGAAGAGGCTTGATTGTGCATGATGGCAGTCCAGCCAGAAGAGCATTGCAGTAATCAAGCCTAGAAATGACCAGGAGCCTGGACAAGGAGTTGTGTTGCATGTTCTGTTAGAAAGGGCCTGATTTTCCTGATGTTGTATAGTGCAAATCTGCATGACCGAGCTGTCTTCGCAATGTGGTCTTTGAAGGTCAGTTGGTCATCAAAGGATTACACCAAGATTTCTGGCCGAATTTGATGGGGTAATTGAGGATGTACCTAGCTGGATGCTGAAATCATGGTTTAGAGTCGAATTGGCAGGGAAGGCGAAGCTCAGTCTTAGCCAGGTTGAGCTGCAGATGATGTTCTTTCATCCATGCCGAGATGTCCGCCAGACAGCTTGAGATTCGTGTAGGTACTGTGGGATCATCTGGTTGGAATGAAAGGAAGAGTTGTGTGTCATCAGCATAGCAATGGTAGGAGAAACCATGTGCCTGTATGATGGGACCAAGTGATGTAGTGTAAATGGAGAAGAGGAGGGTCCAAGAACTGAACCCTGAGGAACCCCGTGGTCAGTTGATGAGCTTGGATACCTCCCTCTCCAGGCAACCCTGAAAGACCTTCCTGTGAGATAGGATTCAAACCATTGAAGCGGAGTACCTGTGATGCCCAGTGATGAGAGGGTAGACAGGAGGATCTGATGATTCACCGTGTCAAAGGCAGCAGATAGATCGAGCAGAATGAGAACTGATGATTTGGAATGAGCCTTTGCAATCCGCAAGGATTCAGTGACCGCCAGTAGTGCAGTCTCGGTTGAGTGGCCACTCTTGAAACCAGATTGATTGGCATCCAATTGATTGCTCTGTGAGAGGAAAGATGACACCTGGTTGAAAACAACTCGTTCAAGTGTTCAAAAGAAAATTCAAAATACTTATAGTGATAAAACTGCAGTTGTTGCTTGTATAAAAGAATTAACATTCTTAGTTCAACGTTACAAATTATGACATTTATAGTATTTTTACAGACATTATGTGTCATTGTCATTTTTTTTTTTTAGTTTAAAGTAAAATAGTCCAATCACACACAAACAACATGTGGATCATAAAAGTGGTTCAGCCTTTTTAATACTCAAATAAGCAAAAGTAATTATTTATATTTTAATTTTGGAACATCTTCAGTAATAACAAGGCAGTCTTTGTCTTCTGTCCATAAACGATGTTCGTCATTTCTCTCTGTGGGTTTCCTGAGTGAGTGTTTGATCTTCAGTCAAACAGAACTGAGACTCTTAACCTTCATCTGTGTCTTTGAGCTGAATGAAAGAAAAGAAGAAGAAGAAAAAAACAAAACAAAACATTAATGTAATATTAAGGATAAGCAGAAAACAAAGTGATATGATTTCAGTTCAAACTACTGAATATCATTGACTCCCAGCATAGAATTGTTTGCTGAATCTGTACAATATACATTTATACATCTGTATTAACATACATATTAATAGACTATAGAATAACACAAGGCAGCGTCACTCGTATTGTTTTGAATGGGAGAAAGTGCAGCGCAATATGGCGGAATAAGTCCGCCTTCTAAATAAGAGCCAATCGCCAATTGGTAAAGTCATCGCGTCACTGCAGCGGCCGTCAAGCTCCGGTTCCTATAGAAACAATCAGACACACGCCTCCGATATTAGGCTCAAGAGACGCGCATTTAGGTCTGTGCATGTGCATTAGCTTGATTCAGCCAAAAAAATTTAAATAAAATATACAGTTTTGTCATGATTCGAGCGTTTAGGGAAAAAAAATTATGAAATAGTTGTTGTCAGATTGAATTGCTGATTTCAAATATGAAATTTAATTGAAAGCTTGGCAAACAGCTTTGGAGAATTTGATGTTTCCCCATTCAAAGAGATAGGAGCTGCACTTGGATGACTGAGAGGCGTTTCAAAGATGGCCGCCAATTGAAATGGATTTTGGTAATGGTTAGGTACTGCTAATCAAATGCCTTTGATTAATCGATCATCAGCAAGTGTGATCACCTCTATAAAAGCAGAAGTTTTGGCAGTTTACTGGCCTGGAGCCTTCAGGTGTGTGTTAACACAATGCCCAGGAGGAAAGACACCAGAAATGATCTTAGAGAAGCAATTGTTGCTGCCATCAATCTAGGAAGGGTTATATCGCCATTTCCAAACAATTTGAAGTCCATTATTCTACAGTAAGGAAGATTAATCACACGTGTAAAACATTCAAGACAGACACCAATCTTCACAGGAGTGGACGCCCAAGCAAATTCACATGCCAAGTATGGCTTGTTTGGAAGGAGAAAACATGGCAGAGGTTTGCAAAGTTGAATCTGACCAAAACCACAAGACTTCTAAACAAGAAAACTAAACTCAGCATATCAGCACAAAAAACTCATCCCAAAAGTCAAGGATGCTGCTGGAGTTGTGATGATTTGGGCTTGTTTTGTAGCCACAGGCCTTGGGCATCTCACAGTCATCGGGTCAACCATGAACTCTTCTGTATACCAAAGGATTCTAGATTCAAATGTGAGGCCATCTGTCTGACAGCTAAAGCTTGGCCAAATTTGGTCAAGCAACTGGACAATGATCTGAAGATAACCAGCAAATTTACACCAGAATGGCTAAAAAAAAGAAAAAAGGTGTTGCAATGGCCTAGTCAAGTCCAGACCTCATCTCCACTGAAATACTGTGTTGAGGCTGTGCATAGGCAAATGCCCACAAACCTCAATAAACTGGAACAACATTGTAAAGAAGAATGGGCCAAAATTCTTCCAGAATGATGTGAAAGACTGATAAAGTCATACAGAAAATGATTATTTCAAGTTATTGTTGCTAATAAAAATCATCTGGTCCTTGGTAGTGTCACAGACACGCCAGGTTCCAACATCACCCAATCACAGCGCACTCAATCCCCAGAGTACTGATCACATGCACCTGCACCTTATCAGCACTCCAATCTTCACCCACATAAAGACACTCACACTCACTCAGTCACTGTCCGGTCTCGTACGCATTAAATACCCTAAATGCTTACCTCTTGGACTCCTGTTGAAAACTACTTACCTGTCTCCATCGTCTCCAAGTCTCCTCGTCTCCTCGTGTTGTTCCAGTTTGTGTGTGAGTGTCTCCAATCCTCCTCGTCAGCCATCCCAGCACCTCTCCACGGATCTTCACTTCTGCAAAGCACCCAAAGGACAGTATTACCATTTATCATCACCTCAACATCTAACTTCATTCATCTTCACTCACCTGCACCACCATAACCTCTGCTGTGTGTGAATAAATAAAGTCAGTTATCTGTTATCTCTGCCCCGTCTGTATTGTAACAGGTAGGTCTTAAAATTAGGAAAATAAAACCTCATATGAACAACAACACGTGACATATCACGCGGTGTCATTATTTATATATTCAACAAAAACTAGGCCAAAATGGAAAAGCCATGGGTGAAAAACTAAGGACACCCTGTGATTAAATTGCTAATTAAGCACTCATTTCAGTTGAGATGAGGTCTGGACTTGCTTGAGTGAATTTCAGCAGTGGCCTGTAACGCCATCATCACTCATTTCTCCATCAGTGAGTTAACACACACAAACCCACCTCCCCTTACTTACTCATTTCATATGCCCTGGATGAATATTGTTGGTTTTACAGGGCTTGAATTTAGGTGTGGGATTGCGCATAATTTTACTCATTCCCACAGATTTTGTGCTCACACCCAAAATTAATGCGCACATAAAGCCGCCTCTCAGTACTAAATTGAGTGCTTTTTCTTTGCTTATTGTGCTTAAACAGTCAAATACACACAAAATCACGTCAAAATGCCGGTCTTGGCAAGTATTCACATAAACACAGTCAGTTATGTTTTAAGTGAAAGTAAACAGCTGAGAAAGAAAATGCATGTGGAACAGTATAATAGATCTGTGCGTCAGCTCTTAAAGTGATAGGAGCCTAATTATACCTGCTTCCAAATTATGAGATAATATTAAAAATATCTATATGGCAGTTTTTCCCCATGATATCAATGTCAGAATTGTGGCCAGTAAAAATGCTAAGTGAATATTGTTAATAGGGGTGTGACGGTACACGTATTCGTATACCGAAACATTTCAGTACGCGTCTTTCGGTTTGGTACACGTACACTCTGTACCGATGAGTACAGCGTTGTATAGCCCATTAACCACTTTTAACCACAATTAACCACCAATAATCGAAATAAGCTTTGTGTTTTGTTACTTAAGATAAGAAACAAAATCTCATCCCTAAAATTCTGTCCGTTTTATCACAAAATTAAAACAATATGCCTTTTAGTCGCTCTTTGATGTGGTGTGACAGATCACTGAACAGGCACCTTATTTCAAACGGCAGCGCGGAGCGCTTCTTCAGTAAACCACTTTTTAAAAAAGAAAAGAAAAAGAAAAGCAATTTTGTGTTTAGTTTTCTCCCTCCTGCTGTACCGAATCCGTACCAAACCGTGACTTCAATATCGAGGTACATATCGAACCGTCATTTTTGTGTACCGTTACACTAATAGTTAATAAACCACTAGCCACAGTGGCTGGTGAGCAAACAAGTTAATGTCAAGCTCTGATTACATGATTAATTATTTTTTAATTTATCTGATTTATATGATTTTTAAATGCAGTAAAAATAAACGCAACTCATTACTGAAAAGGAAGTGAACTGAACTATTTAAATTGATTAAAATAAAATGAAAATATAAAAAAACAATAATGAGATCACGCTAAAGTTAAGATTTCATAAAAAATCTATCCCATAAACTCTTTAAAGGTGCAGTATGTAGGATTTCTGTCCGCTAGAGGTCGCTAGAGGCCTATTCAAAACAAAGGCGTAGCTTGATGACGGCAAGTTTGAGAGCGGAATCTTGGGACATGTGATCTTCACCTCAACGGATGGTGGAAAAGAATTGGGATAGGACTCGGGAAGAAATCATGTTCATGGATGCGATGAGCAATAGCGGAACTTTATTATGACACAGTCGCTTGGCGTGCCGCTTCCGCTTTTCCGGTCATGAGTATGAGGTAACGCAGCTCTGTTTATCATATTTGAAACATTTGAGAGTGTTGACGTTACTCTGAGTGTTCTGTATTACTGTTACCAAAAATAAAGCTGCATCTGATTATGCTATGTTAGCTACTTCACAGAATAGTGTTTTTCTCTGAGGCATGGTAAAGCATGGTACTCGCAAAAAATCAAGAAAATTAGATTTAAACAATAAGACTAAACTAAGCTATATAACAACAATTAGTTTTCTGTCAATAAATATATCAAAACAGTTGTTCCCTTGTCTATTAAAATGTTTAATTTATTAAAGCGTCTTTGGCGTTTCCATGGTTTCTACAAAATAAAACCGGAAACCGAGGCAGACCAAGGGTAACGCGGGTATGACGCCATTGACAGGCGACTCCTCGCACTTCCTGGAGCCTTGGTTAAAATTGCAATTTTCTCATGATTTACAAATAGTTGGAAACATTTTGGATATTGTAAGTACTCAAGTGAACAAAATATATAACACTGGCCTAGTGGTTTTTAGATATTTTACTGCAAAATTATTACATATTGCACCTTTAACAAGAGGAATTCTTCAGTAGAAAGCTAAACGCAATAATTACTTGTTTAGCAAAACTAGTTTTGACTGAAATCTGGTCTATAGGACAATGACATGTGGGTTTGTCTCAACTATGTTCAGATATGAAAACAGATTTGGCTGGACAATCAATATAAATGTCTAAACCCAAGTAGAATGGTGTTAGCTTTTATCTAGCTCCCGTTCCCCAAAGTTCAGTACAGTTGTGTGAATTTCTGACTGATGAAAGGCATCCATCCTTGACTTTCAGGATGGTATGAATGAAAAATAAAGCATCACCTTTATAAGCTCTAGTTTTGCCCTACACAGTGTGAGCTTTTCTCTATTGCTGCCAGAGGTTAGCACCTGTTTTTGTAGTAGGCTTTATTTTTGGCCTCCTTCAGAGCACGATGATTATGTGTACTCCCCTTGCTTTAAGAGGAAGGGTATTTCTGAGTACATGGCCTGTTGGATTGCATAGCACCTTAGAATGAAACACTGCCACAAGATTGGTTTGCATTGAGTTTGAAGGCTTTCATGTATTGAGCCTCCTTCTAGCATTTTTTGTCGCTTGTTTACCACAAGCTCTTGTTGGTGGATTGTTTTTGATCGAGGTGTTCGCTCACTTAAAATACAGACACTGCCACAGGTTTATGTCTAGGTCTGTTTTGACATGGTAGGCCAGTTGTTAGGCCTCCTTCATACACATATTATTCTGTAGTACATTGCCTGTTGGAATGTGTAAATTTAAGCTCAGTTTGAGTTAAGCTAGGTAACCTCATTTTGTTTGGTTCTCAGATTAGGCTCCCTTCGTAGCTTAGATAGATACTTTTGGCTGACGCCACATGTTTGTTGGAGTAGCAGGCCCTGGTTTTTGGGCCTCTTCTAAGAACTCACATAGCAACATTGTGTCGGCCCAGATCCGGCCCACATCTGGCACGTGGCATGATGATCTGGCCCACATGCTGCAATGAATTATGGTCCTTGTGTGGGCCGCTTCTGTTTGCTAGATCTGGGCCACAAGCAGGCCACAGCAATGCCACATGTCAGCCAAGAGCAAAGAAATAAACCTAAACTGGACCTTATCTGAGCCACAAAATCTGTGTATATTAAGTATAGAGTCATCTGAGCCTTAATAAGCCTGTTATCAAGCAGAATCACTGAAGGAAAGAAGAGAACAGAAAAAGAGACGAGCAGAAACACAAGAACTACAACTGACTTCAGCCACAGCCTTAGATGAAATCAACTGAAGATGAAAGACATTAAATCTCTTTTCTTTTGGAGTACACAGCCTCCTCAGTGCAAATAATCACGCGCTGAGTAGATCCTAGGATTGAGCAGAGTGTTACTCCCCTCAATAGCAGGGTAAAAAGCGCTAAGCTGAGTCTTGCTCTCCAGGATGCCCGTCTCTACGCTCTGGTTTGAGTTAAGTTACTGCCTCTTTTGCAGTCACTCTTACTGGATATCTTCTCTGAAGAATGCGTTTGGAGGCTCTGTGATCAGACAGGTTGTTGGCCAAGACTAGGTTTTGGTAAATAGACCAGGTCAGGCCTCCTGGTGGCAATCAGGGTCAAGTACTTTCCCCTGACAAGTGACTGGCTAGGGGTTCCTCGGGCCCCCTGGCCACATTACCTTAAAGGCACCCTCTTTCTTTGGAAGAGAGTTGGGTTCCAGAAGCCTTTGAGCGGCCTTGGTAGGCCTTCTGCGGAAGGCCTCTTTGAGGCTTACAGCTTGGGCTGTTGGCCGTAGGGGAGTGTGGTCACTGACAGCCTATGTATGACCCGTAGGGAGAGTGGTTCTGGCACTTCAGTCGAAGCTGCTAGCTCTGACGTTTGTCTAGCCATTCTTTGGCATGCACTCCCCTCAAACATGGCGGCGTGGGAATATAGATCCCCATAGCGGCTAATAGGATTGGTAAGGTTGGATAATTGTTTCAGACACCGGTTCACGTGAGGGCGTTCCCCATAAGCGTTCAAGCGCAGAGTCTCGTTCATGGAACCATGGTTACATGCATAACCTGAGACGTTTTCTGTCTATAAATATATCAAAACAGTTGTTTCCTTGCCTAATAAACATGTAATATATTAAAGTATCTTTGGTGTTTCCATGTCGAGGGTAATGCAGGTATGACGTCACTCATAAGCGACGCACGGACATGGTCCGTTTTCTGGTTAAAACTGCTTATTTCTCTGGATTTAAATATTCTTGGAAACATTTGGGATAATGTAAATACACAAGTCAACAAAATATGTTCTAGTGGTTTTTAGATATTTTAATCCAAAAATCTTACATATTGTTCCAAAAATCTTACTAACCATACTTTTGAACTGGTCATATAACTCTGGGTTATGAAAAATTGCTCTTAGTGCTAAATCAAATTGGGAAAAAGTATATTGTGTGAAATCCGTTATTTGTTATTGTTTACATTTACATTACATTTCGTTATTCATTTAGCAGACGTTTTTATCCAAAGCGACTTACAAATGAGGACTACAACAAGTGATTCATCATAAAGAGGCAATAAATGCAAGAAGTGCAGGTAATAAAAAGTTTCAGACATTGTTTAGGATAGTACAAGCTAGAACAGGGAGAAATTAAAGAATAGTGAAAGCACAGGGTAAGAGTGAAGTGGGATGTTTGTAAAAATTAACACTTAACAAAGGAGCAAACCACAAAACACACACAGTAAGACAAACATGCATCTCACTCACATACACGTGTCCATGCGTAAAGGCAGAGGTGTGGTGGAGAGGAAGAAGAAGTCTATCATATGTTCTCATGTGTGTTCATGAAGGACAGCATCAGCTCATCTTAATAAACTGCCACCATGTAAACTGGGACCCAAATTTGTTGTACCGTTTTCCACCACCAAGGTGCTTCTCAGCCAAGCATGAATAAAGAATAAACAAAAACATCCACCGAGAGCAACTTCTCCCAACCATCCAAGAACATTTTGTTGATGAATAGTGCCTTTTCCAGCAAGATCACCTTGCCATGAAGAGTAGAGCCTGTGTTTCAGTCAATGATGAGAACACTGATGTTATGCTGCATGTTGCTTTACTGAAAGTCAGTAACTGTGTAGTTGCTGATGCAGTGATAAGCTGTTTGTTAAATACTTTAACACATATATGTGTGCTATTGCTACACTGTTAGACCTTGCCAGGCTTTTTTACAGTAAAATACTGGCAACACTGTATACACAAAATAACTGATTATTGAAACATTGCTGGATCTCATGCTTTTAAATCACAGACATAGTTTAATCAATAAATATAAAATACCCATGAAATCAAAGGTTAGACACAGAAAGAGATCAGTGAATTAGACAAGTCCAAGATGGTAACAGCATCATCACAACAGCCAAAAACACCTGATCAACTTCCTGTTGGCTTTTCTTGCCATAACAAATGTGCTTTATAAACACTCAGTTACAGCAGCCAGAGAAAACTGATGTTAAAGAGTCAAGAGCCCAACTAAAGCAAACACTGTTCACCACGATGGTGACTACAAACTTTATTATTTTCAGTAAAACATCAACATCCAAATGTGTTAATTCTCAGCAAGAACTTCTGCACATGTATGAAAGAAATAATGTCAAACAGGTTTGTAAACTGGTTTCACACTCAGTGTGGCTGAAGTCAGTTGTAGTTCTTGTGTTTCTGCTTGTCTCTTCTCGTTTTCTGGTCTTGCTTCTCTGTCCTTCGGTGATTCTGCTTATTAGGTGTTCATCAGTGTCTAAATTCACTCACTTATTTTAATTAACTCTCTCAAGTGGACTATATTAGTGAACTAATGTAGGGAATAGTGAATGAGGGTATAGGGTGTGATTTAGAACACAGCCTCTGAGTGTCGACTTTGAGCGATGTTAACTCACAGTCTATTCCTGTAGGCTACTTTCTGAAAATGACAAATATTACCCAGAATGCATTGTTTTCTACAGTATGTTTCTGTTTTAATGGAAAATGGTTTGTTACTGTCAGAATTTGGTCGTATTTTTACAGCAAGGTTTAACAGTGTAGCTTAGACAAGCTGCGAAGATTTGAATTAAAGTCATATTTTTAATTATTTCACTATTATACATTAAGTGCAGTTAAGAAATATTAATTTTCAGTTGACTCAAATGAAATAAGTTCACAGTACTAATGCTCTATAAATACTAGTTTTTAAACTTGAACTGTTTGAAGCAATCTGTTTCCCAAATGAAATGAGTTAATTTCCATCGTAGTATTACAGTAACATACTGTAAAAAAGAGCTGTAAATTTACGGTAGAGGGCTGTAAATTAACAGTACATTACTGGCAACCACAGCTGCCAGTAGATTACCGTTATTTTACAGCACAATTTTTGGAATAATTTATGATCTTTGTTTAAAAATGGTTTGTTTCTTTGTTTTGAAACTTGTTGTAATTGTTTTAGATGATATATCTAATTTTATATTTATTAATGCAAGGTAAATATCCATATTTTATGTGTTAATTTTGTAGTGGTGTGTTTAAAGTTTATTGATTTGAATGAAGTGATTGTTATTGTTTTTATTGTAGTATTATTATTATTTTTGTTATGTGATCTAACTTTGTGACCTCCATGAAAATGAGATGATGCATCTCAAAGGGATTTAGGGAAAGGGAAGAGAGACATTAAAGCTAGGAAATGTTTTAAAAAGTTGTACTGCAAAGTAACAATGTGTAATGTGTAATTAAAACAAAATACAATTTTGTGAATTGCTATAACATTTTTTTTTGCTTGCTAGAACACAACTAAAAAACGAAAGTGGAACTTTTTTCAGTCTGTTGTCACATTACTTAACAGACAGTACAAACTGGATTAGGGAGTGTATCTATATTCATAATCACCCTTTACAAAAATACATAGCCTGTGGAACGCATGAGAGGAAGTCTACAGGTCCTCTAGTTTATATCTGCTCTACATGGATTACTGCAACACTTTGAATGAATGATCACTTGGGATTGACACCAGTAAGGTATGTCATCTACTACATTGTAGGCATTGTATTCACAGAATCAAAATGTATATATAATATATGTGGGGTGATTGCTGTTTGCTTGAATATGCTTGTTTTTATTATTATTATTATTTATTTATTTTTGTAGTTTATGCACTTAAACTATAGTAGTTTGTTTGTGTAGTTTCTCTCACAAATATTTTCTTAAAACACATAATATTGTTATGTCATGTTTTTATTTTAGAAATGCATTGTTCTAGAGTAACAGAATGTGGTGAGATTACATTTGTTTGACCTTTAAAAGCTCAAGACATTAATTTCAATCGAGTAAGATCTTGTTTGTCTGGCCAATCACTTTCTAATTTTAAGTTTAGATTGATTTTCAACCATGCATGCTATTTTTTTTTATTCTACAGATTATATCAGCCCAGTTTACTTTTTATATATATAAAAATTCATCTGTCCAAGAAGAGAAATTCAGTTTTAGGACATCATGAAAAAGCGGTATGTCTGTCTGTCTTTTACCAACTGATTTGTTTATTAAAGAGATTTTAAGATATTTAAGGTATTTGAGAAGAGATTAAGATTATTATCTTTATGATAAAGAGATATTTCCCACATTTTACATCTACACAATGTAACCATTAAGTGTTTGTTATTTAGATGAAGTACATTCACATTGTGCATGTATAAGTAGCAGCCATAACTTTGTTTTAAACACTGATGTGGAGAGTTGCTTGTATGGTTTCAGTCATGGTCTCTTTTGTCCCCTCCATAATTGTATGTTATAACAAATAATGACGGCTCACAACAATAACAAAACCCATTTTGTTGCTAAATAGGACAATTTTATAAGGTTCAATAATGAACTAGAATGTTATTTAAAGGTTAGTATGATGTTCCTGAAACATTCTTTCAATCATCCAAACACCTGCTGTGAACAAGCACTGAAAGAAAGAGAAATAAGAACACAAACTACAACTTTCTTCAGCCACAGTCTTAGATGAACTGAAGATAAAAGACATTAAATCTCTGAAGATCTGATTAAACAACTCCACAAACAGCATTACCAGCTTCACTTATTACTAACCAGACTAACCAGTCTTTTATCTTCAGTTCATCTAAGGCTGTGATATACATGATATAACTTATATTTTTGTGTAATGGATAAATATCAAATATCTCAAACTTACTTGCTTAGATATCTGTTGGTCGTTTTTGTGATTGCAATGGTTTTGTTTCTGACACCAGCTGTGAGACCCATTGATAACCGCTATTGTAAAGTATCAGATGCCCAGATTTTTAGTATATAGTAAATTTTAAAAGAATATCTAGCAGTTCTGAGAGCTGTAGAGGTTCAGGATTTTATGTATCCCATGACATGATTTGTTCCAGTAAACCAGCTGATAATCTGAGGAAGGGATAAATGCATCTCAGACTACAAAATAAATAAACTCATACCACAGAATATATGAATTCTTTTTGTGTAATGAATTAATATCAAACTTCTCAAACTGTACTCTGGTGGTTTACTTTCAGATATTGGATTGTCATTGTGGTTGCAGTGGTTGCAGTGCTTGCAGTGGTGGCGCTCATTCTGACACTCACTCTGACACTCATTAAGAGAACCAATGAAACACCTGATGTGTGCTATTCTAAAGCAGCAGATGCTAGGACTTGCTTTAAAGGAGAAGTGGCAACAGATAATATGAACTGCTCTAAGATTGGGAGGTATGATTACAAAGAGCCACACGTTTCTGAGAGAGATTCCTTGCGTGATCAAGGAGACTTTTGCAACCCTAGAGTCTACATGACTAATATGTTAGCTTCACGTAACTTTACACAGAGCTCTTTGTCTAACAGGGACATGTTGAAGCGTAACGGTTCAGCAGTTGATGCTGCTATTGCTGCTCTGCTGTGTGTGAGTGTGGTTAATCCTCACAGCATGGGAATCGGAGGAGGTGTGGTTTTCACCATATACAATGCATCAACAGGTACGTGGCCTTTGAGAGACTTGACTAGATTCAAACAACAATCCACCACAATGGCTACAGTTAAAAAAAAAAAAAGTCCTGCTCATCTTAATAAAGCACATCTTGAGCTGAATTTTTTTCTAAGCACACACTCTCAAAATGCTGGGTTGAAACTTCTGGGTAAGGACGCTGAATTGATTTCATTAAAAAATCATTATTATCTGTAACCCAGCGGTGCTAACCTTGGAATGGAATGTGTCAGTTCTGGTACTTTGCCGGTCACTCAACACGGGTAAACTGCAATCAAGGATTTCTTTTAACTCAAGTACTCAAATTTAATTGAGGAATCGTGACAGCCTTACTGTCATTTGTGTTATTAATTTAATATTATTGATTATAGAAGTGTTGAGGGAGGCGGACCAAGATGGCGCCAAGGAAAGTAAACTTTTGAGTGACGCAGTTTTCTTTTGTGCAAAACTTAGCTCTCGGTTACTGATAATATACATATAGGTGCTGAACAGCTTCGTTATAGATGTCTTGCTAAATTTAGACATAAAAAAAGTTTTATCAGCCACCAGGGGCGGAGCCAGACATTGTAAAGATTTGGGGCTTAGCCCAAATCTATTTTGTCCAATAACATTTTAATTTTCTACTAACAGCTTTACTGACATGAAAGGAGCTTTGTTGTAGTATTTTTGAGTAAAGCTCATAAATTGTACATAATTTCCCACTGGAATTTGTAAAACTATGTTGGGTGTACCTCCTCTAGGGAGGTCCCCCCTCCCCCCCAGAAAATTTTGTACATTTTGAGGTTAAATGCATCAATCTGCATCAATCTCAAAATTAAGAGCTTCAACCCATGTACAGAGTGCAAATTGACCAAAGACACAGCATTGTACCTGGACATGAAAGACGGTTCAAACATCTTATTAGTTGTGATATAGAGTCTTATATAGAGTCTATATAATTATTCATATGACAGTAATATCCATATAGGGTTATTGTAACAAATGCACTTTAAAATAAATAACAATTTTTATTAGTTACTTTACACAACAGTATAGGGAAATTACAATACTTCTCTACTAATTTCTAAGATAAATCCTTGAGCTTTTATTTTGATCACCAGATCACCAGCTGATCGGGTGAGTAAAGTGCACACTTCTATTTAAAACACGCAGCACTGACAGACTACTTAATCACTGTCACACAAAGGGGCTCTATGTAGGAATGACACCCAGTGGTCGAAATAGGTACTGCAGTCCAAATTCAAAATATTGTTTGCCCCGCCCCCTCCTTCAAAGACAGCATCAAGAGGGAGCTCAATTGACAATGAAAGCTGAGCAGACTTACACACTGTAAGCTGATGAGTTGATTTATCTGTGTTTTAATATGCTGTCGTTCATAGAGATTTTTAGATGGATGCAGAGGCTTTTTAGGTCAGGTAGAATCTGCGATTCTCTGACCCAGTTTGTTTGCTGGTTTCCATGGCTGCAATAAGCGGTGTTTTCCGCCAACTGGCAACCTGTGATGTCGAAATACTATTGGATAAACTGACAGTACACGGTTTCTCACAGACCAAAACAAAGACAGACATTCCGACACGGAACGCGCATTTCAAAGTAGAATATCTGGCTGTAGAAACAAGTAGGTGAACTTAACATGTTTCCTAAATATCTGCAAACATATTGGGGTATTTTTATGCTTTATTAAAGTAAAAATCTTACATATAGCCCCTTTAAAATATGTTAAACAGTTCAAAACCGCTTTTCTACAGTATCCTTTCTCTCTCTTCTCTCCGACAGCGAGTTCACACACACCGCAGCTGTACACAGACACTCCTCCTGTCACTCACTCAGAGCAGCGGCAGACCTCGATACTCTCTTTCGGTCCGGCTGAAGGGTTTTTGTTATGATATTTCAGTTGCTACGACAACTTTAGCACATTTGTCAGCTAAACATTCATTCAGCATTTCCCATTAATGACCCTGAGCCCAGGGGCGGAGCCAGACATTGTAAACATTTGGGGCTTAGCCCAAATCTATTTTGTCCAATAACATTTTAATTTTCTGCTAACAGCTTTACTGACATGAAAGGAGCTTTGCTGTAGTATTCTTGAGTAAAGTTCATAAATTGTACATCATTTCCCACTGGAATTTGTAAAACTATGTTGGGTGTACCTCCTCTAGGGTGAGTAAAGTGCACACTTCTATTTAAAACACGCAGCACAGACAGACTACTTAATCACTGTCTTTTGCTGTTTTATAAAGACACAAAGCCATATCATAGTTTCGATTTTAGTTCGTTGGCAAAATACAAAGACCATTTAGCTATGTTTGTTTAAAAAAATTCAGTTCATTGTGAAACGGTGGCGGCGGCTCAGGGTCATTAATGGGAAACGCTGAATGAATGTTTAGCTTACAAATGTGCTAAAGTTGTCGTAGCAACTGAAATATCATAACAAAAACCCTTCAGCCGGACCGAAAGAGAGTATCGAGGTCTGCCGCTGCTCTGAGTGAGTGACAGGAGGAGTGTCTGTGTACAGCTGCGGTGTGCGTGAACTCGCTGTCGGAGAGAAGAGAGAGAAAGGATACTGTAGAAAAGCGGTATTGAACTGTTTAACATATTTTAAAGGGGCTATATGTAAGATTTTTACTTTAATAAAGCATAAAAATACACCAATATGTTTGCAGATATTTAGGAAACATGTTAAGTTCACCTACTTGTTTCTACAGCCAGATATTCTACTTTGAAATGCGCGTTCCGTGTCGGAATGTCTGTCTTTGTTTTGGTCTGTGTGAAACCGTGTACTGTCAGTTTATCTAGTAGTATTTCGACATCACAGGTTGCCAGTTGGCGGAAAACACTGTGTTTTGCAGCCATGGAAACCAGCAAACAAACTGGGTCAGAGAATCGCAGATTCTACCTGACCTAAAAAGCCTCTGCATCCATCTAAAAATCTCTATGAACGACAGCATATTAAAACACAGATAAATCAACTCATCAGCTCACAGTGTGTAAGTCTCCTCAGCTTTCATTGTCAATTGAGCTCCCTCTTGATGCTGTCCTCAAGCTGGCCACCCGCGTCTTTGAAGGAGGGCGGGGCAAACAATATTTTGAATTTGGACTGCAGCAGGGCCGTAACCACCATAGACAATGTTATTCTAACTAATAATTAGAAATGGCCAAATCGTCCTCCCCAATATTTGAAATTCTTGCACTACTCTCTGCATGTTGTTAGGATGACAAAAGGTTTAAAAGTTACATTTTAGTCTGGTCTGCCTCAGTGGTCTAAGAACGCTTGTCAATGTCAAAATGATTGAGATGGCCAGTCAAATGAAAAAGTAGGCGGGGTTTACGTTCTCTTTTTGCTCGTGCACACAGTCTTCACAGCACCGACGGGCGCGTCAATCGATTGCTTAACGCCGTTGCGGAGGTCCTTTTTTCTGGTAAAATCACAAAACAATTGCACACAAACGTGTCCCTGCTCTTGATATGCAACCATTGATGGACATCTTTGATTTTTAATGAGGAAAAAAAAAACGGATTACAACACACAACCTTTGAAACTGTTAACAAAAATCCTACTACTGGACCACTAGGGCAATCAAGTGATTAACGCGGATCTATGCACTAAATTGAAGAATCTCGGACCTAACAATATATTGTATTATGAAACTATCACATTAAACATGAGTTCTCAATGTAGCCTACTATTGAAATTGATTTAACCCACCCCTAGCGCCGCCGCCACTGTTTCACAATGAACTGAATTTTTTTAAACAAACATAGCTAAATGGTCTTTGTATTTTGCCAACGAACTAAAATCGAAACTATGATATGGCTTTGTGTCTTTATAAAACAGCAAAAGACAGTGATTAAGTAGTCTGTCAGTGCTGCGTGTTTTAAATAGAAGTGTGCACTTTACTCACCCGATCAGCTGGTGATCTGGTGATCAAAATAAAAGCTCAAGGATTTATCTTAGAAATTAGTAGAGAAGTATTGTAATTTCCCTATACTGTTGTGTAAAGTAACTAATAAAAATTTAATTTATTTTAGAGTGCATTTGTTACAATAAGCCTATATGGATATTACTGTCATAGGCCTAAAACATTATTATATTATTATTTTTGTTGTGTATTTTGTTAACGCTGTTTATTTAACTATATTTCCCATAATGCACATTGTTATATGTGTTTTCCGGAACTGTTCCTGTGTTACCTCTCTGACGCATGTGAGTAAATAGAGCAGTCACGTTAAGTGTGTGTGTGTGTGTCGTCCTTGCCTGCATGCGCCGTTATAATCTCCAAAAAGACACAATAAAGTGGCGACGAGGATCTCGTTATTCCGCGTGTGTTGTAAAGATGCAGAAATGAAGCGGCTTGTCGGCGAGATCGCTGAAAACGCAAAATGATACGAGTCTGCTGCTAATCCACGTCTGGGTTGAAAAAGGGGGAGGAAAGACAACGATTCAGATAAGTGACTGAATTGATTGTCAAACGACGGAGAACGGCAAAAATGGCATCAGTTTTTGGAAATATGGGTCCCTTTGATGAAAGCAGTGAGCAGTGGACTTCTTACACAGAAAGATTTGAGTACTTTGTAGCAGCGAATGCTATTACTGAAGAGAAAGTTGTACCCACATTTTTAAGTGTGATGGGTCCAAAGACATATACACTTCTGCGTAACCTCCTGCAACCAGAAAAACCTGGAGAGAAAACGTATGATCAAATAGTAAGCACTCTTAAGCGCATTTCTCCCCAAAGCCTTTAGTAATTGCAGAAGCGATTTCGGTTCCACAGACGAAATCAGCTAGAAGGGGGAAACTGTGACAGTGTTTGTGGCAGTGCTAAAAAAATTAGCTGAACACTGCGAATTTGGTGATGTGCTCAACGATACACTCCGGGACAGATTGGTATGCGGACTCCGTTGCGAGGGCATACAAAAAAAGGCTGTTAACCGAGAGCAACCTGACACTACAAAAAGCAATTGAGCTGAGTGTGTCTATGGAATTGGCTGCTAAGGAAGCCCAGCAATTGAGCTCAAACAGTAAAGTGTACAAGATGGAGACCGAAAAACAAACTGAAAATAAAGGCCCATGTTTCCGTTGTGGTAAGACTGGACACTCACCTGTTTCATGCTGGTTTAAGGATATGGAATGCCGCAGCTGTAAGAAAAAGGGACACATTGAGCGTGCGTGTAGAAATAAAACAGAAAAGAAAAAAATGCAGCAGAAACTAGTATTCAGAAGGAAACAAAAGAAACGCGTACTTGCAGTCAGGCAGGAAAACAAAGAGGGTACGGACACATCTGATGAGGAATTTCTCTTGCATGTGCTCACTGTGGCAGGTGGAACCAAGGCTTATAAAGGTCACCGCGCTGCTGGAAGGACAGCCAGTGAAAATGGAGATCGACACTGGTGCAGCTGTGTCGCTGGTGTCGGATGCGATATACAGTGAAATACTGAGCCACCTGCCACTCAAATCACCTGATGTGGTCCTTAAATTTATACTGGGGAATCAGTGACCATTAAAGGACTCACCCAAGTAACAGTTGAGCTGAACGGACAAACACAAAAACTGCCATTGTATGTGGTCGTAGGTGATTACCCCTCGTTGATGGGACGTTCCTGGCTGGAGCAACTTAAGGTGGACTGGCCGGCTATACATATGATGACACCTAAAACACTGGACCTTAAAGGTGTTCTTCAAAAACACACTGAAGTTTTTAAACAGGAGTTAGGCAGCATGGAAGGAATCAAAGTGAAATTGACTGTGGAGCCGGGAAGCCAGCCAAAGTTCTTAAAGTCCTGGCCCCTGCCATATGCACTCAAACCTAAAGTAGAGGCGAGCTTAGCTGAACTTGTGAAGAATGGTGTGCTGGAACCAGTCAGTGTGAGTAAGTGGGCAACACCTATTGTCCCAGTTATAAAGAAGGATGGAGGCATAAGGATCTGTGGCGATTTCAAGGTCACTGTAAATCCAGTGTTGTCAGCAGAACAATACCCCTTGCCTCACATTAATGACCTTTTTGCTGGGCTGACAGGAGGACAAAAATTCAGTAAAATCAATCTCAACCAAGCATACCTTCAGATGCATGTTGAGGAACAGTCCAGAGAACTTCTCACCATCACACAAAGGCCTATTTCGTTACAAGCGCTTACCGTTCGGAATCACCTCGGCTCCATCCATTTTTCAGCGAGCGATGGATCAGATCCTTGCAGGGCTTCCAGGAGTCGTGTGTTATCTAGATGACATTCTGGTGACTGGCACGGATGAAGAGTCGCACTTACAACACCTGGATGCTACCCTCGAGAGACTGAAAGAATATGGATTGAGAGTGCGCAAGGATAAATGTGAATTTTTCCAGTTTTCAGTCGAGTACCTAGGCCATGTCATTGATGCCTCTGGTCTGCATACGTCCCCATCCAAAGTTAAGGCCATCGTGGATGCTCCAGTGCCCAAAAATGTCAGCCAGTTGCGGTCTTTCCTCGGCTTACTTAATTATTATGGGCGTTTCATCCCAAATATTGCTACGCTGCTGAAACCTCTGCACAAATTGTTGTGTCATGAGAATAATTGGAAGTGGACCTCTGAATGCCAGGAGTCATTCATAAGAGCAAAGGAGACACTTTTAAGGTCAAATGCCCTCACTCATTTTGACCCTGCTCTTCCTATCCAGCTGGCCTGCGACGCTTCCCCATATGGTGTGGGAGCTGTTTTGTCCCACATCATGCCAAATGGTCAAGAGAGGCCAATCGCATTTGCTTCCAGGAGTCTGAGCAAAGCAAACTATGCTCAGATTGAGCGAGAAGCATTGAGCATTGTATTTGGAGTGCGTAAGTTCTATCAGTATATTTTCGGAAGGAAGTTCACGTTGCTGACCGATCATCGCCCACTCACTGCAATTTTGGCCCACACCATGGCATTCCCTCTCTTGCTGCCAGTAGGATGCAAAGGTGGGCTTTGTTGTTATCTGCTCATACCTATGACATCAAGTACCGGAAGTCGGAATTGCATGGGAATGCGGACGGTCTGTCCAGATTGCCTCTCACGGACAGGGTAAAGGAGGCACAGGTGGCTGAAATTTTTTACTTCAGCCAGGTGGAAAGGGCCCCAGTAACAGCTGCGCAAGTACGCAAGGGCACACGAAAAGACCCTGTCCTGTCAAAAGTCATGGACATGGTCATGACAGGCAAAGGGCAGAGCGATGACCTGGAGCTAAAACCATACGTCTCTCGACGTCATGAACTTTCAGTGCAGTCAGGCTGTTTATTGTGGGGAAGAAGAGTGATTATTCCCCCAGCTTTGCACAAGCCAGTGCTTAAACAGCTGCATGTGGGACACTGTGGAATGGTCCGCATGAAGGAGATTGCCAGGAGCTACTTCTGGTGGCTTGGAGTGGATAGCCAAATTGAGGAAAAAGCAAGGACGTGTACCTCATGCCAGCGTATACGTAATGTACCACAACTTGCACCGCTGCACCCGTGGGAGTATCCTGAAAAACCATGGCATCGCATTCATGTTGATTTTGCAGGCCCAATCGAGGACAAAATGCTGTTGGTGGTCATGGATGCACACAGTAAGTGGCCTGAGGTGGCCATTATGAAATCTACCTCAGCTGAGAAGACAATTGAAAGACTGGGAGAAATTTTCAGTAGATTTGGATCACCAGTGCAGCTTGTCTCAGATAATGGCCCCCAATTTACATCCCACGAGATGGCCACATTTCTACTAGCAAATGGTGTACAACATATCACGTCATCACCCTACCATCCTGCTACAAATGGGTTAGCAGAAAGGTTTGTCCAAACCTTGAAACATGCCTTGAAAGCTTCTCTCGGGCAGGGCACATTTCATCGACGCCTTCATAGCTTCTTGCTGTGCTATCGCAGTACTCCGCACGCGACTACAAAAGTGTCACCAGCGTATTTGTTGTTCAACAGAGAGCTCAGAACAAGCTTTGAGCTGCTTAAACCAGCAACACTCAAAGAAACTATCTTGCAGCAACAAAAGAGTCAGGTACAGCGAAGGAACCTGCAAGCCAAGGACAGAACCTTTTCAACAGGCTCACCAGTGCTTGCCCGGAACTATGGTAGTGGTCCGAAATGGGTTCCGGCTACTGTGGAGGCCCAGACGGGCCCCGTGTCTTATAAGGTCAAGACTGCTGGAAATCTTTCCTGGAGGAGACACACTGATCAGTTGCTGGGTGGAGCCAGCACAGTCACAGATCTTCCTGAGGTCACTGATGTCACTGATCAAATAAATGACAGTTCACCAACTTCAGTAGTCTCCACTACTGAACCTATTATGACCTCAAATTGTCCATTTGTTAAGGAACCATCATCACCGGTTGTTCCGACAGGAAATGGAAACTCAATAGGTCGCCGGTATCCAGTAAGGGAGCGGCGTCCACCTCAGCGTTTATTGGATTACACTTAGTTAGGGGCTACCCTTATTGCTTCGGGGCAGGATAATCCCCTAAGGGTAAGCTAGGGTCTGAGGTAGTCTACCCTCATTCCCAGGGAAATAGTTGTGTTATTTGATATAAGAATTCAACATGAAAGACCCAATGTTCTGAGTTGGAAAAATAAATAAATAAAAAATGTCTATGTTGAAAAGAGAAATTGAATTTTATAAATTCATGACTTCAGTTGGCACAGTTTAATTTGTAATTTTGTGTTATACCTCAAAGAGTAAGAGGGGAGGAAATGTTGTGTATTTTGTTAACGCTGTTTATTTAACTATATTTCCCATAATGCACATTGTTATATGTGTTTTCCGGAACTGTTCCTGTGTTACCTCTCTGACGCATGTGAGTAAACAGAGCAGTCACGTTAAGTGTGTGTGTGTGTCGTCCTTGCCTGCATGCGCCGTTATAATCTCCAAAAAGACACAATAATTTTATTGTAATAATTGTTTGGCATCCTAAAACACAATGTAGACTGAGACTCTATATCACAACTAAAAAGATGTTTGAACCGTCTTTCATGTCCAGGTACAATGCTGTGTCTTTGGTCAATTTGCACACTGTACATGGGTTGAAGCTCTTAATTTTGAGCTTCCAAAGTGCACCAGATTGATATTTAACCTTAAAATGTACAAAATTTTCTGGGGAAGGGGAGGGGGGACCTCCTAGAGGAGGTCCTCCCTAGAGGAGGTCTATTTATTTTATAAGCAGTTATTAATGTTCTCGTTGTCATGTTTTTCAATTAATGTACGGGGGATTCAAGATATTACTAAGAGAAAAGCTTTATTTTTGTTTTGTCATTCTTTAAAAAGAACGTATACTTTCTTCAAGAAAGCGTACTCAAGTAAGACAGATGAAAGATTTTGGCAAAATCAGTGGGGGAGAGCCCTTTTCAGTCATTGTACTAATCATTCTGGTGGTGTAGCTATCATATTTGAAAAGAGAAACTTTAAAGGAAACATTCATTCATTTTTCTTTAGAGCGCAGATGCATTGTCACTGTGATAGAGCTTGATGATGTATTTTTTTAAATGTTTATGGCTTTAATAATTCTGCTGCAAATAATGCCCTACTACAAGAACTATCATGTAAAATATCACAGTTAAAGGTAAATTCCCATCAGCATTTGGTGATTTCAATGAGGCTCCTAATAATAATATTGATAGGTTTCCATCAAGGAACACTGGTCATGTCATTAACCCTATCATAACTGATTTTTGCAATAACTTGTCACTATTGGATCCTTTTAGATTACTTCATCCTTCTTCGATAGATTCATTCACCTGGTTCAAAGCTGATATGCCTAAAAAGTCTCGAATAGACCTATGGTCTATCTCCTTATATCTACTCTTGTGAGATCTCTCCGGCTCCTTTGACTGACCATGCTGGAATTTCCAAAGGCTAGGAAGACAAACAATATTTGAAAATTCAGGGTATTGGAAATTGAATTGTTCGTTTCTAGACCAAAATTCGTATATTGTGGCAATACAAGATATCATAAAAAAATATAAAGATATGACTGATATATCTACATCCTTAAAATGGGAACTATTAAAAAATGAGTGTAGAAGCTTTTCAATCAAGTATGGAAAAGAACAGGCAAAAAAGAAAATGCAAATTCATAATAACACATTAAGTGAAATAAATGACCTTCTTAGAAAACCACTGCTTAATGAAAATGAATTAAAAAATCTTCATACTTTACAAGAGAATCTATGTATAGAAATAGCAAGAGGAGCCTTTATAAGGTTGATGGCCAAATGGCTTGAGTATGGTGAAAAAAATTCTAATCAAGTCAAGTCACCTTTATTTATATAGCGCTTTTTACAATGCAGATTGTGTCAAAGCAGCTTTACATTGATAACTGGTATATAATTTTGGCTGCACAGCAGCTCTTAAAGAATAGTGTCAATGCCGGCAGATCAAAGCACTGTTGAATATCAAATGTCAAGTGTCCCCAACTAAGCAAGCCAAAGGTGACAGCGGCAAGGAACCCAAACTCCAACAGGTGACATCAGGTGGCAAATAGACTTCTGTGTTAAAATGGAGAAGAAAAAAAAACCTTGGGAGAAACCAGGCTTATTATTTTTTTTAATTTGGAGAAAAAACGTGGTCTCAAAAAAAATCCAAAATCTTTATATAAATAATATCCTTACTTCTGATAGCAAAATGATACATTCATATATTTCTACCTTTTATGAAAACCATTACTCTTCATCCTTCAGTGCTGAATGGTGTGAATTATTTTTTAATAGAGTTGATAAATTCATCCCTAAAATATCTCCGCATAGTTTAATTAGTTGTGAAGATCACTAACTTTAGAAGAGTTAGATTGTACTTTATCCAAAACTCCTTTAAACAAAAGTCCCGGTTCTGATGGCTTGCCATTTGAATTTTATAGAACTTTTTGGAATGATCTAAGAGATTTGATTTTCAAAGTATTTGAAGACTGTTTAAGTTCTGGTGAATTACTAGAGTCTATGAAACAAGGTCTCATCACTCTTTTACCGAAACCAAATAAAGATATTTGTTACATTGAAAACTGGAGACCTATTACTCTGCTAAATTCTGATTATAAATTATTAACCTCTCTTTTTGCAAAAAGATTAAAACCCTGTCTGGAAGATATCATTTCAATAACACAATCAGGTTTTATAAAGGGTAGACATATATCTAATAACATACGTCTTGTATTGGATATGATCGATTATTCTGATCTAATTGAAGAAGGAGCCATCATTCTGTTCTTAGACTTCTATCGTTTGACTTAAGTCGTTTGACTCTATTGAGCATGAATTTATATATACAGCCTTAGATAAATATGGATTTGGATTAAAATTTAAAAATATGGTCAGAACTATAAACAAAGGTATAAACAGCAGTGTTTCTCTGACAGAAGGAACATCTAAACGTTTTGCACTTACTAGAGGTATTTGTCAGGGTTGCCCGATTTCCCCTTTTTTATTTTTGATTGCAGCAGAATTATTGAATCTTTATACTGTAAATTGCATCAATGCTGAAGGTATAAGAATTGGTGATAATGTTATTTTAATTTCTCAGCTAGCAGATGACACAAGCATTTTTTCTTAAAGATGAAAACCAGGTTTTGAGCGTTTTGGAAGGACTGGAACTTTTTCAAATGCTATTTTATTAAATAAGATTATAAAGTCACCTGTGAATAGAGATACGTTTAGATGAGATCTTTCTATCCCCCCAACTAAGTCATAACGAAATTAAAATTATTTTTTTGTTTGTTTTTTGTTTTTGTTTTTTGTGTAAATTATTTTTTATCATTATTTTATTTATTATCTGTTTACTTTGTCAATACTCTATGTCCCTCGTAACAAGTCAGTTGTTCTTTTAATTGTTAAATTCAACTTTCAATACATGTTGATGGATTGAATGTTAATTGTTGTTACTTGAACATTTAAAAAAAAAAAAGATTATAGAAATGTTTCTACAGCATGAGACCCAACAGTGCTTTAAAGAGTTAGTTCACCCAAAAATGAAAATTCTGTCATTAATTACTCACCCTCATGTCGTTCTACACCCGTAAGTCCTATGAATCTTTTGTTTTGAATCAGTGGTTCGGTTCGCGTATTAAACTGCCAAAGTCACGTGAACTATTGAAGTTTCAAAACACTTATGATGTAAACTGAAGCCTCGTTTACTGAAATCATGTGACTTTGCCTCTCCAAATTCGAATGTTTTTGTTTGTCTTGGTGAAGAGGTCTGAAACTTATTGTGCACAGTTGTTTTTTTTTTTTTTAGTTAGATTCTTAAATTCTTCATCACTTGGCCAAATCACTGCAACCCCTTGACTACATGAGCCACAATTTTGTGTTAAATGATATGTGTCATGCCTTCGCCCTCAGGAACGGTGGAGATAATTAATGCCAGAGAAACTGCTCCCATGAATGCTTCAGAGAACATGTTTAGTGAACCCATAAATAAAACCAAGGAAGAAAAACCAGGTAAACCACAATAAATGTACATATCACCAAACCCAGCCTCCATGATGGTTTCACAGCACAGATTCAGAAGATTAAAACAGCAAAGCACTGATGAGTTTTTGACAGTTTGGCCCTTGAATGACTTGACCACTCCTCTGTGTTTTGTACGAATACCAGGGTTGTTTATAGCTGTACCAGGAGAACTGCGTGGTTATGAGATGGCACACAAAAAGTATGGGAGACTGGAATGGAAGGAGCTCTTTGAGCCCAGTATAAAGCTGGCAAAGAATGGTTTTCAGATTGGCAAAGCCTTGGCCAGAGCTATCAATGAGAAGAGAGAGAAAATTCTGAATAATAAAACATTGTGGTAAGAATATGTTATTTGTAAACTAATGGAAAACTAGATTAATTTTTGAAAATGAAAAAACACTTTCTCAGTGGCAGCTGTCTTGTCTACAGATGAACATAACAAATATTCTTCAAGACAAATCCTAACACTAGTATAATATTATATGAAGACTTCAGATGCAAAAGCCACTAAACTCCACCTCCATCACAAATGAGATAATGATACTGAGTGAATGCTCTCCACTTTGTCACGTTCATCAAATACTTTCACTTCAAATCTGCTAAATCGCAGCCTCAGCTTCTCCAGCTGGCTTATGATTGGCCGATGAGGTTCGCATGAGCAGCATGATGCATGTGTGTGATGCTGAAGCAGGAGCCAATGGCGAGCTGGCGTTCTGACATAGAACACAGAAGTGCTGCACTGTATTTACAACGTAAACTGCGAGACTGACACAGACATGAAGAAATTGTTGGGTTAAGTTAAGTGATATATATATTTTAAATAAGGCATTTCAATAACTGACTTTCTGTCGCCATTAAAGTAAAATTACTGAACCTAAACTTAGGAGCTAAGACAAATGTCAGACAGTTTTTGCATCTGAAGTCTTCATATGTCATAATTACAACAGGTTTCCCATCTTTCTTTGAAGTTTTATGACATCATCTTGCGTCTCTTCTCTCTCTTCTTTCCAGTGAAGTGTTTTGCTTAAACAAAACTACTGTCTTAAGAGAAAATGACACAATTAAATTTGTCAAACTAGCTGAGACTTATGAGGAGATAGCAAATGGAACAGCAGATGTCTTTTACAATGGGTCATTGTCTGAGATTATAGTGGAAGATATCAAGGCTGCAGGTTATTTCATACTTAAATTTTACTCTATTCATATTTAGGGGTATGCAAAATCTGTCTGAATCTTTGTTTCTTCTAACACAGGAGGCAATATAACTCTTAAGGACCTGCAGAAGTATAAGCCGTGGAATGAGTATGCAGTAAACTTTACTGTGGGGAATTACACATTTCTTGCTCCTGGTGCTCCATTCGGTGGACCCGTGCTCGCTCTGATGCTCAACATACTCGAAGGTCAGTGAGTGTGTGTCTATGGCCATGTTCACACAGCAACAGAATACAGATGTCAGTCCTGTATTTAAGTCCTTAATGTGGTTATATTCACACACAGTTCAGTTTCAGGACTCAAAACTGTGTTTGAAATGTGAACACAACTGGGGCCTCATGTATAAAACTTTCCATAGATTTCATCCTAAAAGTGTGCGTACGCATAAAAGCCTGATTTTCTGAAGTTTTCAGATTTATAAAACCATGCGTATGCCAGAACCTGCACAAAATTCTCTTTATAAAACCCAGCCAGCAGAAGATTGTGCGCACATGCATCTCCACCCCGTCTCCTCCCCGAAATCACCATATATATAACACCTAGTTTTACTATCCATTATGTCATCTGCATATTGTTTCCATGCATATTCCCATCCATGTGACACCGTGTTTAACTGTACAAGACATTTGGAAAATAATGAAAATAAGTGCCATCACATTACATTGCTAAAAATCATTCAGAGAGACCATTCCTTCATACAGAATCTCTCCAGACCCTTCAGATTCCCAGCTCCATGTTGGTGCTTCTTCTCTTCAGTTCACTCCACTCATTTTCTTTAGGGTTCAGGTGAGGGGACTGGGACGGCCATGGCAGAAGTGTCATTTTGTGCTCAATGACACATTTTTGTGTTGGTTTTGATGTTGGTTTTGGATCATTGTCCTGATGGAAGATCCAACCATGGCCCATTATTGGATTTCTAGCAGAAGCGGTCAGGTTTTGATTTTTTATCTGTTGGTATTTGATAGAATCCATGATACTATGTATCTGAACAAGATGTCCAGGACCTCCAGCAGAAAAATAGGCCCACAACATTAAAGATCCAGCAGTATATTTAACCGTGGGCATGGGGTGCTTTATCCATGTGTGCACCAAACCCATCTGGTGGGTTTGCTGCCAAAAGCTCTTTTAGTTTCATCTGACCATAGAAGCCGGTCTCGTTTGAAGTTCCAGTCTTGTCTGACAACTGAATATGCTGGAGATTGTTTCTGGATGAGAGCAGAGGATTTCTCTTGAAACCCTCCCGAATAACTTGTGGGGATGTAGGTGCTGTTTGATCATTTTTTTTAGGCTTTTTGAGACTCAAGACTCAACTAATCTCTGCAATTCTCCAGCCGTGATCCTTGGAGAGTCTTTGGCCACTCAAATTCTCCTCCTCACCGCGCATTAGGATGATTTAGACACACGTCCTCTTCCAGGCAGATTTGTAACATCTTTAGTTGATTGGAACTTCTTAATTATTGCCCTGATAGTGGAAATGGGATTTTCAATGCTTTAGCTATTTTCTTACAGCCACTTTCTATTTTGTGAAGCTCAACAATCTTTTGCTGCACATCAGAACTATATTCTTTGGTTTTACTCATTATGAAGAATGATCGAGGGAAGACTTGTACAGTGTGCACCTTGGCTTTAGTACTCTCAGATACACACACAATGGGTGATTTTAAGAGTTTGATCTTTAACTCATTTAAGGACAAGCATAGTTATGCATGAAAGCCTTTTAATTCTTTACAATTTTTAAGGTTCATTTCAAATAATTAAACATTTAATTTCAGGTTTTAACCTCTCAAGCAGCAGTGTTTCCACAAGAGAGAATAAGACTTTGACCTATCATCGTATAATAGAGGCGTTCCGCCTTGCCAATGAGCAAAAGAGTAAACTGGGAGACCCACGTTATGAAAACACATCACTGAGGTGAGTTCAACTCTACAAATGGATTCCTTTGGTTTTAAAGAGATATTCAACCAAAAATTAAATTTCTGGAGACAAGAGACAAAATTAGGAAACTTACCCCACCCATACTATAGCAGCTCATCTCCGACCACAATTTTTCTCTTGAACCAAATGTGATGTAAGCGGTGACATGACACACAAGATCTAAAGATACCTGCTGTCAGTGACATCAAACTGATGCAATTGAATCTCACAGGTCATGATCAGAAGGTGAATAAACAATGACTGAATTTTTCTGTAAACTTTACTTTTAAACCAACTCACATCTCAAATACAGAATTTCTGAATTTGTCTTAACTTTTGCCACATCTGATCTAACATGGGTAGCTTATGTTAAATTAAACAGACATTATTTTGTCAACGCCTTTCACTGTTCCTATAATTACAAATACAAATCTTGTTTCACAGATTGTCCAAAATATGACCTCAGAGCGCTTTGCAGACTACATCAGGAGTACTATTAAAGATGACACCGGCGAAGAAAACAGATATGACGTGAAGTCTGTATGTGACGGCCACGGCACATCTCACGTGTCTGTCATCGCAGAAGATGGGAGTGCAGTGGCAGTAACCAGCAGTATCAATAACTAGTAAGAGAAGTTTAAAGAGACAAAGAGAGCAGTGTTATATCCTGGTCTTCATCTAACACACCCAGATTCAGTTATTGACAGTTCCTCCTCCATTTACACTGATAACATCACACCCTTTGCATCCAAAGACTTTCTGGCTAGACTAGTTTTTTTAGCAGCCAGTCTAGTAGACTAATTTGCATACTTACTGGCTAATCAGAGTAATGGGAACACAAGGCCGTTTCTTAGCAGGGGAACATTAATAGGTCCAACGACTGAACTCTCTACCAAAAGGCTCTAATAATATTAGATATGTTGGAAGTTGCCATTTTCAGATCTCTCCAGAGATGTTCAATCAGGTTCAAGTCTGGGCTCTGGCTGGGTCACTCAAGGACATTCACAGAGTTGTCCCGTAGCCACTCCTTTGTTATCTTGGCTGTGTGCTTAGGGTCGTTGTCCTGTTGGAAGATTAACCTTCACCCCAGTCTGAGGTCCAGGGGCCGGTTGCATAAACCACTTAGACTAGTCTTAAAAGTTAAGACACTATTTTTTTTTTCTTGAAGAGTGGTCCTGATTTTTTAAAGTTCGTTACATAAAAAGGTAGATTGGTGTAATTGGAATTGGAAAAATAACATTGATTTCCCCTTGGCAACTGCAAGTTGGTCAAACTAGTTCTTAAGACACAGTCTTAATATAGTGACTAAGTTTATGCAACTGGCCCCAGAGCGCTCTGGAGCAGGTTTTCATCAAGGATGTCTCTGTACATTTTATGTCTTTCCCTCAATCCTGACTAGTTTGCCAGTTCCTGCCACTGAAAAACATCCCCACAGCATGATGCTGCCACCACCTGGCATGATGAGCGCTCCCTGATTTCCTCCAGACGTGACGATTGCTATTCAGGCCACAGAGTTCAATCTTTGTTTCATCAGACCAGAGAATTTTGTTTCTCATGGTCTGAAAGTCCTCCAGGCGGGCTACCATGTGCCTTTTACTGAGGAGTGGCTTCCGTCTGGCCGTCTACCATACAGTGCTGCAGAGATGGTTGTTCTTCTGGAAGGTTCTCCTCTCTCCACAGAGAAATGCTGGGGCTCTGTCAGAGTAACTGTTGGGTTCTTGGTTACCTCCCAGCAAGCGCAATGATATTACGCAGCGGCTGTGACCCCCTGCTTGCACAGGGAGTGTGCCTTGCAACCATGGAGACATTTGTGAGAGACGCTGCGTAGTATCATTGGGCCTGCTGCACCCATGGTACGGCAGCAAAGTTCCTTGATTATTACGCTGGAATGAGAGTATAGTTCCTAGCCATATCGGCCTAGAAAATCACAACTTTTCATTTTCCGTCTGTCTTAGTACATGATGGAACTACAGAAGAGTCAAGTTTTAAATAGGAAAAATATCAAAACTCTTTGGTCATTTTTGAGCGAGATGCTAACGGTCTAATCCGATTCAATGAATTATGCTAAGCTATGCTAAAAGTGGTACCGCCAGACCCGGAGATCGGCTGAATGGATTCGAAAACGGTAAAACTCAAAATTTTAACTCTAGGGGAGTTGGAAAATGAGCTTATTTTCAAAAAAAGTGGAGTGGGACCTTATATAGACAGGTGTGTGCCTTTCCAAATCATGTCCAATCAACTGAATTTACCACAGGTGGACTCCAATCAAGTTGTAGAAACATCTCAAGGATGATCAGTGGAAACAGGATGCACCTGAGCTCAATTTTGAGTGTCATGGCAAAGGCTGTGAATACTTATGTACATATGATTATTATTATTTATTTATATATATATATTTTAAATAAATTTGCAGAGATTTCAAACAAACTTCTTTCACATTGTCATTATGGGGTATTGGTTGTAGAATTTTGAGGAAAATAATGAATTTAATCCCTTTTGGAATAAGGCTGTAACATAACAAAATGTGGAAAAAGTGAAGCGCTGTGAATACTTTCCGGATCCACTGTATGTCTGTGTTCATGCAGTGATCCTGTTCTCATATTATGATGAGCAAGAAAGTCAGAGGGAGACTTTAAATCTTTCACTCAATAATCTGAATGTAACTGATCTCTGACAGAGGAAGGCAAGATTTCAACAAGAACAGTCGGTAGATTTGACTTCTAGCAAAATCATTCAAGTCGGCTGGTGGAACAGCCTTCAGAAATATTTAAATGAAACACTGCTAAATACAACACCTTTTTTTAAGAATCTGGCAATACATAGATAAGACTTTAATACAGAATAGAATTTAAAAAACAAGATGTTAATGTATTTTTGGTGTATATATTTATGAAGATTTGTTGCATTGCTGTTCTTTTCAATCTTGTTGTCTGGATCTTTTTTGTGTGCAGCTTTGGTTCTGAGGTGATGTCAAACTCAACAGGCATTATTTTTAATGACCAAATGTGTGATTTCAGTGATCATAAGTCAGTCGTAAATGAAACTAACAGAAACAACCTAATTAAACCAGGTAAAACAACAACAACAACAACAAAAAATCCAATTAAAATTAAAGTTTCAATAAGTTACAATATTAAGTACAAGTGAAACTATCTGTATATACACTTAAATGTTCACATGTAAAATACTATTTGTTTTGACAAGGTAAAAGGCCACTTTCATCAAAGTGTCCCACAATAATATTGGACAAACAGAGCAAAGTCACAATGGTGGTTGGAGGTGCAGGAGGGTCAAATATCACCACATCAGTTGCTCAGGTAACAAAAACACTGAAGAGAGTTGAACAATTAAAGCATTGCTCAACTTTACAGCACATAACAGAAAGCAATATCAATACACTGACATTTGATTATTCTGAATTACTATTCTGAACTTGAAAAACATGTGTTTATTCTGAATTGGCCAATGGCTAAGGTTATGTTTTAATGAATAAATAAAATAGGTTTGTGTTATTTTTAAATGTATTTGTCTTTCATCTAAAAATCATTTCCCCATCTCTTTTCTCCCTCATATCAGGTGATCCTGAACTACCTGTTCTTTGACTATGACCTGCAGAAAGCTGTTAATGAATCCAGAGTTCAGGTCCCAAGAAATGTGACAAATATTGAAGATAACTTTGATAAGGTAGGATTCTTACACTTGACAACAAAAGTTCTAAATTAGATTCAAAAAGTCAAAAAAGTGAAAATTATATAATTTTCTCTCTGTGCTGTGTTTATGAATGCAGAATGTAACTTGTGACCTGAAGAAGAATCATAATATAGATAATGAAACTGATTTATCAGTGGTTCAGGTGGTCGTACAAGAGGGGGACAAAATCTTTGCTGAATCCGACTCCAGGAATGACCTCTATCCTGTTGGATATGTTGAGGAGATGTGCCCGACAAATGAGATGAACTGAACTGATAAATTTCTGGTAAAAGAACCAAATATACGAAGAGAACTTAGGGTTGATATGGTTGATTTGATCACTCAAGTTTTGCAAAAAGAACAAGACAAAATCTCGAAGAAACAGGCCGAAAAGGAGAAGAAACACCGCTAGAAGGGGAGGAATGAAGATGGATTCGAAGGCCAAAGAGATGATTAAATTACTGAGACAGCAACAGAAAATTAATTTGAAATTGATTACACTTATTAAACAATCATATTCTTTGAATACTTTTACATATGAAATGGAACAGATTACAAACAAGGTTGAAGCTTTGACCACGGAAGCTTCAGCGCCGGTTGTATCTGAAAATGGTGTTTAAGGGTCAAAAGGTTAAAATGATGTCTTTACTGCTGAATTTCTGAGAAACTAACTAAGATGTATGTTTTTTTTTATATCTAGAGGTGTTAATGGAAACTATCCGAAATGTATGTTTTTACTTTAACTAGAAGTGGAAAAAGGAACTAATACGAGATGTATGTTTTATTTTATCTAGAAGTGTCAATTGAAACTAACCGAGATGTATGTTTTTATTTTAACTAGGAGTATTAAAGGGAACTAACCCGAAGGTCTTAAGTTCAAGTAATTAAAATGTGTTAAAATTCACAGAATATGACGCAGCCTGCAAAAAGGTGTCACTAGACCGGCTGCAGTTGACCTTTGTATCTTATACTTAGCATACAACACGGGACTGTGAAGTGTTAGGGGCTGTATTCATGTTTACAAATAAGGAAATGTTTATGTTAGAAAAAGGAGGTGATCTTTGAGGATGATCTTTGAGGTGATCTTTTATTCTGTATCTTGTTATTAAACCGAAACCATTGTATTTGGTGATTCGTAAACCTCTCTAAACAAGTCTCAGAGTGAATTTACTTATACATAAACTATTATAAGTACATGTAATTAAATTACTAAAATTACTAAATTACAAGAGCATCGGATCCTGACTGAGCTGGTGTGGACTCCACCTTGAAATCTCTAATTGTCGTACAACGCTCTCAATCCATCTGATCAGAAGGTAAGACCAAGTTTTTTGATGCAGTAAAGGATTTTAGAGATGTTTGTTTGATTAATTGGAGATTGAGGGGGATAACAAATACAACAGATAGTGAGCGCTGCTCCTGTGCTCATGCTGCTGTTGTCAAACATGTGTTTGACCCTGCAAAAGTAAAACTATTGTTGAGTGACAGATCAAGAATTGTTTGTTAGGATGCTTTTTGGGTGTCAAAAAAAACTTGAGCAGGCAATCTGTGAAAGGCTATTCATAAATAACATTGTTCTAGCCATCTTGCATTATTATATCACACAGTGCCGAAATATGCTGCAAATATTCAATTTTTTTTAAATTTTATTTAGCTTATCCATTGCTATAACTTGCATTTTGAAATCTGCTAATCTCAATATACACTAAAACATTATTTTCACTGTTGTAAGCTTTACTGAAAAGAGTTTGATAGTTGCATTGTAAATGAGTTGTTTCAAATCAATAAAGTATGCTGTCAGCTTTAGTCTACTTCATATGTGTTGTATAGGAAATGCAGACATTGATGAACATAATGCAGTATGTATTTTTGTGACTGCAGGGGCACTCACTAAATAAAATATGGGCTGTTTTGGTGTGGGTTTCATTCTGCTTTTCTCAGGTGACTTTTCAGACAATGTTAAATTGTATTTTCAAAACTTGAACTTCGCCAAACTTTGACTAAAACATTCAGGGTGCATAAAACTACAGAAAAAACAGTTGTTTGAACAACTTTAATGCAGACATTTGCCTGTTTTTAAAAACAGATATGTTGATCAACAGATATGTTGATCTAAGAATGTTTCAGGAACATCATACTAACCTTTAAATAACATTTTACTAACATTAAGGAAACTGGACATTTTTATGACCTTGGAATGTTAGAAATCAACGTTCCTAGAATGTTGAATTTTAAATCAAAATTAAGTTGAAAGAACAGTTTGAAGAACATCATACCTTTAAAAACACATTCCAACACTGAACGTTCTTATGCACTAGTAAATTTTATTCAAATGTACTAATAATATACAGGTTTTTTTTTTTATTATTATTTTGTTTTTAAGTCTTACCTTTTAATGTTAATGTAAAAACATTAACAAAAACAAGTCATCAGTTCTAATGTTGTTTTTTAAACTATAAAATTATAATTTGACAATAGACATCTAAATCTTTTTGAGGGAACAAACCCTCAAAATCTGTGGCCTGTTGCAGTTTTTTCAGTTTTTTCGGGCTCATGGAGGTGGATTGGTTTTTAGCGGCTAACCTACACGGCTAACCTGCTCCGTCAATACTGTCAACAGCCAAAGAAAAACAGAGTAAAATGTCAGTGTTCAGTCAGTGTTCAGCACCGCGGACAGCAGCTGATCTGCAGCACATGACTGAGATTCATCACCACACACAAACACACTCACAGTCTTCCCAGCTAACATTTTTTGGTTCTAAGAACATTTTCCAAACGTTCAGTTTTTGTTATGGAAAGATTAAAATGTTACTGGGAAGTTAGTATGATATTCTTTCAAACATCTGAACACATGTTGTTAATAAGCAGAATCACTGAAGGAAAGAGAAACAACAAGAACAGAATCTGACTTCAGCCACAGCCATGAAATCAGCTGAAGATAAGAAACTTCTTTCAAATGTACAAAAAATTCTTATTGAGATAAACAGAGGTTTAAATGTTGATGTTTGGTTGAAAATAAGTTTTGTTTGAAGTCACCATGATGGTGAAGAGTATTTGCTCTGTGTGAGATCTTCCAGAAACACTACAAGCTCTTGTGTAAAAGTTGAGACACACTCATCACACAAACCTCAACAACAGTGACAATCAAAAAATATTCAAATTTAAATATTAACAGTTCAGCTGTAAAATTTAGAGTCTAAACAGCACAAACTTCATGTTCATAATATGGTTTCATAATTTTTCAGAATTAGTTCAGAAGCACAATATTCAAATGAATTAACAAAACACACTTCTGAGCAGTGATTAGACTTAAAATGTGATCAGCGAATCAAAACACTTTACTATGACATTAATTAACAGTCAACATCACCTGCTGCTGTTCTGTCTCCTTCACTTCCTCTGATGCAGTAAAAGTGTCTGAACAAACTGTTAAAGTGGCCAGAGTAAAACTAATAATACAACCAAGAGTCAAGAGCCCAAATACAGAAAACACTGATCACCATAATGGTGACGTATAATGCTTATTCCTCTTTCCTTCAGTGTGTCATCACTAATGGTCACTTAATTATCTAATAAACTCCAGCACTGCTTCAGTGTTATTTTAACACTCTGTAGTGTGGACACATATGAACACTGAGCGCTGTTCATGAAACAATATTTTGCTGTGCAGCTTCCCACCATTTTATTAGCCAAAAAGTTTAGTGATCCTTAATATTTAAAGAACAACTGAATAATGTTGTTCCAAGAACGTTTTCTCCAAACATTATTGAGAGAACCTTGCCAGAACATTAGCCAAAGTTATGAGAACATTGTTAGCTGGGTTTCCACCTTCATCAAATTACATTTTTCAGAAAAGCTGAATTGCTGACCTTCAATATCACATTACATAAATCAATAGGTTATAAATCAGTTTATTTGAACAGATATAAGTCTTGTGTAGTAAACAGCTTTGTATAAAAGCAACAAGTCCTGTGAAGCCGTAGTTTACAGTGATATTAGAACATCACCTGCATATAAAGGCTCTCAGCTGTTGTAAAATTACTGGCACCTAGTGGAGATTAATAGTTTCTGATACTGAAAGTTCATGCAGGTTTTCATGCTCTCTATCCACCTTATTTTTAACATATAAGTGTAAATGAGGAAGTTTCTGCACATTCACAGAAAACAGAAAAATAAGATCATACAGATTTCAGATCATAAGAGGCTCCAGCAGCTGAGTCTGCTTCCTTTCCTTCATCTCTGACTTTGGTATAATATTTGATAATTATATGGACTCATTGTTAATACAGACATATTTAAAACCAAAGTTTCATTCCTTCAGATTGACTCTTTCATTTCAAACTTGTGTAAAAGGAAGCGTGTAAATCAGTGCAATTTATAATTAATCAAAACCGAATATTAATAAAAAATAATAATAAAAAAAACACCTACACTATCAACTTTCATACAATACAATTAAATCTCACTGCAATAAAACCAGTAAATCATACATTAACTCAGATTTGTCACTAGATGGAGCCAAAGGATTCAGAATGTGAATCATGAACAGGAAATTACCATCTCTAGAAAGATTTTTTTTTTTTTTTTTTTTAAATGACTGATCCAATAACTAGACTAATTAAAAAAAAAAAAAAAGAAAACTAATTTTCAAAAACAGATGAGTCAAGTCAAGTCAAGTCAAGTCACCTTTATTTATATAGCGCTTTTTACAATGCAGATTGTGTCAAAGCAGCTTAACATTGATAACTGGTATATAATTTTAGCTGCACAGCAGCTCTTAAAGAATAGTGTCAATGTCGGCAGATCAAAGCACTGTTGAATATCAAATGTCAAGTGTCCCCAACTAAGCAAGCCAAAGGCGACAGCGGCAAGGAACCCAAACTCCAACAGGTGACATCAGATGGCAAACAGGTGGCAAATAGACTTCTGTGTTAAAATGGAGAAAAAAAACCTTGGGAGAAACCAGGCTTAGTCGGGGGGCCAGTTCTCCTCTGGCCGAACAGTGCTTTGTTCACGATTCAGGTTGCTATCTTATGTCTGATAGGATCGCAACATTCAAAGTATTTATTCCAGTTCAGTCCAGTTGAGGATCGTATTCATCACACGGTATGGACGGTTTGTTGAGGAGCTGTGCCACTGGCTGTTGTGTCGATGAGGCCTTCACAATGGATGATCTAGTTGACTCAATCTCTGCTGATACTTCAGGGCTACGTTGTGGTCGCGTCAAGGCGCCGGTCCTCGGTCTCACCTGGATACGGCCCGGATCTGGTTGACTACGGTAAACCTCGGGATAAACAGAAAGACTAATATTAAGCGTAGATGCCATTCTTCTTCTGATGTAACGAGTACATCTGGTGTTATAGGAAGTGTTCCGGTTCCGGCTGACCTAATTTATGCAGCCTAATAATCCTTTAACGGATTTGAAAATATAAATTGATAATGTGTTATGTGTATGCCAGGTTAAAGAGATGCGTTTTTAGTCTAGATTTAAACTGACAGAGTGTGTCTGCCTCCCGAACAATGCTTGGAAGATTGTTCCAGAGTTTAGGTGCCAGATAGGAGAAGGATCTACCACCTGCGGTTGATTTTGATATTCTAGGTATTATCAGCTGGCCTGAATCCTGAGATCGCAATAGGCGTGAAGGACTATAATGCTTTAAGAGCTCGCTCAGGTACTGGGGAGCTAAACCATTTAGTGCTTTGTAAGTAATTAGCAAGATTTTAAAATCTATACGATGTTTAACAGGAAGCCAATGCAGTGTTGACAGAACTGGGCTAATATGGTCATACTTCCTAGTTCTAGTAAGAACTCTAGCTGCTGCATTTTGTACGAGCTGTAGTTTATTTATCAGGTGAGCGGAACAACCACCCAGTAGAGCGTTACAGTAATCTAGCCTTGAGGTCATGAACGCATGAACTAACTGTTCTGCATTTTTCATTGAGAGCATATGTCGTAGTTTAGATATATTTTTAAGATGGAAGAATGCGGTTTTACAGATGCTAGTAACATGGCCTTCAAATGAAAGATTGGTATCAAAGATCACACCCAGGTTCCTAACGGACGACGAAGACTTAACAGAGCAGCCATCAAGTGTTAGACAGTATTCTAGGTTATTACGTGAAGAGGTTTTTGGTCCAAAATTAGAATCTCTGTTTTTTCTGAATTTAGAAGTAGGAAATTACTGGTCATCCAATTTTTATATCAGCTATGCATTCTGTTAATTTTGTGAGTTGGTAAGTTTCGTCAGGCGCGAAGAAATATAGAGCTGAGTATCATCAAGCGTAACAGTGAAAACTAACGCCATGCTTCCTAATGATATCTCCCAAGGGTAGCATGTACAGAGTGAAAAGCAACGGTCCTAGTACTGAGCCTTGCGGTACTCCATATTGAACCTGTGATCGATATGACCTCTCTTCGTTTACTACTACAAACTGATAACGGTCAGATAAGTATGATTTGAACCATGACAATGCAGTTCCACTAATGCCAACATAATTTTCGAGTCTATTTAAAAGAATGTTGTGATCGATGAGTGTCAAATGCAGCACTAAGATCCAGTAACACTAATGAGAGATACAAACCACGCGATCTGATGATAAGAGCAAATCATTAGTAACTCTAATGAGAGCAGTCTCAGTACTATGGTACGGTCTAAATCCTGACTGGAAATCCTCACAGATACTATTTCTGTCTAAAAAGGAACATAGTTGTGATGATACTGCCTTTTCTAGTATTTTTGACAGAAAAGTGAGATTTGAGATCGGCCTGTAATTGACTAATTCTCTAGGATCAAGTTGTGGTTTTTAATAAGAGGTTTAATAATAGCCAGCTTAAAACTTTTTGAGTACGTATCCTAGTGATAAAGATGAATTGATGATATTAAGAAGAGGATCTATGATCTCTGGAAGCATCTCTTTCAATAGTTTAGTCGGTATAGGGTCTAACATACATGTTGTTGATTTTGATGATTTAATAAGTTTAGACAATTCTTCCTTTCCTAAAGCAGTAAATGAATTTAATTTTTCCTCAGGGACACTACAAATGCACTGTCTGACGCAATACTGTAGTAGACGGTTGCATGGTTATAATTTTTCTCTAATATTATCAATTTTACAAGTAAAGAAGTTCATAAAGTCATTACTGCTGTGCTCTTTGGAAACATCAGAAGTTGAAGCTTTATTTCTTGTTAATTTAGCCACTGTATCAAATAAATACCTAGGGTTGTGCTTATTTTCTTCTAAAAGTTTTGAAAAATAGGCAGATCTAGCAGTTTTAAGGCCTTTCTGTACTCAATCATTCTCTCTCCACGAGATGCGAAAAACTTCTAGTTTTGTTTTCTTCCAGCTGCGCTCCATTTTTCTGGCTGCTACCTTTAGGGCCCGGTGTGCTCATCGTACCACGGCGTTGGATTAATTTCCTTAATCTTTTTAAACGCAAAGGAGCAACCGAGTCTAATGTGCTGGAAAAGACAGAGGCAATAGTTTCTGTTTCAACATCGAGGTCTTCTAAGCTATCTGGTATGCTAAGGCGATGAAACTGATCAGGAAGATTATTTAGAAAGCGATCTTTAGTGGTAGAAGTGATGGTTCTACCATATTTATGGCAGGGAGGCAGTTTAGCTGCCTTGACTAAATGTAGTATACACGAGACTAAATAATGATCTGAGATGTCGTCACTCTGCTGCAGAATTTCAACGGCATCAATATCGATTCCATGTGACAATATTAGATCTAAAGTATGATTACGACAATGAGTGGGTCCTGACACGTGTTGTCTAACACCAATAGAGTTTAGAATGTCTGTAAATGCCAATCCCAATGAGTCTTTTTATTATCTACATGGATATTAAAATCACCAACAACAAAGGACTTTATCTGCAGTTAGTACTAACTCTGAAAGAAAAAGCAGCAAATTCTTTGATAAAATCAGTATGGTGCCCTGGTGGCCTGTATACAGTAGCGAGCACAAATGTCAACTTACATAATGTTACGTAAAGCACCATCACTTCAAAGGAATTATATTTGGAAGACTTTTGACTAATACTGTAAATATTACTATAAATTACAGCAACACCTCCCCCTTTGCCTTTCTGGCGAGGATTGTGTCGATAATCATAACCTTGCGGGCTCGACTCATTTAAAGTAATGTAATCATCTGGTTTTAGCCAAGTTTCTGTCAAACACAGCACATCTAGATTATTGTCTGTGATAATATCATTTACAATAAGTGCTTTTGAAGAAAGGGATCTAATATTTAACAACCCAAGCTTTATCATTTGTTTATCATTTTTATCTCTATTTTTATTTGTTGAACATCAATTAAATTTTTACCATTAAATGGGTTTGGAAGTTTTGGTTTTTACTAATTAGGAATTTACAGACACAGTCTCTATGTGATAATATCTAGGTGTAAGAGTTTCTATGTGTTGGGAATTATCTGACTTCTGTAACGTGAGGCAGCTAGCAGACGGTCGGTTTAGCCAGTCTGTCTGCTTCCTGACCTGGACCCCAGTTTGTCATGTTTTAGTTCTAAGACTATGTGCCATATTACTAGAGAGAAGAGCGGCACCATCCCGGGAGGATGAATACCATCTCTTTTCAACAGGTCAGGTCTGCCCCAAAAACTTTTCCAATTGTCTATGAAACCTATATTATTCTGCGGACACCACTTAGACAGCCAGCCATTGAGTGATGATAATCTGCTAACTATCTCATCACTCCGACGAACAGGAAGAGGGCCAGAGCAAATTACTTCTTCTGACATTGTACTTGCGAGTTCACACACCTCTTTAATGTTAATTTTAGTGATCTCCGACTGCGAAGTCGAACATCATTAGTGCCGGCGTGAATAACAATTTTAGTGTATTTACGATTAGCATTAGCCAGCACTTTTAAATTTGCTTTGATGTCAGGTGCTCTGGCCCCCGGCAAACATGTGACTATGGTGGCTGGTGTCTCTATTTTCACGTTCCGTGTAATAGAATCGCCAATAACTAGGGCACTTTCAACAGGATTCTCAGTGGAGTGCGTCACTGAGTGGGGAGAACCTGTTTGATGTTCTAATTGGAACGGAAGAGTGGTGTTTTCCGCGGCTAGGCCGCCTCACCGTTACCCAATTGCCCTGCTGCGCGGGCTCTACAGCCGGAACCGAACAATGTACAGAGTTCACTAAGCTAGTCGCATCCAAAACAGTATCTGAAGCCCTTGCATTCTTACTATCCTCGATTAAAGTTTGGATGCGTGTCTCTAATTCTGAGATTCTCTCTGTCAGCCTGACTATTTCCCTACATTTATGACATGTAAATCCCTCATCGCTGACAGAGAGAGCTATACTGAACATGTTGCATATGGAACACGACACGATACAGGGAAAGGATGACATGACTCACCGTGTTTGTAGACTGATCCGAGTTACCACAGCTGTTTGATGAACGCGTTGAAAACAAATCACCAGTGAATTACTCCTGCAGAGAGGAAAAAAGGTCCAGTCGTGCTGACAGAACATTTGAAAAGCAAGCAGACATTTTAACACAGATACACGACTGCAGTTGGCAGCAAAAATATTTTAGAACTTGTTAGTCCATAATATTGTAAAACAAACAAACAAACAAACAAAAAAAAACAACAACAACAAAAAAAAAAAACAACTGTTATTCTACATGCAGCAGAAGCACTGTGACCTCTAAAACCTTGTTTTATGTCCTGAAAAAAAAGGAAGAGGAAGAAGACTTGTGTAATATACTACAATAATTTGAAAACTGAGACCCTGAAACTTCACCTGTTTTCTGTGGCTTTGAGCTGGACTGATCGTCACACAAACACAAAAACACCCACAGAGCTCATGAGAAACTTTGTGACCAAAAAGATTTTAAAAGACTTGATGTTTATTACATTTTCAAGGATGATGAAGATTAAAAGTACGTTTGTTTGTGACCTGCATCTGACAAAATGTCCCTTTAAAGACATTTTGGGTGTCCTCATTTGGAAAAAGACTATTCATAAACAGTATTTGAGTTAGTAGTTACAGTCAGTGTGTGTTCATGAAGGACAGCATCACCTCATCTTAATAAACACTCAATCACAGTGAATCCTCCAATCAGCAGCAGAGTCGAACACAGAGAAATAATGTTGAACAAAGAGAAATCTGAAAAATACAAAAAAAAAACATAAAAGTGATGATTAGAGAGAAATGGGAGTGTACAGACTGGGATAATTTGCAGACATTACAAACATACAAAATTCATGGTAAATATACACAGATGTGAATGATTCAGAGTTAAATCTGAGCTGTAGCATTACAAAGAAGTTTTGAACATAAATGTTGCCGTTTTCATCATGAATAGCCATGTAATAACCGTGAGAAAAAACATCTTTAGGCTGTGTGTCCACCAGCTGAAAATACTAGACACTCTGCAGATAATGTCTGTGAGCGCTTGAGAGCCCTTCTGCATCGCAGCATTTTTTTTTTTTCATTTGAGACGCTTTGTTGCTATGATGCAGAATATCCGCGGCACTGTACTTACTTGTAACTGATTTTGGAGATAATTTGTTTCAGACTAAAAATGTCCACACACTGTATAGTACTTGCTCTGTATGTTTGGAGACCAGCAATATTCATTTCTCATCCATTTTGTCTGTTCTCTGCTTGTTGATGTCGTTTTACAGCAAGAACGTTGTGACAGTTGGTCGGTGGACGGCTGGCTAAAAAGTGAAAGTGATGAGCGTAGCATTTTTCTCATTCTTCAACTCGAGGCGACCGGTCCCATGAAGGGATGTTCACTGTAACGGGAGGCCTCAGCTGCCTCGCTCAACAGATGAAGCGGGTGATCCGAGGGTGCTTCCCCACTGGAGCCCCTTCAATCAGGGCATGGCAGGCTGATATGGTGGCCACAAATACCCTGAGAGTAGCGGGACATGTGCCTGCTGATAACTTTTTCTGTAGAAACTCCAGCACTGGAAACAAACTGGCAGTGTACTGGGTCTGCACGGTGTGCAGTATACCACTTTTCAAAGACACTCAATTTAAAGGCATAGATTCTTCTCATGGAGGAGCCCTGGCACTCAGAATAGTCTGTACGACATCAGCTGGAAGCCCAGCATCTCTTAGTCAGTCCTCAAGGGCCAAATGTGAAGGTTTCACAGCTTGGGCCATGGATGAAAATATTGTTCCCTGTGCCTGAGGAAGCCGTCAAGGAGGGATATTATCTCCGAGAACCAAATTGTGGTAAGCCAATGAGGCACTATCAATAAGAGGCAAGACCCTTGTTGACGGACCTTAGCCAGGACTGCCGGGAGCAGATCGATTGGTGGAAATGCATACAGATGCAGCCTGGGCAACATATGCACATTGGCATCCAGACACAGGGGTGGGTGATTCAGGTAGAAGTAGAGGAGACATTGCGCTGTCTCCTGGTAGGCAAATAGCACGACCTCTGCATCTGTTTGACTACTTCGGGGTGGAGTTTCTATTCCCGTGTGTCACAGTCTGTCTGGACAGTAAGTCTGCTTCCACATTCAGATGCCCATGGATGTAAATCGCCCAGAGAGACAGGAACTTGTCCTGAGCCCAAAGCAGAACCTGCTGCATTAGCCTGTTCAGACAGATCTGACAGTCTTATGTTCGTTGGTACATCCAATAACAGAACATGTAATGTTTTTTTTTTTTTTTTTTTTTTTTTTTGGCACAGACATTGTAGATCTCCAGCTGCTACAGTGAGGAAACAGAAATGAGAGACTGCTGCAGTTAACTCCAGGATCGATCAATGCTAATAGGGCAGATCGTCACCAGTCATGGGCGTGCTCCCCTACTCTTATGTAAATCTGGAACCGCTTGTTTGGAGAGACTGTTTATGATTTATGGGGATTAAAAAAAGTAGTGGGTGGATTTTTACCATTATAGGCTGGTGTTTACACACAGTGTGGACACACATCTGTGTTCAAGGGAACAAGACACTGATTGCCTTTGCCATGCCTTCGCATGTCTGAGAGCAACTTGCTTTGAGCTATCAGAAGCTGACGCTACTGTGAGCCAGCATCTCTTTATAGTTTTTGTGTATGCCGTCACATGCCATGTCACCATGGGTGTCTCCATCAGGATTGGAATAGTTTCATTCATGCTTCATGAATGACGCGCTACGCTAAGGGCGTTCCCCAAAGTGTTGTCAAGATGACGCAGCATCTCGTTCACTTCTCAGGGAACAAGCGTTACAGTCGTAACCCGAGACGTTCTCAGTTGTTTATGTGATGGTAATGAACACTGTCAAAAGACACACGTAATCTTTTTTTTTTTTTTTTTAATTAAGTCCTAAACTATTTAAATATAAAAAAATATATATCTTACCCTTTTTAACAGTGAGGTTGACTTTAGTGGTGATGTGAGATCCACATCAGTATATCCCAGAATCCTCTTCTCTCAGATCAGTGATGTTTACAGTAAAGACTCCAGCAGAAGCTTCATCACTGAAAGAGAATCGATCATCTCTGATCGTCTCCAGTGAAACTCCATCCTTCACACACATGGAGGGTTCATGTGCTTTGCAGAAGAGTTTCTGATGTTCATCATGATGTTTGCACTGGATTGACATGTCGTCTCCTTCATACTTAGTCAAGTTCAGCTCTGGAAATGATGAGAAATATAAGAACATCAATTCACAGCCATAGTTTCACATATTCAGATGATTAACCTTCCTCACCCTCGTTCATGATGACGATCAGATGAGTGTAAAGATAATTCACGTCTCTCTCTAATGTCACTGCACACCATTATATATATATATATATATATATATATATACACACAGTCAGTAAGTTATGGTAACAAATGTATTTATTTATTTATTTATTTTACAGTGTACAAGACAAGAAAACAAGACTAACCAGGTGTCATGTTTATCAAACTAAAACTTATAGTAAATATAGATTCCACTTTTTTGGTTCTGAAACATTATATACATATCTTAAACTTTCTCATGAGATCAACGGATATGGATGGAGAGAGACATTCAAGCTAGGGAAATGTTTTAAAAGTTTTACTGCAAAGTAACAATGTGTAATGTGTAATTAAAACAAAATACAATTTTGTGAATTGCTATAACATTTTTTTTTTGCTTGCTAGAACACAACTAAAAAACGAAAGTGAAACTTTTTTCAGTCTGTTGTCACATTACTTAACAGACAGTACAAACTGGATTAGGGAGTGTATCTATATTCATAATCACCCTTTACAAAAATACATAGTCTGTGGAACGCATGAGAGGAAGTCTACAGGTCCTCTAGTTTATATCTGCTCTACATGGATTACTGCAACACTTTGAATGAATGATCACTTGGGATTGACACCAGTAAGGTATGTCATCTACTACATTGTAGGCATTGTATTTTTTGTAGTTTATGCACTTAAACTATAGTAGTTTGTTTGTGTAGTTTCTCTCACAAATATTTTCTTAAAACACATAATATTGTTATGTCATGTTTTTATTTTAGAAATGCATTGTTCTAGAGTAACAGAATGTGGTGAGATTACATTTGTTTGACCTTTAAAAGCTCAAGACATTAGTTTAATTACAAGTTACACACCAATCGAGTAAGATCTTTCTAATTTTATGTTTAGACTGATTTTCAACCATGCATGCTTTTTTTTTTTTTTTTTTTTTATTCTACAGATTATATCAGCCCAGTTTACTTTTTATATATCTTTAAATTCATCTGTCCAAGAAGAGAAATTCAGTTTTAGGACATCATGAAAAAGCGGTATGTCTGTCTATCTTTTACCAACTGATTTGTTTATTAAAGAGATTTTAAGATATTTAAGGTATTTGAGAAGAGATTAAGATTATTATCTTTATGATAAAGAGATATTTCCCACATTTTACATCTACACAATGTAACCATTAAGTGTTTGTTATTTAGATGAAGTACATTCACACTGTGCATGTATAAGTAGCAGCCATAACTTTGTTTTAAACAGTGATGTGGAGAGTTGCTTGTACGGTTTCAGTCATGGTCTCTTTTGTCCCCTCCATAACTGTATGTTATAACAAATAATGACGGCTCACAACAATAACAAAACCCATTTTGTTGCTAAATAGAACAATTTTTGTAAGGTTCAAGAAAGAACTATATATGGGGTACTATATAGAACATTAATTGTGTTATAAAGTACCTTGTAATATTCATGATTGTTTGAAAATAAAACATGCTATAATTGGTCAGAGTCATGGTAGAGTCTAACTATTTGTGTGGACGTTTTGCTATCAAGAATGTTACAAAATCAACCAATGTGTGCAGTAATGAGTTTAAAACAGAGAGAATATTTGTAAATATTATTTTATTTACAAATTTAATTTGATTTAGCTAACTGACCAGTACGTGAATCTCTTTCCATTTGTATGTTAATATGGAATATCAATTCCAGCCCTACACTGTAAAAAAAAAAAAAAAAAAAAAAAAAAAAATCTAAAAATCCATTCACTCAACTTAACTTTTTGAGTTATCTTTTTGCACTGACTCAGTTAAGTTGTCTTTACGTAGAATATCAAGTATGTTCAACTTGCCAAAATTAATGTTGTTTGAACTTATAAAGTTTAGTTGGATTAACTTTATGAAAGTAAGGTGAACTTACTTTTTTTAAGTTTTCAAGTAAAACGTTCCCTGTAAAATGTTTTTTTGTTCACTCAACTTAATTTTTTGAGGTACCAATTTCCACTGATTTATTTAAGTTTTAATTACTTAGAATTTTAAGTACTTTCAACTTGACAACTGTAGTTATTTGAACTTACATTCAATAGTTAATGTTCATGTAACCTAATGTGGCTTATTTTATTAATTCAACCAAATAAATAATTATTTTATTCAAATTGTTTTTTTATGTCAATTGTAAGTAATTATTTTATTTCAAATGTTTCAGTTGAGAACTTTATTCCCATTTAAATTCATTTCTACTGCAAATCAAATCAATGACATTTCTCAAGATCTGAGCAGAGGAGGATTAAACAACTCCAAAAACAGCTTTACCAGCTTCACATATTACACACCAGTTTGACTTTATTTCTTTCATAAGTTGTTTCTGTGGAATTAACAGAGGTTTAGCTCTAATTAATGTTGATTTTTTTTTTATTGAAAATTTTTGAAGTCACCATTATAGAGAAAAGTGTTTGCTTTAGTTGAGCACTTGACCCTTGGCTTTTCTTAAGTTACTTTTTTTTTTTTTTTTTTTTTTTTTATAAATACACCAATTGCAACAGTTGTGCTTTGATAAAGTAGATCAGCTGAAGTTGTCTGTTTTTACCATGTTCAAAAGCTTGTTGTACAGTGATTAAAATTACTGTTTAAATGACTGTTTCAAAGCAAATACAGTAATAGTAAAGTTGAGGCCCTATTGAATTATGAAAATATTTTCTTTTTACAATTTTTTTTTTCTGCATAGATGCATTGTCACAACGGTGACAAAACAACTATACAAGTCATGCCGCAATGCATGCTGGGAGCCATGGATGAGTTTTGATTGGTGCACCCAGAATGCACTGCAGCATGGAGCTTTTTGTGGACTGTCACCATTGTTGAGATTCATACGCTTATATTATTAATAAGCAACAAGCATCTGATTTCTGTCTTTTTTTTAACACAACTGCTTTTTTTGTTTGTTTGTTTTTGTTTTTCACAACACAGTGTTAAAACAACCAAAAAAAAAAAAAAAAAAAGTTAACTGAAAAGATCAAGGATCAAGAACTAAAGGAAACACTATTCACCAAAATGGTGACTTTAAAAATATATAATTTTCAATCATTAATAAATAGATGAAGCTGGCAAAGCTTACTTTCGTAAAGTTATTCCAACTAAACTTTATAAGTTCAAATAACTACATTTGTCAAGTTGAAAGTACTTAAAATTCTAAGTAATTAAAACTTAAATAAGTCAGTGGAAATTAGTACCTCAAAAAGTTAAGTGAACAAAAAACATTTTACAGGGAATGTTTGTACTGAAAACTTTAAAAAGTAAGTTCACCTTACTTTCATAAAGTTAATCCAACTAAACTTTATAAGTTCAAACAACATTAATTTTGGCAAGTTGAACATACTTAATATTCTACGTAAAGACAACTTAACTGAGTCAGTGCAAAAAGATAACTCAAAAAGATTAAGTTGAGTGAATGGATTTCTAGATTTTGTGTACAGAAACAAGCCTACAGTAATGTATACTAAATCAGGGATGTGCGAGACTAGCTGACTAGTCAATTAAGCAATACTACTGCTGCTGCTAGTTTTTTGCACATTTAATGTTTTGCTTTATATTTTTTTTACAAAGGCTACGTTTAAATTACCATAATGTTAATGTGACATATTGAAATTAACATATTATTTTGAAAAGTGTCTATCTGCAGTGGAAAACAAAATCATTTCCCTGCTGTAAAAAAAAAAAACAGGTAAAACCAGCCCATATTTAGCTGTTTTGTTTTTTTTTTGTTTTTTTTCCCCAGCAGGGTTAAGTTTACCTCAGGTTTTGCATGCGTTTGATTTTCTCACAGTTGAGCAACTTCCTCTTCCTCTTCCAGCAGATTGCGCTTTGCTATGGGTCAATTTACGCTAGTCTCCTGAGAGAAGCCCCGAAACGTGTTTATAATAATAATAATAAACTTTATTTTATAGCGCCTTTAAAAGTTGCATCTTTACCTAAAAAAAAAAAAAAAAAAGCCAACAGGAAGTTGATCTGGTGTTTTTTGGCTGTTGTGATGATGCTGTAATCATCTTGGACTTGTCTAATTCACTGATCTTTTTCCTGTGTCTAATCTTTGATTTCATGGGTATTTTATATTTATTCATTATGCTATGTCTGTGCTTTAAAAGCGTGAGATCCAACAATGTTTCAGTATTCAATTATTTAGAAGAATATTGAAGTCATTTAGTACATATGAATCTCAACAATGGTGACATTTAAAAGTTTAAATGTGAATGCATGCTGGGTGCCAGCATAGTACAAATCTCCCAGCATGCACTGCAGCATGAATAAATTATGCAGCTGAATTTTTGTTGCCACTATTGTTAAATATAACTATCAGCACTCAAAGACATTCCCACACGTTTGCTTCTGCCGTAACAAATGTTGGTTGCAAAAACAGTTAAAGCAGCCAGAGAAAGAAAGAAAAAGAAAGAAAAAAAAGAACTGATTCTAAAAAGTCAAGGGTCAAGATATCAACTAAAGCAAACGCTGATCTCCTTAATGGTGACATCAAACCAAACATTTTCAATTAAACATCAACATCTAAACTTCTGTTAATTCTCAATAAGATCTTCTGTAGAAAGAAGTCAAACTGGTTAGTAATACGTGTAATAATGTGTAATGGCTTTAAGACAGTTGTAATTCATGTGTTGCTCAACTCTTTTTTTCTGTACTTCTTGTTCCTCCTCTTCTCTTTAGTGATTCTGCTTGTTAACAGCAGGTGTTCATCATTAATGCTTGAGCATCACTTACATATTCACTTAATTATCTCACTGCAACACACCATCATTGTTACTTTTACTCTTTGCAGTGTGGACACTAGGGGATGTTCCTGTGGGGATGAAAGTGTTAAAGGTGCAACATAAAAAGACACACCCACAAAATGTATTTTAACAGTAACAAACTGTAAGTTAAAAAAACAGTTATATACAGGCAACACTGTTGCCAGTAGTTTACCGTAAAATTGAGTTTTGTGGGTCACCATTGTGCTGAAGAGTAGAGCCTGTGCTTAAGTTCAGGAGAAGATCAACAACTGTTGATTATATGCTGTTTGTTGCTTCATTTAACGGATAGTGATTGTGTTGTTGATGCAGTGAAAATCTCTTTTTTTTAAGATGTTTTTAGTGGTCTCTAATGAAATAACTTTACAATAATAATATGTTCACATTGTTAGCATTATATAAATATTAGTTTATAAATTTAAATGGCAGTCAGACAATTAAAGACAGCCTGTTTCTGCAAATGAAATGAGGTAACACAAGTTTTAATTTAGTGAATGGTTATCTTTACAGTAGCTTACTGTAGTTTACAGTGAATAACTGTACAATTAACAGTAAATTACTGGCAACAGTGTTGCCAGTATTTTACTGTAAAAAAGCCTGGCAAGGTCTAACAGTGCACACAAGGACCATAATTCATTGCAGCATGTGGGCCAGATCATCATGCCACATGTGCCAGATGTGGGCCGGATCTGGGCCAACATAATGTTGCTATCTGGGTAGTACACAATGACATGACGTACAACGCTATGTCCTAACGCATAGTATGTCATGTCATTGTGTAGAACGTCATGTCATTGTGTACTATGCCGCGAAAGTTAACGCTTTTTGGACGTATGTCGAATGCGTATGGCTGTACCCGTCATGTGTACAGATACTTTTCATTCATGTGAAGTGGTTGCCATTGTGGTAACGAACAACAATACCTTAACGCACTCACTAATGTAATGTGGACTAACTTTTATTTAAATCTGTTTATAAGCTATTAGGTTTAAACTTATTGGTCATACGCTGCCTATTGACTCAGTTAATTTAAATGTGTCTATAATGGCTAATGTTGCTTACTTCTCAAACTGTACTCTGGTGGTTTACTTTCAGATATTGGATTGTCATTGTGGTTGCAGTGGTTTTACTGACGCTCATTCTGATACTCTCCCTGACACTCACTAAGAGAACCAATGAAACACCTACTGTAAAACCCTCTGATGTGTGCTATTCTAAAGCAGCAGATGCTAGGACTTGCTCTAAAGGAGAAGTGGCAACAGATAATATGAACTGCTCTAAGATTGGGAGGTATGATTACAAAGAGCCACACGTTTCTGAGAGAGATTCCTTGCGTGATCAAGAAGACTTTTGCAACCCTAGAGTCTACATATGTTAGCTTCACGTAACTTTACACAGAGCTCTTTGTCTAACAAGGACACGTTGAATAATGGCGGTTCAGCAGTTGATGCTGCTATTGCTGCTCTGCTGTGTGTGAGTGTGGTTAATCCTCACAGCATGGGAATCGGAGGAGGTGTGGTTTTCACCATATACAATGCATCAACAGGTAAGTGGCCTCAGAGAGACTTGACTAGATTCAAACAACAATCCACCACAATGGCTACAGTTTAAAAAGAAAGGTCCTGCTCATCTTAATAAAGCACATCTTGAGCTGATTTTTTTCTAAGCACACACTCTAAAAATGCTGGGTTATTTTTTTCAACCCAAACGCTGGGTTGAAACTGCTGGGTAAGGATGCTGGGTTGATTTAACCTAATTTGGGGTTGAAAATCATTCTTATCTGTAACCCAGCGGTGCTAGGTTGGAAACACAGACGAAAAGTCAGAAAAGAGCTTTTATGGAAAATTTGTTTTTTTTCGCCTCATTTGTCTTTTGCAAGCGTGCCACACGAGTCCTGAAAAGTGAAGCCAAAGCGTCTTGATTGCCCCCAGGTGCCTCTCCATGTATTCCAGTGGGACGTGAGACAAACTAAACAATTAAATTACGCTAAAAAAATTTTTCCCAAAGACAATTTCTGTCACATTAGGCAGTTTTTATCATGCTGGTGTTAGTTCAAGGGCTCATTCTTTAAATAAGTTTGGTTTTACTTAGTTATTTGATGCTATATAAACGGGGGTGTGACGTCATGATTGACAGCTGAGGTTGACAGCTTCTCTGAGTGAAGTAGTCACTGAAGCACCAACTGACTTTTTTCTGGATATTTGTGAGGTGACGGGAGCTTTAACTTTAATTTCTACATTTCCATAACTGTTTATTTCACACTGAAATAAGTTGTTCTGAGTTCGGGTGGGACCTTGATATCGCGGCTCCACATTGTGCTCACTACTGCACAGACTCGAGATTCAAGATGTCAACGACATATAGACACACTGGCGGCTTCACTTACTACAATGGAAGAGAGTAAAGGTGCGCTGTCCATATTTTTTTACAGTCTGTGGTCCATTTGACCACACTGTGAGGTAATCCCAGCTAGAACTTTTATTGGATGTGGACTCCAACATCACTCAGATGTCAAATTTTGGTTGAAAGTGAACATTAGGTTGATGTCTAAACAATTGTTTGATGTCAGGCTACTTCTTATTGAGATTAACAGAGGTTAGATGTTGATATTTTATTATTATTTTACTAAATATATTTAGGATGAAAATTCTTAGACACACACAGACATCAAGAATCAGCATATAAATCTCAACAATGGTGACATGTTTCATGCCGCAATGCATGCTGAGAGACACAATAGTATAAAACGTATGGCTCCCATCATGCATTGTGGCATTAAGTATGTCACCATTGTTGAGATTCATATGCTGATTCTTGATATCTGTGTGTATTCAGATGGCATCCAAAAAAAAAAAAAAAATTATAATTATGTGAACTGTTATTAATATTTTTCAAGTTATGATCACCAGTGATGAATATCAAGATGTACAGTCACAGGGCTACTGTAATCAATGATGTGAAGTTCTTAAAGCATAACCTATATAATCAGAAAGACTCTGAATGAGATCAGTCACATGATGATTACATCCTTATCATCAAGCCAACATCATCTGATCCCATTTTCTTGCCATAACAAACACAGTTAAAGCAGCGAAAGAACATTAATAAATCAAGAGTCAAACTGCTTAACTAAAGCAAGCACTAACCACCCTAATGGTGACTTCAACCAGAAATTATTTTCAATAAGACATCAACATCTAAACCTCTGTTAATTATCAATAAGAGCTTCTGTAGACATGTGACAGAAATAAAGTCAGTCTGTTAGTAATAAGTGAGAAAGCTGGTAATGCTGTTTGTGATTTAATGTCTTTTATCTTCAGTTGATTTCATCTAAGGCTGTGACTGAAGTCATAGTTCTTGTGCTCCTCTGTCTGTGATTCTGCTTGTTAATAGCATGTATCATCGATCACTTAATTAATCACTTAATTATCTACCTAACTTCAACACTGATTCAGTGTTACCTTTTCACTGATTCATTGTGGACTCATATAAACCCCTGCAGTGTTAATTTAACACTGAGGATTTTGCTGTGTATAGGGAACCCTTACTTGCACATTACTATCATATTAAAGGTTAAAATATTAGCCTTAATTCAGTTGCTATTTGTTTTTAGATATAATAATCAACACTCAAATAACACATTGTATGCACACATGTAAATTGCACATAAGGCAGGTTTTGTGTAAAATTATGTTTTTACTCTAATTCGTTGTTGAAGTATAATCACTCAGTGGCTGTCATTTTCATTACAGAATTATTTAAACATACATTAATAAAGACATCACTAACAGGTTAAGTAAAATTAAATTAATATATAGGCTAATAGTGCATATATTCTCTGGCGAACTACCGAGCTGTGGACACTAAATGACTTGCCGGAGGTAAATGTAATGCTATGTGACATTTTGTTTACAAGCTGTTTTATTGACATCTTTCTGCCATTGAAACACCGATTGAGTGATTACACGAGATATGATACATTTCAGAAAGTTGTAATGTATCTTTAAACATAACTTCAGATGTTCATTGTTTATACTGTAACTATTAGGAAGAGATGATCATGTTCACTCGTGCGTCATGCTGCAGTTTGTGTCACGCCATGACAAAGAGCGTCAAAACATCATTTATTGCTTGAGGCAACAAGTCAGCTGCCTAGGCTTTCGGATGCAGCAAGTGTCTTGTGTGTTAACCGGGAACATACCTTAGGTTGGCTGAACTTACTCCCGGACGAGTTTTTGGAACCAGCATACCTCGAGTAAGCAAGGTTTGGGCTAATCAACCAAGAGTTCAGGGTATATGTGACGATAAGTTAACCTTGCTTTCTGGAATACCCCCAGAACAGAGACACTCTGAGATGCACGTAACCAACACGTACATAAATAAATATTAAACATGCAGGGCATATAATTATTTAATTGAATCACAGCCGTTTTGTGAATTCACAACAACACTATGCTAGTTTCTTGTATGGTTTTAATACATCATGCAGCCTTAGAACACTGTCTAATATTGCGGTTCATGGATTCTCATCCATAGAATGTCACTTCTACTACTTTGCTGGTTACTCAACATGGGTAAATTGCAATCAAGGAGTTCTTTTAACTCAAGTACTCAAATTTAATCGAGAAACCATGACAGCTTACTGTCATTTGTGTTTAATTTATTTTATTGATTATAGAAGTTATTCTACAGCATGAGACTCAACAGTGCTTGAAAGGGTTAGTTCACCCAAAAATGAAAATTCTGTCATTTATTACTCACCCTCATGTTGTTCTACACCCGTAATACCTTTGTTCATCTTCAGAACACAAATTAATATATTTTTGAAAAATACGATGGCTCAGTAAGGCCTCCATTGCCAGGAAGATCATTTCCTTTTTCAATGGCAGAAAGCTACTAAAGACATATTTAAAACAGTTCATGTGACTACAGTCGTTCAAACTTATTTGTATTATAAAGCGACGAGAATACTTTTTGTGCGCCAAAAAAAAAAAAATAGCGACTTTATTCAACAATATCTAGTGATGTGCGATTTCAAAACACTGCTTCATGAAGCTTCGAAGCTGTACAAATCTTTTGTTTCGAATCAGTGGTTCGGAGCGTGAATCAAACTGCCAAAGTCACGTGAACTACTGAAGTTTCAAAACACTTATGATGTAACAAAGCCTTGTTTACTGAAATCATGTGATTTTGGAGCCCGGAATTTGAAACAAAAGATTCGTAAAGCTTCAAGCTTCATGAAGCAGTGTTTGAAATCACCCATCACTAGATATTGTTGAATAAGTCACTGTTTTTTTTTTTTTGGCACACAAAAGTATTCTCATCACTTAATAATATTAAGGTTGAACCATTGTAGTCACATGACCTGTTTTAAATATGTTTTTAGTACTTTTCTGTGCAATGAAAAAGGAAATGATCTTGCTGGCAATGCAGGTCTCATTGAGCCATCGGATTGCATCAAAAATATCTTAATTTGTGTTCCAAAGATGAATGAAGGTCTTACGGGTGTGGAACAACATGAGTAATTAATGACAGAATTTTCATTTTTGATAAGATTTATGTTATGGTTAGCCTTTGGGCTGTGTTGGGGGACTCTACACCACTGTTACCAACTTATTTCCCTCTAATTTTAGTAGTCATTTATGGTAGAATTTAGGGTTGGATTTTGTTCCTTTTCATACTGTATAGTAATAAAATATTAAAGAGAATAAGAAACAAATTAAGCAAAACTGAAGTACATCACAGTAATGTGTTTACACTCTTGAAACTGCATCCGCAGCTAACTATTAAGATCTCAAATTAGATTCTTAAACTCTTCATTACTTGGCCAAATCACCCGTTGACTCCTGGGCCACCATTTTGTGTTAAATGATATGTGTCATGCCTTCGCCCTCAGGAACGGTGGAGATAATTAATGCCAGAGAAACTGCTCCCATGAATGCTTCAGAGAACATGTTTGGTGAATACCCAAATAAAACCAAGAAAGAAAAACCAGGTAAACCACAATAAATGTACATATCATCAAACCCAGCCTCCATGATGGTTTCACAGCACAGATTCAGCAGATTAAAACAGCAAAGCACTGATGAGTTTTTGACAGTTTGGCCCTTGAATGACTTGACCACTACTCTGTGTTTTGTACGAATACCAGGGTTGTTTATAGCTGTACCAGGAGAACTGCGTGGTTATGCGATGGCACACAAAAAGTATGGGAGACTGAAATGGAAGGACCTCTTTAACTGCAGTATAGAGCTGGCAAAGAATGGTTTTCAGATTGGCAAAGCCTTGGCCAGAGCTATCAATGAGGAGAGAGACAGAATTCTGAATAATACAGCATTGTGGTAAGAATATGTTATTTGTAAACTAATGGAAAACTAGATTAATTTTTGAAAATGAAAAAACACTTTCTCAGTGGCAGCTGTCTTGTCTACAGATGAACATAACAAATATTCTTCAAGACAAATCCTAACACTAGTATAATATTATATGAAGACTTCAGATGCAAAAGCCACTAAACACCACCTCCATCACAAATGAGATAATGATACTGGAGTGAATGCTCTCCGCGCATACAATGCTCATCAAATACTTTCACTTCAAATCTGCTAAATCGCAGCCTCAGCCCATTCAGAAATACTACTTCTCCAGCTGGCTTATGATTGGCCAACACGATTCGCATAAGCAGCATGATGCATGATTTTTGGCGCACAAAGAGTATTCTGCGTCGCTTCATAACATTAAGGTTGAACCACAGTAGTCACATGAAATATTTTAACAATGTCTTTACTACCTTTCTGGGACTGGGTTGTAATTACCTTGTTGTCTATGGTGGGATCAGAAAGCTCTCAGATTTCATCAAAAATATCTTCATTTGTGTTCTGAAGATGAATGAAGGTCTTACAGGTGTGGAACGACATGAGGGTGAGTAATGACAGATATTTCTTTTTTGGGTGAACTAACCCTTTAATCTACAGTTAACAGTACACTTTTTATAGTTTTTTATTTTTATTTAAAAATATATTTATCTTTTAAATAGATATATTTTTATTTATTTTGAGTAATAGTGTTTATGTAGTTATTGTATAAAGTCTTCTATTTGTCTTCTGTTTGTTGTCATCCAGTAAAGTGTCCTGTCATTTTGTGTCATTATATGAATACAATATGGACGTGGCAGTAGTGATTTTGCACCTGTTTACTATGTCTTGACCAAAGAGGCGGACTTACAGCAAAAGACAATGAAATTTGTTAAATACCAATGAATTAAGTTAAAATAAGGCATTTCAATAACTGACTTTCTATCGCCATTAAAGTAAAATTACTGAACCTAAATTTAGGAGCCTGATTAAAAAAAAAAGAAAAGAAAAGAAAAATAAAGCTAAGAAAAATGTCAGACAGTTTTTGCATCTGAAGTCTTCATATGTCATAATTACAACAGGTTTCCCATCTTTCTTTGAAGTTTTATGACATCATCTTGCGTCTCTTCTCTCTCTTCTTTCCAGTGAAGTGTTTTGCTTAAACAAAACTACTGTCTTAAGAGAAAATGACACAATTAAATTTGTCAAACTAGCTGAGACTTATGAGAAGATAGCAAATGGAACAGCAGATGTCTTTTACAATGGGTCATTGTCTGAGATTATAGTGGAAGATATCAAGGCTGCAGGTAATTTCATACTTAAATTTTACTCTATTCATATTTAGGGGTATGCAAAATCTGTCTGAATCTTTGTTTCTTCTAACACAGGAGGCAATATAACTCATGAGGACCTGCAGAAGTATGAGCCAGTGTGGAATGAGTCTGCAGTAAACTTTACTGTGGGGAATTACACATTTCTTGCTCCTGGTGCTCCATTCGGTGGACCCGTGCTCGCTCTGATGCTCAACATACTCGAAGGTCAGTGAGTGTGTGTCTATGGCCATGTTCACACAGCAACAGAATACAGATGTCAGTCCTGTATTTAAGTCCTTAATGTGGTTATATTCACACACAGTTCAGTTTCAGGACTCAAAACTGTGTTTGAACTGTGAACACAACTGGGGCCTCATGTATAAAACTTTCCATAGATTTCATCCTAAAAGTGTGTGTATGCATAAAACGTCTCAGGTTACGTAAGTAACCATGGTTCCCTGAGAACAGGGAACGAGACTCTGCGTTCGAAAACGCATTGGGGAAACGTCACACGTGAGCTGATGTCTGAAAGCCAAGTATCAAAAACTCCAATCCTATTGGCCGGCGACAGCCTATGACATCATCATAAGCGCGACCGGAAGTATATAAGGAGCGCCTAGAGAACCAGTCAGTATCTTTTTCGTCTTGAGGGACTGTTCAGCAGGCAGCCCCGAAGCATGGCAGGGCAACGCAGAGTCTCGTTCCCTGTTCTCAGGGAACCATGGTTACATACGTAACCTGAGACGTTCCCTTTCGAAAGGGAACTCAACTCTGCGTTCGAAAACGCATTGGGGAACGATATACCCACGCCGCCATGCTTAAGGAGAGTGCATGCCAAAGATGGCTAGACAAACGTCAAGCAGTTTCGAATGAAACGCCAGATAGCAACTCACCCTCGGGTCACACAAAGGCTGTCAGTGACAGCATTCCCACGCCAACAGCCCAAGCTGAGCCTCAAGAAGGCCTTCCGCAGAAGGCCTACCAAGGCCGCTAAAGGCATGTGGAACCAACTTTTCCGAAAAGAAAGTGGTCCCTTTAAGGGAATGTGGCCAGAGAACTGAAAGGAACCCCGGCCAGTCACTAGAGGGAGCAGAAGTCACCCTCAATGCCACCAGGGAGGCCGACCTGGTCTGTTATAGGACAAACTTAGTCTTGGCCAACACTGTCTGAGTACAGAATCTCCATAACGCATTCTTCATAGAAGAGAGCAGGTAAGAGTGACTGCAAAAAGGCAGGAGCAACTCAGACCCAGCGTAGAGACGGGCATCCTGGAGAGCAGAACTCAGCTGAGTGCTATGAACCCTCGTATTGAGGAGTATAATCCGCTCATCCTAGGATCTACTCAGCGCAATTAACTCACTGAGGAGGCTGTGCGCTAAACGCCTGTTTATAGGGGAGCACAAACCAGCCTAGGGCTGAATCTCAGTGAGGAGGCCTGATTAAGGCCTACCACCATGATCAGCTTAGGGAGCTAAGCACTATTACAAACATAACCCTAATAGGGAAGTACAAAGCACACCTAACAGGTAGACCATGCAATGGGCACACAATCATGGAGGCCGAAGAGGGGCCTACAGCATGATAGTAGCTATATGTGAAACAGAAGTAAATTCAGAAAGTGGCCTGGAGGGGCCACTCTGAACACCTGTCTTGCTGGGGCAGACAGACAACTTCAATGGCAGCAAAAGAGGCTGCAAATGTGCCCGCATGACAATCCACCTAACACAATCCAACAAGCAGTGTACTCAGTAAAAGCACCTTTTTACTCTTTAAAGCAAGAGGAGTACAACATACGCCAACACGTATTAAGGAAGGCCTGGATGGGCCTATAACCTTAACAGACACGTGGCATCAGCTCGTGGCAGTGTTATAGGCACCAAGACCGATAAATAACCGAACTATAGAAGGTTAGATTTATCACCTGGGCCTTTGGCCAACCGGAAGTGTATATAGATAACTCTCAAAGAGAAATATACACAAACATACACCAGTATGTTCAAAAAGGGCGGCCCATAAGGCCTAGTAACCTCTAAGACATACGGCGTAAGTCTAGTGGCCATTTCTAGGAGCACAATAGATCCACTCTAGGCGCTAGGTGGCTATTCAGCTCAGCTAGAGTAGGAATCAGACTCAGGGAGGCAGATGTAGTTTAAACCAAACCTCAGTAAGGTTTCAACACAACATTCACCCTGAGGGGCCAGCCACTCAAAAGTACTCGGTAAAAGCACCCTATTACTCTCACAGTGAGAGGAGTACATAACTGAACTCCACATGCTACACCGGAGGCTGAAGTAGGCCTACCTTAGTAAACACGTGGCATCAGCAAGTGGCTACCATAACCATACCAACCAGTGGGCCATGTATTCAGAGATTTTTCCAGAGAGGGAATACATAAAACGCTGCCATACATCGTGAACAGGCCTGTTTAGGGCCTGTCCGTCAGCGATGGGTTGTGGCCGATGGTGGTATGGCTTCCCAGGCATCCTGCCATCAAGTCAGCTAAAAAGGAGGCCTTGAGGCGCCTACCATTTCAGCAACAAGCGGCGTTCAGCCTGTTTGCAAAATAAAAACACAAACTGTGCCAACATGTGGACTAAAAAAGGAGGCCTGAAGGGGCCTACCAATTCAATGACACGTGGCCTCAGCTCGTATTAGATTAGATTCACAAGCATCCTGCCAGCATGTCAGCTAAAAAAGGAGGCCTTACGAAGCCTCCAAGTTCAGCAACACGTGGCGTTCAGCCCGTTTGTCCATACCAACGCAAACTGTGCCAACATGTAAACTAAAAGGAGGCCTTATCAGGGCCTACCCTAGTAAACACATGGCATCAGCCAGTCCAGGACCGTACCAACCAACCGGCCATGCATTCAGTGGAAAACCTTTCACGCATAATACTGAGAGAAGGAATGCATATTACGCCACCATACTCCACGAGAGGCCTGCTTAAGGCCTACTCAACAGAGGTGGGCGTGGCCGATGGTGGAATTGGACCGATGGTATGAGTCGCAGGCATCCTGCCAACAAGTCAGCTAAAAAGGAGGCCTTGTGGGGCCTACAATCTCAGCAACAAGTGGCGTTCAGCCTATTTGCAGAATGAAAACACAAACTGTGCCAACATGTGAACTAGAAAGGAGGCCTGTTGGGGCCTACCATTCTAATGACACGTGGCTTCAGCTCGTGAAATTAGGGAACCAAGCTACAGGAACCAGCTCTAACCCAACAATAGCTGTGGGAAGCTAACTGCAACCTGAGCTAGGCTACACATTCCAACAGGCAATGTACCTAAATCATATGTGACTAAAGGGAACCAAACAAAGCCAACATGGTCTAAGGGAGGCTTATATGGCCTACTACCTCAAGCGGACACGTAGCAAAAGCCTGTGGCAGTGTAAACTATGTGAGCAAATTATGATCAACTAACAGCACTTGTTAGAAATACAATTGCTAACTAGAAGGAGGCTAATTAACCATAAGAGCCTACAATCGAAGTTATACGTAATATCGCTGTTAACAGATCACAAAAGGGAGCTAATAGAAACCAGCTTTTCTCAAAAAGTGGTCCTATACTACCCTGAGTATGCAATCCAACAGGTGATGCACTCAGTGACACAAATAAACCTCAACTGGGGAATATAATAGTCACCAATCTCTCCAATAGAGGCTAACATCAAAGAGCCTGCTATTACAAGAACAGGTGCTAACCTGTGGCAGCATAAGTAAGCTCACATACAAATGTAGGGCAAAAGTCTAGAACTCAAAGCAAACGTAATGCTTTGACATACATGCTGTTTCCAATAGGGAAAAACATTTTCTCCACACAGATTCTCAAATCTGTACCAAGCCCTAGAGGACGAAAGGCTAAAAGCTAGCACCGTCAACTCAAACTTGATTAAAAGAATCAAGTGGCTCAGAGGAAAAAACATTTTCCATAGCATGAAAAGTTCTAGAAAGTGGGGCCTAGCATACACCTGCATAACTTATCTACGCAAAGATAAGGGCCTACCACCTGAGAAAACAGCATCAGGGAGTCTAAAAACAGTCTACCACCTAGCTGTTAACCTCACCAATTGCACCTACATAAACAAGGGGACAATGGGCATATGGCCTAACGACTCCCTCGGGAGGAGGCCAGAACTAGGAACTATACCACCTGATGAGGGATAGTATACATGGGGTTAACATATAACACACCTAACCTAGCTCTAGCCTGGCCGCTAAGCTGCGGGCCTTCTTACAGGACCACAAGCCTAGTGAAGCCTGGGCTCCACTTCCAAATCTCATGTATAAGAGAAAGAAAGCGAAGCTCACAAGCAAACAATGTCAGGCGGCCGATTAAGGCCGACCTAAACATACATATTAACTGAAGTGACGAGTGCTAACTCAAACTACTCTAGCAAAACAGCAGATGAGAAGCTACTCTAAACAAAAGGTGGCTAAGAGGCAGCCATTTTGTGGCCTGCACAATAGCCAACCTATCAACTTCAGTTTGCCCAAAAAACCCCTTACTTTTTCTTGACTACATGCTCAGAAAAACTATACAGGAAAACAAGGTCTTATTTTGAACACATAAAATATAGACCCTCCTGCAGCTCAAAGACCAAAGACTCCTAATACTTTACGTGAAAGGATGGAATCTAAGGTTCTTTTAAGCCTAAAAGATCCTCTCATTACCAAACCGAAAAAGCAGGCCGACAGAAATAATTACTATGGGCCCAGCCATCAGTCTGACCATAAGAAGCATCTGAGCATGATATATTAATGAATATATATATATATATATACACATGCATATATATATATATATATATATATACACACACATATATATATATATATATATAGGAGGTGAAGGAAGAAGAGGAGAGGGTAGATATAAATCGCCCTTATGTAACTGGGGAAATCGATTACAAACGCAACTGTGTTTACTATCCATTATGTCATCTGCATATTGTTTCCATGCATATTCCCATCCATGTGACACCGTGTTTAACTGTACAAGACATTTGGAAAATAATGACAATAAATGCCATCACATTACATTGCTAGAAATCATTCACTATCCTTGTCTTGTTTTAGAAAAAAAAAAAAAAAAAAAATACTGTTCAGAATGTTTTCAATGAAGAGTTATTCTCATTCTTTTCCATTAGCCAAATAGTATTTTTAATTGTTTTAAACAAATCAAATTATGCAATTTTGCCAATGAGGTAAACATAGCCTATATTTTATGATGTTCATATATTTTTAATTGAAATAGATAGGCGGCCTTATTTTTGCATTGTAAATTATTGTATGACTCAGCGCGTCACTGACAGAACATTTTAAAAATAAAACATGCATATCTTACCATTTACTTCAAAATAATAGTTTTCATAATATTGGGAAGACTACTCTCTAATATTGGGAAGGCTACTCTCTGTCTGAGAACGACACCAGCAGCACACCTGCGTTCAGCAGTTTTATAGTACTGATGTCGGATATTGTTGAGGGTGTGTGTGTGTGTGTGTGTGTGTGCGCGCGCGCATGTTTTTGTGACATATCAGGACACAAATTTGTATAATGACTTGGGTATGACATAGGTATTACAAGGAGAGGGTGACTTATGAGGACATTACCCCATGTCCCCATTTTTCAAAAGGCTTATAAATCATACAGAATGAGTTTTTTTGAGAAAGTAAAAATCTGCACAGTTTCCTGTGATGGGTAGGTTTAGGGGTAGGGGTGGGTGATAGAAAATACGGTTTGTACAGTATAAAAACCATTATGCCTATGGAATGTCCCCAAATTCACAAAAACAAGTGTGTGTGTGTGTGTGTGTGTGTGTGTGTGTTTGACTGCATTCAGCAGAGGTTGTACAGTACTGTGTACAGTAGCTACTCTTTGGACGATCACCGAGCGATTCCTTCAGTGTCTGTCATTATGCCATTATGTTGCTAGGCCATCTGCTTAGACGAAGTGCGCATCATTGATCATTATTCGCATGAAAATATTTTCTCTGCTATTTAGAACACAATTTAAAGCGGAATTATTACGTGCCAAGCAATCCTCTCTGTAGTTAAAACATTATAACACAGCATGCCACAGGAAAAGTGTTCAAAAGCAGCGCATCCACTACAAATATTTCTATTTAAATTAATATTAAAATGTTGTAACTTCTGGATAATGATTTCATGTATTTTCATTGCTTAACTCGGAGAGTGACATATATTTAATTTAAATATGGAAATTGAAATGTTTAAATGGAAAACAGAGTTTAAAATAATTCTGTTTACTTCATTACTTCGCTCACTCCAGTAAGTGCGTACGAACGGTCTAGAGCTTCTGTATGGTGTGCACATATTTACGCTGTTTATTTTTTATAATTCCCGATATGTGCGTGGAAAACTGAGTATGCACATTTCAGTGCCTTTTTTGTGTGTACACAACATTTATACATCAGGCCCCTTGGACTGGACAACTAGTTGCCTATCAACATCATACAGTTTGAGGAAGCCACCCTGCGCTGCACAAATGTGTGTGCGTTGCAGGTGTTCGTGTGTGCTTTCTGTAATATACAGTATAGGAGATATGATGTGTGTTATCTGAAGGTTTTAGATCCAGTGTTCAATGCACGACTCCAATGCTCCGCTCTCCACACAGATATAAAAGCTGCTGTTTGTTAAAGAAGATTTGACAGATGAATTCGCAGCTCCATTGGACTCTTGTTGTGTCAAAAGTGACTTTTCAGTTTTATGGTCACCATCTTTGATATTACTTTGGTCATAGAGATGGGCATAAATACATGAAAATGGATTTAAAATAAAAATATAAAACCGTGCCTGAATATAAAACTCAGCACAACAGTGGCCAGATGAGGAACCTATGAAGCACAACAGTTGATGACACTGTAACTGTGCATGTCAAAGACACTTTCAATTCAAAGCTACTACACAGTATACCTTCTCTATATGATCTATATATACAGTTGTGGTCAGAATTATTGGCACCCTTGTTAAATATGATCAAAGATGACTGTAAAAAAAAATCTGCATTGTTTATCCTTTTGATCCTTAATTCATAAAATTAACAAAAATGTAACGTTTCATTGAAGGAAAAGAATTGAAAGTGGGTGGAAAATCACATTATGAAATAAATGTTTTTTCTCCAAAACACGTTGGCCACAATTATTGGCACTCTTATATTCAATACTTTGCAACCTCCTTTGCCAAGATAACAGCTCTGAGTCTTCACCTATAATGCCTGATGAGTTTGAAGAACACCTGACAAGAGATCAGAGACTATTCCTTCATGCAGAATCTCTCCAGACCCTTCAGATTCCCAGCTCCATGTTGGTGCTCCTACTCTTCAGTTCACTCCACTCATTTTCTTTAGGGTTCAGGTCAGGGAACTGGGACGGCCATGGCAGAAGCATAATTTTTGCTCAGTGACACATTTTTGTGTTGATTTTGATGTTTGTTTTGGATCATTGTCCTGATGGAAGATCCAACCACGGCCCATTATTGGATTTCTACCAGAAGCGGTCAGGTTTTGATTTTTTTATCTGTTGGTATTTGATAGAATCCATGATACCATGTATCTGAACAAGATGTCCAGGACCTCCAGCAGAAAAATAGGCCCACAACATTAAAGATCCAGCAGTATATTTAACCGTGGGCATGGGGTGCTTTTATCCATGTGTGCACCAAACCCATCTGGTGGGTTTGCTGCCAAAAAGCTCTTTTTTTTACTTTTATCTGACCATAGAAGCCGGTCCTGTTTGAAGTTCCAGTCTTGTCTGACAACTGAATATGCTGGAGATTGTTTCTGGATGAGAGCAGAGGATTTCTCTTGATACCCTCCCGAACAACTTGTGGGGATGTAGGTGCTGTTTGATCTTCTGAGACAAGACTCAACTAATCTCTGCAATTCTCCAGCTGTGATCCTTGGAGAGTCTTTGGCCACTCAAACTCTCCTCCTCACTGTGCATTATTTTCTTACAGCCACTTTCTATTTTGTGAAGCTCAACAATCTTTTGCTGCACATCAGAACTATATTCTTTGGTTTTACTCATTATGAAGAATGATCGAGGGAAGACTTGTACAGTGTGCACCTTGGCTTTAGTAAACTCTCAGATAGACACACAATGGGTGATTTTAAGAGTTTGATCTTTAGCTCATTTAAGGACAAGCATAGTTATGCATGAAAGCTTTTTAATTCTTTAAAATTTTTAAGGTTCATTTCAAATAATTAAACATTTAATTTCAGGTTTTAACCTCTCAAGCAGCAGTGTTTCCACAACAGATAATAAGACTTTGACCTATCATCGTATAATAGAGGCGTTCCGCCTTGCCAATGAGCAAAAGAGTAAACTGGGAGACCCACGTTATGAAAACATCACTGAGGTGAGTTCAACTCTACAAATGGATTCCTTTGGTTTTAAAGAGATATTCAACCAAAAATTAAATTTCTGGAGACGAGACAAAATTAGGAAACTTACCCCACCCATACTATAGCAGCTCATCTCCGACCACAATTTTTCTCTTGAAACAAATGTGATGTAAGTGGTGACATGACAAGATCTAAAGATACCTGCTGTCAGTGACATCAAACTGATGCAATTGAATCTCACAGGTCATGATCAGAAGGTGAATAAACAATGACTGAATTTTTTTCTGTAAACTTTACTTTTAAACCAACTCACATCTCAAATACAGAATTTCTGAATTTGTCTTAACTTTTGCCACATCTGATCTAACATGGGTAGCTTATGTTAAATTAAACAGACATTATTTTGTCAACGCCTTTCACTGTTCCTATAATTACAAATCTTGTTTCACAGATTGTCCAAAATATGACCTCAGAGCGCTTTGCAGACTACATCAGGAGTACTATTAAAGATGACACCGGCGAAGAAAACAGATATGACGTGGAGACTGTATGTGACGGCCACGGCACATCTCATGTGTCTGTCATCGCAGAAGATGGGAGTGCAGTGGCAGTAACCAGCAGTATCAATAACTAGTAAGAGAAGTATAAAGAGACAAAGAGAGCAGTGTTATATCCTGGTCTTCATCTAACACACCCAGATTCAGTTATTGACAGTTCCTCCTCCATTTACATTGATAACATCACACCCCTTTGCATCCAAAAACTTTCCGGCTAGACTAGTTTTTTTAGCAGCCAGTCTAGTAGACTAATTTGCATACTTACTGGCTAATCAGAGTAATGGGAAGTGGGAACACAAGGCCGTTTCTTAGCAGGGGAACATTAATAGGTCCAACAACTGAACTCTCTACCAAAAGGCTCTAATAATATCAGATATGTTGGAAGTTGCCATTTTCAGATCTCTCCAGAGATGTTCAGTCAGGTTCAAGTCTGGGCTCTGGCTGGGTCACTCAAGGACAGAGAGTCACAGAGTTGTCCCGTAGCCACTCCTTTGTTATCTTGGCTGTGTGCTTAGGGTCGTTGTCCTGTTAGAAGATTAACCTTCACCCCAGTCTGAGGTCCAGGGGCCGGTTGCATAAACCACTTAGACTAGTCTTAAAAGTTAAGACACTATATTTTTTCTTGAAGAGTGGTCCTGATTTTTTTGTTACATAAAAAGGTAGATTGGTGTAATTGGAATTGGAAAAATAACATTGATTACCCCTTGGCAACTGCAAGTTGGTCAAACTAGTTCTTAAGACACAGTCTTAATATAGAGACTAAGTTTATGCAACTGGCCCCAGAGCGCTCTGGAGCAGGTTTTCATCAAGGATGTCTCTGTACATTTTATGTCTTTCCCTCAATCCTGACTAGTTTGCCAGTTCCTGCCACTGAAAAACATCCCCGCAGCATGATGCTGCCACCACCTGGTGTTGGCCAGATGATGAGCGGTGCCTGATTTCCTCCAGAAGTGACGCTTGCTATTTAGGCCAAAGAGTTCAATCTTTGTTTCATCAGACCAAAGAATTTTGTTTCTCATGGTCTGAAAGTCCTCCAGGCGGTCTACCATGTGCCTTTTACTGAGGAGTGGCTTCCGTCTGGCCGTCTACCATACAGGCCTGATTGGTGGAGTGCTGCAGAGATGGTTGTTCTTCTGGAAGGTTCTCCTCTCCACAGAGAAATGCTGGGGCTCTGTCAGAGTGACTGTCGGGTTCTTGGTTACCTCCCAGCAGGCGCAATGATATTACGCAGCGCTGCTGTGACCCTGCTTGCACAGGGAGCGTGCCTTGCAACCATGGAGACATTTGTGAGAGACGCTGCGTAGTATCATTGGGCCTGCTGCACCCATGGTACGGCAGCAAAGTTCCTTGATTATTACGCCGGAATGAGAGTATAGTTCCTAGCCATATCGGCCTAGAAAATCACAACTTTTCATTTTCCGTCTGTCTTAGTACATGATGGAACTACAGAAGAGTCAAGTTTAAATAGGAAAAATATCAAAACTCTTTGGTCATTTTTGAGCAAGATGCTAACGGTCTAATCCGATTCAATGAATTATGCTAAGCTATGCTAAAAGTGGTACCGCCAGACCCGGAGATCGGCTGAATGGATTCGAAAACGGTAAAACTCAACATTTTAACTCTAGGGGAGTTGGAAAATTAGCTTATTTTCAAAAAAAGTGGAGTGGGACCTTATATAGACAGGTGTGTGCCTTTTCAAATCATGTCCAATCAACTGAATTTACCACAGGTGGACTCCAATCAAGTTGTAGAAACATCTCAAGGATGATCAGTGGAAACAGGATGCACCTGAGCTCAATTTTGAGTGTCATGGCAAAGGCTGTGAATACTTATGTACATATGATTATTATTATTTATTTATATATATATTTTTAAATAAATTTGCAAAGATTTCAAACAAACATCTTTCACATTGTCATTATGGGGTATTGGTTGTAGAATTTTGAGAAAATAATATATTTAATCCCTTTTGGAATAAGGCTGTAGCATAACAAAATGTGGAAAAAGTGAAGCGCTGTGAATACTTTCCGATCCACTGTATGTCTGTGTTCATGCAGTGATCCTGTTCTCATATTATGATGAGCAAGAAAGTCAGAGGGAGACTTTAAATCTTTCACTCAATAATCTGAATGTAACTGATCTCTGACAGAGGAAGGCAAGATTTCAACAAGAACAGTCGGTAGATTTGATTTCTAGCAAAATCATTCAAGTCGGCTGGTGGAACAGCCTTCAGAAATATTTAAATGAAACACTGCTAAATACAACACCTTTTTTAAGAATCTGGCAATACATAGATAAGACTTTAATACAGAATAGAATTTAAAAAACAAGCTGTTAATGTATTTTTGCTGTATATATTTATGAAGATTTGTTGCATTGCTGTTCTTTTCAATCTTGTTGTCTGGATGTTTTTTTGTGTGCAGCTTTGGTTCTGGGGTGATGTCAAACTCAACAGGCATTATTTTTAATGACCAAATGTGTGATTTCAGTGATCGTAAGTCAGTCGTAAATGAAATTAACAGAAACAACCTAATTAAACCAGGTAAAAAAACAACAACAACAAAAAACAAAACAAAAACAAAATGCAATTAAAATTAGTTTCAATAAGTTACAATATTAAGTACAAGTGAAAATCTGTATATACACTTAAATGTTCACATGTAAAATACTATTTGTTTTGACAAGGTAAAAGGCCACTTTCATCAAAGTGTCCCACAATAATATTGGACAAACAGAGCAAAGTCACAATGGTGGTTGGAGGTGCAGGAGGGTCAAATATCACCACATCAGTTGCTCAGGTAACAAAAACACTGAAGAGAGTTGAACAATTAAAGCATTGCTCAACTTTACAGCACATAACAGAAAGCAATATCAATACACTGACATTTGATTATTCTGAATTACTATTCTGAACTTGAAAAACGTGTGTTTATTCTCAATTTGCCAATGGCTAAGGTTATGTGTTTTAATGAATAAATAAAATAGGTTTGTGTTATTTTTAAATGTATTTGTCTTTCATCTAAAAATCATTTCCCCCTCTCTTTTCTCCGTCATCTCAGGTGATCCTGAACTACCTGTTCTTTGACTATGACCTGCAGAAAGCTGTTAATGAATCCAGAGTTCAGGTCCCAAGAAATAAGACAAATTTTGAAGATAACTTTGATAAGGTAGGATTCTTACACTTGACAACAAAAGTTTGTCATCTAAATTAGAAAATCGAAATCGAAATTATATAATTTTCTCTCTGTGCTGTGTTTATGAATGCAGAATGTAACTTGTGACCTGAAGAAGAAGAAGAAACATAATACAGGTAGTGAAACTGAATTATCAGTGGTCCAAGTGGTCGTACAAGAGGGGGACAAAATCTTTGCTGAATCCGACCCCAGGAATGACCGCTATCCTGTTGGATAGTGAGCGCTGCTCCTGTGCTCATGCTGCTGTTGTCAAACATGTGTTTGACCCTGCAAAAGTAAAACTATTGTTGAGTGACAGATCAAGAATTGTTTGTTAGGATGCTTTTTGGGTGTCAAAAAAAACTTGAGCAGGCAATCTGTGAAAGGCTATTCATAAATAACATTGTTCCAGCCATCTTGCATTATTATATCACACAGTGCCGAAATATGCTGCAAATATTCTTAGAATTCCAGCTTGTCAATTTTTTTAATTTTTTTTTTTTAATTTTTATTTACCTTATCCATTGCTATAACTTGCATTTTGAAATCTGCTAATCTCAATATACACTAAAACATTATTTTCACTGTTGTAAGCTTTACTGAAAAGAGTTTGATAGTTGCATTGTAAATGAGTTGTTTCAAATCAATAAAGTATGCTGTCAGCTTTAGTCTACTTCATATGTGTTGTATAGGAAATGCAGACATTGATGAACGCAATGCAGTATGTATTTTTTGTGACTGCAGGGGCACTCACTAAATAAAATATGGGCTGTTTTTGGTGTGGGTTTCATTCTGCTTTTCTCAGGTGACTTTTCGGACAAGGTTAAATTGTATTTTTAAAACTTGAACTCGCCAAACTTTGACTAAAACATTCAGGGTGCATAAAACTACAGAAAAAACAGTTGTTTGAACAACTTTAATGCAGACATTTGCCTGTTATTAAAAACAGATATGTTGATCAACAGATATGTTTATCTAAGAATGTTTCAGGAACATCATACTAACCTTTAAATAACATTCTATTAAGATTAAGGAAACTGGACATTTTTATGACCTTGGAATGTTAGAAATCAACGTTCCTAGAATGTTGAATTTTAAATCAAAATTAAGTTAACAAAATTAACAGTTTGAAGAACATCACACCTTTAAAAACACATTCCAACACTGAACGTTCTTATAACAAAATTCTGTTAGGTAGGATTCTTTAATGCACTAGTAAATTTTATTCAAATGTACTAATAATATACAGTTTTTTTTTTTAATGTCTTACCTTTTATTGTTGCATTTAATAACATATTTGACTATAGTTTGCTTATTTTTTCTCCCACCAACAAACACACTAAGAGCACTACAGCCAAAACCATCATGAGTGCAGCCAAGAAACACACTGACTGAAAGCCTGTAATAAATATTGAAAGTTGGGAATAACCAGTGAGGAACCGTCAGGGCCCTCTAGGCCTACACTATTGTAAAAATAATATTTACAAACTTTGAAGTTAAAGTTTAAAAAGTAAAAACATTTTTAACACAAAGTCATCAGTTCTAATGTTGTTTTAGGAAATTATAATTTGACAATAAACATCTAAATCTTTTTGAGGAAATAAACCCTTAAAATCTGTGGCCTGTTGCAGTTTTTTCAGTTTTTTCGGGCTCATGGAGGTGGATTGGTTTTTAGCGGGTTTCATTGCTATGGTAACTTACGCTACACGGCTAACCTGCCCCGTAAATACTGTCAACAGCCAAAGAAAAACAGAGTAAAATGTCAGTGTTCAGTCAGTGTTCAGCACCGCGGACAGCAGCTGATCTGCAGCACATGACTGAGATTCATCACCACACACAAACACACTCACAGTCTTCCCAGCTAACATTTTTTGGTTCTAAGAACATTTTCCAAACGTTCAGTTTTTGTAATGGAAACATTAAAATGTTACTGGGAAGTTAGTATGATGTTCCTGAAACATTCTTTCAACTTAATTTTTACTACCAACTCAGCATTATAGGAACGTTGATTTGTAACATTCCAAGAACATAAAAATGTCAACTTTCTTTAATGCTAATAGAATGTTATGTAAAGGTTAGAATGATGTTCCTGAAACATTCTTTCAAACATCTGAACACATGTTGTTAAAAAGCAGAATCACTGAAGGAAAGAGAAACAACAAGAACAGAATCTACAACTGACTTCAGCCACAGCCTTAGATGAAATCAACTGAAGATAAGAAAAACTTATTTCAAATGTACAAAAAGTTCTTATTGAGATAAACAGAGGTTTAAATGTTGATGTTTGGTTGAAAATAAGTTTGTTTGAAGTCACCATGATGGTGAAGAGTATTTGCTCTGTGTGAGACCTTCCAGAAACACTACAAGCTCTTGTGTAAAAGTTGAGACACACTCATCACACAAACCTCAACAACAGTGACAATCAAAAAATATTCAAATTTAAATTTTACAGTTCAGCTGCAAAATTTAGAGACTAAACAGCACAAACTTCATGCTCATAATATGGTTTCATAATTTTTCAGAATTAGGTCAGTAGCACAATATTCAAACAAATTTACAAAACACACTTCTGACCAATGATTAGACTTAAAATGTGATCAGCGAATCAAAGCACTTCACTATGACATTAATTAATAGTCAGCATCACCTGCTGCTGTTCTGTCTCCTTCACTTCCTCTGATGCAGTAAAAGTGTCTGAACAAACTGTTAAAGTGGCCAGAGTAAAACTAATAATACACCCAAGAGTCAAGAGCCCAAATACAGAAAACACTGATCACCATAATGGTGACGTATAATGCTTATTCCTCTTTCCTTCAGTGTGTCATCACTAATGGTCACTTAATTATCTAATAAACTCCAGCACTGCTTCAGTGTTATTTTAACTCTCTGTAGTGTGGACACATATGAACACTGAGCGCTGTTCATTAAACAATATTTAGCTGTGCAGCTTCCCACCATTTTATTAGCCAAAAAGTTTAGTGATCCTTAATATTTAAAGAACAACTGAATAATGTTGTTCCAAGAACGTTTTCTCCCAACATTATTGAGAGAACCTTGCCAGAACATTAGCCAAAGTTATGAGAACACTGTCAGCTGGGTTTCCATCTTCATCAAATTACACTTCAGAAAAGCTGAATTGCTGACCTTCAATGACACATTACATAAATCAATAGGTTATAAATCAGTTTATTTGAACAGATGTAAGTCTTGTATAGTGAACAGCTTTGTATAAAAGCAACAAGTCATGTGAAGCCGTAGTTTACAGTGATATTAGAACATCACCTGCATATAAAGGCTCTCAGCTGTTGTAAAATTACTGCGGCACCTAGTGGAGATTAATAGTGTCTGATACTGAAAGCTCATGCAGGTTTTCATGCTCTCTATCCACCTTATTTTTAACATATAAGTGTAAATGAGGAAGTTTCGCACATTCACAGAAAACAGAAAAATAAGATCATACAGATTTCAGATCATAAGAGGCTCCAGCAGCTGGAGTCTGCTTCCTTTCCTTCATCTCTGACTTTGGTATAATATTTGATAATTATATGGACTCATTGTTAATGCAGACATACTTAAAACCAAAGTTTCATTCCTTCAGATTGACTCTTTCATTTCAAACTTGTGTAAAAGGAAGCGTGTAAATTAGTGCAATTTATAATTCATCAAAACAGAACCGAATATTAATAATAATAATAATAATAATAATAAAAAAAAAACACCTACACTTTCAACTTTCATACAATACAATTAAATCTCACTGCAATAAAACCAGTAAATCATACATTAACTCAGATTTGCCACTAGATGGAGCCAAAGGATTCAGAACGTGAATCATGAACAGGAAATTACCATCTCTAGAAAGATTTTTTTTTAAATGACAGATCCAATAACTAGACTAATTAAAACAACAACAACAACAACAACAACAACAAAACAAAACAAACAAACAAAAAAAAACTAATTTTCAAAAACAGATGAGGACAAATCACCAGTGAATTACTCCTGCAGAGAGGAAAAAAGGTCCAGTCGTGCTGACAGAACATTTGAAAAGCAAGCAGACATTTTAACACAGATACACGACTGCAGTTGGCAGCAAAAATATTTTAGAACTTGTTAGTCCATAATGTTGTAAAACAAAAACAAACAAACAAAAAAAAAAAACTGTTATTCTACATGCAGCAGAAGCACTGTGACCTCTAAAACCTTGTTTTATGTCCTGAAAAAAAAGGAAGAGGAAGAAGACTTGTGTAATATACTACAATAATTTCATATATTACAAAAATTCACAGCATCTCTTTTATGTAGTGGAAAGTCTGCACCCATTGTTGCTAAAGAAACCATTTCCTGTTTGTATCACAACTGCAGGTGGCTGACGAGCTTCATGGTTTGACCAACAGAATATAAAGAGCAAGAACAACAACCACAAGGACGAGAGCATTAACTTTAGATCATGAAATAAAAAAAAATAAAAATACTTACAGTGATAAAACTGTAATTATTCTGTAATTAACTGTAATTATTAATTAAGTAATTATTTATATTTTAATTATAGAACATCTTCAGTAATAACAAGGCAAATCTTACACTTTATCGTCTTCTGACCACAGACGATGTTCGTCATCTCTCTCTGTTCTCTGTGGGTTTCCTGAGTGAGTCTGTTTGATCTTCAGTTAAACTGAACTGAGACTCTGAAACTTCACCTGTTTTCTGTGGCTTTGAGCTGGACTGATCGTCACGCAAACACAAAAACACCTACAGAGATCATGAGAAACTTTGTGACCAAAAAGATTTTAAAAGACTTGATGTTTATTACATTTTCAAGGATGATGAAGATTAAAAGTACGTTTGTTTGTGACCTGCATCTGACAAAATGTCCCTTTAAAGACATTTTGGATGTCCTCATTTGGAAAAAGACTATTCATAAACAGTATTTGAGTTAGTAGTTACAGTCAGTGTGTGTTCATGAAGGACAGCATCACCTCATCTTAATAAACACTCAATCACAGTGAATCCTCCAATCAGCAGCAGAGTCGAACACAGAGAAATAATGTTGAACAAAGAGAAATCTGAAAAATACAAAAAAAACATAAAAGTGATGATTAGAGAGAAATGGGAGTGTACAGACTGGGATAATTTGCAGACATTACAAACATACAAAATTCATGGTAAATATACACAGATGTGAATGATTCAGAGTTAAATCTGAGCTGTAGCATTACAAAGAGGTTTTGAACATAAATGTTGCTGTTTTCATCATGAATAGCCATGTAATAACCGTGAGAAAAAACATCTTTAGGCTGTGTGTCCACCAGCTGAAAATGCTAGACACTCTGCAGAAAATGTCTGTGAGCGCTTGAGAGCCCTTCTGCATAGCAGCATTTTTTTTTTTTCATTTGAGACGCTTTGTTGCTATGATGCAGAATATCCGCAGCACTGTACTTACTTGTAACTGATTTTGGAGATAATTTGTTTTAGACTAAAAATGTCCACACACTGTATAGTACTTGCTCTGTATGTTTGGAGACCAGCGATATTCATTTCTCATCCATTTTGTTCTGTTCTCTGCTTGTTGATGTCGTTGTACAGCAAGAACGTTGTGACAGTTGGTCGGTGGATGGCTGGCTAAAAAGTGACAGTGATGAGCGTAGCATTTTTCTCATTCTTCAACTCGAGGCGACCGGTCCCATGAAGGGATGTTCACTGTAACGGAGGCCTCAGCTGCCTCGCTCAACAGATGAAGCGGGTGATCCGAGGAGCTTCCCCACTGGAGCCCCTTCAATCAGGGCATGGCAAGCTGATATGGTGGCCACAAATACCCTGAGAGTAGCGGGACATGTGCCTGCTGATAACTTTTCCTGTAGAAACTCCAGCACTGAAACAAACTGGCAGTGTACTGGGTCTGCACGATGTGCAGTATACCACTTTTCAAAGACACTCAATTTAAGGGCATAGATTCTTCTCATGGAAGGAGCCCTGGCACTCAGAATAGTCTGTACGACATCAGCTGGAAGCCCAGCATCTCTCAGTCAGTCCCCCTCAAGGGCCAAATGTGAAGGTTTCACAGCTTGGGCCAGGGATGAAATATTGTTCCCTGTGCCTGAGGAAGGCGTCGATGAGGGATATTATCTCTGAGAACCAAATTGTGGTAAGCCAATGAGGCGCTATCAATAAGAGGCAAGACCCTTGTTGACGGACCTTAGCCAGGACTGCCGGGAGCAGATCGATTGGTGGAAATGCATACAGATGCAGCCTGGGCAACATATGTGCATTGGCATCCAGACACAGGGGGGTGGGTGATTCAGACATTGCGCTGTCTCCTGGGAGGCAAACAGGACGACCTCTTCTTCGTAAAATCTTTCCCAAATCTGTTTGACTACTTCGGGGTGGAGTTTCTATTCCTGTGTGTCACAGTCTGTCTGGACAGTAAGTTTGCTTCCACATTCAAATGCCCATAGATGTAAATCACCCAGAGAGACAGGAACTTGTCCTGAGCCCAAAGCAGAACCTGCTGCATTAGCCTGTTCAGACAGATCTGAGACTCTTATGTTCGTTGGTACATCCAATAACAGAACAAGTTTTTTTTTGTTTTTTTTTAGACAGTGAGGAAACAGAAATGGCAGACTGCTGCAGCTTACTCAGGGTGGATCTATGCTAATAGGGCAGATCGTCACCAGTCATGGGCCGTGCTCCCCCTACTCTTATGTAAATTTGGAACCGCTTGTTTGGAGAGACTGTTTATGATTTATGGGGATTAAAAAAAGGAGTGGGTGGATTTTTACCATTATAGGCTGGTTGTTTACACACACTGTGGACACACATCTGTGTTCAAACACCTTATATATTATAACTGGTTAGTGAGTGAAGTAATGTGTAATGGCTGAAAGCCCTCTTGTTCCTGTGGTCAGTGTACAAGTCTTCACCTTGTTTAACTCCTCTTGCAGCGCTCTTGAAACCCATCTCGCCAGAAACAAGAGATGCAGCATCCTCTGCCCGATCCGAAGAAGCAGGCACGAGGACAGAGAGAACGAGGGACAGACCTGTCTCTCGCTCCTCAGCCAGATCGACTCGTGAGCCCCATGATCTTAGTGTGGTAGCTTAACCTTGAAAATAGATGACCACTTGAGTCAGCGTCTGCGAAGATTCTCACACTAAAGTTAGCCTTTTTGCTGGCCATAACGTCTCTCAAGAGAGTTGGGGAACTTCAAGCTCTGTCTATTCCCCTCCCTGCTTAGAATTTGCTCCAGGGAGGGTGAAGGCTATCTTACACCCTAGATCTGGCTACATGCCTAAGGTGCCCTCTAATGTGACTAGATTTACTATTCTTCAGGACTTCCATTCTCCTGCATGTGTCAGCAGATGATGAGAGACTTCATTTACTCTGCCCGGTGCAGGCTGTAGAGTTTTTGTTCAGAGGTCTTCTCGCTGGAGGAAGTCAGACCAGCTGATAGTATGTTTTGGGTCGCCCAGGGATCCCCGGCCTCCAAGCAGACAATCAGCAACTGGATTGTCGAGGCAATTTCTTTGGCCTACCAGGTTGGTGCGGAATGCCTTCACCTCTGGCCGTAAGAGCTCATTCAACTAGAAGCATGGTGTCTTCTAAAGCTCTGCTTTTGGGGGTCTTCCTGCAAGAGACATGTGATCCGGCGGGCTGGGCTACCCCGCATACATTCATGACGTTTTATAGTCTGCATCTTTCTTCCACGCCCGGCGCACAGGTCCTCTTGTCCTAAGTTGTGCCTGGACAGTTTCACACTAGGACAGACATCACTTGGGATGGCACAGTGGGCATTATGTTCCCCAAAGTGTCGTCAAGACAACAGAGCGCGAGTTCCCTCAAAAGGGAACGAGTCGGGTTACGACTGTAACCCTTGTTCCCTGAGAAGGGAACAAGACACTGCATGCCTTTGCCATGCCTTCGCATGTCTGAGAGCAACTTGCTTTGAGCTATCAGAAGCTGACACTACTGTGGGCCGGCATCTCTTTATAGTTTCCGTGTATGCCGTCACATGCCACGTCACCGAGGGCGTCTCGATGCAACACCAATCAGGATTGGAATAGTTTCATTCATGCTTCATGAATGACGCTACGCTAAGGGCGTTCCCCAAAGTGTTGTCAAGACGACGCAGCATCTTGTTAACTTCTCAGGGAACAAGCGTTACAGTCGTAACCCGAGACGTTCTCAGTTGTTTATGTGATGGTAATGAACACTGTCAAAAGACACAAGTAATCTTTTTTTTTTAAGTCCTAAACTATTTAAATATAAAAATATATATATATCTTACCCTTTTTAACAGTGAGGTTGACTTTAGTGATGATGTGAGCTCCACACCAGTATATCCCAGAATCCTCTTCTCTCAGATCAGTGATGTTTACAGTAAAGACTCCAGTAGAAGCTTCATCACTGAAAGAGAATCGATCATCTCTGATCGTCTCCAATGAAACTCCATCCTTCACACACATGGAGGGTTCATGTGCTTTGCAGAAGAGTTTCTGATGTTCATCATGATGTTTGCACTGGATTGACATGTCGTCTCCTTCATACTTAGTCAAGTTCAGCTCTGGAAATGATGAGAAATATAAGAACATCAATTCACAGCCATAGTTTGACATATTCAGATGATAAACCTTCCTCACCCTCGTTCATGATGACGATCAGATGAGTGTAAAGATAATTCACGTCTCTCTCTAATGTCACTGTACACCAGTATTTCCCAGCATCCTCTGCTGTCAGTCCAGTGATGGTCCCAGTGAAGACACTTGCAGTGACGTCATCATTCAGAGTCAATCTGTCAGTCTTGGTCTCTTTCTCTTCATTGAGAGTATTTCTATCTCTAGTGGAGCACTTCCCTTACAGAGAGACTTTGACTTTGATTTATAGATTGAATCATAAGGGCAGATGATCTCAGCAGATTCTCCTTCACGTCTCACTACTGGAGCCACTGCAAACAAACAAACACAGACATTTAACACACATGATTCTGAATATACTGTATTTACTACAATGAAATCATCTGAATTCACTCACTGATGAGGTTGAGCTGAATTTTGGTGGTCAGGGAGATGAAAGTCAAATGTGTGTCTCTGGTTTCTGCTTCACACCAGTAAACTCCAGCATCTCTCACGCTCACATTACTGATGCTCACTGTAAAAACTCTCTATTCATTTCTTTCACATGAACCATTCATTTCTGTCACTGTAGATGTGCTGATGTTTTGACAGATGTGATTATCATCCTCTTTGCAGAAATGAACTTCATGTTCCTCTGGGATCTGACAGGTGATGTTGACTTCTTCACCAAGATGAGCAGATTCAGTCACAAACATTACATCTGTAAACCAAGAGAAATGACATAAAAAAATCTGATCAGATGCTTCAAGCATGCAAGATAAAGTATTTCATGTTCCTCACCGTCTGTGACGTTCAGCTGAAGTTCAGTGAAGCTCTCAGTATAGTGAGACACATTCACTCCACACCTGTATGTTCCTGCATCTGCAGCTTTCAGCTCTCTAAAAACACCATCAAGACTCCTGCTCTGGTGTCGTCATATAAAGAAACATCTCCATTCTCCATCCATTCATCCTGAACTCCTGGATTCTTCCTTTCTGAACAACCATCTGATTCTTTACGTATGTACTTTGGCTTGGATTTGTATTGAGGATGTTCACACTTGATCATCATACGACCTCCTGAGTAGCTGCTCACTCTAGACACGCCCACTTTAGCTGTCAATCACAAATATCTGACTGAATTAGTGTTTTCATTGATACGAATGTGACATCTAGCAAATACTGAAGCACACTGTCTATGTGAACAACATTGATAGTTTGTTCTACTCACCCATAATGTGTAGATGAACAGTATTAATAATGGAGTAAGTGTATGATTGTCCATTGATCCAAACTCCACATAAATAAACTCCTCCATCATCTGGTGTCACAGCAGAAATTCTCACAGTCATGAGTTTTTGTTTGTCATCAGAAACACTGAATCTTTCTTTCTTCTTCCATGTGCTGTAAATCATCGCAATGGAGTCTTTTACTTCTTTGAATATGATCTTGGAATCATTAATATGATTCTGTGAATATTCACAGCTGAAGGTTGCAGTTTCTCCAATATTCACCATCACTCTCTTTGACACTTTACAACATGAGTCTGTGATACACAAAATAAAGAAATATATTTTACTTGCATAAAAGCTTTGAAAAAATTACACAAAAACTCTGATCCTAAAATGACTGACCTTCTTTCACATTTAAAGTCATATCGATGGACCATTCGCCATGAACCCCAATCCGGTAAGTTCCAGCATCTTGTGTGTTCAGTTCTCTAATGTAGATCATGAGGTTTTCAAAATCATTGCAAAATAAAGTAAATTTTCCTTCATTAATCCATTGATCTTGTTTCATACTATTTATTATTGTTGTACTCTGTAGCTTTTGCATGTATTTAGCTTTGTCTTTATGCCAAGGCTTCCATGAACTTACAAGAAGACTTCCTCCAGAATATCCAGTGACACTAAAGCATCTCACTGCACCTGTCAATCAGATTGATACTGTGATCAGAAACCTCATGAACAGAAAACAGCATCATTACTGCAGTGATGAAAGAGAAAAGCTCTGACCTGAGATCAGGTAGAAAGTGAAGAAGATGAGGAGGATCTTCATTGTGAGTTGAGTTCAGTCTTCTTTATGCTGAATGTTCTCTGTGTGAATCTCTCTGTCTCTACATCTGTCTGCTTTAGTTACTTCCTCTTTCTTCAGCTCTTTATCAGTAATGAGCAGCTTTACTGGCCCCTCCCACCATCAGCACTGACTGAATATTACATTAATCACACTGAAAGAGCGCCACCTAGTGGAGGATACAGTGTCTGATACTGAGAGATCAAATAGGTTTCATCTTCTCTATATAAGGACAAAAGACATTGGCGGAAATTTCAAAATCAGCATTATTTAAAAGTGTCACTAGAGGGCGTATATGTACATATAAGTTCACTGAGGTTTCCTGGAGCCCATACAAAGAAGTTCTGGGAGAAAAAAAACACATTTGATTCAAGGAGTTTTTGAAAGAAACATTAACAGCCAGCTGTAACTGTTGGCTGGATTTATTTGGATACTTTAAGCATTAAAAATGTCACATACAAAACTCTACAAACACAGAGTTGAGTTAATCTTCTTCCTTCACTGTGGTCATAAAACAAACATTTGCATGAAACAAAAATATTAGGCTAAAGTTTGATTCGTCCAGATTAACATAAGGAAAGTAAACAAGTGTAATTTATAAATCATAAAAAAAAAAAAATGATGTACTAAAAATAGAAAAGTTTTTTCTTTGTACATATGACAACGTTATCAAAACTATCCCCGCTCACACAGATCCGCGAAAATGACTAAAAATGCTGTATTACGCATGCCAGACAAGTAGTTGGTGATGTCACTTTCTAAAGAAAGACTACGCGCATGCGCACATACTCATTCTTTTACAGAGCTCTCGCCTCGCGCATGCCTATCCACCTTATTTTTACAGTTTACTGAACTTTGATATTCTTCTCATTATTTCCCTATAGCGGTTAATAAATCAGAAGTCTCACACATTCACAGAAAACACCTTAACGTTGCGTTGAAAAATAAGGTGGGTAGACTAAACACGTAATACGCATGTGCATGCCGTCACCGTTTTCACAGATTCACGTTTTTGCAGTTTACACGGAGATGACAACAGTATCATTTCCAAAAACATGCACTTTGAAACCCATTTTCAAAAGTTTGCATATTCAGGCCACCAAAACTCTGTTGTCGTGTAAATTAATGGGCAAAACATAAAAAGTTTTCCATTTTTAGTTGTAAATGGTGTCGGGTAAACAGCCTCTCAATCTCTGTTCTGTATCAACTAACACACAATACAATTACTACTTTCAATAAAACAAAACAGCAACAGTTTACTCACAGATTTACCTCTAGATGGAGCCAGAGATTTAAGAATGTAAGATTTAAAAACATATTTGGTTGTGTGTTACAAAACGAAAATAAAATATGAATAAGAAATTACAAACATTAAATCCAGAGAAAGAGACTGCCCACACAGGTTACACGATCAAACTTAAAAACATCAAAAATAAAACTGCTTATTGTATTTACAATCTAGATCTCTTCACAAACTATGAAGTTTAGCGCCCTACCTGTTTTTCCTTAAACGAATTTCACAAAACTGCAGTATTCATCCTGCTTATTTATTCTAAAAGGTTGCAGTTTAATAAAGAGGCATTTGGGATAAATTTACTACAGGTTTTTTTTTTACCATTTAGACCTGGCAACAACCACTCCATTGCACTGTGAGGAACATGCAGTACAGTCACTCTGAAAATGTACAAATCTAGTTTGATAATATACTGTTTGAAGTTGATCATTTTGACATCTTAGCACATTTTGGAGAATGGTGATTAATACAACAATATGCATAGTGTATAATTATGCATATTTAATATTTATCATAGTCATTTAATAGTGTTGTTTAAGTTGGTTAAAGATATCGTTAGCCTCAGCGATCCTCTGTAACTGTCTTCTCAGGGCAAAGATCGGCTCTTCGTGAGGAATAGCTGTAAATTTAATTGATTACTCACAGAAAATCTTCTTTTCTCTGGTCTAACAAATTTAGATTGACCCGCAAACTTTGTTTACATTCAGCGCCATTGGGAGAAAAGGGAGTCGAAACTGCGCCTAAACCTCATTGGTTCATGTATCGTTGTAGTGCCATATATTTATATATTGTACTAATTTTATTACAGAGTACAGACACAAAAAAATTCAGATGCTGATGTATTATTTCAGGCCTTCTAATTAAGATTAATGTACAACAATATGAAGTGCAACAAAGACCAGGTTCGACTTTTAACATTTAAGAAACAAGCAGATATTTTATAATGCACACTTATTGATTAATGACTGTATTTGGTTGGACTGATTTGCTAAACAGTTTGAGCTTTGTCCCTATGGTAAATATTTCAAATGACCAGGATAAAACTTTCTTAAATAAGATTTTCATTTTTCATATATTACACAAATTTACAGTATTTTTTTTTTTTTTTTTTTTTAATTGGGTGTAAAATCTGTGACCAGTGGTAATGAAAAAAAACATTTCCTGTTGTTATCACATCTGCAGGAGGCTGAAGGGCTTCTTGGTTTGACCCAAATAACAAAACCACAAGCTGAAGAGCACTGTACAAACCTGCAAACATGAAGACCTGAGGCATTTGCAGGCAAGTCTCTTCAACCTTGTAACCAATACTGTAAAAAAGCAATTTATTTTGAAATTACACACCTATATTAAAAAACAAAGATAACCAAACTTATGTTTATTTAAAAGATTCTAGCAAATGTTCAATCACAACTGTATAGACTCATAATTTCACTGATTATCGTCTGTCTGTTGTCTGATAATGATCTCACTCATATCACAACACAAAATCAGAACCTTCACCAGTTTTCTGTGGCTTTGAGCTGGACGGAAAAAACAGGCTGTTCATCACACCAACACAAACAACACCTCCAGCGCTCGTGAGAAACTTTGTGACAGTTTTTGAATCTTTGAGTATTACAATAACGACAAAACGTATATAAGTGGTATAAATATTCAGACTTCAAATGACCTGATCAGATTAAATGTGAACATTTAAATCAGTGAAAATAAAAATAGATAAAATAAATTATTTAGATTTCAGACTCAGATCTCTTTTTCTTGTCTTTCATGCTGATCATTATGATCTTAAACTGCATTTCTGGATGTAAATAGTGACAGAAAACATCAACAAAAAATCCAACAGTAATACCCAGTTAAATAAAATCTTAGAATTTTTATTGAATATTAAATGCAAATAGTTTTCCAGGAGAAACCTTTTTAAAAATGTCCATTATTGTACTTTCTGAATAAGAGCATTGACTAATATCATTTAAAGCAGGACTTTCCAATAAAGTATGGTTCATTGTCAAGGAACACTTAAAAAAAACACAAAGGCATATTGTCATTAAATAATAATCTCTCTCACTGTAAGATTTGGAGAAATAATCAATATGGTAGCAAAAAAAATACTTATTTTTCAGTGAATTAAAATATGACTCTACAATAAATGTATAAGCAGTTGTTACATCACAAAAATGAACTAAGACCAGCAGAACAGGAATGAACTAATAAAACATCAGCAAAAGTACTGAATCAGTAAGTTAATACATAAAGCAATGCTACATTTCAGATGTGCTAAAAGTGATGTCATTAAAAATGATCTTTCATAGTCTTTTACTAGTATCTTATGTACAAATCTAAAGCAGGTCAAAGAATCAATGTTCAGAGAGAAGAGAAAGAGAAAACAGTCATTTTAACTGCTCAGATTGTTAAGCTTCATGTGTCTTGTCATGGATTGGTTGAACTTGTGTCTGTTTAAGGGCTGCTAGAGGTTTTATTTATCAAGAGCTGCACTTTCAACACATGTATCTGTGCATTTGGAGTAGAAACTTCACTCAGGGATTTTATTTCACTAAATTATGGATTGTAAAGAGACTTATAAATGACGTGGCAAAAAAAAAAAAAAGAAAAGAAAAAAAAGGTGATCTGTTATAAGTGAGTTAGTTGAGACTCATGCGGTGACTGACCGTGGTGTAATCACAGTGAATCTGGTCCTTACTGAAGGAGACTGTAGCGTCACTGAGAGACTCTTCATGCTTCTGGAAACTGACAGACGCGTACAGGAGCCCATCAGAGGGGATTGTGGGTAGTTCATCAGGACTGTTAATTTGAGTTGATCCAGGATCTGTGAGAGAATCACGTCTGCTGTCTGCACATGATGACTGAACATGGAGAAAATAGAGAGAAACATACTTTAAAAGGAGAAAACATTGCAGGAGCTATGTGGAAACACACAGACACACTCACCATTATATTGTTATCCTTTGTTCTCTTGTCTGATGTCAAGGTTATTCCTAATTAACCCCCCAAAAAAGAATCAATTAGTAAGACAAGGACAAACTAGGTCAAAATCAAATGTCTGCTGAAAGTGAGATTCAGGCAGCTCAAAAACACAAAATGTTTAATTATAAATGAAATGTGTATAAATGTGTGTGTGTGAGAGTCACCTCGTCTCTTGTGTGTTAATTTACACACAGTCAGAGTGAATCCACCAATCAGCAGCAGAATCACACACACACAAATAATGATGATCATGAAGGAATCTGAAAATACACAAACACATTGATAATAAAAGAGAAACACAGAAATACTTTGATACAGAGAGAACTGATTTATAGATTGAATCAGATGATCTGCATTCATTATACATTGAGGAGATTCTCCTTCACATCTCACTACTGGAGCCACTGCACTAAAACAGACTTTTAACACACATGATTTAGAATAGACTGTATTTACTACAATTAAATCATCATAATTAATTCCCTGAAAAAGTTGCAGCATGTATTTCAAGGTATAAAATTTACAGATATCTTACTGTGTACATATAAAGTATGGTATATAAAAAAAGCCACCAGGTGGAGAATAGATCTTGGTCAGTGTAGACACCACACTGAATTTTGTGTGGATAAAAATGAGGTCATGAGGGACTTCAGAACTTTCAAAACAGTTTTATAAAGTTTTGCAAAAATGTTTGTCAGCTGAACAATTGCCATGCTGTTCTACAAACAATTCTACAACCCAGTGAACACACTGTACTCATTTCTGTAAAATTAAACATGGTGCTTTCTTGACCAAGGTCTATCTCACCTGCACATCTCCTTTTCCCTCAACTGCCCATCAGGCTCATACATTTGTAGCACATACACATACATTGAAAAAAAAAGAAGAAAAAAAAAACAATCAGGGTTTTATCAGCAATGTCAAGGCTTCTTCGAAAAGGAAACTGAATAAGCAGGGTGTGAATACTTGGGATATCCCAAAAATATGAAAAACTTAATTTCAAAGATGATGATATAGATTCTTTTTTTCTCATGGAATCACTCTTCAAAGTTTTAACTGTGGAAAGACGTCAATAAAACAGTTTGTCACCAAACTTAACATTTATCTCATAAAAGTCATTCAGTGACTTTAGAGAAATATCTCTAAAGAGGAGTTTAGAAAAAAAAAAAAAAAACTCCCATACCATTATTGATAAGGTTGATCTGAATTTTGGTGGTCAGGGAGATGAAAGTCAAATGTGTGTCTCTGGTTTCTGCTCCACACCAGTAAACTCCAGCATCTCTCACGCTCACATCACTGATGCTCACTGTAAAAACTCTCTCTTCATTTCTCTCTGATGAACCATTCATTTCTGTCACTGTAGATGTGCTGATGTTCTGACAGATGTGATTATCATCCTCTTTGCAGAAATGAACTTTATGTTCCTCTGGGATCTGACAGGTGATGTTGACTTCTTCACCAAGATGAGCAGATTTAGTCTCTGTCTTTGGATATTTTGCATCTATAAAATAAAACAATTAAATAACATTCAGATCAGATAATTCATACATGCAAGATAAAGTATTTCATGTTCCTCACCGTCTGTGACGTTCAGCTGAAGTTCAGTGAAGCTCTCAGTATAGTGAGACACCTTCACTCCACACCTGTATGTTCCTGCATCTGCAGCTTTCAGCTCTCTAAAAAACACCATCAAGACTCCTGCTCTGGTGTCGTCATATAAAGAAACATCTCCATTCTCCATCCATTCATCCTGAACTCCTGGATTCTTCCTCTCTGAACATCCATCTGATTCTTTACAGATGTATTTTGGCTTGGTTTCATATTGAGGATGTTCACACTTGATCATCATACGACCTCCTGAGTATCCGCTTACTCTAGACACGCCCACTTTATCTGTCAATCACAAATATCACATCTAATTATTTTGGAGAACTTGTAGAAACTTTTATACCAGATTTCCATGAGAGTTTGCTATACTCACAAACAACATGTAGATGAACAGTATTAATAATGGAGTAACGGTACGATTGTCCTCTGATCCAAACTCCACATAAATAAACTCCTCCATCATCTGGTGTCACAGCAGTAATTCTGAATCTTTCTTCCTTATCCATTGAGCTGTAGATCATCTTTATAGAGTCTTTTCCTTCTTTGAATATGATCTTGGGATCATTAATGTGATCCTGTGAATATTCACAGCTGAAGGTGGCAGTTTCTCCAATATTCACCATCACTCTCTTTGACACTTTACAACATGAATCTGTCATTCACAAAATAAAGAAATACATTCACATATATAAAAGTTTTGAAATGATCAGGAATTTTGCTAAGACTTTGATTTTAAAATGACTGACCTTCTTTCACATGTAAACTCATATCAATGGACCATTTGCCATCAACCCCAATCCGGTAAGTTCCAGCATCTTGTGTGTTCAGTTCTCTAATGTAGATCATGAGGTTTCCATATTCATTGCAAATTAAAGTAAATCTTCCTTCATTAATCCATTGATCATGTTTCCTATAATTTATTATTGTTGTACTCTGTAGCTTTCTCATGTATTTAGCTTTGTCTCTATGCCAAGTTTTCCGTGAACTAACAAGAAGACTTCCTCCAGAATATCCAGTGACTCTAAAGCATCTCACTGCACCTGTCAATCAGATTGATACTGTGTTCAGAAACCTCATGAACAGAAAACAGCATCATTACTGCAGTGATGAAAGAGAAAAGCTCTGACCTGAGATCAGGTAGAAAGTGAAGAAGATGAGGAGGATCTTCATTGTGAGTTGAGTTCAGTCTTCTTTATGCTGAATGTTCTCTGTGTGAATCTCTCTGTCTCTACATCTGTCTGCTTTAGTTACTTCCTCTTTATTCAGCTCTTTATCAGTAATGAGCAGCTTTACTGGCCCCTCCCACCATCAGCACTGACTGAATATTACATTAATCACACTGAAAGAGCGCCACCTAGTGGAGGATACAGTGTCTGATACTGAGAGATCATACAGGTTTCATCTTCTCTATATAAGGACTAATGACACTGAAGATAATTGATCAGCATTATTTAAATCTTCCACTAGAGGGCGACAGTATAATTTACATGTAAGGTGTCTATAGGGGGCCTAAGCAAAATTACAAGGCAGCTTCAAGATTAAAATAATATAAAATAAAGGGTTATATATAAATAAAAGAAATGCTAAATTGCACGGTATGCTGCAGTTGAAAATATATCACATACAACTGACATAATTCATATATCAAGGAGGCATAGGTGGAGAGTGAACCAACTCTAGGGTAAGGCTAGATGCGATTCCTCCATAAAAACACATTTAAATAGAATGTCATGAAAGAGTTAGGCATGTCGCTTATCAATAACCTACACATTTCAGCATAAACGCACTTGTTATTAAAATGGCTATGTTCACAAACCAATATTTGAACAGGCAAGCATATGCATGATTTGGGATGGTGGCCAGTTTGAATAATAAATAACCATTGCCACGGTCACCATCTGTCTCACCTTCCCTGTACTCCATTTCCCATCATCCCTCCTTCAGATAACCTGCTCACGCTCAGCAATAACCTGCACCTGATCGTCATCACCTACATCAACAGTAACAGTAATATACCGTAGGAAACAATGCATTCTGGGTGATATGTCATTTCTGAGAAAGTAGCCTACAGGCAGAGATGGGCACAAATACATCAAAAAGTATTTAGTTACAAATTACAAATACTTACTCATGAAATGTATTTAAATAAAATACAAAATACTGCTGTAAATACAAGTAATTTGTAATTTGAAAATACAAAAATACAAACAAAATATACACGCAATCATATGAAGTGTGAGAGTAACAGTGGAGTTAGATGCACATAAGAGAGTTACTCTCAGTTGCTATGTATAGCCAAAGCATTCAAAAAGCACTATTGAACTGTAGCATTAAAGTAAGAAATTATACAGAAATTGAATAAAGATGTAAAAACACTGCACAGTCCTCACTGTAACAATTAAATATAGACTGATGATCCTTATAAAGATACTAAAATTATTCAGTCAGAAGTAGTGAGTTATTTTGTCCTTTTTTTGTTGCTTGATTCACATTAATGACAGACAGCAGCAGGTTTATTAGGCTGCTGTCACTTTAAGAACGAACGCACAGACTGGATATACTTACGGTTACATTAACTTAAGACATGACCGACCGTGTTTTCACCTGCAATTAATCAGAATGTTATTTTTTATTACTTGACCTGCCCATCTGTGGATTATCTGCAGCGCCCGTGGATATAACTGCGATCTGCGTATCACTAGACAGCGCATGTCATGCTTTAGCTAGCAAGTCAATTCACAAGTTCTAGCCATTTGCGTTAATCTTCTGTCCTATAATGACATTCAGTGAATAATATCTGATAGTTTATTTTACTAGATACTTTACCTTAAAAGATTAGTTTACTTTCATATTAAAATTTCCTGATAATTTACTCACCCCCATGTCATCCAAGATGTCCATGTCCTTCTTTCTTCAGTCGAAAAGAAATTAAGGTTTCTGATGAAAACATTCCAGGATTATTCTCCTTATAATGGACTTCAATTGACCCCAAACAGTTGAAGGTCAAAATTACAGTTTCAGTGCAGCTTCAAAGGGCTTTAAACAATACCAGACGAGGAATAAGGGTCTTATCTAGCGAAACAATCCGTCATTTTCTAAAAGAATAAAAATGTATATGCTTTATAAACACAAATGATTGCCTTGCAAGTGCTTCCGCCAGACTGCCTTCCGTATTCTTCAAAAAGTTTACGCTGTATGTCCTACACCTTACCTATTCAAATTACGGAAAAAACGTAACTGGTGCCGCATTCATTCCATAATTTGAATAGGACTGAAGAAAGAAGGACATGGACATCTTGTATGACATGGGGGTGAGTAAATTGTCAGGAAATTTTAATATGAAAGTGAACTAATCCTTTAAAGCAGTTTGACTGAGCACAAAAGCAGCTTCTTTACCTGCTTCTGACCTTGCTGTGCAAAGTAAAACAGATGTCAGTCACGAGCTCAGCAACTGAAACAGCAGCCGCCTTTTACGGTGCATTCACACTGGGCGTCGGCGTTAACGCTTTCCATTTACTTTGAATGGATGATGTCATGCTGTCACGTTTCCGCCCACTGCTGTTTCCTTCCACTCCCCACCAGAGGTCTCTGTTTCACCATTAAGGCTTTTTCATTTCACACATGCAGGCACTTCACTCTGGACTACATTTCCCACAATCCCTCAGCTAGGCACTGATCACACTCACACCTGTTTCCCATCAGGTTCCCTTTATAAGCTGCACTCACACACACACACACATTGCTGAGTATTGTTTAGCCCTTTGTTTGCATTCCGTCTGTTCCTTGTCCTGCCTAGCCTTGCCTGTGTTTTTGACCCTGGACTGATTCCTTGTTTGATGATCATTTGCGGCCTGTCTTGACCTCTGGCTGTGTTTTGGGTTACTCTTTTGCCTTGCCCTCTTGTATCTGTTTGCTGGTGTTTGACCCTCTGCCTGTACGACTACGCTCTTCCTATTTTATTAAAGCCTGCATTTGGATCTCCAACTCCATTTTTCAAGTGCCAACACAAGTGTCAGCCAATCAGATCACCTTATGCAAATACCCTAGTGCAGACGCTAGCCAATTGCATTCACGCAACACCGGAAAGTAATGTGATAGTCTGTTGTCACTATGATGACCGCGTCACCCCTAAGCTTCAGACACACGCTCCGTCAAGCGTTTACGCCTATGCCCCTTGTGAACGCAGTGTTACAGTTCCTCCTGAACCAAAACAATGAGCTTATGCTGCATTCACACCATAACTACAGTAATTAGGAGATGGCAACCCATGACGTTACACTCGGAGTGGTCCGTGACTCGAATTTATGCGTTTCAATGGCAACACTATCAACGCCGAAATGAATCTGCAGCAGTGGTACAGGTCAGAGCTCTTTAAGTTGTTTATGTTCATTATTATTGTAATGTTATGTGCTGTGAGACATGAAGTAATTTAATGCCGTCTCTCGTGACGCTTTTGCTCCCTGCTGTGTGCGTTCAAGTGTTTTGGAGGCGTGGCTTTGGAGACGCTCTGAAGGGAGGTTGAGATCTTATGCTTTCAAAGCTAGCTCACTATTGCTAGCCCCTTCGAAAATGACCTACCCTACCTTTAATTCTGGTATTGTATGTGAGAATAAAATATCTGAATGTATTTTAAGTATTTTAAATACAAATATTTTCTCTCAAAGTATTTAATTACAAATTACATTTAATTTTTTCTATGTTAAGGAAAATACAAATTACAAAATACTCAAAAGTAATTAAATACGTATTTTAAATACATTTAATTAAAATACTGCCCATCTCTGCCTACAGGAATATACTGTGAATAGGTAACAGGGCACACCTGGGGGAGACGATCAGGGAGAAATCAACATGAAAAACTACAACAGACTACAAAGATTGAAGACAGAACAGGACACAGGGATTATAATCTAGTTATACATTTGTTTTTATCATCCATAAATCAGAAAATACTGTCAACAGCCAGAGGGGAAAACAGGTTGACCATATTTTTAAAAGTAAAATGTCAGTGTGATCTCCTGCTGGTGGAAGAGAGTCGTTCAGATGTTCAGCATCGCGGACATCAGCTGATCTGGAGCACATGACTGAGATTCATCACCACACACAAACACACTCACAGTCTGTTCAGATGAGCTCCTGTTCTCATAGACCTCACATTACACTTCAGAAAAACCTTATGGTGCATAAATGACCTTCAATGAAACACATTACACAAATCAACAAATTACAAATCAGTTTATTTGGAAAGATATGAGTTTTGTGTAGAGAATAATGTATAAAAGCAATAATACCCGTGAAGCCGAAGTTTACAGTGATTTTAGAACATCACGTGCCTATAACGCCCCTCAGCTGTTGTAAAATCACTGCGCCACCTAGCGGAGTTTACAGTGTTTGATACTGAGAGCTCATACAGGTTTTCACGCTCACTATCCACCTTATTTTTTAACATATAAGAGCAAGCGAGGACGTTTCGCACATTCACAGAAAACAGCTTAATTCCGCGTTACAAAATAAAGTGGATAATAAGGTAATAATTCAAAACAGAAGGTTGAAATAATGTACCATAACGAAAATGCTAAAGATACAAAATATACCATGAAATATACCATATACAAATAACAAGATTTCAGATCATCAGAGGTTCATCAGCTGAAGTCTGAGTCTGATTGCTGCTTCTGTCACTTTAACAGGCAGTTGTGGATTCAGCACCACGGACAGCAGCTGTCAATCAAACTTCAGCATCACTGATGACAGTTTAACAACACAAACTGAACAAAGAGTGAAATGCTGAGACTTGACTTTATTTGCTTCATCTTTAACTTTGGTTTTTATAAACATCTACATGAACAATGAGTCAATGGAATTATCACATATTATACAAAAGTTTCATTCCTTCAGATTGACTCTGAGATTTCAAATCTAAATGAAGCATGTAAATCAGTGTCATTTATAATTCATCAAAACAGAACAAAATAATAATAGTAATAATAATAAAATCCACCTACACCATCAACTTCCATACAATACAACTAAAGTTCACTGAAATAAAACCAAGAAATCAGACATTAACTCAGATTTACCACTAGATGGAGCAGAAGGATTCAATCAGAAGTCTGAAATTAAAAGCTAATTTTCAGAAACAGAAGAGGAGAAATCACCAATGAATTATTCCTGAGAGAGAAAAAAAAGGTCCAAACAGTCATTCTGGCAGGACTTTTAGCTTTTGAAAAGCAAGCAGACATTTTAACAAAGATTCACGACTGCAGTTGGTAACAAAAATAGTTTTGAACTTGTTCTCTGTGATGTTGTGAAGTTATTGTACATGCAGCAGAAGCACTGTGACCTCTAAAACCTCTGGTTTCATGTCCTGAAAAAAAAAAAAAAAATAGATAGAAGAATTGTGTAGTACTATAAATAATATTTTCATATATTACACAAATTCACAGCATCTCTTTATGGAGTGTAAAGCGTGTATCCGTCGTTACTAAGAAACCATTTCCTGTTTTTATCACACTTGCAGGAGGCTGAAGGGTGTTGGCTTGACCAACAGAATATAAATAGAGCAAAAAAAAAAAAAAACACAAGAGTTTGTCATGTTAGTTTCTCTTCATCACACTGACCACATGTTAAAAACCCTGCAAAACTTTACAAACACACAAGTTTTGCACGAGCATTAACTGCTCACATGACCTTTAGATCATGACAACATCAAACCATTAATTTACAAACAGAGTGAATCCATCAGTCAAGAGCACAATTACACACACACACACACACACACACACACACAGTTGTTGCTTGTATAAAATAGAATTAACACAAATATACAGTACATAATTAAACATTACAAATATATTTTTTTTTTTTTATGAAAGTAAAATAATAGTCCAGTCACACACAAACATAGATCATAAAAGTAGTTCAGCCTTTTTAATATTTAAATAAGCAAAACTAATTATTTGTTTATTTTAATTATGAAACATCTTCAGTAATCACAAGGCAGTCTTTGTCTTCTGTCCACAGACAATGTTCATCATCTCTCTCTGTGGGTTTCCTGAGTGAGTATTTGATCTTCAGTCAAAATGAACTGAAACCCTGAACCTTCACCTGTTTTCTGTGGCTTTGAGCTGGACTGATCGTCACACAAACACAAAAACACCTCCAGAGATCATGAGAAACTTTGTAACCAGAAAGATTTTAAAAGGCTTAGCTTGTATATTTAACATGTTTAAAGATTTTCAAGAATGATGAAAGTTGTGAAAGTAAGTTTGGTTATAACCTGCATCTGACAAAATGTCCCTTTGAAGACGTGTCCTTATTTGGAAAAAGATGTTTTTGTGTTAGTGTGTAGTAATTATAGTCAGTGTGTGTTCATGAAGGACAGCATCACCTCATCTTAATAAACACTCAGTCACAGTGAATCCTCCAATCAGCAGCAGAGTCGAACACATAGAAATAATGTTGAACAAAGAGAAATCTGAAAAATACAAAAAAAAAAAAAAAACATAAAAGTGATGATTAGAGAGAAATGGGAGTGTACAGACTGGGTTAAAGGATTAGTTCACTTTAAAATGAAAATCAGCCCAAACTTTACTCACCCTCAAGCCATCCTAGGTGTATATGACTTTCTTCTTTCTGATTAACACAGTCACAGAAATATTAATGAATATCCTGAAGCATCCAAGCTTTATAATGGCAGTGATAGGGTTCAATGAGTATGAGCTGAAGAAAGTCCCTCCATCCACATCCATCCATCATAAACGTACTCCACACGGCTCCGGGGGTTAATAAAGGCCTTCTAAAGCGAAGCAATGTGTTTGTGTAAATTTCCATATTTAAAAAAGTTATGAAGTAAAATATCTATCTTCAGCCAGACTGCCTTCCGTATTGAAGTTATGAAGAAAGTGTAAACTGGTGTCGCGTCAGTTACACTTTTTCCGTAAGTTGAATAAGGAAGGAGTAGGAAGTAGCGTAAGCTTTGTGAACTGCAAGAGTTTTACACTTTCTGTGAACACTGAATACAAAAGGTGGCTCGTGCGGAAGCTAGATGTTTTAATTCATAACTTGTTAAATATGGATTTTTTTTTACACAAACGCATCGCTTTGTTTCAGAAGGCCTTTATTAACCCTCCAGAGCCATGTGGAGTATGTTTATGATGGATGGATGTGGATGGAGACACTTTATTCAGCTCGTACTCATTGATCCCGTTCACTGCCATTATAAAGATTGGATGCGTCAGGATATTTATTAATATTTCTGCGATTATGTTCATCACAAAGAAGAAACCCAGATAGCAAGCAATGATCGAAATAATGTTAAATCAATGTTAATGTGTCAACGTTAACCGCATTGAATCAATATCACTTTTGCACCCGCAATTAATGTTGAAAAAATGTTGAAATTTCAACAAAAAATCAATGGAAATGGCATTGATGTTGGTTCAACATCATGCTTGCATGAAACACAACTACAACTGACTTAAAGCCACACAGCCTGAAATTAACTTAAGATAAAAGACAATAAATCTCTCAAGATCTCAGCAGAAGTTCTTTTTGAGAATTAACAGAGGTTTAGATGTTGATGTTTTATTGAAAATATTTGGTCACCATTTTGGTGGTCAGTGGTTCCTTTAATTGGGCAGTTTGACTCTTGTCTTTTCATGTGAGTTTGTGGTCTTTGTAACAATATTTACCAAAACACATAATTTGTTGCAAAGAAAGCCAGAAACAAAATGATCCAGTAATGTAGTTTTCTGCCTCATAAAGCAGAGTAGTTTACTAACCTTGTTCCTAAAAAAGTGGTTATTTGTTATTAAGATATCATATTCACCAATAATACTTTTTTGTCACGGATCATATTCTGAATTTTTTTTTAAAATACATTATGGGAAAAAAAATATTTTGACACACACAGACATCAAGAATCAGCATATGAATCTCAACAATGGTGACATCCTTCATGCCGCAATGCATGCTGGGAGCCACCATAGTATACAACTCATGACTCCCAGCATGCATTTGCGGCATGAAGCATGTCACCATTGTTGAGATTCATATGCTGATTCTTGATGTTTGTGTGTCTAAAGATATGTCGCACTTTAAATGTAACGATTCAGAATGTCTGATCTGTAGCAAGAAAATGTTGTTGGTGAACATAATCTATTAAAAACAAACACATAGTTTTGGTCAGGAGTACAGTTAATAAGTGATTTTGCTTTATGATGATGAAAACTATATCACGCGATCATCTTTGTTTCTGGTTTTATTTGCAACAAATTATGTGTTTTGGTAAACACGGTTACAAAAACACAAACTCACACAAAAAGCCAAGAGTCAAACTGCCCAATTAAAGGAACCACTGACCACCAAAATGGTGACCAAACATTTTCAATAAAACATCAACATCTAAACCTGTTCATTCTCAAAAAGAACTTCTGCTGAGATCTTGAGAGATTTATTTTCTTTTATCTTCAGTTGATTTCAGGCTGTGTGGCTTTAAGTCAGTTGTAGTTGTGTTTCATTTTCTGAGAGTTCAAGCATGATGTTGAACCAACATCAATGCCATTTCCATTGATTTTTTGTTGAAATTTCAACATTTTTTCAACATTAATTGCGGGTGCAAAAGTGATATTGATTCAATGCGGTTAACGTTGACACATTAACATTGATTTAACATTGTTTCGACCATTACTTGCTATCTGGGAAGTCATATACACCTAGGATTGTTTTTTTTTTTTTTTTTTTTGGTCAAATTTTGGCGTTTTGAATTAAAGATAGCCTATAGGCTACCATTTACAAGATTCATATTATTCAAAACTGAACGTGACAAGACAAGAAACAGCTGTTATAAGATTAGAAGTGAATGTGTGTAGATTTTAAAATATCTTCTATCCATATTTTTTTCTGCAAGTTCTGCAACCAGTAAAATTATCTTAATTTTTCTTAAAAAAAAAGTACTACATAAAAATAATTCATTACAACATTTTTTTTTCTTACCCTGTTTTACAGTGAGATTGACTTTAGTGATGATGTGAGCTCCACACCAGTATATCCCAGAGTCCTCTTCTCTCAGATCAGTGATGTTTACAGTAAAGACTCCAGTAGAAGCTTCATCACTGAAAGAGAATCGATCATCTCTGATCGTCTCCAATGAAACTCCATCCTTCACACACATGGAGGGTTCATGTGCTTTGCAGAAGAGTTTCTGATGTTCATCATGATGTTTGCACTGGATTGACATGTCGTCTCCTTCATACTTAGTCAAGTTCAGCTCTGGAAACGATGAGAAATATAAGAACATCAATTCACAGCCATAGTTTGACATATTCAGATGATAAACCTTCCTCACCCTCGTTCATGATGACGATCAGATGAGTGTAAAGATAATTCACGTCTCTCTCTAATGTCACTGCACACCAGTATTTCCCAGCATCCTCTGCTGTCAGTCCAGTGATGGTCCCAGTGAAGACACTTGCAGTGACGTCATCATTCAGAGTCAATCTGTCAGTCTTGGTCTCTTTCTCTTCATTGAGAGTATTTCTATCTCTAGTGGAGCACTTCCCCTTACAGAGAGACTTTGACTTTGATTTATAGATTGAATCATAAGGGCAGATGATCTCAGCAGATTCTCCTTCACGTCTCACTACTGGAGCCACTGCAAACAAACAAACACAGACATTTAACACACATGATTCTGAATATACTGTATTTACTACAATGAAATTATCTGAATTCACTCACTGATGAGGTTGAGCTGAATTTTGGTGGTCAGGGAGATGAAAGTCAAATGTGTGTCTCTGGTTTCTGCTCCACACCAGTAAACTCCAGCATCTCTCACGCTCACATTACTGATGCTCACTGTAAAAACTCTCTCTTCATTTCTCTCAGATGAACCATTCATTTCTGTCACTGTAGATGTGCTGATGTTTTGACAGATGTGATTATCTTCCTCTTTGCAGAAATGAACTTTATGTTCCTCTGGGATCTGACAGGTGATGTTGACTTCTTCACCAAGATGAGTGGATTTAGTCACACCCTTTGGATATTTTGCATCTATAAACCAGGACAAAAAAGATCATAACAGATACTTCCCAGATAGCAAGCAATGATCGAAACAATGTTAAATCAACGTTAATGTGTCAACGTTAACCGCATTGAATCAATATCACTTTTGCACCCGCAATTAATGTTGAAAAATTGTTGAAATTTCAACAAAAAAATCAATGGAAATGGCATTGATGTTGGTTCAACATCATGCTTGCACTCTCAGAAAATGAAACACAACTACAACTGACTTAAAGCCACACAGCCTGAAATCAACTGAAGATAAAAGAAGACAATAAATCTCTCAAGATCTCAGCAAAAGGTCTTTTTGAGAATGAACAGGTTTAGATGTTGATGTTTTATTGAAAATGTTTGGCCACCATTTTGGTGGTCAGTGGTTCCTTTAGTTGATTTTTTTGTTGAAATTTCAACATTTTTCCAACATTAATTGCGGGTGCAAAGGTGATATTGATTCAATGCGGTTAACGTTGACACTTTAATATTGTTTTGATCATTGCTTGCTATCTGGGTTCATACATGCAAAATAAAGTATTTCTGATTCCTCACCATCTGTGATGTGTATATGAAGTTCAGTGAAGCTCTCAGTATAGTGAGGCACATTCACTCCACACCTGTATGTTCCTGCATCTGCAGCTTTCAGCTCTCTAAAAAACACCATCAAGACTCCTGCTCTGGTGTCGTTATATAAAGAAACATCTCCATTCTCCATCCATTCATCCTGAACTCCTGGATTCTTCCTCTCTGAACATCCATCTGATTCTTTACAGATGTATTTTGTCTTGGTTTTGTATTGAGGATGTTCACACTTGATCATCATACGACCTCCTGAGTATCCGCTTACTCTAGACACTTTATCTGTCAATCACAAATATCACTTTATATGTACATCAAACTATAACATCTCTATTTGGTTTTATTCAAGTCAAATATTTTATTAAGAATAACTAATTCAACATGACTGTATTGGGTTATGGTAATGAAAAGTAACATCTAGACATATCTACTGTACTCACTCATAATAATATGTAGATGAACAGTATTAATAATGGAGTAACTGTATGAGTGTCTGTTGATCTGAACTCCACATAAATAAACTCCTCCATCATCTGGTGTCGCAGCAGTAATCATCACAGTCATAAATTGTTGATCTTTTCTATCAGACATACTGAACCTCCTGTTCTTACTCCATGTGCTGTACATCATCTCAATGGAGTTTTTTCCATCTTTGAAGATTATCTTGTCATCATTAATATGATTCTGTGAATATTCACATTTGAAGATGGCAGCCCTTCCATTCTTCACCTCCACCCACTTTGCCTTGTTACAGCATGAATCTGTCATTTACACATAATAGAACATTTTTATATAATGATATTTTATTTAGTAGTTTTGAGGACTGTGCTAGATATATAACTAGGGTGACCATACTTCCTCTTAAAAAGCGATTTCTATATCATCACACATGTCCAGGATTTGGCTTTTTTTTCATATTGTGTTTTTAATGTGCTCTCTATAGTCATCATACATTATATGTACACGTACTTGGGTCTTTTCTGCCTTCTCACAATATGTACACTCTAAGAAGAAATGTGTAGAATAATGACTCTAGCACTCTAGTTTACACATTTTCAATAGTTTACACATTTACAATTGTCAATATTGCATAAAAATGTGTTGGAAGAATTCAACTGTTTTACACATATGTGTAGTTTTAAAATGAACACAACCTGTGTATTTGTTCACAGCATAAACACAATCTGTGCAGCTAAGAACACCTGTAATGTGTTAATATTTGCACATTTACACAACTTTGTGTTAATTTCAGAGGTGAAGACCAGACCTCCAATACCAAGACCATTCAAGACCAGAGGTGTAGACGAGACCAGACTTTCCAAGACCAAAACAAGACCAATCAAGACCAATGTTCAAGACTATTGAACATTAATGATGAACACCTGATGTTAACAAGCAGAATCACCAAAGGAGAAAATCAAAAATTTTAAGTCACCATGGAGATCTTGGTTTGCTTTAGTTGGGCTCTTGTCCCTTGACCTTTTAATATTAGATTTTGTTTGGCTGTTGTAACTGAGTTATAACAGCCAGACATGCAAAGAGAAAAGATGATCAGGTGTTGTTGGTTATGTTTTCAGTTAATTGTTATTTGACCTGAATTATTGAGCTCATTTAGAACCCAATCCCTGGATTTACATTATTGATTACAGCAGCACTGTGATTCGACAGCAGAAGATCAGCTTTTTCAATATAACCCAAAGGATTTCGCAAAAGTTGTTCTGATCAAAAAAAAATAAAATAAAATAAATAAATAAACAAAAATTTTTCTTTTAGGCACGCACAGACATCAAGAATCAGCGTATGAATCTCAACAAGGGTGACAAGCAACATATTCTGATAAAAATATCAACTATGAACATTAGAAAACAAGCTACTAAAAAGTCACATAACAGCAAAAAATAAAATAGTGAGAATAAAGGAAATTACTAAGACAATTCAGATCATAATTTATTCATGCATGATGGGAGCCATGGATGGATTTTCATTTGTGGCACCCAGAATGCACTGCAACATGCCTTATTATCCTCACCACTGTTGAGATTCATATGCTGATTCTTGATGTATGTGTGTGCCTAAAAGAAAGTTTTTTTTTTTTAAATAAATCAGAACAACTTTTGAGAGATCCCTTGGATTATATTAAGAAAAGCTGATCTTCTGCTGTAGAATCACAGTGCTGCTGTAATCAATAATGTAAATCTAACTCAGAGATTGGGCTTTAAATGAGTTCAGTGGTTCAGGTCAAATAATGATTATGTAAAAACATAACCAACACCACCTGATTATCTTTTCTCTTTGTTTGGTTGGTTGGTTGTTATAATTAAAATTACAACAGTTCAAACAAAATGTAATGTTAAAAAGTCAAGGGTCAAGAGCTCAACTAAAGCAAACCCTGATCTCATGATGGTGACTTAAAAATTGTGATTTTCTTTGGTGATTCTGCTTGTTAACAGCAGATCACCTTCCTGACACATTTACGGTGTTAAAATCATCACACAATGAATGTGTCAAAATGAACACAACTAGTGTTGTTCCTAAACTCACACACTGATGTGTAAGAATTTAGCCGATTTGAGTTGTTTTTTAACAAATGCTTTTTGACACATTCTTAATGTCTGTGTTTGACACAGTGAATGTGTCAAAATTAACACAAGTGTTGTCCCAAAACACAAGCACTGATGTGTAAGACTTTTTTTTGACTGGACTTGATAAAGAGACCATTGAAAATTTGATCTTCATGTTCAGAAGTAGCACAGGTGTTATTTGTTGTTGTTTTCCTCTTTCCTTCAATGATTCTGCCTGTTAACAGCAGGTGTTCATCACTTGTGCTTGATTAATGACTTAATTATCTCATTAACTTCCCTCTTGAATGGTTTTGGTCTCGGTCTCGGAGGGTCTGGTCTTGACTACACCTCTGGTTAACCTTCCTGACACATTCACTGTGTTAAAATCTTTGACTCAGTGAATGTGTCAGAATTAACACAACAAGTGTTGTCCCTAAACTCACACACTGATGTGTAAGAATTTAACACATTTTGAGTCAGTTTTAACACATCCTGTCTGAGTGTATGATCCCTGCATGCTATTGATCAAAGTGTTTCTCAATCAGCATCAGTAATATTATGGTGATTGTGAATTCACAAAGAAACTTCTTGCATTCCACTGCACTGCTTTTAAATAGTTTTTCTTTGTAAACATGCTTTACACTGACGTCTTTGACCATCACGCACATGACCGCCATGTTTCAAAGATGTCAAGTTAAAAGAAGTTAAACTATAGAAAACAACGTGTCTCATATGCGCCCTCAACTCTTTTTCACCCACATAAATGCGTTCAGTGCAAACTGCCCACTAAAAGAAGTGCTGAGCAGGAACGGATGGTGGATCTCTTTACATTGCCCAAGTGAAAATGTAAATCAATGGACAAATTGGACAAAAATCCATGTGCCTTTGTACATGCACTGAGAAACTGTTTTCATTCATCCAATTTAAAAAAAAAAAAAAAAAAAAAAAAAAAAAAAAATTGGTTAATGGTTCACATCTATATTTTATAACTTGAGCAAATGAAAAATAAATACCTTGCCCTAAACAGTATTTTAGCAGTCTATGAAAACTATTTTTTAAAACCTGGCTCAAAGTATATTATTCTTGTTGAAGAAAGTCAATTAATTTAAATTCTATTTTTGATCTAAACAAAAAGATATAGATTTAATCATAACAAAAAATTTCATTTAAGAAATATGTATTAGAAATTATTTGCTTTATCCAATCAAATAGATATAAATTTAATTAAACAATTTTTCATTTTTCTATATTTTAAAAATACAATTTAAAAGAAATTATTTGATTTAAACAAATAAAAGGATATGGATTGTTACGTGTTAGCTAGGGTTGGGCCGATAGACGATGCCATCATCCATCGCAGATGCTGACAGGGGGCGGAGCCAGACATTCTAAACATTCGGTGCTTAGCCCAAATCTATTTTGTCCAATGACATTTTAATTTTCTGTTAACAGCTTTACTGACGTGAAAGGAGCTTTGTTGTAGTATGCTTGAGTAAAGTTCATAAAATGTACATTATTTCCCACTGGAATTTGTAAAACTATGTTGGGTGTACCTCCTCTAGGGGGGTCCGGAGGCATGCCCCCTGGAAGAAAATTTTGTACATTTTAAGGTTATTGCATCAATCTGGTGCACTTTGGGAGCTCAAAATTAAGAGCTTCAACCCATGTACAGTGTACAAATTGAACAAAGAAACAGCATTGTACCTGGACATTAAAGAGGGTTCAAACATCATTTTAGTTGTGATATAGAGTCTCAGTCTACATTGTGTTTTAGGATGCCAATTATTACAATAATCCCAGATAGCAACTTTGTGTCGGCCCACATCTGGCACATGCAGAATGATGATCTGGGCCACATGTGGCAGGAATGATGGCACTTGGGCTGACCGCTCCTGTTTGCCAGATCTGGGCCACAAGCAGGCCATAGAAATGCCACATGTTAGCCAAGAGCAAAGAAATAAAACAGCTGGACCTTATCTGATTCACAAAATCTGTGTATATTATTTATAGAGTCATCTCAGCATTAACAAGCCTGTTATCAAGCAGAATCACTGAAGGAAATAAGAAAAAAGAAACGAGCAGAAACACAACTACAACTTTCTTCAGCCACAGCCTTAGATGAAATCAACTGAAGATAAAAGACATTAAACCTCTGAAGATCTGATTAAACAGCATTACCAGCTTCACTCATTACTAACCAGACTGACTTTATTTCTGCCATTCATTTACAGAAGTACTTATTGAAAATTAACATAAGTTTAACTCTCATGTTTGTTTCATTTGAGGTTACCATGATAGTGAGCAGTAGCAAAGAAAGCTGGCGTGTGATTGAGTGATGATATTTTGTTATCATCATGAAATAGCCTGCTTCACTGATGTCATTTGAGCATAACTGTTACTGCAACATGAGATCCAGATGTATTGCCAAAATCTGTTAGAAGGTGAACAAAAAAAAAAAAAGAACACAAAAAAGCAAACTACAATGACAAACACAGATATCAGTAATCAGCATATGAGTCTCAACAATGGTGACAATAAACTAAATATTTAGACAATCAATCTTTGTGTGTCACATCAAAGTACTTTTTATTTTATTTAAATTCTGCAATACAGGGGGATCACAGTGTTTCTAATATTAATGGCACAAAATTTTAACATTTAAACAACAACAGCAAAATCATCCATAGTTAACGGCCAACACCTGATCTCATTTCTGTTGCTACTGCAAATGTGTTTGACAAACACGCTATCACAGCAGCCAAAATAAACAAATACATGGTAAAAGTTAAGAGGCCAACTAATGGAAACATCAATCTCAATCATGGTAACCTCAAATAAAACAAACATGAGAGATAAACCTCTGTTAATTCTCAATAGGAACTTCTGTAGACGTGTGACAGAAATAAAGTCAGTCTGGTTAGTAATAAGTGAAGCTGGTAATGCTGTTTGTTGAGTTGTTTAATCAGATCTTCAGAGGTTTAATGTTTTTTATCTTCAGTTGATTTCATCTAAGGCTGTGGCTGAAGTCAGTTGTAGTTCTTGTGTTTCTGCTTGTCTCTTTTTTTTCTGTTTCCTTCCTTCCTTCAGTGATTCTGCTTGATAACTGGCTTGTTAAAGCTGAGATGACTCTATAAATAATATATAAAGATTTTGTGGATCAGATAAGGTCCAGTTCTGGTTTATTTCTCTGCTCTTGGCTGACATGTGCATTTCTATGGCCTGCTTGTGGCCCAGATCTGGCAAACAGGAGCGGTCCGCCCAAGTGCCATCATTCCTGCCACATGAGGCCCAGATCATCATTCTGCATGCGCCAGATGTGGGCCGGATCTGGGCCGACACAAAGAGAGAAGATAGAGAATTCATCCCACTTTTGATTGTCACCATTGTTGAGATTCATATGCTGATTGTTGATGTCTGTGTGTGTCAATTTTTTTTCTTAGTGCTCGTGTCTATTAAAATCTTCTGTTTGCTGCAGGAACTCATGCTGTAGTAAGCAGAGTTTATAATGTAAATGTATTAAAAGCACAACACAATTGTAAGATTAAAACAATATCAGGCCATTTCATGATGACCACAAAACAATCAACAGACAACCATCATCACTTGATGTCATTTTGCTTTAGCTTCCTTTGCTACTGCAAATGTGTTTAACAAACACACTGTCACAGCAGCCAGAAAAGACAAATGTATAATAAGAGTAAAGCCAGGTGCACACTGTGCGATTTATAATAGTTCTTTAGGATTGTTGCTTGTCAGACTGTATGTTCATGATCCTCATGTCACACTGTGGGATCTCAGCCGTCATATATGTCAGACTGTACAACAGTCAAGAAGTGTTAAAAACAGATGCGCGCATGAAAACTCGTCCGGAGTTTTACATCATCAACCCATACACGTTCGGTGACTATGAGCTGCATTACATGCAGGACAGAAATGGTGGTTAATAAAGACATTTCTATTGTTATTTTTGATAACGGCTTGTCTTGAAAAACGAAGACAATTTGACGTTCATCGTAGGAGAAGTCACACTGCAGGACTGTGTGCCAAATCTTCTGACACTGTCAGAATTTCATCAGAGGTAAAATTTGATTGCAACGGTCATTAATCAGCTGTCTGTGAACATGTCAAACAAGTGATCAAAGACTACAGATTTTAGCCTAGGATTACGGGAATCTTTTAGGATTCTCAAAATTTGTCTCAGATATGGGCGTGCTGGTCGGGAGGCGTCCGGCCAGCGGGACCGTGACAGTTAAGGGGTTAATTCTCAACAACAACTTTTGTAGATGTCATATTTATTTATGTAGATGAACATAAATAAAATCAATCTGGTTAGTAATAAGTGAAGCTGGTAATGCAGTTTGTGGAGTTGTTTAATCCTCCTCTGTTGAGATCTTGAGAGATTTAATGTCTTTCATCTTCAGTTGATTTCATCTAAGGCTGTGGCTGAAGTCAGTTGTAGTTCTTGTGTTTCTGCTCGTCTCTTTTTCTGTTCTCTTCTTTCCTTCAGTGATTCTGCTTTTAAACAGGCTTATTAAGGCTCAGATGACTCCATGCTTAATATTCACAGATTTTGTGGCTCAGATAAAGTCCAGTTTAGGTTTATTTCTTTGCTCTTGGCTGACATGTGGCATTGCTGTGGCCTGCTTGTGGCCCAGATCTGGCAAACAGAAGCCACCCACACAAGGACCATAATTCATTGCAGCATGTGGGCCAGATCATCATGCCACATGTGCCAGATGTGGGCCGGATCTGGGCAGACACAATGTTGCTATCTGGGATACAACTGACTTCAGTCACAGCCTTCGATGAAATCAACTGAAGATAAAAGACATTTAAGCTCTCAATATTTGATTAAACAACTCCACAAACTACAAAATGTTACAAGCTTCACTCATTACTAACTAGACTGACTTTATTTCTGTCATACATCTACAGAAGTTCTTATGAGAATTAACAGAGGTTTAGATGTTGATGATTTATTGAGATTCATTTGAAGTTACCATCTTTGAGGTGACTGTTGGCTTTAATTGAGCTCTTGACTTTATTGCATTAGTTGTTATTTGGCTGTTTTAATTGAGTGTTTATGAATCACATTTGTTATGGCATAAATGTCAAGAGAAAAAGATCCATGTGCAGTTTACAATTTATTCCAGTAATCCATAAAATAGATGAACACAGATAACAGCAAACACGAGTAAAACACCAAGGGTACAAGGATTACATTCAACGACTGACAAACCACAACTGAGACACAAGCACTACTTATACATAGGAACAAACAAGCTTAACAAGGGGAAGTGGTCCAATAAGTGTCCATGGTGACAAACAAGGGAACAGCAGCAGGGAAACAAGAGGTGAACACAACAATTGAGACAGGGGACACAGGCAGGGATCATTACAAAATGAGATAACAGTGAACAATGCTGTTTTTTTCCAGCATTTATAAATCTAGATTAATCCTAATTTCTAATTGCGTACTCTTATAGAAATACATTTTAACATTCCAAGCTGTATAAATTAGCATCAGTTACTGTTTTTCTTTTTTTCCTTTTTTTTTTGGAAACCCATAATATGGTCACCCTAGTTCAGTGGTTCCCAGCCTGGGTCCGCAGGAGTTCGCAGTGGGGGCGCGAGAGTTTATATGCTTTGAGGTCAAACATGGATACTAAAAACCTTTTTGTATAGTTTCTAGGAATGCTCCAAATGATCGGCCACTTATCTGAAAATGTTGTCATTTACTTCCTTTGATTCTATACATGGTCTCTCAGCTTGCCGATCACATTTTTATGACACAAAAGAGGCGAGCTTGTTCACACCAGCTGTGAGAGCTGCGGCAAAAATGAAAAGTCAGCAGTGGCTGGTGTACGTATGTAACCATGGTTCCCTGAGAACAGGGAACGAGACTCTGCGTTTACCGCATATGGGGAACCCGTAATCACTCGTGACAGGTGTCCGAAATGCCAAAGAATCACACCACTCCAATCCTATTGGCCGGCGACAGCATATGACGTCATCATGGCGCAAACCCGGAAGTATAAAGGGGGCACCTGAGGAAGCACTAAACACCTACTCGTCTTGAGGGACTGTCCAGCAGGCAGCCCGAAGCATGGCAGGGCAACGCAGAGTCTCGTTCCCTGTTCTCAGGGAACCATGGTTACATACCTAACCTGAGACATTCCCTTTTGAAAGGTAACTCTACTCTGCGTTTACTGCATATGGGGAACGAAATACCCATACCGCCAGGCTAAAGGACAGTGCATGCCAAATGACTAGACAAACATCTGGCAGTTCCAGAGAAAAGCCGGGAGCAGCTCCCCCTCGGGTCACGCAAGGCTGTCAGTGACAGCATTCCCTACGGCCAACAGCCCAAGCTGAGCCTAAAAGAGGCCTTCCGCAGAAAGCCTTCCAAGGCTGCTCAAGGCAACTGGGACCAGTATTCCGTGGAGAGTGGTCCCTTACAGGGAATGTGGCCAGGAAACCGAAGGAACCCCGGCCAGTCACTAGAGCGGAGCAAAGTCACCCTCAGTGCCACTAAGGAGGCCGTACTAATCTAGCAAAAGCCAAACACAGTCTGGGCCAGCCCTGTCTGATACACAGAATCTCCAAAGCGCATTCTTCAGAGAAGAAAGCAGGTAAGAGCGACTGCGAAAGAGCAGTAAGCAACTCAAACCCACGCGCAGAGATGGGCATCCTGGAGAGCGGAACTCAGCTGAGCGCTATAAACCCTCGTATTGAGGGGAGTAATCTGCTCATCCTAGGATCTACTCAGTGTCCGATTAAAGCACTGAGGAGGCTGTGCGCTAGAAAACCCCTGGTACAGGGGAGCACAAACCAGCCTGGGGGCTGGTCTCAACGGGAGACTTCATAGAAGTCTACAACCAATGACCAGCTTAGGGAGCTAAGCACAATTACACAGTCAACCCAAAGGGAAGTACGAAGCTCAACCTAACAGATAGACCATACTGTAGGCACATAGTCATGGAGGCCGGAAAAAGGGGCCTTCAACATAACTAAAGTTCTAGAAGAAGAACTAAATATCGCACCAGAAGCGCAAATCGCATGGTGGTATTCCAGGGTGGCCCATAAGGCCACTCACCTGAAAAATAACATGCTAAGCGCATGACCAACCACGCAATTAAGTAACTGTGCCCACAAACAGTCCATCCCAACACAATCCAGCGAGCAGTGTACTCGGTAAAAGAACCTTTTACTCTTTAAGCAAGAGGAGTACAACGTACGCCAACACGCGCCAAAGAAGGACCCATGGGCCTATAACCTCAGCAGACACGTGGCATCAGCTCGTGGCAGTGTTATCAAGCTCCAGGCCGGACAAAAACTGACTACAAAGGAGGTTAATAAGTCACCCAGAGCCCTGGCCAGCCAGTGACATAAAATCCCCTTTACTCTTTTAGTAAAGAAAATATAAGAGAATGTAAAAGGTACATGCCAGCATTTTCCAAGGAAGCCTCGAGGGCCTACCTATCACACACATCAGCTAGCGGCCACTAAAGTTCTACGAGCAAAAATAGAACGGAGTTAAAAACAAGGTAACTACTTAGCTCAACTAGAGCTAAAGGAGACTACGCTCAAGGAAGTAAATGCATAAAACCGACCAAACAATTGGTTTAACACAAGAACTCACCATGAGCGGCAAGCCACTCAGAAAATGTACTCAGTAAAAGCACCTTTTACTCTCTAAACGAGAGGAGTACACAGCCGAAACTCCAACATGATACATAGGAGGCCTAAAAAGGTCTACGACCCATAAACACGTGGCGTCAGCAAGTGGCAATCACAACCCATCCATGGTGATGAGTCAAAAAGAAACCAACACAAACTGTGCCCACATGTAACTGAAAGGAGGCCCTGGTAGGGCCTTCAACCTCCATAAACACATGGCATCAGCCAGTGGTAGCTTCATGACTAAACCAGCCAGTAGGCCAAGTACTCGAAAAGCCACCTTAACACTTGGATAAGAGGAGTACACACTCTGCCACGGTACTGTATGACAGGCCTGACCTAGGGCCTACTCATACAGAGGTGGCCGTGGCCGATGGCGGTGAGAGTCAACAAACAAGACTCAACCATGGAGATGAGTCTCAAACATAACCAACCCAGCTGTGCCAACATGAAAACTAAAAAGGAGGCCTGGCAGGGCCTACTACTTTTAGCACCATGTGGTGCCAGCCAGTGGTCATAAATAGGGACCAAGCTCAAAGGGGACAGCTCTAGACCCAACAAGCTAATTGTGGGTAACTAGCTACACAACCTGAGCTAAGCCTACACATTCCAACAGACAATGTACAAGGTACAAATAAATATGCTACCATGGTCTAAGGGAGGCCTACAAGGCCTACCACCTCAAACAACATGAGCATAAGCCTGAGGCAGTGCTAAGATACGTGAGCAAACTCGCGATCGTAAACCAACAGCGCCCGAAATACAAGCTGTAATTAAAAGAGGCTACTAATAAAGAGCCAACAATCTTAACAGTATATGTAAAACAGCTGCTGTGGTCATGATCGACTGGGAGCAAACAGAGATCATTTCTATTCTAACCAGAATAAAACTCTCTACACTCAACCTGAGTGTGCAATCCAACAGGTGATGCGCTCAGTGAAACACAAACCCTAGCCGGGGAGTACAACAAAACACCACGTTCTTAGATAGAGGCTAAACACAGCCTGCTATCACAGAGACAGGTGAAACCTGTGGCAGCACTAGAATAAGCTCACATATTTAAATTACATAGGGCTAAAGGCTTAGAACCCAAAGCAAAATAATTGCATTGTAATACATACCATCCAAACAGGATAAATGTTTTCACAAAACAGACCTAAGATCTGTATTGAACCCTGAGAATGAAAGCTAAAAGTACTTAGCATCGTATACTCAACTTGAATATATATGTTCAAGAGGCTCATGAGGAAACATTATAAGCATGACGAAGTTCTACAAAGTGGGGCCTAGCAACACTGCATAACTTTATCTCCTCAAAGATAAGGGCCTACCACCTGGGAAAAACAGCACCAGGAAGGCTCATAACAGCCTATAACCTTAGCTGTTAACCTCAGCCATAGCACCTACACATATCGAAGGGGAAATGGGCATACGGCCAGCACCTCCCTCAGGAGGCGGCCAGAACTAGGAACTATACAACCTCATAGGGATAGTAATAATAAGGGTGATGTAACAAACAAACACCTAAACCTAGCTCTAGCCTAGCCGCTAGCTAAGGCCTACTAGACCAAGCAAGCTTGGGATTCACTTTGAATCCTTAACTATGAGGAGAAAAATGAAGCACTACAAGCAAACAGTGATAGGCGGCCGACCGTACACAAATAACTGAAGTAACGAGTGCAAACTCAAACTAGACTCATAGCAATTTAGCTGAGAAGCTACTCTTAACACTCTTAACAAACCCAGTGGCCATAACGCGGCCTGCGAGTGAAATAGCCAACCTAGTGATTCAGTTATTTTGCCCAAAAGAACCCCTTCTAAATTACTGACTATATTCTCAGGAAACTATACAGGAAAAACAAGGTTTACACTTTTATAAAAAATAAAATATAGACCCAGCTTACCTTCTGCGGCTCATAGAACGAAGATTTCTCCTCCTTTTCTCTTGTATGAAGGAGGATAAAATCCAAAGTTCTTTTAAGCCTAAAAGTACTTTTCACTATCAAGCCAGAAGGCGGGCCTTCAGAAAAATATTCATCATGGGCCCACCGTCAGCCTGACTGTCAAAAGCCTGAGCACATAGATGTTTTCAATGCTCCCGGGAGGTGGAGGAAGAAGAAAGAGCGAGGGCAAAAAGTAGCCCCTGCGAGAGAGAGGAGATCGATCACCGGCGCTGCTGGCGCCTATGCTCGATCACCTCCCTCAGGTCCTGCTTTTTCCTCCTTGCATCCCGCCGTCTCTGCGACTTACTCCGGGGAGAAGGAGGCACACGAGCAGCGACACTGGATTTCTGGGTTTGTCTCTGAGCCTCAACTTGAGACAGCCCCGGACCTCCCGGCTGTTTGATCCCAGATCCGGATCTGAGAGATATACAAGATCTAAATGCTGCAGAGCGCGCCGGAGGTACCGAAAACGAGCAGGGCTGGAACCACCGGGCACAGGCACCGACGCCCCTTCCCTCGAGAAGAGGGCCAGACGAGAACAGAGCGTCCTCATAGGCAGATGCTCACAATTAACACAGACAGCACCCTCGAGCACCGTCCGCATGTGCTCTTCGCCCAAACAGAAAACGCACAGGTTGTGTGAGTCCTCCGGTTAAGAAACCTGGGACAAGGATCAGCACACTTCCTGAAACGTTTGTCAGACATGTTGCAAAATTTCCTTACCGGTGATGAAAACAATGGCATAGACAAGACAGTCCCGAAAGACGAGAAGAGCTCCTCCTCAGGAGCCCCCTTTATACTTCTCGGTTCGCGCCATGATGACGTCATAGGCTGTCGCCGGCCAATAGGATTGGAATGGTGTGATTCTTTGGCATTTCGGACACCTGTCACAAGTGACGGTTCCCCGTATGCGGTAAACGCAGAGTAGAGTTCCCTTTCGAAAGGGAACGCAGTGAAAACGTGTGTATGGTTCAAACTTCTTTATTAAAAAAAATCCAGAATTTTTCCACTCTCTTCTCTTCTTTCCCTAACATGGGAGCGTGTTCTCCTCATTAGAGCTTCAGGTGAAGGGTTGCCAGTAGTAGAGATGCACAGGACTACCGACCATCAATCAGAACCGGCCAGTTCCGTTTTTTTGGACTTGCACACAAAATGCATTGCAATCATTTCCCAAAATGTAATTTGTGTGGAGGTTAACAGAGGCCAAAGATGGGACACACTGAAGACGGACACAAAGCAAAGAGCAGAGAAAATACTGTACCGGGCAGAGCAAGCTCACTGTTGCGATGCTCAGAATATTGAAAGACAATTCTACACATTAAATTTGGGTCTTATATGAATGCATTTCTGAAAGGAACTGACTTACTTCATCAAAGTTTCGATGACAATTTCTTTTAATCTTATCTCTGTATGATGCCTATTAAAGTAGTGTTATAAGTGCAGCGCTGGTGCTGCTTTGTTTACAGAGGTAACCAAGGAAACTCTACACTGCAAAAATGCTTTTCTTATTTAGTATTTTGTCTTGTTTCCAGTCTAAATATCTAAGAATTCTTAAATCAAGATGCTTTTACTAGATAAGTAAAATGACATAAGATATTTTTTCTTGTTTTCTGGAAAATAAAATCAAAATGAAGTGAGTTTTTGCTTAAAACAAGCAAAATTATCTGCCAATGGGATAAGAAAAATAATCTTGTTTCTGTTTGAAATCTTGTTTCTTGTTACTGTCCCAAACAGAAAAAAAGATTATTTTCTTACCCCACTGGCAGATAATTTAGCTTGTTTTAAGCAAAAACCCACATCATTTAGATTTTTTTCCCAGAAAACAAGAAAAAATATCTTATGTCATTTTACTTATCTAGTAAAAGCATCTTGATTTAAGATATTTTTTTAGATATTTAAATACTAAGTAAGAAAAGCAATGTTGCCAAATAGTCTATTCATTAAATTGTATATTCTGCCCCATTTGTATTTCATATGTCAAAATTACTCACCAACTATCACATTCAAATGTATTTCAATATGCCCTGAACCTGAAAGCCCAATCCGGTATCTTCCAGAGTCCTGTAGGTTCAGTTCTCTGATGAAAAGCATGACGTGTCTGTTTGTGTTGGCGTACAGAGTGAATCTTTCTTTATTAATCCATTGATTGTGTTTATTATTCTCTGTTATTATATTCCACCCTCCCTGGGTGTTACGTTTTTGCAGATATTGATTGTATTTGGATGAAAACCTCTGTGTATCAACAAGAAGACTTCCTCCAGAATATCCAGTGACTCTAAAGCATCTCACTGCACCTGTCAATCAGATTGATACTGTGATCAGAAACCTCATGAACAGAAAACAGCATCATTACTGCAGTGATGAAAGAGAAAAGCTCTGACCTGAGATCAGGTAGAAAGTGAAGAAGATGAGGAGGATCTTCATTGTGAGTTGAGTTCAGTCTTCTTTATGCTGAATGTTCTCTGTGTGAATCTCTCTGTCTCTACATCTGTCTGCTTTAGTTACTTCCTCTTTATTCAGCTCTTTATCAGTAATGAGCAGCTTTACTGGCCCCTCCCACCATCAGCACTGACTGAATATTACATTAATCACACTGAAAGAGCGCCACCTAGTGGAGGATACAGTGTCTGATACTGAGAGATCATACAGGTTTCATCTTCTCTATATAAGGACAAATGACACTGAAGATAATTGATCAGCATTATTTAAATCTTCCACTAGAGGGCGACAGTAAGGTGTCTAGGGAGCCTAAGCAAACTTACAAGGCAGCTTCAAGATATAATTTAAAATCAAAGATTTAAATAACAAAACATATTGCTAAAAACAACAAATAGTACAAAATATACCACACACAATTGACATAATTCACACATCAGGAAATGATGAGTTACAAAGGCTAATCCACTCATGCCTTTATTAAACAGCATCATCTTTCTGTTTCTCTGGGAAACAATAATAATAATAAATACATCTGATACTTTAAAATTTGTTTTGACATTTATATTTTAAGGTTTTGACATATTTAACAGCTGTAAGAAACATTAACAGTTTTCAATTTTAAGCCAATACACCTGATTTGATTTGCAGGATAAATACATTATGCCTATAAAATAATATCATACATATGATTTTTGTTCCAAGTACAACTGCTGTCATATGAACTTCCATTTGGATTCAGCACCACGGACAGCAGCTGTCAATCAAACTTCAGCATCACTGATGACAGTTTAACAACACAAACTGAACAAAGAGTGAAATGCTGAGACTTGAATTCATCTTTCATTGCTTCATCTTCAACTTTGGTTTTAAAAACATCTGCATGAACAATGAATCCATGTAATTATCAAATATTATATGAAAACATTCATTTCTGCAGAGTCACTCATTTATTTCAAAATAAAGAAGGCATGTTAATCACTGTTTATAATTTATTAATGATCAAAACAGAACAGAAGAATAAGAAACAAGCATCTACTCTATCAACTACCACACCATAACCTACACAAAGATCATTTACTTAAACCAAGAAATTTAACAGGCATTAACACATTTTTACCACTAGATGGAGCCAGAGGTTTGAATAAGACATTTGTGTTTGTGTTTTCATTCTCAGACAAGGTTTTTTTTTTTTTTCTCAGACTATTAGTTTACTGCCTTTGTTGTCTGTACTTAAATTACATTAAAACTAAAGGAATTTTACAAAATTTACCTTTATTTTCCCTCAGAAATGTACACATAGTTTGATATAGGCCTACTTTTGAAGTAATTTTGTTATTTTTTAGCAAGTTTTAGAGTAAAATGTTTAATATACTAATTTGTATACTGTATCATGAGGCATTTCATAATTTTTCATAGTCCGTTAACAGTGTTGTTTGAATCTGTGAAGATATTGTGAGATTCACGAGCCTCAGCGCGACCGTTAGTTAAAGCACTCCTGTCAAGATCAAATAAATTACCATACAAGTCATTCATACGCTTTGTGGTGTGTAATTAAGTCTTCTGACGAGATAAAACATGTCTGTGTGAGGAACAGATCTAAAATTAATTGATTACTCACAGAAAATCTTCCTCTCGCTGATCTGTCAGTTCAAATTTCGATTCACCCGCGAACTTTGTTTTCATTCAAACGGAAGCGCAGCGCTCAGCGCCATATAAGGAGAAAAGGGAGGAGTAGAAACTGTGCTTAAACCTCATTGGCTCTCGAGTGTATGTTGTCGTGTCATATTTGAATATTCAGAATCTTGAAATAAGAACTGAAGAGATGTGAGATACAGTCAGACGCAGCTGCAAATACGGTTCATTACTAATAACTTTGGAAGCTTGCTTCTGCCACTGAATAAAAAGAACAATAACTATAAAGATAACGAAAAAGATATAGTTCTAAAAATCATTCTACATATAAAAGAACAGCAAACTCCACACCACAACTGTAATGATAACGGCACCGAGAAATTATATAGCTGGAATCACTTTCAGAACGATTTTTTTAGCTGATGAATGATAAAAACATTGACAGCCAATCAGAATCCATGCTGCTTTAAAAAGCTGGAGCATTTAAAGCGGCAGGTGACAAAATTGCAGCACGCTTAGAATTAATACAATAATATCATGCTTTGGTGTCGACACTAAAATAGTTGTTATAGTTATCTTTATAGGGCTGTCAAAATTAATACAGTGCATGCAATTATTATTATTATTATTATTATTATTTTCAGTTTAACGCGTTAAAATTATTTAATGCAGTTAACACAGCATCCATTTTCTTCCATCATCTTTTAGCGAGCATTACATTTTATGATCACGCTATCATTCATTCAAATGCAGTCAAATCATTCAAGCGCAATGAGACGCAAAAAAAGGGAACTTAAAACTATGTTTGCAGACGTCTGTGAATCTCCTGTCTGTGTGACACACGACTCATGCTCACAGAAAGCCGCTTCAGAGTACGTCGACTGCATTGAGTTCTCTTTTAAGCTTGAACAACAAAAATACTCAAAAGTATGGCAAAATGCCTGTTTTCTTGAGTATCCCCGATTGCACAACCTTAAATTAGTTAAATAAAGTCTTAAATGACCTTTGTAGGGATTAATCTATATTTAATTTATAATTTATGCAGTGAGGACTGTAAAGTGTTTGATAACTTGATTAAATTTCTGTATATTTCCTATAGGCTATGTTAGATCAAATATTTAAAATACTGTCTTTATGTTGTTTCTACATTAATATGGAGGTTCAATGTGAAATTATTACAATATAAAAATATATTTAAAAACTTTTATGTTAGGTGTGATTAATCACAATTAATTATAGAAAAAATGTGATTAATTATTTAATTTTTTGGATGGATTGACAGTACTATAGTTATCGTTCTTGGTGTAAGCGGGTCATTTGACTTTTTTAACATTTGAAAAGCAAGCAAATATTGTATAATTCATATTTATAATTGTAGTTGGTTGGACTTATTAGCAAAAACAATTTTTAAGATTTCATTTCAATCTTGCTAATACTTCAGATGACCTGATTAAAACCTTTTGAAGGGAGAGCTGCATATTTTATATATATATATATATATATATATATATATATATATATATTCACAGTATCTTTTATGGAGTGGAAAGTCTGTGGCCATCGATACTAAGATAAATGTTTCCTGTTTTTATCACACTGAAGGGTTTCTTGGTTTGGGCTGGACGGAAAAAACAGCCTGTTCATCACACCAACACAAACAACACCTCCAGCGCTCGTGAGAAACTTTGAGACAGAAGATTAAATGCAGATAAAAAAAAACAAAAAAAAAACAAACAAACAAAAAAAACATTTCAGGTCTTTGAATATATATTAAAAAAAAAAAACCTGTTATAAACTGTTAAAAATGAAAACTGTTAAAAATATAAACTGTTTCAAAAATGAAATTATTATTTTATATACTTTTTTTTAAATCAAGATCTTTTAATAAGTTGCTCTGAACACAGTAGATCAGTGGTTTTCAGTCCTGGTCCTATATGAACCCATCGATCTGCACATTTAACCTTATTTAACACTCCTGATTCAGATCATCAGTTCATTAGGTGAGAACTACATGATCTGAACCGAGTCACTGCATCTGAGATCAAATACTTCCCTACTATATGTGAAAAAGTAGCATCTCCAAATATATAGTATTCAAAAAAGTAGGTGAAAAGTACCCGGATGACGTACTACTGTGCATTTGGACACTTTACTATCCCATGAGGCCACAGGAGAGGATTTATGAATGAAAGTGAAGTGATGCAAATGATGCTGGATCACATGATAATGGCAATATGGTGGATGTAGTACGTCCAGATTACATACTATATAAAATATATTTTAATGGTCATGAAGTAAGTTCAAACTCAAATGTAGTACCTCCTCAGACAGTATGTGATTTCAGGCACAGCGAGTGTGTCAGAGAAGAGAGACAAGCGATGGATCTCCAGGACCAGGACTGAAAACCACTGAAGAAGATCAGACTTGTCCAGGAGTCATCTGTGAAAAAATCAAATAAACATGACTGGACAAAGTGTTCAGAAACTACTGGAACATAAATGAGAGTATGAATTCATCATTTGAGCAGCCTTACTGGGCTCGTCATTTTTCTGAAATGTGGGAGTATTTGAAACTTGTCATTATTTTGCGATTCTATTTAATGATGCATTTAAAAACAATACACATTTAACCTTTACCTCAGATAATTAAAACATTTTTACCTCAGATTAGATCTACATGCTTAAGTACAAACTTATAAAAATAAGAAAATTATATATCTCACACACACACAAAAAAACCTAATTTAACAACTTGTAAAAGAGTCAAGACATTTAAATATAGCAGAGGAAAAGAGGAACCAGACTCATCTGACATTACAATCAATCTATAGTGTTTAGACAGTACGTGCCTCATATGGTGCTCAGTTTGTTCTGTTTACTGTAAATCAGTCCGTATCTTTAAATGCATCAGTTTATAACATTCTCTGCTGTTGTGAGATGATTGACAGCAGCGTATTCACTGTAATCCTGATTATTCCTGATACTGACACTGTCAGGACAGCCTGATTTCTTGTGGAAATTCACCACTGCGTAATTCAGATCCTCAGCAGATGTGATGCAGCGCTGAGAGTCACCAGAGGCTTTCTCAACTGTAGCGTAAACGCAGTTAGAAGAATCAGAGGGGCTTGTGGGTAATTGTCTGTGAGTGTCTTTAATCTCCTTGTAATCACAATCAGTGTGAGAAACCTGACGAGAGACAGAACATATATGTATTTAATAATAATAATTTGAATATTTAATAATATTAACAGCTCTGGAGATCCTCAGTCTTTAGATCATATAATTCATTCTCATTACTGATCAAAACAAATATCTTTTTCTAAATCACAGTAATTCTACTAACCGCTTCATTGTTTCCTGGTGTTGCATGAGATCTTTTGGAGAAGGAATCAGCGTCTGTCAAAAACAAGAAAATTAATGGTTTGGTAAATCTCTTCACATTCTCATATTTCTCTATTTTCTTCATCTTTAGTTGTAGCCAGCTGGAGGCAACAAATTTGTTTTTATGAAAAAAGGGGAAATAAAATGTCTATAAGAATGTAAATGTATAATTTTGATCAATGTCATAAAAGTCCTTTTAAAGTAAGAATGGAAGAAGAAGTTTTACTGTTCGACTGACGCCTCTTGCAGACAGTCCTGATCACGAACACGAGTCCAGTGATGATCAGCAGCAGAACCACAGACACACTGACCACCAGAGAAGAGCCTGAAAACACCAGAGACTCACAATCTGAACCACACACACAAATGAGTGTGTTTGTGTTTCAGAGAGAGTTTGTACCTGTTACAGGATACACAGATGTGATCGCTGGAGATTCAACTGATGATGATGGTGATGTTGTTCTGTGATAGTTTGAGTCTGAAACACAGAGAAGTCAGTGTCACGAACAAAGAGTTTTCTTACCTTCTTCACTCACACATACTTCACTTCCCTTTTCTCAGACACGCTGATATTTTTCACACTTAACCATCAGACATGCTTCACACACAAAACCACAAACAGTCGTCTTCGAGCATCTTGAAACTGTCAGGAGGATTGAAAGTGTTGCTGATGCAGTGATGATCTCTTTGCTAAGTACTTTAGCACATGCATGCTGTTGTTAACTGTAAATTCACAGCTGCTCTTGTTGTGCTGTATTATACATTAAAATTGTAGTTGATTACTTACAGTACTCTTGTTAATTTACAGGCTTACTGGCAACCAAAATTGCCAGTAAGTTGCCGTAAAATTTACAGCAATTTCTTACAGTGTGTGAACAAAGACATAACAAATGCTGGCAATAGATGTCATGATGAATATAATAATTATGATTGTGTTCATTTAAATATTAATATTAACAATAAGCTTACATCATCTTCCTTGATTAGCAGTACAGTCAGAAGAAACTGTTGTACTGACATTATTTATTATTACTAAAACAACTATGAAAACATGCTTTCTGTTAACTATGATTAACAAATCCTACAGTTCGGTCTAGAGAATAAAGTATTATTATGTTATTATGACAAAAATATATATATATAAGTAACAAACGTGATATATATATATATATATATACACACACACACACATAATGAACTAAAAGTGAAACCAATGTGAGAATAAACAAAAACCATAGAGACTAAGGAAAACAGAACCTAAGCACATTAAAACAGGAACAAATGGAATATAATACAAACTAATTGTCCATGGAAGATTTTAACATGAGTTTAAAAGATCAGAGTTCAAGTGACATTATAATGATAAAGGTCTCATGTTTTTCTCTACACTCTTAAAATAAAGGTTCTTTATTGGCATTGATGGTTCCATGAAGAACATTTTACATCCACGGAATTCATCCATTGCACAAAAGGTTCTTTATGGTGGAAAAAGATTCTTTAGATTATTAAAAGATTCTTCATAGTAAGAAAAAAATGATTTTTTTTTTAAAAAAACTGTTTGCTGAAAAGGCTCTTTGGGGAACCAAAAAATTAATTAAAAAAAAACAAAAATAAAAATCCTCTATGGTATTACCTTACCTTTATTTTTAAGAGTGCGGTTATTGATTTTATCTTTCATCATCTAGAGGTGTATTATTACTGTCATTATGTGTGATGTTGTGGAGATCATCATGGGTTTGAGGATCTCAGTTACTCACCTGTTATAACCTTCAGATTCACTTCAGTGTAGGAATCTTTTTCTTTAGTTCTATCAACTCCACACTGGTACGTCCCAGAATCCAGTTCAGTCAGATTTCTGATGGTCACAATGAAGACTGTTGATCTTGTGTCGTCATACAGAGAGAATCTTCCAGAATGAACCCATTTATCTTTCTCTTTAGTTCTGGTGAATTCAGAGCACCATCCAGACTTTGGTTTATTTGGCTTCTTTCCTCTACAAAAATACTTTGCATTTGCTGTATCTCCTTTACTAAATGTGCATGTGATGTTGACTTCAGATCCTGAATATCCTGTCACACTGATGGACCTCACGACACCTACAACAAACCAACATCTTAATATATCATCTATGGGACTGAATGAAGGCAATTTTCAAATTCAATTAGGCTACTGCTTCTTAAAGTCAATTCAACATCATGAACTGAAGTGAAAGACTCTCCTCATCAAATCTGTGCTGTTTTTAGTGATTTACTCTGAGTTCAGATTCTTACCAGGAATCATCAGCAGAGTGAAAGTCAAGATGAGCTTCATTCTTCTCTCTTATTAAATGATCTTCTCTGTTGTCAGTAGATTCAGTTCTTCAGAAGCTCTTGATGTGTGTTCAGATGAGTTTTGAGTGTTTCTTTCCTGGTTGCATGTTTAACATGAAGTGCTGAATGTGACAGAGATGCCCACTTCCTCTGTATCTGCCACAGTGAGAGAGAGATTAAAAATGCGGGAAGTGAAACTAATGTTCACACATGCTTCATCTGACAGTGACATCTGATGGACACACACGTAACAGCAGAGGTTCACATTGTAACTATAAGTGCAGGTTTGACCAATCTGGTTTATATCACAGCGAGATATGGCAGAGAGTAGAGGAAAGAGGATGTATAATAAAGTCCAAGGACAAACACAGAGAACACATGACAGAGCCCCCTTTAAGGAGAGGATTCCAGATGCTCCACAAAAAAACAAAAGTCCAGGAGGGTGGTGAAGCGGAGGTGGAACAGGGAAGGGATGGAGGGCCAGGCCCATGTAGTGGAAGATGGCCTGGAGACTGAGGAAATCAGAGACCACAGTGGAGCCAAGGGATAGAGACCAGAGAGTTTAAAGGCTGTAACAGAGGCGATGGGGGGCACGGGAGTTCAGGGATGACTTTAGTGGCTTTGACAGAGAGTCCAAAGGCGGCCTCCTTGGCCGTAACAGGGCAGGAAGAGGTTTCAGAGTCGGCCTTCTTGGCCGTGACGGCAGACAGAGGGTTTATGACGTACTAAATGTTTACCTGTAAATATGCATCATTTATTTTTAATACTGCTGTAACGAGTAGTGGCTGTTGTAAAGCACACAAACAACAAAGTATCCAAAAGAAAATACTTTATTATAAAAGAAAACAAACACAAAGGAGTTCACACTGAGAATACCGGGCCTGAGGGCACTGAAACCGCCAGGCTTGAGGGCGATGGTACGGCCGCCGAGACAGACCCACATACATACATACATATATATATATATATATATATAAAATATTTTTTCCTTCCCTAACTGTAATTTCTTGTTGAATCACTGCATCAATAAAAAAGAAATTACATTAATAAAAGTGACGTTCCAAGCGCCCAACCAAAGGGAACACCATAATGATGAGTTCAAAATAAAATATTTTATGAAAATCATCATCAATTTATGAAGTCAGCTTATGTGTTGTTCTGTTTTCAGTTGTATTGACAATTACACATTTAAGATGACTTTGGCAAATCAGTGAATGCAAACAGAAAGATAACTGCAGATGTGGAAGAAATTAATAAAAAAAAGTCTTTTGCCATGCCTCAGTTCAATTCAGTGTTTTTTATTTATTTATTTTTTTATTTTTTTTGCTTGACAAAATGTCACTCAAACCAATCAATTAATCTTAACTTGGGTTTTCTGAGTAAATAAGGTATAGTAATTTGGCAATTAATTTTAAGACATTAAGTAAAGTTACCTAAAAAGTATCATCTGAAATCACTGTTGGATTTTACAGTGTGGCGGGGCCCCAGTTGAATGGGTGAGGTCAAACCCATTTGGGCCCCCATGGGTGTGCTGGTTGTGCAGAGATTAAGGAGCATTGCCCCCCCACCACCAAAAAATGTATATACACAGGGGATAACAAGCTTAACAACGTAATGTGGTAACAGGGCACACCTGATCAGTGAGAAATCAACATGAAAAACTACAACAGACTACAAAGATTGAAGACAGAACAGGACACAGGGATTATAATCTAGTTATAAATTTGTTTTTATCATCCATAAATCAGAAAATACTGTCAACAGCCAGAGGGGAAAACAGGTTGACCATATTTTAAAGAGTAAAATGTCAGTGTGATCTCCTGCTGGTGGAAGAGAGTCGTTCAGATGTTCAGCACCGCGGACATCAGCTGATCTGGAGCACATGACTGAGATTCATCACCACACACAAACACACTCACAGTCTGTTCAGATGAGCTCCTGTTCTCATAGACCTCACATTACACTTCTTATACTGAATTACTGACCATCAGTGACACATTACATAAATCAACAAATTATAAATCAATTTATTTGAACAGATATGAGTCTCGTGTAGTGAACAGCTTTGTTTGTATAAAAGCAAAAAGTCCTGTGAAGCCGAGGTTTACAGTGATTTTAGAACAGTGCCGTGCCTCAGCTGTTGTAAAATCACTGCGCCACCTAGCGGAGCTTATAGTGTTTGATACTGAGAGCTCATACAGGTTTTCATGCTCTGTATTCACCTTATTTTTAACATATAAGATCAAGCAAGTTTTGCACATTCACAGAAAACAGCTTCTGTGTTGCAAAATAAAGTGGATAATAAGGTAATAATTTAAAAGAGAAGGTTGAAAGAATGTACCATAATGAAAATGCTAAAGATACAAAATATATCATGAAATATACCATTTACAAATAACATAAGATTTCAGATCATCAGAGGTTCATCAGCTGAAGTCTGAGTCTGATTGTGGATTCAGCACCACGGACAGCAGCTGTCAATCAAACATCAGCATCACTGATGACAGTTTAACAACACAAACTGAACAAAGAGTGAAATGCTGAGACTTGACTTCATCTGCTTCCTTTGCTTCATCTTTAACTTTTGTTTTAAAATCATCTGCATGAACAATGAGTTTTCACATATTATATGAAAACTTTCATTCCTGCAGAGTCACTCAATTATTTCAAAATAAAGAAAACCAATGAAAAGGGCACTGCAGTAATCAAGGCAGGATGAAATAAAAGCTTGGATAATAGTTTCAGCATCTTTGATACTAATGAAACAACGGAGCTGTGCAATGCAGCATAAATGAAACAATGCTGATTTGGTAACAGAGTTGATATGGGGCTGAAAGGAAAAAGATGGATCAAAAATAACACCTAAGTTATTAACAGTATTGAATGATCTAATGAGAGTACCAGCTATCTCACAGGAAAAGTCATTAGGAATGCTGCTAGTGAGTGGTGTGGTTCCAACAATAATGATCTCAGTTTTGTCCAAGTTTAATTAAAAAAAAATAGAGGTTAACCATTCTTTTATTTCATATACACAGGCAGAGATTCTGGTGATTTGAGTGGATAGAGCTGGTCTACAGATGTAGACCAAATGGAGTATATTTGAATGTCATCAGCATATAAATTATAATTAAAACCATTGGCCAATAGTGAACCGGCATTCGGACATAAACACTGAAGCTCTGCAATGAAAATAGCGTAGCAGTATGACAGGACAAACAAATTTGTTGAAGAAATTCATTATTTTTGTTTTGTTTTTGCGCACAAAAAGTATTCTCGTCGCTTAATAAAATCAAGGTTGAACCACTGTAGTCACATTGACTATTTTATCGATGTTTTTAATACTTTTCTGGACCTCAAAAGGTGCAAATGTCATTGCTGCCTATGTGTGGATCAGATACCCTCGGATTTTGTGGAACGACATGAGGGTGAGTAATTAATGTCTGCACATTTCTTGTCTATTACCACCCAAGGCAACTTATACTGTACCAACGCCGGAAATAAGCGCAGTTATAATAGCAAAATATGTGGGAGAGCGTTGCTATAGTGTGACAATGTTATATTGCAATAGGGAGCACATTAATGTTAATACTAAAAATCAAAACTAGTTCACACATCATTTGTAATTGAAAGGGTTTAATGACAATATTTGGTTATGGTTACACTTAAAATAGTTTCAAAATAGATGTATGAGATGATAAAATCATATACCATTAATCATACCCAGCATGTATGTAAAAAGTTACCTGAGAGATAGAGAGAGAGAGAGTGAAAGAGAAAGAGAAACCCAAGAAAAGCACCCAAGAAAAGAGGCCGAGAATAAAAGAGCCCAGAAAAAGAGCAGAGAGTAAAAAGAGACAGAGCAATAGTTACAATCCTCTTTTATCCCTTCCTTGACAACGTGACTGAAACCTAAATGTGAGACATTCAAACTGACCAATCAGAAGGTGTACTAAAGGTGTGACAATTTGTAGACCCCCGATGTACACACATCTTGGCCTACAGGCCTTCATCACTATCAGCACCTTTGAGCCTTCCAAATGGCCCTTGTAGCAAGAGAGAGGGGGTTGAAACAGTAAAGCAAATGTCTTTGTTCATTTTAAAATATCTTTGGATATTTTACAAAGGACAAGGGACCCCGGTGAGCCAGAGGGATGGAGGAGGCAGAACCAGGAAGCCGCATGGATCCAGGAAAGGGGGCAGAACCAAGGATCTAGGGGTGGCAAGTTAAGGAGGCAGAGCCTGGGAACCGGACAGGACCAGCAGTAAAAGCAGTTCTACAAGACCGGTAGGGAAGGAGAGAGCCGAGGGGTGGGAGTCCTCTCCAGTATATCCAGATAAGTGCTTGCTCTGGGATTGACATGGCAGCAGGCTCTGGCACTGGGGCATACATGACCTATTAGTATTATTAAGAAGACAAAGTGATAAAAACATTCAGCTCATCTATATTCTCTTCTGTGGCTCATCAAGCAGTGAGATGATTGACAGCAGCGTATTCACTGTAATCCTGATTATTCCTGATACTGACACTGTCAGGACAGTCTGATTTCTTGTGGAAATTCACCACTGCGTAATTCAGATCTTCAGCAGATGTGATGCAGCGCTGAGAGTCACCAGAGGCTTTCTGAACTCTAGCGTAAACGCAGTTAGAAGAAACAGAGGGGTTTGTAGGTAATTGGGCAGTGGCATAAACAGTGTCAGAAGAATCAGAGGGGCTTGTGGGTAATTGTTTGTGAGCGCCTTTAATCTCCTCATAATCAGAACCAGTGAGAGAATCCTGAGGAGAGACAGAAATTATTTACAGCTCTGAAGATCTTCAGGATGGAAGGCATTAGACATTAATCTCATTTATACAGTAACTGGACTCACCACTTCATGTTTTCCTGGTCCAGTCTGAGATGACGAATCATCGCCTGCTAAAAACAAGCATCTTAAATTAATGACATTATATTACAATTCAACACTGATGTCTTGTGTAAATGTTTTCAAACATCATCAAATATCTGTATTTTGCAATTGTAGCTAAAAAAACAAAAACAAAAACAAAAAAACCCCCAAATATTTAGCCCGGTTTCACAGATAGGGTTTAACCTAAGCCAGGATTAGGCCTTAGTTCAATTAGGATATTTAAGTAGCTTTTATAAACATAAACTAGAAAAAAAAAACATTACTGATGTGCATCTTGATACAAAACAATGGCACTAACATATTTTAAGATATGTCAGTACAAGTAGCTCAAACATGCATTTTAGTCTAGGACTAGCTTAAGCCTGGTCTATGAAACTGGGGGAAAGTGTTTTAGACTTGGTGTAAATGGAGTTTCAGCATCAATTAATTAAGAAGGAGTTTTACCTCGAGACTGATGCTTCTTAAAGAGAAACAGTAATAATAATCCAGCGATGATCAGAACCAGAAGAACCAGAATCAGAGGAACGATCAGAGAAGAGCCTGAAAACACAAGAGTTAACAATAACCAGAGAATATGATAATCTGAGCTAAAGATCAGATTGTATGGTTATATTTCAGCACAAGGTCACCTGTTGACATGTAAGGACGCACTGATGTGATGTTAGATGTAGAGATTTTGAAATCAGAAGCAGATGACGATGATGTTGGTGATGATGATGATATCGTTTTTTGAACATCTGTATATAAAACAATAATGAAATGGAGGGATAACTGAACTGTTTTTCTAAAGTATTTTTTTCTTTTTTGCCCCAGACACAGAATTGACATCATGTCTTAATTGTCTTTTAATGGTAACTGATGTGATTTCCCTACCAGAATTCATGTTTGCTGATGAACAGACAGAACCACAAGCTGTTTATTTAAGTTTTAGGAACTTATAAATAAGCACCTTTCCTCATGGTGAATAATACAAAACAGCAAAAATGAAGAACAAACATTACAGTATTTTTTCAGTAAGCAGTAACCACCCTTAACTGCAGTTTTAACTGTAAGTGAGATAAAGTGGACTAAGAGAAATACTGAAAACTACACTTGTAATGTATCCAAATGCCAACACTCGAGTAGAAAGAGTGTAGAAATACTGTGTCCAAACTGTCACTATTGCTGCAACACTGTAGTAAGACCAAATTACCACACAAACTTTTTTTCAGATGTTCAGTTCCTGAGTTTATGCACACTGCTGTAGCTCCTCCCAAGAAAATGACATGTAGATACTTCAGTATCTTCATCACTGTTGATCTACTACAACACAATCTGTAACAGGGTTTCCCCAAATAGTGGGAAATGAGAATATAAATGAACCAATAACATTCTATATAAAGAATGACATGAAGAATAAAACTATCGCAAACACTGACCATTACATTTGCAGAATAGCACCATAGATCTACAAAAAAAAAACAAAAAAACAACAGAGACTGAAGAGACTGAAGTAATACTAACTGCAACTCATTTTTGTAAGGACACTTCCTCTTTTTAACTGTGGTTTGTGACTTTAACGGACAGCATGTTATTTCTACTAAAATAATCCTGTGTGTAAACCTACAAGAAAAGAATCAGCCTGGTTCTTCACTCCTTTTGCACAGTCAAGCAACATTATGCAAGACACACATTTGCATTATGGTTATTATCACTGAGAAAATCACCCGTACCTGTAACATTGATCAGGACTCGTGTGATGAAGCTCTTGTGTCCTTGATCAGACTGAACTCCACACCAGTATTCTGAATGTTGTTCAGTCACATGACTGATGCGTCCCGTCAGGAGCTGCTTCTCTCTGTCATCATACAGCTGGATCTTTCCCTCAGGACTCCATCTTCTGCTCTCCTTCACAGACGTCTCTTCAGCACAGAGATCAGCTCCAGATCTCCAGCAGAGAAACTTCACATCACTAATGTGGGATTGTGGGTATTTGCAGCTGATGTTCACAGATCCTCCTGCAGCAGCTGATAGACTAAAGCTCTTCACACAACAATCATCTGTTTCAGATCCAAATCAAGTGCAGCAATGTTACAATTACCAGATATATTCATGGATTCTGTCAAATAATGCAGAAATGAATGAAAGCGTCTCACCGTCTCTGATGTCCAGATTAAACTCAGAGAAGAAACTGTATTGTTCAGAAACTTTGACTGTAATCTTATATTTTCCAGAGTCGTTCTCATTCAGATCTCTGATAAACACACGTAAGAGACCTGCAGATCTGTCATCATGAACGGAGAATCGTCCGTCATGTTTCCATTCTGCTGCTCTGTTAGTGTTTATTACAGTAAAACATTGATCTGCTGCAGTTTTACAGAAATATTTCACATGGTTCTTGTGTTTCATTTCATATTTGTAGTTTATAATGACGTTTCCTCCTGAATATCCTCTCACAGTCCTGATTTGTTGATCTGTTGAACACAAACTCAGATAATTTGTCATTTTGTTCTCAATATAAACACATATCTGCTCACTTTGCTGCAACATTTATGAATGTAAATCAAGATTATGAGTGTAAATCTTACATCAGGAGATAAAAAGGTTATTGATGGTGTCTTTTATGAGTTTCACGTGTGAACGGCAGTAATTACAGTCAGTGTTGAGTATCGTGATGTTGTGGAGATCATCATGGGTTTGAGGCTCTCAGTTACTCACCTGTTATAACCTTCAGATTCACTTCAGTGTAGGGATCTTTTTTTGCAGATATATCAGTTCCACAGTGGTACATCCCAGAATCCAGTTCAGTCAGATCTCTGATGGTCACATTGAAGACTTCTGATCTTGTGTCGTCATACAGAGAGAATCTTCCAGAATGAACCCATTTATCTTTCACATTAGTCTTGATTTGGTCTGTGCAGTCTGACCACTGTCCTTTACAAAAATACTTTTTATTTTCTGTATATCCTTTATCATATTTGCATGTGATCATGACTCCTCCTCCTGAATATCCTGTCACACTGATGGAGCTCACGACACCTACAACAAACCAGCATCAAATACACTTTAATATATTTATGAGACTACACAGAAATGAACTTTCTTCAGCAGTCACTAGAACAACATGAACTGAAGTGAAAGACTCTCCTCATCAAATCTGTGCTGTTTTTAGTGATTTACTCTGAGTTCAGATTCTTACCAGGAATCATCAGCAGAGTGAAAGTCAAGATGATCTTCATTCTTCTCTCTTATTAAATGATCTTCTCTGTTGTCAGTAGATTCAGTTCTTCTGAAGCTCTCGATGTGTGTTCAGATGAGTTTTGAGTGTTTCTTTCCTGGTTACATGTTTAACATGAAGTTCTGAATGTGACGGAGACGCCCACTTCCTCTGAGAGAGAGAGAGAGATTTTTTTTTCTTTTGAGATTTAAATTTCTTTATTTATTCAAAACCGTTTTCTACAACACAATAACCCTCAATTTCCAAAACACAAAAAATAAGTAAATAAATAAAAACAGAACATTCTCCACAACAGAACATAAAACACCAAATGTTTGTGAACTCTACATCATTTGTAGTACCATAAAAGTAAAAATCAACCTTCAATCTGGTTCTGACAAAAACAGTGTTTGCATCGAAATCTAAGGACTCTTATTCCAGCCATTTTTGCTTGACCCAATATTAAATTAAACAACTGACAATTCACTCTCCACTTCTGACTGTATAAAACCAAGAATAAACAAATGCTTAAAAAAACTTTTCTCCAAACATCATAAACATTCCTTGTAGCAACTGAAAAAAGAACAGTCTGCTACAATCCAAAAAGCAGTGATAAACTGTTTCCCTCTGCAAAAAAAAAAACAAAACATTTTCACTCACATTGTGACCTGAGGCATCTAGACCTGCAGTGTCGATCAAATTAGGTCCACACAGATCAACCACATGTCTCAGTGTGACAATTACAGCTGAACAGAACAACTGCATCATGAATGGTCCTGCTAAATGCTCTACATTGAAGCGAGTGTGATGCACTATTGGCTCTTTCAACAGCTATGACAGGGACTCACAGCTTGCCATTCTCTTTTTATGTAACATCCCACACACAGTGAAAAGTCCATGGTAAAACTTTGGGAGATTATACAGTTTATGAGCACTCAGGTCTATCAAAAACAAAGGCTCATCAAGACCCAAATTCCCGCCTCGGGTCAATATGGTTTGGGCTAAGTTGTCTCCAGACAAGGTCTACAGGCCCAACAAGAAGTCTCTGAATAAACTGGAGTCAGAAAGCAGAATCCCTACTGGCGAGATGAATGAGTCCCTGCCCTTCTTCTTATTTTGGTAGAAACAGTACGGTCTGCGGAACCCAATGTAGATGGTCCCAGAAAAAGTCCACCATCACCACCTGTATCTTGGACAGCAGTTGCGCTGGAGGGTCTACACATGATAATCAGTGCCACAACATAGATGACACTAGGTTGTTGATCACTAATGTATGACCCCTAAAAGACATGTGGAAAGATCCACTTCCATTTTGTAAGACATCCTTCAATTTTCTCTAAATCATTGTCCCAATTTTTACATACAAAAGTATCATCATCAAGATAAACACCAAGATATTTAAAACCACCCTTGTTTCAAATTAACCAGTCAGGTAAAACAAGTTTTCTGCTTTACTCATCACTGATTGTTATGGCTTCACTCTTTCCCCAGTTAATCTTAGCAGAGGACAATACACCAAAATCATTATTATTTTTTACAAGGGTTTCAATATCTTCTTGTTTTTTGACAATGACAACAACATCACATGTAGACCAGAGATGGACAAACTGATGGACAAGATTTTAAGGGTTGGACAAGCTTCAACCCTTATAAAACTCACTCGCCTTCATCCTAAAGACAGATGTTTCAGGTTTGTTTGAGTAGGGTTGGAGCAAAACTCTGCAGGACAGTGATCCTCCAGGACCGAGTTTGCCCATCCTTGACACATACTCACACAGACATCAAGATTCTCAAAAATGGTGACAAAATATTTAGCTCAAAAGATCAATTCTGTTTCTCTTTCCTTCAGTGATTCTGCACGTTAACATCAGGTGTCTTCAATAATCGAACAATCATTACTAAATTAATCATTTATCAAATCAATTCATCAGTATCTAATTAATTATCACAAATATCTGACTGAATTGTTTTCTTCATTGAATATGTCATAGCACAGATATTCCCAACCATATGAGTCTCGAGTGGACCTCGAGATCCACTTCCCTCCAGAGTTTAGCTCCAACCCTGATCAAACACACCTGAAAAAGCTAATCAAGGTCTTCAGAATTACTACAAAGTTGCAGGTAGGTGTGTTTAATCCAGGTTGGAGCTTAAGTGGAAAGGAAAGTGGATCGAGGTCCATAGCTGAGGACCCCTGGTCTATGTTATATAGCTATGCCACTTTTATTGTGCATGTTCCCTTGAATAGCCACTATCCAAATTTACGTAGGGCACAATTTCAGAAAACATTATGATCATGATCCATGTCAGTTCACAAAATATAGCAAAAAAGTATGAAAAATATATTTCAGACATCCAGTGCACATCCATTGAAACACGCTTCAGCTCTCAGTGTCACTCATCCCTCTTCATTGGGACTGTAATATTGCAGGGAAACAAGCAATATTTGTGCGTTATGGTCAGTCGTAATGTTTTGGTATAGTTTGCTGTATACAGTTGAAATGGGAGATGCAGTATGATTTTACCCAGACAGCAACATAGCATCGGCCCAGATCCAGCCCACAGCTGGTCCATGTGTAATCCACATGTACCAGATGTGGGCCGGATCTTGGCCACACTATGTTGCTGTCTGGGGTTCATTAAATGTTTGTTCTGATTGACTTCACATGCCGGTTCCCGAGAATATTTTCAAAACGACACTGGTCCATGCAACGAAATGAATGAAGGTTGGAGACCCCTGATCTAGCAAATACCAAAGACATGTGTTCTGCTCACCCATAGTATGTAGATGAACAGTATTATTAATGGAGTAATTGTATGAATGTCTGTTGATCCAAACTTCACATAAATAAACTCCTCCATCATCTGGTCTCACAGCAGAAATTCTCACTGAAGATATTGTTCTGTTTGTCATCGGAAACACTGAATCTTTCTTTCTGCTTCCATGTGCTGTAAATAGTCTGAACTGAATCTTCTCCTTCTTTGAATGTGATCTTGGGATCATTAATATGATTCTGTGAATATTCACAGCTGAAGGTGGCAGTTTCTACAATATTCACCATCACTCTCTTTGACCATTTAAAACATATATCTGCAATTCACAAAATGAATATATTTCACATACATAAAAGCATATAAAACATATTTAGCAAAGTAACTGTGCCAAAACCTCTGTGAATCAACAAGAAGACTTACTCCAGAATATCCAGTGACACTAAAGCATCTCACTGCACCTGTCAATCAGATTGATACTGTGATCAGAAACCTCATGAACAGAAAACAGCATCATTATGTCACAGGTTGAGGAAATGTTTGAAGTGAGGACCCAAGAATGCAAAGGAATATGGGCCTTATTAATAAAAAGTAAAACAAAACACAAACAGAAACTACCCCGTGGGGGAAAACACTATAGACAAGACTTGACTAGGCAGAAAGCATATGGCTTTGCAGACAAGACTTGACTTGGCAGGAACACACAACAGGAATCATCAGACAGGCAGGGTAACAACAACAAGGGGAATAAATAGGACAGCAATCAAGGCAGGTAACGAGGGAGGACAGGTGGGGCAAATGAAGCAGTAATCAGGTAACAAGAAAGTCGGGGTCAGACAATAGACAGAGGGGCACATGGCACAGGAAAGCATAACAAGTCAAGCCATGTGCTCACATCAAATATGAAACACCACACACAAGCACATGACCAGCAATAACCAATCACTAGCCATGAGCTTACACAGAACAAACACAGACAAAGACAGGAGAATACAGGAGTGTCTGTCACAAAACCAAGAAACACACTAGACCGAGGTGACAGAACCCTGACACTACTCCCCCTCAAAAGGGACTCCACCAGGCGTCCCTACGAGCAACACAAGACAAGAACAAGACAAGACAAGACCAGCACACCAGAGAAAAACAACAAAACAAACAAAAACAAAACAAAAACACAACAGACACAAAGCAGGGAGGGAGAGAGGAAGGGGAGTCAAGTCAACACAGGCAAAAACAGATAATCAAGTCTCTAGAAGGGACCAGGGAGGGGCAGGTGGGTGAAGCCAGGGAGGCTCAGGCAGGTCTGGAATCCTGGCTGAAAGCCAGGGTGGGTCAGGCGGGTCAGGAATCCTGGCAGATAGCCAGGGTGGGTCAGGCAGGTCTGGATCCCTGGCAGAAGGCCAAGGTGGGTCTGGATCCCTGGCAGAAGACCAAGGTGGGTCAGGCGGGTTTGGATCAGGTGGGTCTGGATGCTTGACTGGGGCCGGCTGGGCAAGCAGTCTGAGTGGGAACTTGAGTGGGCTCAGCAGAACAGGAAACAGATCAGTCTTGGGCAGGACAGGAATCAGGGTGAAAAATGGGAACAAAATAAAGGTGACAGTCCCATTGGAAGTTCGGTTGCCAGTGTAGTGGGCATGGGTCTGGCCAGCCTTCAGGTAGGGAACAAGGATCATGGCAGAAAATTTCAAGGGCTTAAGAGCAAGCTCAGGAATGGCCTCCAGGCAGACAGTGGGCTCAGGGAAAGCCTCCGGGCAAGCAGCAGGCTCTGGGATGGCCTCCGGGTCGTTAACGGGCTCTGGGACGGCCTCCAGGCAGGCAGTAGCCTCAGGGACAGCCTCCGGGCAGACAGCGGGCTCTGGGAAGGTTTCTGGGAAAGCTTCTGGGAAAGCAGCGGGCTCTGGGACAGTCTCTGGGCAGGCAGTGGGCTCTGGGAAGGTCTCAGAAGTACAGACAGGACAGGAGACAGCCAGCTGAGAGGTGTGTGCTGCCCATGCACACAGGACAATCGTGACATAGAAGGAGAGGATCGTCCTCTGGGCCAAGGCAGGACTGACAAGGGAAACAGGAGGCACAGGAATAATCTCTGGGCAGGTAGTGGGCTCCTGGGCAGCCTCTGGGCTGGGAGCTGATGCTGTGTGAGTGGCCCAGACACACACAAGGGCAGTGACATAGAGAGAAAGGGCAACCTCTTCGGACATGACAGGGTATTCAGGAACCGACAGACTTGATATAGAGGAAGCCTTCCTTCTCTTTCTCCGCCTACATTGGCGGGGCGGTGGCGTGGAGATAGCTGCTTCTAGAGGAACAGCAGCATTCATGGCCGCCTCTGGGGGAGCTGCAGCAGCATTCACGGCCGCCTCTGGGGGAGCTGCAGCTTCTTCCACCACCACAGAGGATGCTGCAGCTTCTTCAACCATCACCAGGGGCGCCGTAGCCTCTTTGACTGCCACTGGGGACACTGCAGCTTCTTTGACCCCCACCGGGGGTGCTTCAGCTTTTTCAGCCACCACAGGGGGCGCTGCAGCATATGCAACTGCCTCTGGAAAAACTGCAGCAGTCACAGACGACATGGGCAGAACTGCAGGGTGCCCTGCCACCTCTGGGTAGGTGGCAGATGAGGCAGGCATGTTCCTTCCTCCTCCTCTCCCCGAAGGGGTCATCAGAGGACTGGGGACTTGAGTGTTCATGAGGGAAAGCGGAGGAGGACCAAGAGGAGGGAGACCACCCTCACCTCCACGATTGTAAACTAATCCCACAAACCCCCAAAAGGACGAGAACCCCAGCATAGCTATCTCCCAATTGCTGACGGGCTCATTCAGGGCACTATTAAAAATGTCCTTGAGCGCAGTGTTGTTTAAGTTGGCGAAGTGAGAAGAGCTTGCCATGGCGCTCCATCAACTGACGAGCAGAAGGGTGCGGGCTGGGAGATGGAAATAAGAAGACACCCATATCTCAGCTGAGTCCTTTTCTTTGCCAGTTCCTTCTGTTACAGGTTGAGGAAATGTTTGAAGTGAGGACCCAAGGATGCAGAGGAATATGGGCTTTATTAATAAAAAGTAAAACAAAACACAAACAGAAACTACCCAGTGGGGGAAAACACTATAGACTAGACTTGACTAGGCAGAAAGCATACGGCTTTGCAGACAAGACTTGACCTGGCAGGAACACACGACAGGAATCATCAGACAGGCAGGGTAACAACAACATACAACGACGACGTGCAACAACATACAACAATGTGCAACAACGAACTGGCACAGGACAGCAAACACAAGGGGAATAAATAGGACAGCAAACAAGGCAGGTTACGAGGGAGGACAGGTGGGGCAAATGAACCAGTAATCAGGTAACAAGAAAGGTGAGGTCAGACAATAGACAGGAGAGCACATTGCACAGGAAAGCATAACAAGACAAGCCATGTGCTCACATCAAACATGAAACACCACACACAAGCACATGACCAGCAACAACCAATCACTAGCCATGAGCTTACACAGAAAAAACACAGAAAAAGACAGGAGAATACAGGAGTGTCAGGGCTCTGTCACAAAACCAAGAAACACACTAGACCGAGGTGACAGAACCCTGACACATTACTGCAGTGATGAAAGAGAAAAGCTCTGACCTGAGATCAGGTAGAAAGTGAAGAAGATGAGGAGGATCTTCATTGTGAGTTGAGTTCAGTCTTCTTTATGCTGAAAGTTCTCTGTGTGAATCTCTCTGTCTCTACATCTGTCTGGTTTAGTTACTTCCTCTTTATTCAGCTCTTTATCAGTAATGAGCAGCTTTACTGGCCCCTCCCACCATCAGCACTGACTGAATATTACATTAATCACACTGAAAGAGCGCCACCTAGAGGGGCATACAGTGTCTGATACTGAGAGATCAAATAGGTTTCATATTCTCTATATAAGGACAAATGACACTGAGCTGCATTAAGTAAATATTCCACTAGAGGGCGACAGTAAAATGTATATGTAAGTTCACTGAGGGCCCTGCACCTTGTACAAGGTGACTTCAAGAATAAGAGTTGTTCAACTATTTAAAAGATTTAAAAAGACTTAACATATTGAAAATGCTAAAAACACAAGATATAGAGCAAATTCTGTATCTGATTGGTGCTTCTGTCTCTTTAACAGGCAGTGTTGGATTCAGGACCATGGACAGCAGCTGTCAATCAAACTTCAGCATCACTGATGACAGTTTAACAACAAAAACTGAACAAAGAGTGAAATGCTGAGACTTGAGTTCATCTGCTTCCTTTATCTCTGACTGTGATAATTAAAAAAAAAAAATCTGCATGAATCATGGCTTCATGTATTAGGTATATATTAATCAAAATTTCATTCCTCCAGATTGACTCTTTCATTATAAACTCAGAGGAGGCATGCAAATCAGTGTCATTTATAATTCATTAACTCAGGACAGAAGAATAAGAAATAAGCATCTATTCTATCAACTATGATCCAACCTAACAAAAATATGTGACTAAAATATGAAATATGTGTTAAGTAACTGCAACGTAATTTGGTGACCAAACTTTCGTCGTGGCGACGGAAAAATTTAATTCCTGGATCCGTTGCCACAATGTAACCTAGTGATGTTGCTAGTTAGTAACTGTGACGTTGTGGCAATGTCATGAATCAATAGTTCTGTGTTGGTAATTATATTTGTTGGTAAGTCATATTTGTTGGTAATTTTTATATTTATTTATTTTTCTATGGGGTTTAACCTAATGTACTCATTTGCCCAAACTCATTTAAAGGCTATTTCAACAGCAGTGAATGATGAATGCAGACTCAAAATGAATTCAATTCATTTATTTACAAAAACACACAAATATGAAAAATAAAATACACCCAAATTATAAATAAAAACATAGGATATAGCCTACAGCAAAACATGAATGAAAGCATTTAAGACATTCTCAGCATCATATATGCTATAACCTGCACAAAGATCATTTCAGTAAAACCAAGAAGTTTAACAGGCATTAACTCATATTTGCCACTAGAGGGAGGCAGAGGTTTCAACAAGACAACCCTGATAACAACTCAGCTGATTGTATCTTTCTAGTAATGACTGATTAGCTTAATGACTGATTAAAAGTCAAGAGTAAACTGCCCAAATAGAGGAAACACTGATCACCATAATGGCGATAAACATCAACATCTAAACCTCTGTTAATTCTCAGAAACAACTGTAGATGAATGACAGAAATAAAGTCAGTCTGGTTTGTAATAAGAGAGATTTAATGTCTTTTAAGGTGATTTCGTCTAAGGCTGTGGCTGAAGTCAGTTGTAGTACTTGTGTTTCTCTTTCCTTCATTGATTCTGCTCGTTATCGAGGGGTCTTCGACAATCAAGCAATGATCACTTAATTAACCACTTAAGTAGGGCTGCACAATTGATCGAATTTCTAATCGTGATTACGATTACGGATGCCACGGCTTCTGTGTTACTTTAACACCCTGCTGGTGGCTCCCATATGAACACAGACCAGTGTTGATTTAACACCGGGGAATTTGCAATGCTTAAAAACACATGCAATCGATAAGCTTTCATGACCACGCAGCACAGCAACATCACATGAGAGTAACTGCGATACATACGATAGTCCAAAATCTGTACCGGTTGACAAATTTCTACCGGTTAATCGCATCTACGGTATACCGCCCACCACTAGCTGGAACAAAACTCTGCAGGAAAGTGTAGGGTTCCAGACTGACACTAAAGCCCCGAGTATACTTTGTGTTTTTACGCGTACACAGTCCAACGCACAGCCTTGCAAAGTATACTTCAATTGACTTGTATGTGTACACAGGCGTTCAATGCATGCACAGTTTTGAGCAATCTCTTGCCACGAGGTACAGCCCATGTAAAATACCTTTGTATTCTTTCATGCTAGAGTTGTACAAACGAGGGGTACTTTCTAACCTCTTCACACAATCTGTCATCTATATTGACCTCCATTGTTGCTGTAGCTTGCATGTGTAACTGGTGGCTCGCGTATGCCTAGCACGTTGCGCGGCCAGCGACACCAGTTATTAAAACTTGTTCTGCGTTGTGTTGTGTAGCGTTGTGGAGACAGACACGGGACAGCAGGCAGCAGTTTCGCTGGATCTTTTTACTGATTGACACAGAAACAAATAAGCAGCATCTCAGATTAAATGGCCCTTATTGTGCTCTCTCCCATTAGATTACATTACAAAAGGGGATCATGAAAAACACGAACATGCGAAAACTTCAACCTTGGAAAAAGCTTGTATAAGACACTCAAAAACAATAATGTCACGTAACATCAAATTTACCTCAGAAAAGCTATCCAATGCTCATAAACTCATTAGTCAGCTAGAAAAATAGAAAAGGACATTTCGCTAAATATATGCACTATATCACATGATCCTGATATTTTTACTTAACATGTTGTCTACATGAGAAAGAATGGAAGGAGCTAAAAATGAAATTCAACACCACCCATATAACTGCATGTGAAGAGCTGCCTTTCACCAAATTTACCTCTCAGATATTACTAATAAGAGAAATAGATTGTGTGTGTGCAAGACATACGACAACATTTATAGATGCATTAGGAGGAGGCCAAACTATACTCATTTGCCAAGTGATACTGACATTATTGTGGTCTGTGACACTGGTTCAGATTCTGTGTAAAGAACAATTCTTTGTGAATGTATGCAAGTTGGAAAAGCAATTCAGTTCCTACTTTAAGTGAATCTTAGTTCCCAGAACATCCACAAGATGGATGAAAATGCTGATGCTGTAAAAGGAGGGCAGACGTGACAACACATGACAAAATTAAAACGTTTATTCTTTTGTGACACTTAATTAAAAGTCATTCTTACGCTTCGTGATGTGCACTTTAAGTCTTCTTTAGACATACAATAGGTTTGTGTGAGAAACAAGTCTAAATTTAACTGATTACTCAGAAAATCTTCTTCTCTCCGATCTGTCAGTTCAAGACTAGTCTCGCATAGCTAGACCTTCAGACTGATGGCAGAAGGTCTGGACTCTATCGCAGCTTTCATTGGCCAAGGACCGCCCAAGAGGACGTTTGACTGACATGTAACACAACCAATCACAGTTCGTTTTGTTCCACGTCATGTTTAGGGGCGTGAAAATGTAAAGTCGATGTCCCTACAATAACAGACAGGCATGCTTCCAATAAATTATTCATTAAAGAGTGTTGTGCAAGTTTATTGAAACAGTGGAGCCGCAAACTTCACGTACTTTTAAAAACCCAGCGTTTAGTTGATCCTGGTAAGGGCTCATTGTCACAGTTGTAAACATGACAGTGTTCTTTTTCCACAATGGGGTTTGGCGTCACGGCATTTGTTTCCAGGTGGACCATTAAAAAACGCGACACACACATCTCCCGGTTATCCTGTAGAATTCAACCAACCAGATAACGACTTTGAAACTCCTGAAGTGTTTCCAATTAAAGGTGGGTTATGTATTTTTTCAACAACACTGTTTGGAAGTTAGTCGGGCCGACACCAACAACAAACGTCTAACCAATCAGCATTAGGGGGCGTATGACGGTCGAGGAGAGAGAATAAGCAAGAGGGAGATTTGGAAAAAAAAAAAAAAAAAATGCAGAAAGAGAGATGATGAGACACAATACAAAAGAGCTCAAAAGAATATCACTGGAATGAAGGGTTATGACTGGGCAAGCGCTTTAGGATCCGTGTTAATATTAGAAAAGCTTTCCAGTGCTGGAGAGAGCTAAGTGAGAAGGCCTGAAAACAGACAAGGAGGCTGCTTTGATTCCGTAAAAGTAAAATTTTTATTATGCACACTTATGACTGCAATTGGTTATTAGCAAATATAGTTTTGAGATTTCAGTTCCCTCTAGCAGGTACTTTTAGATGACCTGACTAAAACCATTTAGAGCAGAATAGAGGAAATGTATTGTGAATAGCTGGGATATATTCTAAATAATATTATTGTTTTCATATATTAAACAAATTTACTTTTTAGAGAGTGGAAAGTATGTTTCCACCATTGGCAAAATAAACATTTCTCTTTTCAACATATTTAGGCGGCTGACAGGTTTTGGTTTCACCCACAGAAGATAAACTGAGCAAAAGAAAACCACAAAGTGAAGAGCATGTCTGTTTTAACACTCTTACCACAGTATCAAATAACCCTGTGAACACAAAGACCTGAGACACTTACTGTACAAGCAAGTTACTTTATCCTAGTAAAAACTGGGTTAAAAAGCATTTCCGAATTCAGAAAGGCAAACTAGCATATGACTCTCACTATTATACCATGATATATTGAATTTAACCAGAGAGATAATGATGAAAAATCTTGCAAATAAATACAAAGTATATTTTGGAGATGTTGCTTGGGAATTGACACAAATGCACTAATAATACAAATGTATGACATTTAAAGGATTACAACAGACATTCTGTGTCATTGTCGACACACACACACACACACACACACACACACACACACACACACACACACACACACACACACACACACACACACACACACACACACACACACACACACACACACACAGAGACACACAGGTTTGTTTTGCTATCTTAGTGAGGATATTCCATTGGCGTAATGGATTTTTTGTACAAACTGTACATTCTCTCCCTCTACACTACCCCGACCCCTAAACCTACCCATCACAGAAAACATTCTGCATTTTTACATTTTTAATAAAACATTTAGTATGTTTTTACAGCTATTTTAAATATGAGGACTCATGAAATGTCCTCATATTTCATGTTTGTGTCGTAATACCAGTGTAATACCCATGTCATTATACAAATTCGTGTCCTCATAAATTAAAAAAACAAGCACACACACACACACACACACACAGTGATATAGAATTAGTGAAGGATCAGCTCTTAGTCTTTATTGTCTTCTGCTCTCAATGGATGTTGATCTCATGTGTCTCACTGTGGGTTTCCTGAGTAAGTGTTTAATTAAACTGAACTGAGACCCTGAACCTTCACCAGTTTCCTGTGGCTTTGAGCTGGACGGAAAAAACAGCCTGTTCATCACACCAACACAAACAACACCTCCAGCATAATTGTTAATTATTTAAAAAAAATGCAAGCTATTACTGTTTTGACTTGATTGTTGGCGGTTTATATGTGAGTATTTCACTCATTCCTGAAGGTAATACAAAATACAATTCATTAAATGATTATTCAGATTTCAAACTCAGACATTCTCCTTTGCAGAAAGTACAAACCTTTCACACTGTCTTTCAGTATAATAATCAGATCATTATGTTTTTATGCTGTATTTCTGGGAATGTTGATTTCATCAGGGTGAAAACTAGATTTAGTCAATGGCATGACAATGTTTATATTTATAACGTAAAACGCAAATAATAATCAACAACTTTGGCCAATAGACAAGAAATAATAGCAAAAATGATGTTTATTTTTCATTGAATAAAAATATATGATTTTATTATAAATCTCTTGCATCAGAAAAATGATGCCAGTACCAACAAGAACAAGAATGAACTAAGAAAACAACATTAGCAAACTTGAAAGCACAAATAACAGTAATTTAAAAAGCTTTAAGAGCTGCTGTTATTAACTAGACGTGTCTCTGCATTCAGAGTGGAAACTTTACAGTATATAAGTGTCACTCAGTGGTTTTATTTCCTGTCTTCATCATGCACCCTCAGATAAACTGAGACGACAACCTCTTTATACACACCAGTAAACCTCTGACACACCTGCTATTTTAAACATGTGAAAGAATCAACATGAGCAGCAGTGGAAACTTTAAAGTGTCTCATGATTCAACAGACTGAACTGAACAAACCAAACATCTGTTTAACACTAAATTAATTAAGTACATTTTCATCAATAAACTCTGTGAGCATAAGCATGAATATACAGGTGCTGGTCATATAATTAGAATATTATCAAAAAGTTGATTTATTTCACTAATTCCATTCAAAAAGTGAAACTTGTACATTATATTCATTCATTACACAGAGTCTGATATATTTCAAATGTTTATTTCTTTTCATTTTGATGATTATAACTGACAACTAAGGAAAATCCAAAATTCAGTATCTCAGAAAATTAGATTATTACTTAAGACCAATACAAAGAAAGGATTTTTAGAAATCTTGGCCAACTGAAAAGTATGAACATGAAAAGTATGAGCATGTACAGCACTCAATACTTAGTTGGGGCTCCTTTTGCCTGAATTACTGCAGCAATGCGGCGTGGCATGGAGTCGATCAGTCTGTGGCACTGCTCAGGTGTTTTAAGAGCCCAGGTTGCTCTGATAGTGGCCTTCAGCTCTTCTGCATTGTTGGGTCTGGCATATCGCATCTTCCTCTTCACAATAACCCATAGATTTTCTATGGGGTTAAGGTCAGGCGGTTTGCTGGCCAATTAAGAACAGGGATACCATGGTCCTTAAACCAGGTACTGGTAGCTTTGGCACTGTGTGCAGGTGCCAAGTCCTGTTGGAAAATTAAATCTGCATCTCCATACAGTTGGTCAGCAGCAGGAAGCATGAAGTGCTCTAAAACTTCCTGGTATACGGCTGCGTTGACCTTGGACCTCAGAAAACACAGTGGACCAACACCAGCAGATGACATGGCACCCCAAACCATCACTGACTGTGGAAACTTTACACTGGACCTCAAGCAACATAGATTGTGTGCCTCTCCTCTCTTCCTCCAGACTCTGGGACCCTGATTTCCAAAGGAAATGCAAAATTTACTTTCATCAGAGAACATAACTTTGGACCACTCAGCAGCAGTCCAGTCCTTTTTGTCTTTAGCCCAGGCGAGACGCTTCTGACGCTGTCTGTTGTTCAAGAGTGGCTTGACACAAAGAATGCGACAGCTGAAACCCATGTCTTGCATACGTCTGTGCGTAGTGGTTCTTGAAGCACTGACTCCAGCTGCAGTCCACTCTTTGTGAATCTCCCCCACATTTTTGAATGGGTTTTGTTTCACAATCCTCTAAAGGGGGCGGTTATCCCTATTGCTTGTACACTTTTTTTCTACCACATCTTTTCCTTCTCTTCGCCTCTCTAATGTGCTTGGACACAGAGCTCTGTGAACAGCCAGCCTCTTTTGCAATGACCTTTTGTGTCTTGCCCTCCTTGTGCAAGGTGTCAATGGTCGTCTTTTGGACAACTGTCAAGTCAGCAGTCTTCCCCATGATTGTGTAGCCTACAGAACTAGACTGAGAGACCATTTAAAGGCCTTTGCAGGTGTTTTGAGTTAATTAGCTGATTAGAGTGTGGCACCAGGTGTCTTCAATATTGAACCTTTTCACAATATTCTAATTTTCTGAGATACTGAATTTGGGATTTTCCTTAGTTGTCAGTTATAATCATCAGAATTAAAAGAAATAAACATTTGAAATATATCAGTCTGTGTGTAATGAATGAATATAATATACAAGTTTCACTTTTTGAATGGAATTAGTGAAATAAATAAACTTTTTGATGATATTCTAATTATATGACCAGCACCTGTATATGTATATACATATATATATATACATATATATATATATATATATACATATATATATATGAATTATTCAGACACTATATATAATTTTTGATATATTTTTACTAGTGGGTTCAGGACACTATAGTTCATTTATGTAAGTGAGGATAAAATAAACTGTGACATATTATACCCAAAAATTCTTCATACATGGACTACCAGTAAAAAGTTATTCAGACACTTTGACCTGACCATGTTTTGCTTAAGCGTTATCTGACTTTATCAAGATTATTTTTTTCTGACACAGTTTAACTCGATATATTTTATTACTATTTTTTTTTTTAAATATAATGAATAAACTGTAATAATGAATGAATGTTTTTTTTTTTGAATGCATACAGGTATAATGTGTGCTAGTGTACTGTAAGATAGTTGAGTCTCATGCGGTGACTGACCGTGGCGTAATCAGAGTGAATCTGGTCCTTACTGAAGGAGACTGTAGCGTCACTGAGAGACTCTTCATGCTTCTGGAAACTGACAGACGCGTACAGGAGCCTATCAGAGGGGATTGTGGGTAGTTCATCATGACTGTTAATTTGAGCTGATCCAGGATCTGTGAGAGAATCACGTCTGCTGTCTGCACATGATGACTGAACATGGAGAAAATAGAGAGAAAACATTGATTAAAAAGACAAAACACAAGTCAAGTCATCTTCATTTATATAGCACTTTTCACAATACATATTGTTTCAAAGCAGCTTCACAGTGACAATAGGAAAATTCTTATCGAGCTAATGTTGTTTTTTGATTGAATCACTTCCGTTGTAAAAATTGTATGCATTAATTCTCTCTTTTGAACTATTTTGGTATTAATGTTTCAAAGTTGCAAATTTATAGTTAACTAAAATCACATGGGTAGCATGTTTGGTATCTACGGACTCCAACTTTCGTTTCCAATTTGGTAATTTAAGTTACATGTTACTAACTCTGTGACACATAAGTATTATAAGAATCTAGAAGGTTCTTCTCTCAAACATCCAATCCAATGTCTTATGCTAATATCTTGCTACAGGACAAAGACTCGTAAAAGTTTCCCTCCGAGGGGAAAACTCCTTATTGGTTCAGTCACCCCAAGAGGGTGTGACATCTTCACCCTTCAAAAACTCTCTCTCTCCTCTTCTCCTGTACTGAAAAATGCTGATGTGAAGATGATGCTAAGAAGCTAGAAGCTTCTAAGGAACCCCAAGCTTGTGCCAGGCTCCGGCCTAGACCTTCCATTCACCAAAGATCCTCTGAATCCAACTGGTTCATGGTTATAATTTTCTCTCTAATATTGTCAATCTTGCAAGTAAAGAAGTTCATAAAGTCATTACTGCTGTGCTGTTTGGAAACATCAGAAGTTGAAGCTCTGTTTCTCGTTAATTTAGCCACTGTATCAAATAAATATCTAGGGTTGTGAGCGATTTGAAAAATAAGTAGATCTAGCATTTTTTAAGGCCTTTCTGTACTCTCTCTCCACGAAATGCGAAAAACTTGTAGTTCTGTTTTCTACCAGCTGCGCTCCATTTTTCTGGCAGCTCTCTTAAGAGCCCGGGTGTGCTCGTTGTACCACGGCATTGGATTAGTTTCCTTAATCTTCTTTAAGCGCAACTGCATCTAATGTGCTGGAAAAGATAGAGTCAATAGTTTCTGTTGCAACATCAAGGTCTTCAAAGCTGTCTGCTATGCTAAGGCGATGAAACTGATCAGGAAGATTATTTATAAAGCAATCTTTAGTGGTAGAAGTGATGGTTCTACCATATTTATGGCTGGGTGGTGGTTTTGCAGCCTTGGCTAAATGTAGTAAACACAAGACTAAATCATGATATGAGATGTCATCGCTCTTCTGCAGAATTTCAACGGCATCAATATTGATTCCATGTGACAATATTAGATCTAAAGTATGATTACGACAATGAGTGGGTCCTGACACGTGTTGTCTAACTCCAGTAGAGTTCATAATATCTGTAAATGCCAATTCCAACACGTCTTTATCATTATCTACATGGATATTAAAATCACCAACAACAAGGACTTTATCTGCAGCTAGTACTAACTCCAATAGAAAATCAGCAAATTCTTTGATAATGTCTGTATGGTGCCCTGGTGGCCTGTATAGAGTAGCCAGCACAAATGTCAACTTAACGTTACATAACCATCACTTCAAAGGAATTATATTTGAAGGACTTTTGAGTAATACTGAAGATATTACTATAAATTACAGCAACACCTCCCCCTTTGCCTTTCTGACGAGGATTGTGTCGATAAACATAACCTTGAGGGCTAGACTCATTTAAAGCAACGTAATCATCTGGTTTTAGCCAGGTTTCTGTCAAACATAGTAAATGTAGATAATTGTCTGTGATAATATCATTTACAATAAGTGCTTTTGAAGAAAGGGATCTAATATTCAGCAACCCAAGCTTTATCATTTGTTTATCAGTATTATATCTGTTTTTTATTTGTTGAACATCAATTAAATTTTCACCCTTAAATGGGTTTAGAAGTTTTTTGTATTTACTAATTCGGGGTACAGACACAGTCTCTATGTGATAATATCTAGGTGAAAGAGTTTCTATGTGTTGGGATTTATCTGACTTCTGTGACGTAAGACGGCTAGCAGGCGGTTGGTTTAGCCGGTCTGTCTGCTTCCTGACCTGGGCTGAGACTATGTGCCATATTATTACAAAGAGCAGCACCATCCCAAGAGGGATGAATGCCATCTCTTTTCAACAGGTCAGGTCTGCCCCAAACACTTTTCCAATTGTCTATGAAACCTATGTTTTTCTGCGGACACTACTGAGCCACACAGCCAGCCATTGAGTGATGATAATCTGCTAACTATCTCATCACTCCGACGAACAGGAAGGGGACCAGAGCAAATTACTTTTTCTGACATCGTACTTGCAAGTTCACACACCTCTTTAATGTTAATTTTAGTGATCTACGACTTGCGAAGTCGAACATCATTTGTGCCGACGTGAATAATAATCTTAGAGTATTTATGATTATCATTAGCCAGCACCTTTAAATTTGCTTTGATGTCAGGTGCTCTGGCTCCCGGCAAACGTGACTATGGTGGCTCCGTGTAATAGAATTGCCAATTACTAGGGCACTTTCAAAAGGATTCTCAGTGGGTCTGTCACTGAGTGGGGAGAACCTGTTTGATGTTCTTATTGGAACGGAAGTGTGGTGTTTTCCACGGCTCGGCCTCCTCACCGTTACCCAATTGCCCTGCTGCACGGGCTCTACAGCCGGAACCGAACAATATACAGAGTTCACTAAGCTAGTCGCATCCAAAACAGTATCTAAAGCCCTTGTATTCTTACTATCCTCAATTAAAGTTTGGATGTGTGTCTCTAATTCTGAGATTCTCTCTGTCAGCCTGACTATCTCCCTGCATTTATCACGTGTAAATCTCACCGCTGACAGAGAGAGCTATACTATGCATGTGACAGGCAGTGCAAGTAACAACAAAAGGAGAGGATGACATGACTTACCGTGTTTGTAGAGTGATCCGACTTACCACAGTTGTTTGATGGACTCGAGTTGTCGAAAAAGGAGCGCGTGAGAGAAAAACATGGTTCGTGGCCCAGATGACAAGCTAGCAAAATGCTAACGCACTGTGATAGCAATTTGGATTAAAAGATTAACCGCTAGCGACGTCAGATTAATGTGATAGGCAATATCAGATATAAAATAGACAGGTAATTATAATAAACAGATTCAAAACAAAACTCTATGGAGCTACAGACGCAAACTATTCAGTAGCAATGCAGAGAGGAGCAGACTGGAGCAATCGATCACAACAAACACACACACACACACACACACACTCACTGTAACTCACCATTATATTTTTCTTCTTCTTTTGCTTGTCTGATGTTGAGGTTCTTTCTAATAACCCAAAACAAAATGAATGTATCAGTAAGAGAAAAACAAACTAGATCAAACTGGAGATGAACAGCAGCATCTGAGACAGAAACTCATTGAGTCAGTGAGATTTTACTGCTGCTGACAGTCAGAAGATTCAAGCAGCTCAGAGACACTACAATAACTAATTATTAATAAATGATCAAACCTTGTCTCTTTTGTCTTAATTTACACACGATCAGAGTGAATCCACCAATCAGCAGCAGAATCACACACACACAAATAATGATGATCATGGAGGAATCTGAAAATAAAACACATATTGGTAATTAATCTTCAGACATTAGGAAACACATTTGACACTACTGCTTGATCGAATTAAACTAAATTATGGGAAAATTGAGCACATTTTATTCCCTCTTTCTGCAAACTTACATGTAATCTATGTTCTACTTCATCTGTCTGTAGGTTTCCTGAATAAAAACTATTAATTTTTCACAGTCAAATTAACCTGAGACTCTGAACCTTCAGCTCATTTCTGTGGTTTTGATGTTAAATGACGACACCCTGTTCACCACAAACACTGAACACCCCCTGCATTCATGAGCAATGAGAAGTTCATGAGCAATAAAGAAATTAAATGGAAGTTTTAAATATGAGATTACCAGGAATCACAAAAACACACAAAACTGGGAAGTTTGCAGAAAATAGTACATGTTTGAAATAAGGTTCCATGTGCAGTAGAACAGCAGTAATTTTATCTAGTGAGGAAAAATTATATTTATACTTGTTATGCAAAATAATAAAAGTTTCACTGCATCAAATTTAAAAGCAACAAAGGCAATATATTAAAGTCACCAAGAATGACTTTAAAACAACCCTCTCGCTGTCACCCTGAGTGATTGTTTGATTGTTCATATTTGACAATAGAAATAAAGTAAACTTTCTTACTCTTATCCTTGATGATGTTCATTTTAGTGAAGATGTGAGATTCTCCTCCTTCTCCTTCACGACATTTAACACACATGATTCTGAATATACTGAATTTACTACAGTGAAATCATCTGAATTCACTCACTGATGAGGTTGATCTGAATTTTGGTGGTCAGGGAGATGAAAGTCAAACGTGTGTCTCTGGTTTCTGCTCCACACCAATAAACTCCAGCATCTCTCACGCTCACATCACTGATGGTCACTGTAAAAACTTTCACATTTCTCTCAGATGAAGGACTCATTTCTGTCACTGGAGATGTGCTGATGTTTTGACAGATGTGATTATCATCCTCTTTGCAGAAATGAACTTTATGTTCCTCTGGGATCTGACAGGTGATGTTGACTTCTCCACCAAGACGAGCAGATTTAGTCTCTGTCTTTAGATATTTTGCATCTATAAAATAGAACAATTAAATAAAAATCAGATCCCATACGTCAAACATGCCAGATAAAGTATATCGTGTTCCTCACCATCTGTGACGAGCAGCTGAAGTTCAGTGAAGCTCTCAGTATAGTCGGACACATTCACTCCACACCTGTATGTTCCTGCATCTGCAGCTTTCAGCTCTCTAAAAAACACCATCAAGACTCCTGCTCTGGTGTCGTCATATAAAGAAACATCTCCATTCTCCATCCATTCATCCTGAACTCCTGGATTCTTCCTCTCTGAACATCCACCTGATTCTTTACAGATGTATTTTGTCTTGGTTTTGTATTGAGGATGTTCACACTTGATCATCATACGACCTCCTGAGTATCCGCTCACTCTAGACTTGCCCGCTTTATACTTATCAATAACATGCAGATAAACTGTATTAATAATATAGTAACTAAAGTCACTGTTTGATTGTTCTCTGATCCAAACGCCACATAAATAAACTCCTCCATCATCTGGTGTCACAGTAGTAATGCTCACAGTCAGTTGTTGATCTCTTCTATCAGACATACTGAACCTCTTGTTCTTATTCCATGATCTGTTTATAATCTCATTAATAGAGTATTTTCCTTCTTTGAAGATTATCTTGTCATCATTAATATGATTCTGTGAATATTCACATTTGAAGACAGCAGTCCTTCCATTCTTCACCTCCACTCTCTTTGTCTTGTTACAGCATGAATCTGTCATTTACACATAATAGAACATATTATATAATGATATTTTGTGTAGTAGTTTTGAGGTGCTGGGCAGCACTACGGTTAACTTTTCCAGCATTTATAAATCTAGATTAATTGATTTTACATCTCCAAATATGTTATTAGCATTTCAAGCTTTATAAATTAGCATCAGTTAATGTATATTTATTATGTATATTTGTATATGTATATTTATCTGAATTTTAATTTTAGGGTGAACTATATCTTGATTTTATTTATTTATTTATTTACTTATTTTTTTTTTATCAATATGGACATATGAAATTGAAAGTAAAAATATGGTCAACTAATGTTTTACGAATTATTTTCTTGGAGAAGTTAATTTACTGAAGGCTACCAAGAAAGCTAGGGTACTAAGTTTATTAAATTAATTCACAATATGTGCACATTTATTATTAATGTGGGGGGCGACACGTCATGCAGGCACAATAGCTCCGTTTAACAGATGTAACCTATCACTTTTATTTCGTTTTTCCTTTTTTATTCAAAATATTCACAAACTTGTTAACTATAGCCTATCATGAACTATATAGACGCTAAAGCACCCACGGAAAAACATGAGAAATTCTCCATTAATTTTAACCAATAAAAAAAACGACTGCAGCTTTCAGAAGTGACGTTCTTTTCATTTTTATAGTTCACTTGAGGCAGTTACTATGTATGGCATTTTTAAGGACGCATGTAGAGTGTGCATCAATGTAATGTGCAGGACGAATCTCTCCACAAAACTCGCGCGCTCAAATATAGTGTCCACAAGGCTCTACTCTGGTTCAGATATTACGTGTGCGCGCTCGGTTATGGATGGTTCGGCTGTGGACACCACCCGATAGAAACATAAATCGGCGCCTAATATTTTAACGTGATTTGTCGTTTAAATCACGTGAATTGATCTATAACGAGCAATGGGTGCTGCCACTGCAGCCAAAGCGCGAAAGCAAGTTTGAATTTAGTTTACTTACCGGTGTTGTCATGCGCTTCAAAAGATTCAAATCTATCGCCTTTTATATCTTTATGGGCATTCTAACTGCATTCTATAGGCTATATCACGCAGTGAGATGTTGCCCTGCATTATATTCATCATCAGTCAACTGTATAAAATGTCAGATAAGGGTGGGGTAAGTGCATTAAATGCGTTAAAAATTTTAACGCTTTATTTTTTTTCCGCATTAAACTCCCAGCCCTACTATATATATATATTGGGTGGAAACCCATAATATGGTCACCTTAGATTAACATTACAATTGATATTTTACTGTAAATAGTGCTAAACAGTCTATTCATTAAATTTTACTTTTTAATTTTTAAATTTTTGTATTTCGTATGTCAAAATTACTCACCAACTATCACATTCAATTGCATTTTAATATCCTCTGAACCTGAAAGCCCAATCCGGTATCTTCCAGAGTCATGTAGGTTCAGTTCTCTGATGAAAAGCATGACGTGTTTGTTTGTGTTGATGTACAGAGTGAATCTTCCATAATTAATCCATTTATCTTTTCTATTATTCTCTATTATTTTATCCCACCGTCCCTGGCTGTTTTGTTTTTGCAGATATTGATTGTTATTGGGTGAAAACCTTCCAGAATCAACAAGAAGACTTCCTCCAGAATATCCAGTGACTCTAAAGCATCTCACTGCACCTGTCAATCAGATTGATACTGTGATCAGAAACCTCATGAACAGAAAACAGCATCATTACTGCAGTGATGAAAGAGAAAAGCTCTGACCTGAGATCAGGTAGAAAGTGAAGAAGATGAGGAGGATCTTCATTGTGAGTTGAGTTCAGTCTTCTTTATGCTGAATGTTCTCTGTGTGAATCTCTCTGTCTCTACATCTGTCTGCTTTAGTTACTTCCTCTTTATTCAGCTCTTTATCAGTAATGAGCAGCTTTACTGGCCCCTCCCACCATCAGCACTGACTGAATATTACATTAATCACACTGAAAGAGCGCCACCTAGTGGAGGATACAGTGTCTGATACTGAGAGATCAAATAGGTTTCATCTTCTCTATATAAGGACAAATGACACTGAGCTGCATTAAGTAAATATTCCACTAGAGGGCGACAGTAAAATGTATATGCAAGTTCACTGAGGGCCCTGCACCTCGTACAAGGTGACTTCAAGAATAAAAGTTGTTAAACTATTTAAAAGATTTAAAAAGACTTAACATATTGAAAATGCTAAAAACACAAGATATAGAGCAAATTCTGTATCTGATTGGTGCTTCTGTCTCTTTAACAGGCAGTGTTGGATTCAGCACCACGGACAGCAGCTGTCAATCAAACTTCAGCATCACTGATGACAGTTTAACAACAAAAACTGAACAAAGAGTGAAATGCTGAGACTTGAGTTCATCTACTTCCTTTATCTCTGACTGTGGTAATAAAAAAAAAAAAAGTAAAAAATCTGCATGAATCATGGCTTCATGTATTAGGTATATATTAGTCAAAATTTCATTCCTCCAGATTGACTCTTTCATCATAAACTCAGAGGAGGCATGCAAATCAGTGTCATTTATAATTCATTAAATCAGAACAGAAGAATAAGAAATAAGCATCTACTCTATCAACTATAATCCCACCTATCAAAGATATGTGACTGTTACGTAACTGCAATTTAATTTGGTAACCAAACTTTCGTCGTGGCGACATAAACCGGAAAAATTAAATTCCTGGATCCGTTGCCACAACGTAACCTGGTGATGTTGCTAGTTAGTAACTGTGACGTTGTGGCAATGTCATGAATCAATAGTTCTGTGTTGGTAATCATATTTGTTGGTAATTTTTATATTTATTTATTTTTCTATGGGGTTTAACCTAATGTCCTCATTTGCCCAAACTCATTTAAAGGCTATTTCAACAGCAGTGAATGATGAATGCAGACTCAAAATGAATTCAAATCATTTATTTACAAAAACACACAAAAATGAACAATAAAATACACCCAAATTATAAATAAAAACATAGGATATAGCCTACACATGAATGAAAGCATTTAAGACATTCTCAGCATCATTATAAACATATGCTATAACCTGCACAAAGATCATTTCAGTAAAACAGGCATTAACTCATATTTGCCACTAGAGGGAGGCAGAGGTTTCAACAAGACAACCCTGATAACAACTCAGCTGCTTGTGTCTTTCTAGTAATGACTGATTAGATTAATGATTGATTAAAAGTCAAGAGTAAACTGCCCAAATAGAGGAAACACCGATCACCATAATGGTGATAAACATCAACAACTAAACCTCTGTTAATTCTCAAAAAGAACTGTAGATGAATGTCAGAAATAAAGTCAGTCTGGTTTGTAATAAGAGAGATTTAATGTCTTTTCAGTTGATTTCGTCTAAGGCTGTGGCTGAAGTCAGTTGTAGTTCTTGTGTTTCTCTTTCCTTCATTGATTCTACTCGTTATCAGGTGTCTTCAACAATCAAGCAATCATCACTTAATTAACCACTTAAGTAGGGCTGCACAATTAATTACATTTCTAATCGTGATTACGATTACGGATGCCACGGCTTCTGTGTTACTTTAACACCCTGCTGGTGGCTCCCATATGAACACAGACCAGTGTTGATTTAACACCGGGGAATTTGCAATACTTAAAAACACATGCAGTCGATAAGCTTTCATGACCACGCAGCACAGCAACATCACATGAGAGTAACTGCGATACATACGATAGTCCAAAATCTGTACCGGTCGACAAATTTCTACCGGTTAATCGCAATACCGGTATACCGCCCACCACAAGCTGGAACAAAACTCTGCAGGAAAGTGTAGGGTTCCAGACTGACACTAAAGCCCTAAGTATACTTCGTGTTTTTACGCGTACACAGTCCAATGGACAGCCTTGCAAAGTATACTTCAATTGACTTGTATGTGTACACAGGCGTTCAATGCATGCACAGTTTTGAGCAATCTCTTGCCACGAGGTACAGCCCATGTAAAATACCTTTGTATTCTTTCATGCTAGAGTTCTACAAACGAGGGTACTTTCTAACCTCTTCGCACAATCTGTCATCTATATTGACCTCCATTGTTGCTGTAGCTTGCATGTGTAACCGGTGGCTCGCGTATGCATTTACATTACATTTACATTTAGTCATTTAGCAGACGCTTTTCTCCAAAGCGACTTACAAATGAGAGTATTAGAAGCAATCAAATCAACATCAGTACAACAGTATGTAAGTGTTAAATACACTTGTACACATGTAAATACATAAATACACATGTAAATACACACAGATGGAAAAAGAATAGAAATTGAAAAAATATTAAGATAGATAAAAAGTAAGTGCTACTATTACTGGGTCAAGTGCTGACGAAAAAGATACGTCTTTAGCATTTTTTTGAAAATGGCTAAAGACTCAGCTGCTCGGATAGAGCGTGGTAGGTCATTCCACCAGCCAGGAACAGACCCGGAGAAGGTCCGTGAGAGTGATTTTGTGCCCCTTTGTAATGGCACCATAAGGCGCCGTTCACTTGCAGAACGCAAGCTTCTGGAGGGCGCATAAGTCTGAAGTAGTGAGTTTAGGTATAGCGGTGCAGAGCCAGTGGTTGTTCTGTAGGCAAACATCAGAGCCTTGAATTGGATGCGAGCAGCTATTGGCAGCCAATGCAGACTGATGAAGAGAGGTGTGACATGCGCTCTCTTCGGTTCGTTAAAGACCAGTCTTGCCGCAGCATTCTGGATCAGTTGTAGAGGCTTGACAGTGCATGCTGGAAGGCCAGCCAAGAGATCATTACAATAGTCCAGTCTGGATAGAACAAGCGCTTGGACAAGAATTTGTGTGGAATGCTCCGATAGGAAGGGTCTAATCTTCCTGATGTTGTACAAGGCAAATCTGCAGGATCGGGCCATTGTAGAAATATGATCTGTGAAGCTTAAATGATCATCCATCACCACTCCAAGGTTCCTGGCTGACCTGGAAGCAGTAATGGTTGACGACCCAAGTTGAATTGAAAGGTTATGATGAAGTGTTGGGTTGGCACTGACCACAAGCAGTTCTGTTTTTGCAAGGTTGAGTTGAAGGTGGTGGTCCTTCATCCAGGCAGAAATGGCTGTCAGGCAGGCTGCGATGCGACCAGCAACCGTCGGATCATCTGGTTGGAATGAGAGGTAGAGTTGTGTGTCATCAGCATAACAGTGATAGGAGAAACCATGATCCTGAATGACAGATCCTAGTGATGACATGTAGATGGACAAGAGAAGTGGTCCAAGCACGGAGCCCTGAGGTACCCCAGTAGCAAGATGATGTGACTTGGACACCTCACCTCTCCAAGATACCCTGAAAGACCTACCTGAGAGGTAAGACTTGAACCACTGGAGTGCGAGTGGAGTATGCGAGTACCAGCGACACCAGTTATTAAAACTTGTTCTGCGTTGTGTTGTGTAGCGTTGTGGAGACAGACACGGGACAGCAGGCAGCAGTTTCGCTGGATCTTTTTACTGATCGACACAGAAACAAATAAGCAGCCTCTCAGATTAAATGGCCCTTATTGTGCTCTCTCCCATTAGATTACATTACAAAAGGGGATCATGAAAAACACGAACATGAGAAAACTGAGAAAAATTCTAAAGGAAATAAAACAGAAAACTTCTGATCTGTTACGATGCTGCTGTAGAGATGAGGCGAATACGGAAATCCACAATCATAAGGGCTTTATTTACAACCATGGGAAGAACGAACAGCAACACACATTAAGTTAAACGTAAGAACAGACAAGGAGTGAAGGGAAAGTGTCCATTATATAGGAAGTGCTGATGATGAAGTCCAGGTGCAGGTGATGAGTGCTGATGGGGAGATGACGAGGAAGTGAGTGCAGGTGTGGAAACAAGAGGATGATGGGAAATGGAGTCCGGGGAACAGGGGAACTGTGACAGTACCTCCCCCTCCCGGTAGGCGCGGCCTCGCGCCGTGGAAGGAGCAACCGGGGAGGGGGGGTGGGCGCCCTGAAGACCTCACGCTGGTGCAGGGAGAGGAGCAGACGGGACCGGAGGTCTCCAGGGCGGATCTAGGAAGTCAGGCGGCCATGGCGGGTCAGAGGCCGTGGGCGGCCATGGCGGGTCAGAGGCCGAGGCCGGTTGCCATGGCGGGTCTGGAGACGTGGCCGGTTGCCATGGCGGGTCTGGAGACGTGGCCGGTTGCCATGGCGGGTCTGGAGACGTGGCCGGTTGCCATGGCGGGTCTGGAGTGGAGCCTTAACAGGCTCTGAAGAACCTGGAAGCCCACCCAGGAGTTCCCCACCCACGGGTACCAGGGCCCCCAAAATTTTCTTGGGGATTTCCCGTGGATGGCAAGGTGGGTTGGCGGCGGCAAGAGCAGCGGGCTTGGCGGGCGGCAGGAGCAGCGGCTCGGCGGCGGCAGGAGCAGCGGGCTCGGCGGCGGCAGGAGCAGCGGGCTCGGCGGCGGCAGGAGCTGGAGAGGGCTCGTGACAGGCTGGAGTGGAGAATAGGGCCCAGTCCATCCCCTCATACTCCACCAATAGGCCCACTGATACAGGTGCGGGCTGCACAGAGGCAGAAAACTCAGGAGACTGGGGCTGCACGGAGGCAGAAAACACAGGAGACTGGGGCTGCACGGAGGCAGAAAACACAGGAGACTGGGGCTGCACGGAGGCAGAAAACACAGGAGACTGGGGCTGCTCGGAGGCAGAAAACACAGGAGACTGGGGCTGCTCGGAGGCAGAAAACTCAGGAGACTGGGGCTGCACGGAGGCAGAAAACTCAGGAGACTGGAGCTGCACGGAGACAGAAAACACAGGAGACTGGGGCTTTTTCCTCTTCCTTCTGGGCCGTCTGGGCCCGGCAGGGAACCTCTCACCAGTCACGAGGTGTTTTGGGTCCAGTAGGACACAGGGGAACAACTCACTGGAGGGGCATGCGGAGGAGGATGGAGATTGACGAACTGGCCAGGCCACCAGTGTTTCTGGAGGAACTGGACGAGGATCGCATGATTTATCAAGAACCTCTTCAATTACGAAATCAGAACAATTCAGAAACAAAATCAGATTGATAGCATCAACTAGGGAAAAATTACAGGTAGGTTCTTTAAAACAAATCATGTTCTAGTCCAGCCCCTCCAGAAAAAGGGCGTTTAAACATGCATCTGGCAGATTCGTCAAATAAGCCAACTCGACAAACTCCTCCACATACCTCTCCAGTGAACAACCGTCCTGCAGGAGCCCAATAAGGCGATCCATGGCGGAAGCTGGCGTGGGAGGCATGGGAGACACGGGGATCTCAGTGATGAATAAGCCTATGTTAGGATGTGGATGTCCAGTCGGTATTGGTCTGTTCAGGCGAATACGGAAATCCACAATCATAAGGGCTTTATTTACAACCATGGGAAGAACGAACAGCAACACACACCAAGTTAAACATAAGAACAGACAAGGAGTGAAGGGAAAGTGTCCATTATATAGGAAGTGCTGATGATGAAGTCCAGGTGCAGGTGATGAGTGCTGATGGGGAGATGACGAGGAAGTGAGTGCAGGTGTGGAAACAAGAGGATGATGGGAAATGGAGTCCGGGGAACACGGGAACTGTGACATGATCGACATAGAAACAAATAAGCAGCCTCTCAAATGAAATGGCCCTTATTGTGCTCTATAAAACAAATGTGTTGTACATTCATCACCATGTGCTCACTTCCACATACGAGAGCAAAAAGTGTAAAATCACAAAAATAATCAGACAAATAAGTAAAATAGCATTATACACATACATTTGAGTGACAATATAGATATAAAAGCAATAATTAAGATAAGGATTAAACAAGATTATCAGAAAATCAAAAGAAACCTACCTCTCCCATTAGATTAAATTACAAAAGGGAAGAGGGGGAGACAGAACAGGAAGTTAAGTCATCTTGTGATCACACAACACTTAAAGGAGAAGCACTTATTTTGATCAGGTAACCACATGAGACCTATAAATGAACAGTTTTGTATGAATTATACTCAACACATATTTAACACTGTAATTTGTATATCTGTTACACATGCGCTCCGGCCTGTTCTGTTTATGTAGGTTTTCTTCAACTACCTTGTCAATCAATGGCCCCAGCAAAGTATACTTAACTTTTCACGCGTACAGTGCGCATGACGCGAATTTCACAGTACATCAGAGGAGTATGCGCTAACTGTACTTTTTATTTGTACACATTTATTTGCAGTAATTAGTTCATCCACAAGGTGGCAAACGTGCCCTGGGGCAAAGTTGCAGTGGAAACAATTAACAAACTTTCAGCTTTCAAATTCTGTCAATTTTATCACAAAATACAAACGTTTTGGCACTGTTTAATGTGGCCTGACAAATCGCTCAATCAGCATTTCAACCTTGGAAAAAGCTTGTATAAGACACTCAAAAACAATAATGTCACGTAACATCAAATTTACCTCAGAAAAGCCATTCAGTGCTCATAAACTCATTAGTCAGCCAGAAAAATAGAAAAGCACATTTCGCTAAATATATGCACTATATCACATGATCCTGATATTTTTACTTAACATGTTGTCTACATGAGAAAGAATGGAAGGAGCTAAAAATGAAATTCAAAACCGCCCATATAACTGCATGTGAAGAGCTGCCTTTCACCAAATTTACCTCTCAGATATTACTAATAAGAGAAATAGATTGTGTGTGTGCAAGACATACGACAACATTTATAGGATGCATTAGGAGGAGGCCAAACTATACTCATTTGCCAAGTGATACTGACATTATTGTGGTCTGTGACACTGGTTCAGATTCTGTGTAAAGAACAATTCTTTGTGAATGTATGCAAGTTGGAAAAGCAATTCAGTTCCTACTTTAAGTGAATCTTAGTTCCCAGAACATCCACAAGATGGATGAAAATGCTGATGCTGTAAAAGGAGGGCAGACGTGACAACACATGACAAAATTAAAACATGTTTATTCTTTTGTGACACTTAATTAAAAGTCATTCTTACACTTTGTGATGTGCCCTTTAAGTCTTCTTTAGACATACAATAGGTTTGTGTGAGAAACAAGTCTAAATTTAATTGATTACTCAGAAAATCTTCTTCTCTCCGATCTGTCAGTTCAAGACTAGTCTCGCATATCTAGACCTTCAGTCTGATGGCAGAAGGTCTGGACTCTATCGCAGCTTTCATTGGCCAAGGACCGCCCAAGAGGACGTTTGACTGACATGTAACACAACCAATCACAGTTCGTTTTGTTCCACGTCATGTTTAGGGGCGTGAAAATGTAAAGTCGATGTCCCTACAATAACAGACAGGCATGCATCTAATAAATTATTCATTAAAGAGAGTTGTGCAAGTTTATTGAAACAGTGGAGCCGCAAACTTCACATACTTTTAAAAATCCAGTGTTTAGTTGATCCTGGTAAGGGCTCATTGTCACAGTTGTAAACATGACAGTGTTCTTTTTGATGACCTGACTAAAACCATTTAGAGCAGAATAGATGAAATGTATTGTGAATAGCTGGGATATATTCTAAATAATATTATTGTTTTCATATATTAAACAAATTTACTTTTTAGAGAGTGGAAAGTATGTGTTCACCATTGGCAAAATAAACATTTCTTTTTTCAACATATTTAGGCGGCTGACAGGTTTTGGTTTCACCCACAGAAGATAAACTGAGCAAAAGAAAACCACAAAGTGAAGAGCATGTCTGTTTTAACACTCTTACCACAGTATCAAATAACCCTGTGAACACAAAGACCTGAGACACTTACTGTACAAGCAAGTTACTTTATCCTAGTAAAAACTGGGTTAAAAAGCATTTCCGAATTCAGAAAGGCAAACTAGCATATGACTCTCACTATTATACCATGATATATTGAATTTAACCAGAGAGATAATGACGAAAAATCTTGCAAATAAATGCAAAGTATATTTTGGAGATGTTGCTTGGGAATTGACACAAATGCACTAATAATACAAATGTATGACATTTAAAGGATTACAACAGACATTCTGTGTCATTGTCAACACACACACACACACACAAACACACACACACACACACACACACAAACACACACACACACACACACACACACACACACACACACACACACAAACACACAGAGACACACAGGTTTGTTTTGCTATCTTAGTGAGGATATTCCATTGGCGTAATGTTTTTTTGTACAAACTGTACATTCTCTCCCTCTACACTACCCCGACCCCTAAACCTACCCATCACAGAAAACATTCCGCATTTTTACATTTTTCATAAAACATTTAGTATGTTTTTAAAGCTATTTTAAATATGAGGACTCATGAAATGTCCTCATATTTCATGTTTGTGTCGTAATACCAGTGTAATACCCATGTCATTATACAAATTTGTGTCCTCATTAATTACAAAAACAAGCACACACACACAGTGATATAGAATTAGTGAATGATCAGCTCTTAGTCTTTATTGTCTTCTGCTCTCAATGTATGTTGATCTTCTGTCTCTCTCTGTTCAGTCTCATGTGTCTCACTGTGGGTTTCCTGAGTAAGTCTGTTTAATTAAACTGAACTGAGACCCTGAACCTTCACCAGTTTCCTGTGGCTTTGAGCTGGACGGAAAAAACAGCCTGTTCATCACACCAACACAAATAACACCTCCAGCATAATTGTTAATTAATTAAAAAATGCAAGCTATTACTGTTTTGACTTGATTGTTGGCGGTTTATATGTGAGTATTTCACTCATTCCTGAAGGTAATACAAAATACAATTCATTAAATGATTATTCAGATTTCAAACTCAGACATTCTCCTTTGCAGAAAGTACAAACCTTTCTCACTGTCTTTCAGTATAATAATCAGATCATTATGTTTTTATGCTGTATTTCTGGGAATGTTGATTTCATCAGGGTGAAAACTAGATTTAGTCAATGGCATGACAATGTTTATATTTATAACGTAAAACGCAAATAATAATCAACAGCTTTGGGCAATAGACAAGAAATAATAGCAAAAATGATGTTTATTTTTCATTGAATAAAAAATATGATTTTATTATAAATCTCTTGCATCAGAAAAATGATGCCAGTACCAACAAGAACAAGAATGAACTAAGAAAACAACATTAGCAAACTTGAAAGCACAAATAACAGTAATTTAAAAAGCTTTAAGAGCTGCTGTTATTAACTAGACGTGTCTCTGCATTCAGAGTGGAAACTTTTACAGTATATAAGTGTCACTCAGTGGTTTTATTTCCTGTCTTCATCACGCACCCTCAGATAAACTGAGACGACAACCTCTTTATACACACCAGTAAACCTCTGACACACCTGCTATTTTAAACATGTGAAAGAATCAACATGAGCAGCAGTGGAAACTTTAAAGTGTCTCATGATTCAACAGACTGAACTGAACAAACCAAACATCTGTTTAACACTAAATTAATTAAGTACATTTTCATCAATAAACTCTGTGAGCATAAGCATGAATATATATATACATATATATATATATATATATATATATGAGTTATTCAGACACCAGATATAATTTTTGATATATTTTTACTAGTGGGTTAAGGACACTATAGTTCATTTATGTAAGTGAGGATAAAATAAACTGTGACATATTATACCCAAAAATTCTTCATACATGGACTACCAGTAAAAAGTTATTCAGACACTTTGACCTGACCATGTTTTGCTTAAGCGTTATCTGACATTATCAAGATTAATTTTTTCTGACACAGTTTAACTCGACTTGACATATTTTATTACTATTTTTTTTTAAATATAATGAATAAACTGTAATAATGAATGAATGTTTTTTTTTTTTGAATGCATACAGGTATAATGTGTGCTAGTGTACTGTAAGATAGTTGAGTCTCATGCGGTAAATGACCGTGGTGTAATCAGAGTGAATCTGGTCCTTACTGAAGGAGACTGTAGCGTCACTGAGAGACTCTTCATGCTTCTGGAAACTGGCAGACGCGTACAGGAGCCTATCAGAGGGGATTGTGGGTAGTTCATCAGCACTGTTAATTTGAGCTGATCCAGGATCTGTGAGAGAATCACGTCTGCTGTCTGCACATGATGACTGAACATGGAGAAAATAGAGAGAAAACGTAGATTAAAAAGACAAAACACAAGTCAAGTCATCTTCATTTATATAGCGCTTTTCACAATACATATTGTTTCAAAGCAGCTTCACAGTGACAATAGGAAAATTCTTATCGAGCTAATGTTGTTTTTTGATTGAATCACTTCCGTTGTAAAAATTTTAATTATTACTTTAGGGGCCGCTTAAATGACACCTTTCTTACTGAAAACCGAATACCTTTAATGCGTTCTTGCCGTTCATTTACTTGTTTAGTCTATAGGTTTGCGTGTTTGAGTGTGTATGTGCGCAGAAGCTTGGTCTTTTTTAAAAAGGTGATATTTGCCAAATTACTTTACTGGTCTGCATAATACAGAGAAAAATTAGTTGTGTCTGCGGATCTATGCGAACTGGAATCATTTTGATAATGTTTTATCTATACATAGGGAAAGGAAAGGAAAATGGGCCTTCGCAGGGGATAGTTTAGTTGAAACGTCAGGGCTGTGTTATCATCATGTCTAGATGCAGGTCCTTCATCTCATCTGGGTACGGCCTGGATCTGGCAGGCTGCGGCAAACCTCGGGATAAACAGAGAGACTAATATTAGCGTAGACACCATTCTTCTTATGATGTAGCGAGTACATCAGGTGTTATGGGAAGTGTTCCCGGTTCCGGCTGACCTAATCTATGCAGCCTAACAATTTACATGATTTGAATTATAGAAGTAGATAATGGTTTATGTGTATGCAAGTTTAAACAGATGTGTTTTTAGTCTAGATTGAAACTGCTTCCCGAACAGTGACAGGAAGACTGTTCCAAAGTTTAGGTGCTAAATAGGAGAAGGATCTACCGCCTGCAGTTGATTTTGATATTCTAGGTATTATCAACTGGCCAGAATTCTGAGATCGCAATAGACGTGAAGGACTATAATGCATTAAGAGCTCGATCAGGTACTGGGGAGCTAAACCATTTAGTGCTTTGTAAGTAATTATCAAGATTTTAAAATCTATACAATGTTTAATAGGGAGCCAATGCAGTGTTGACAGAACCGAGCTAATATGGTCATTCTTCCTGGTTCTAGTCAGAGATGGGCACAAATACATCAAAAAGTATTTAGTTACAAATTACAAATACTTACTCATCAAATGTATTTAAATAAAATACAAAATACTGCTGTGAAAAAATGTATTTAATTAAAATACAAGTCATTTGTAATTTGAAAATACAAAAATACAAACAAAATTTACACAATCATATGAAGTGCGAGAGTAACAGTGGAGTTACACGTAAGAGAGAATTGCTCTCAGTTGCTAAGTATAGCTAAAGCATTCAAAAAGCACTAACAACTATTTAACAGTAGAATTAAAGTAAGAAATTATACAGAAATTGAATAATCATGTAAAAACACTGCACAGTCCTCACTGTAACAATTAAATATAGACTGATGATCCTTATAAAGATACTAAAGTTATTCAGTCAGAAGTAGTGAGTTATTTTGTCCTTTTTTTGTTGCTTGATTCACATTAATGACAGACAGCAGCAGGTTTATTAGGCTGCTGTCATTTTAAGAACGAACGCACAGACCGAATATACTTACGGTTGCATTAATTTAAGACATGACCGACCGTGTTTTCACCTGCAATTAATCAGAATGTTATTTTTTATTACTTGACCTGCCCATCTGTGGATTATCTGCAGCGCCCGTGGATATAACTGCGATCTGCGTATCACTAGACAGCGCACGTCATGCTTTAGCTAGCAAGTCAATTCACAAGTTCTAGCCATTTGCGTTAATCTTCTGTCCTATAATGACATTCAGTGAATAATATCTGATAGTATATTTTACTAGATAATTTACCTTAAAGGGTTAGTTCACCCAAAAATGAAAATAATGTCATTTATTACTCACCCTCATGCCGTTCCACACCTGTTAGACCTTCATTCATCTTCAGAACACAAATTAAGATATTTTTGTTGAAATCCAGTGAGGCCTCCATAGCCAGCAATGACATTTCCTCTCTCAAGATCCATTAATGCACTAAAAACATATTTAAATCAGTTCATGTGAGTACAGTGGTTCAATATTAATATTATAAAGCAACGAGAATATTTTTGGTGCGCCAAAAAAACAAAATAATGACTTATATAGTGATGGCCGAAGCTTCCTGAAGCAGTGTTTTGAAATCGCCATCACTAAATAAGTCATTATTTTGTTTTTTTGGCGCACCAAAAATATTCTCGTTGCTTTATAATATTAATATTGAACCACTGTACTCACATGAACTGATTTAAATATGTTTTTAGTGCATTAATGGATCTTGAGAGAGGAAATGTCATTGCTGGCTATGGAGGCCTTACTGAGTCATCGGATTTAAAAAAAAAATATCTTAATTTGTGTTCCGAAGATGAATGAAGGTCTTACGGGTGTGAAACAGCATGAGGGTGAGTAATAAATGACAGAATTTTCATTTTTGGGTGAACTAACCCTTTAAAGCAGTTTGACTGAGCACAAAAGCAGCTTCTTTACCTGATTCTGACCTTGCTGTCCAAAGTAAAACAGATGTCAGTCACAAGCTCAGCAACTCAAGCTCTGCCTTTTATGGTGCATTCACACTGGGCGTCGGCGTTAACGCTTCTCATTTACTTTGAATGGGTGACGTCATGCATTGCCGAACTGAATTGTGGGTCGCTTCACTCGCGTTTCTCATGGCAGAAGTTCTCAAATTTTCAAGTGCCAACACAAGCGTCAGCCAATCAGATCGCCTTATGCAAATACCCTAGCGCTGACGCTAGCCAATTGCATTCATGCAAAACCGGAAAGTAATGTGATTGGCTGTTGTCACTATGACGGTCGTGTCAGCACCAAGCTTCAGACACGCCCTTCATCAAGCGTTAATGCCACTGCCCCGTGTGAATGCACTGATACAGTTCCTCCTGAACCAAAACAATGAGCTTATGCTGCATTCACACCATAACTACAGTAATTAGGAGATGGCAACCCGTGACGTTACACTCGGAGTGGTCCGTGACTCGAATTTATGCATTTCAATGGCAACACTACCAGTGCCGAAATGAATCTGCAGCAGTGGTACAGGTCAGAGCTCTTTAAGTTGTTTATGTTCATTATTATTGTAATGTTATGTGCTGTGAGACATGAAGTAATTTAATGCCGTCTCTCGTGACGCTTTTTCTCCCTGCTGTGTGCGTTCAAGTGTTTTGGAGGAGGCGTGGCTTTGGAGACGCTCTGAAGGGAGGGTCGGATGCTTTCAAAGCTAGCTCACTATTGCTAGCCCCTTCGAAAATGACCTACCCTACCTTTAAGCTTGGTGATGAAAGTTATTGTATGCGATAATAAAATAATATATTTGAATGTATTTTAAGTATTTTAAATACAAAATACTTTCTCTCAAAGTATTTAATTACAAATTACATTTAATTATTTCTTTGTTAAGGAAAATACAAATTCCAAAATACTCAAAAGTAATTAAATACGTATTTTAAATACATTTAATTAAAATACTGCCCATCTCTGGTTCTAGTAAGAACTTCAGCTGCTGCGTTTTGGACCAGCTGTAGTTTGTTTAACAGGCGAGCAGAACAACCACCCAGTAGAGCGTTACAGTAATCTAGCCTTGAGGTCATGAACGCATGAACTAACTGTTCTGCATTTTTCATTGAGAGCATATGTCGTAGTTTAGATATATTTTTAAGATGGAAGAATGTGGTTTTACAGATGCTAGAAACATGGCTTTCAAATGAAAGATTTTGGAAGAATTAAGTTTTTGGTCCAGTGATTAGATGACATGACTCACCGTGTTTGTAGAGTGATCCGACTCACCACAGTTGTTTGATGGACTCGAGTCGTGGAAAAAGGAGCGCGTGAGAGAAAAATATGGTTCGTGGCCCAGATGACAAGCTAGCGAAATGCTAACATGCTGTAATAGCGATTTGGATTAAAAGATTAACCGCTAGCGACGTCAGATTAATGTGATATCAGATATAAAATAGCAATATCAGATATAAAATAGACAAGTAATTCTAATAAACAGATTCAAAACAAAACTCTATGGAGCTACAGACGCAAACTATTCAGTAGCGAGGCAGAGAGGAGCAGACTGGAGCAATCGATCACAACACACACACACACCACACACACACTCACTGTAACTCACTGTAACTCACCATTATATTTTTCTTCTTCTTTCTCTTGTCTGATGTTGAGGTTCTTCCTAATAACCCAAAACAAAATGAATCAATCAGTAAGAGAAAAACAAACTAGATCAATCTGGAGATGAACAGCAGCATCTGAGACAGAAACTCATTGAGTCAGTGACATTTTACTGCTGCTGACAGTCAGAAGATTCAAGCAGCTCAGAGACACTACAATAACTAATTATTAATAAATGATCAAACCTTGTTTCTTGTGTCTTAATTTACACACAGTCAGAGTGAATCCACCAATCAGCAGCAGAATCACACACACACAAATAATGATGATCATGAAGAAATCTGAAAATAAAACACATATTGGTAATTAATCTTCAGATATTAGGAAACAGATTTGACACTACTGCTTGATCGAATTAAACTAAATTATGGGAAAATTGAGCACATTTTATTCCCTCTTTCTGCAAACTTACATGTAATCTATGTTCTACTTCATCTGTCTGTAGGTTTCCTGAATAAAAACTATTAATTTTTCACAGTCAAATTAACCTGAGACTCTGAACCTTCAGCTCATTTCTGTGGTTTTGATGTTAAATGACGACACCCTGTTCACCACAAACACTGAACACCCCCTGCATTCATGAGCAATGAGAAGTTCATGAGCAATAAAGAAATTAAATGGAATTTTTAAATATGAGATTACCAGGAATCACAAAAACACACAAAACTGGGAAGTTTGCAGAAAATAGTACGTGTTTGAAATAAGGTTCCATGTACAGTAGAACAGCAGTAATTTTATCTAGTGAGGAAAAATTATATTTATACTTGTTATGCAAAATAATAAAAGTTTCACTGCATCAAATTTAAAAGCAACAAAAGCAATATATTAAAGTCACCAAGAATGACTTTAAAACAACCCTCTCGCTGTCACCCTGAGTGATTGTTTGATTGTTCATATTTGACAATAGAAATAAAGTAAACTTTCTTACTCTTATCCTTGATGATGTTCATTTTAGTGAAGATGTGAGATTCTCCTCCTTCTGCTTCACAACATTTAACACACATGATTCTGAATATACTGAATTTACTACAATGAAATCATCTGAATTCACTCACTGATGAGGTTGATCTGAATTTTGGTGGTCAGGGAGATGAAAGTCAAATGTGTGTCTCTGGTTTCTGCTCCACACCAGTAAACTCCAGCATCTCTCACGCTCACATCACTGATGCTCACTGTAAAAACTTTCACATTTCTCTCAGATGAAGGACTCATTTCTGTCACTGTAGATGTGCTGATGTTTTGACAGATGTGATTATCATCCTCTTTGCAGAAATGAACTTTATGTTCCTCTGGGATCTGACAGGTGATGTTGACTTCTTCACCAAGACGAGCAGATTCATTCACTGTCTTTGGATATTTTGCATCTATAAAATAAAACAATTAAACAAAAATCAGATCCGATACGTCAAACATGCCAGATAAAGTATATCGTGTTCCTCACCGTCTGTGACGAGCAGCTGAAGTTCAGTGAAGCTCTCAGTATAGTGAGACACATTCACTCCACACCTGTATGTTCCTGCATCTGCAGCTTTCAGCTCTCTAAAAAACACCATCAAGACTCCTGCTCTGGTGTCGTCATATAAAGAAACATCTCCATTCTCCATCCATTCATTCTGAACTCCTGGATTCTTCCTCTCTGAACATCCATCTGATTCTTTACAGATGTATTTTGGCTTGGTTTTGTATTGAGGATGTTCACACTTGATCATCATACGACCTCCTGAGTATCCGCTCACTCTAGACTTGCCCGCTTTATACTTATCAATAACATGCAGATAAACTGTATTAATAATATAGTAACTAAAGTCACTGTTTGATTGTTCTCTGATCCAAACTCCACATAAATAAACTCCTCCATCATCTGGTGTCACAGCAGTAATTCTCACAGTCAGTTGTTGATCTCTTCTATCAGACATACTGAACCTCTTGTTCTTACTCCATGTGCTGTTTATAATCTCATCAATAGAGTCTTTTCCTTCTTTGAAGATTATCTTGTCATCATTAATATGATTCTGTGAATATTCACATTTGAAGACAGCAGTCCTTCCATTCTTCACCTCCACTCTCTTTGTCTTGTTACAGCATGAATCTGTCATTTACACATAATAGAACATATTACATAATGATATTTTGTGTAGTAGTTTTGAGGTGCTGGGCAGCACTACGGTTAACTTTTCCAGCATTTATAAATGTAGATTAATTGATTTTACATCTCCAAATATGTTATTAGCATTACAAGCTTTATAAATTAGCATCAGTTAATGTATGTTTATTATATATATATGATAAACATACATGATTCTGTTGATATTTCGTCCCAGCCCTGAAATATATATATATATATATATATATATTTCAGGGCTGGGACGAAATATCAACAGAATCACAAGGTTGAGTAAATGATGACTGAAATTTAATTTTGGGGTGAACTATATTTTGATTTTATTATTATTATTTTTTTTATCAATATGGAAATATGAAATTGAAAGTAAAAATATGGTCAACTAATGTTTTATGAATTATTTTCTTAGAGAAGTTAATTTAGTGAAGGCTACCAAGAAAGCTAGGGTACTAAGTTTATTAAATTAATTCACAATATGTGCACATTTATTATTAATGTGGGGGGCGACACGTCATGCAGGCACAATAGCTCTGTTTGACAGATGTAACCTATCACTTTTATTTCGTTTTTCCTTTTTTATTCAAAATATTCACAAACTTGTTAACTATAGCCTATCATGAACTATATAGACGCTAAAGCACCCACGGAAAAACATGAGAAATTCTCCATTAATTTTAACCAATAAAAAAACGACTGCAGCTTTCAGAAGTGACGTTCTTTTCATTTTTATAGTTCACTTGAGGCAGTTACTGTGTATGGCATTATTTAAGGACGCATGTAGAGTGTGCATCAATGTAATGTGCAGGACGAATCTCTCCACAAAACTCGCGCGCTCAAATATAGTGTCCACAAGGCTCTACTCTGGTTCAGATATTACGTGTGCGCGCTCGGTTATGGATGGTTCGGCTGTGGACACCACCCGATAGAAACATAAATCGGCGCATAATATTTTAATGTGATTTGTCGTTTAAATCACGTGAATTGATCTATAACGAGCAATGGGTGCTGCCACTGCAGCCAAAGCGCGAAAGCAAGTTTGAATTTAGTTTACTTACCGGTGTTGTCATGCGCTTCAAAAGATTCAAATCTATCGCCTTTTATATCTTTATGGGCATTCTAACTGCATTCTATAGGCTATATCACACAGTGAGATGTTGCCCTGCATTATATTCATCATCAGTCAACTGTATAAAATGTCAGATAAGGGTGGGGTAAGTGCATTAAATGCGTTAAAAATTTAACGCTTTATTTTTTTTTCCGCATTAAACTCCCAGCCCTACTATATATATGTGTGTGTATATATATATATATATATATATATTGGGTGGAAACCCATAATATGGTCACCCTAGATTAACATTACAATTGATATTTTACTGTAAATAGTGCTAAACAGTCTATTCATTAAATTTTCCTTTTAGTTTTTAAATTTTTGTATTTCGTATGTCAAAATTACTCACCAACTATCACATTCAAATGCATTTCAATATCCTCTGAACTTAAAAGCCCAATCCGGTATCTTCCAGAGTCCTGTAGGTTCAGTTCTCTGATGAAAAGCATGACATGTCTGTTTGTGTTGACGTACAGAGTGAATCTTCCATTATTAATCCATTTATCTTTTCTATTAGTCTCTATTATTTTATCCCACCGTCCCTGGCTGTTTTGTTTTTGCAGATATTGATTGTTTCTGGATGAAGACTTTCCAGAATCAACAAGAAGACTTCCTCCAGAATATCCAGTGACTCTAAAGCATCTCACTGCACCTGTCAATCAGATTGATACTGTGATCAGAAACCTCATGAACAGAAAACAGCATCATTACTGCAGTGATGAAAGAGAAAAGCTCTGACCTGAGATCAGGTAGAAAGTGAAGAAGATGAGGAGGATCTTCATTGTGAGTTGAGTTCAGTCTTCTTTATGCTGAATGTTCTCTGTGTGAATCTCTCTGTCTCTACATCTGTCTGCTTTAGTTACTTCCTCTTTATTCAGCTCTTTATCAGTAATGAGCAGCTTTACTGGCCCCTCCCACCATCAGCACTGACTGAATATTACATTAATCACACTGAAAGAGCGCCACCTAGAGGAGGATACAGTGTCTAATACTGAGAGATCAAATAGGTTTCATATTCTCTATATAAGGACAAATGACACTGAGCTGCATTAAGTAAATATTCCACTAGAGGGCGACAGTAAAATGTATATGTAAGTTCACTGAGGGCCCTGCACCTCGTACAAGGTGACTTCAAGAATAAAAGTTGTTAAACTATTTAAAAGATTTAAAAAGACTTAACATATTGAAAATGCTAAAAACACAAGATATAGAGCAAATTCTGTATCTGATTGGTGCTTCTGTCTCTTTAACAGGCAGTGTTGGATTCAGCACCACGGACAGCAGCTGTCAATCAAACTTCAGAATCACTGATGACAGTTTAACAACAAAAACTGAACAAAGAGTGAAATGCTGAGACTTGAGTTCATCTACTTCCTTTATCTCTGACTGTGGTAATAAAAAAAAAAAGTAAAAAATCTGCAGGAATCATGGCTTCATGTATTAATTATATATTAGTCAAAATTTCATTCCTCCAGATTGACTCTTTCATTATAAACTCAGAGGAGGCATGCAAATCAGTGTCATTTATAATTCATTAAATCAGAACAGAAGAATAAGAAATAAGCATCTACTCTATCAACTATGATCCCACCTAACAAAAATATGTGACTGTTACGTAACTGCAACGTAATTTGGTGACCAAACTTTCGTCGTGGCGACATAAACCGGAAAAATTAAATTCCTGGATCCGTTGCCACAACGTAACCTGGTGATGTTGCTAGTTAGTAACTGTGACGTTGTGGCAATGTCATGAATCAATAGTTCTGTGTTGGTAATCATATTTGTTGGTAAGTCATATTTGTTGGTAATTTTTATATTTATTTATTTTTCTATGGGGTTTAACCTAATGTCCTCATTTGCCCAAACTCATTTAAAGGCTATTTCAACCGCAGTGAATGATGAATGCAGACTCAAAATGAATTCAATTCATTTATTTACAAAAACACACAAAAATGAACAATAAAATACACCCAAATTATAAATAAAAACATAGGATATAGCCTACAGCAAAACATGAATGAAAGCATTTAAGACATTCTCAGCATCATTATAAACATATGCTATAACCTGCACAAAGATCATTTCAGTAAAACAGGCATTAACTCGTATTTGCCACTAGAGGGAGGCAGAGGTTTCAACAAGACAACCCCGATAACAACTCAGCTGCTTGTGTCTTTCTAGTAATGACTGATTAGCTTAATGACTGATTAAAAGTCAAGAGTAAACTGCCCAAATAGAGGAAACACCGATCACCATAATGGTGATAAACATCAACATCTAAACCTCTGTTAATTCTCAAAAAGAACTGTAGATGAATGACAGAAATAAAGTCAGTCTGGTTTGTAATAAGAGAGATTTAATGTCTTTTCAGTTGATTTCGTCTAAGGCTGTGGCTGAAGTCAGATACAGACGATAGTCCAAAATCTGTACCGGTCGACAAATTTCTACCGGTTAATCACATCTACCGGTATACCGCCCACCACTAGCTGGAACAAAACTCTGCAGGAAAGTGTAGGGTTCTAGACTGACACTAAAGCCCTGAGTATACTTCGTGTTTTACACAGTCCAACGCACAGCCTTGCAAAGTATACTTCAATTGACTTGTATGTGTACACAGGCGTTCAATGCATGCACAGTTTTGAGCAATCTCTTGCCACGAGGTACAGCCCATGTAAAATACCTTTGTATTCTTTCATGCTAGAGTTGTACAAACGAGGGTTGTGGAGACAGACACGGGACAGCAGGCAGCAGTTTCGCTGGATCTTTTTACTGATCAACACAGAAACAAATAAGCAGCCTCTCAGATTAAATGGCCCTTATTGTGCTCTCTCCCATTAGATTACATTACAAAAGGGGATCATGAAAAACACGAACATGCAAAAACTGAGAAAACTTCTAAAGGAAATAAAACAGAAAACTTACCTGATCAACATAGAAACAAATAAGCAGCCTCTCAAATGAAATGGCCCTTATTGTGCTCTATAAAACAAATGTGTTGTACATTCATCACCATGTGCTCACTTCTACATATGAGAGCAAAAAGTGTAAAATCACAAAAATAATCAGACAAATAAGCATTATACACATACGTTTGAGTGACAATATAGATTTAAAAGCAATAATTAAGATAAGGATTAAACAAGATTATCAGGAAATCAAAAGAAACCTACCTCTCCCATTAGATTAAATTACAAAAGGAGACAGAACAGGAAGTTAAGTCATCTTGTGATCACACAACACTTAAAGGAGAAGCACTTATTTTGATCAGGTAACCACATGAGACCTATAAATGAACAATTTTGTGTGAATTATACTCAACACATATTTAACACTGTAATTTGTATACCTGTTACACATGCGCTCCGGTTTGTTCTGTTTATGTAGGTTTTCTTCAACTACCTTGTCAATCAATGGCCACAGCAAAGTATACTTAACTTTTCACACGTACAGTGAGCATGCCGCAAATTTCACAGTACATCAGAGGAGTATGCGCTAACTACTTTTTATTTGTACACATTTATATGCAGTAATTAGTTCATCCACAAGGTGGCAAACGTGCCCTGGGGCAAAGTTGCAGTGGAAACAATTAACAAACTTTCAGCTTTGAAATTCTGTCAATTTTATCACAAAATACAAACGTTTTGACACTGTTTAATGTGGCCTGACAAATCGCTCAATCAGCATTTCAACCTTGGAAAAAGCTTGTATAAGACACTTAAAAACAATAATGTCACGTAACATCAAATTTACCTCAGAAAAGCCATTCAATGCTCATAAACTCATTAGTCAGCTAGAAAAATAGAAAATGACATTTTGCTAAATATATGCACTATATCACATGATCCTGATATTTTTACTTAACATGTTGTCTACATGAGAAAGAATGGAAGGAGCTAAAAATGAAATTCAACACCACCCATATAACTGCATGTGAAGAGCTGCCTTTCACCAAATTTACCTCTCAGATATTACTAATAAGAGAAATAGATTGTGTGTGTGCAAGACATACGACAACATTTATAGATGCATTAGGAGGAGGCCAACTATACTCATTTGCCAAGTGATACTGACATTATTGTGGTCTGTGACACTGGTTCAGATTCTGTGTAAAGAACAATTCTTTGTGAATGTATGCAAGTTGGAAAAGCAATTCAGTTCCTACTTTAAGTGAATCTTAGTTCCCAGAACATCCACAAGATGGATGAAAATGCTGATGCTCTAAAAGGAGGGCAGACGTGACAACACATGACAAAATTAAAACATGTTTATTCTTTTGTGACACTTAATTAAAAGTCATTCTTACGCTTCGTGATGTGTACTTTAAGTCTTCTTTAGACATACAATAGGTTTGTGTGAGAAACAAGTCTAAATTTAATTGATTACTCAGAAAATCTTCTTCTCTCCGATCTGTCAGTTCAAGACTAGTCTCGCATATCTAGACCTTCAGACTGATGGCAGAAGGTCTGGACTCTATCGCAGCTTTCATTGGCCAAGGACCGCCCAAGAGGACGTTTGACTGACATGTAACACAACCAATCACAGTTCGTTTTGTTCCACGTCATGTTTAGGGGCGTGAAAATGTAAAGTCGATGTCCCTACAATAACAGACAGGCATGCATCTAATAAATTATTCATTAAAGAGTGTTGTGCAAGTTTATTGAAACAGTGGAGCCGCAAACTTCACATACTTTTAAAAACCCAGCGTTTAGTTGATCCTGGTAAAGGCTCATTGTCACAGTTGTAAACATGACAGTGTTCTTTTTAATGACCTGACTAAAACCATTTAGAGCAGAATAGTTGAAATGTATTGTGAATAGCTGGGATATATTCTAAATAATATTATTGTTTTCATATATTAAACAAATTTACTTTTTAGAGAGTGGAAAGTATGTTTCCACCATTGGCAAAATAAACATTTCTTTTTTTAAACATATTTAGGCGGCTGACAGGTTTTGGTTTCACCCACAGAAGATAAACTGAGCAAAAGAAAACCACAAAGTGAAGAGCATGTCTGTTTTAACACTCTTACCACAGTATCAAATAACCCTGTGAACACAAAGACCTGAGACACTTACTGTACAAGCAAGTTACTTTATCCTAGTAAAACTAGGTTAAAAAGCATTTCCGATTTCAGAAAGGCAAACTAGCATATGACTCTCACTATTATGCCATGCCATGATATATTGAATTTAACCAGAGAGATAATGACGAAAAATCTTGCAAATAAATGCAAAGTATATTTTGGAGATGTTGCTTGGGAATTGACACAAATGCACTAATAATACAAATGTATGACATTTAAAGGATTACAACAGACATTCTGTGTCATTGTCAACACACACACACACACACACACAGGTTTGTTTTGCTATCTTAGTGAGGATATTCCATTGGCGTAATGGTTTTTTGTACAAACTGTACATTCTCTCCCTCTACACTACCCCGACCCCTAAACCTACCCATCACAGAAAACATTCCGCATTTTTACATTTTTAATAAAACATTGTTTAGTATGTATTTAAAGCTATTTTAAATATGAGGAATCATAAAATGTCCTCATATTTCATGTTTGTGTCGTAATACCAGTGTAATACCCATGTCATTATACAAATGTGTGTCCTCATAAATTACAAAAACAAGCACACACACACACACACACACACACACACACACACAGTGATATAGAATTAGTGAATGATCAGCTCTTAGTCTTTATTGTCTTCTGCTCTCAATGGATGTTGATCTTCTGTCTCTCTCTGTTCAGTCTCATGTGTCTCACTGTGGGTTTCCTGAGTAAGTCTGTTTAATTAAACTGAACTGAGACCCTGAACCTTCACCAGTTTTCTGTGGCTTTGAGCTGGACGGAAAAAACAGCCTGTTCATCACACCAACACAAATAACACCTCCAGCATAATTGTTAATTAATTTAAAAAAAATGCAAGCTATTACTGTTTTGACTTGATTGTTGGCGGTTTATATGTGAGTATTTCACTCATTCCTGAAGGTAATACAAAATACAATTCATTAAATGATTATTCAGATTTCAAACTCAGACATTCTCCTTTGCAGAAAGTACAAACCTTTCTCACTGTCTTTCAGTATAATAATCAGATCATTATGTTTTTATGCTGTATTTCTGGGAATGTTGATTTCATCAGGGTGAAAACTAGATTTAGTCAATGGCATGACAATGTTTATATTTATAACGTAAAACGCAAATAATAATCAACAGCTTTGGGCAATAGACAAGAAATAATAGCAAAAATGATGTTTATTTTTCATTGAATAAAAAAATATGATTTTATTATAAATCTCTTGCATCAGAAAAATGATGCCAGTACCAACAAGAACAAGAATGAACTAAGAAAACAACATTAGCAAACTTGAAAGCACAAATAACAGTAATTTAAAAAGCTTTAAGAGCTGCTGTTATTAACTAGACGTGTCTCTGCATTCAGAGTGGAAACTTTACAGTATATAAGTGTCACTCAGTGGTTTTATTTCCTGTCTTCATCACGCACCCTCAGATAAACTGAGACAACAACCTCTTTATACACACCAGTAAACCTCTGACACACCTGCTATTTTAAACATGTGAAAGAATCAACATGAGCAGCAGTGGAAACTTTAAAGTGTCTCATGATTCAACAGACTGAACTGAACAAACCAAACATCTGTTTAACACTAAATTAATTAAGTATATTTTCATCAATAAACTCTGTGAGCATAAGCATGAATATATATACGTTATATATATATATATATATGTGTTTTGCTTAAGCGTTATCTGACATTATCAAGATTATTTTTTTCTGACACAGTTTAACTCGACTTGACATATTTTATTACTATTTTTTTTAAATATAATGAATAAACTGTAATAATGAATGAATGATTTTTTTTTTTTTTTTTTTTTGAATGCATACAGGTATAATGTGTGCTAGTGTACTGTAAGTTAGTTGAGTCTCATGCGGTGACTGACCGTGGCGTAATCACAGTGAATCTGGTCCTTACTGAAGGAGACTGTAGCGTCACTGAGAGACTCTTCATGCTTCTGGAAACTGACAGACGCGTACAGGAGCCTATCAGAGGGGATTGTGGGTAGTTCACGTCTGCTGTCTGCACATGATGACTGAACATGGAGAAAACAGAGAGAAAACGTAGATTAAAAAGACAAAACACAAGTCAAGTCATCTTCATTTATATAGCGCTTTTCACAATACATATTGTCTCAAAGCAGCTTCACAGTGACAATAGGAAAATTCTTATCGAGCTAATGTTCTTTTCTGATTGAATCACTTCCGTTGTAAAAATTTTAATTATTACTTTAGGGGCCGCTTAAATGACACCTTTCTTACTGAAAACCGAATACCTTTAATGCGTTCTTGCCGTTCATTTACTTGTTTAGTCTATAGGTTTGTGTGTTTGAGTGTGTATGTGCGCAGAAGCTTGGTCTTTTTTAAAAAGGTGATATTTGCCAAATTACTTTACTGGTCCACATAATACAGAGAAAAATGAGTTGTGTCTGCGGATCTATGCGAACTGGAATCATTTTGATAACGTTTTATCTATACATAGGGAAAGGAAAGGAAAATGGGCCTTCGCAGGGGATAGTTTAGTTGAAACGCACAGACCGAATATGTAACTTACGGTTACATTAACTTAAGACATGACCGACCGTGTTTTCACCTGCAATTAATCAGAATGTTATTTTTTATTACTTGACCTGCCCATCTGTGGATTATCTGCAGCGCCCGTGGATATAACTGCGATCTGCGTATCACTAGACAGCGCATGTCATGCTTTAGCTAGCAAGTCAATTCACAAGTTCTAGCCATTTGTGTTAATCTTCTGTCCTATAATGACATTCAGTGAATAATATCTGATAGTATATTTTACTAGATAATTTACCTTAAAGGGTTAGTTCACCCAAAAATGAAAATAATGTCATTTATTACCGACCCTCATGCCGTTCCACACCAGTAAGACCTTCGTTTATCTTCAGAACACAAATTACGATATTTTTGTTGAAATCTGATGGCTCAGTAAGGCCTCCATAGCCAGCAATGACATTTCCTCTCTCAAGATCCATTAATGCACTAAAAACATATTTAAATCACTTCATGTGAGTACAGTGGTTCAATATTAATATTATAAAGCAACGAGAATATTTTTGGTGCGCCAAAAAAAACCAAAATAACGACTTATTTAGTGATGGTCGATTTCAAAACACTGCTTCAGGAAGCTTCGGAGCGTTATGAATCAGCGTATCGAATCATGATTCGGATCGCGTGTCAAACTGCCAAACTGAAATCACGTGACTTTGGCGCTCCGAACCGCTGATTCGATACGCTGATTCATAACGCTCCGAAGCTTCCTGAAGCAGTGTTTTGAAATCGGCCATCACTAAATAAGTCATTATTTTGTTTTTTTGGTGCACCAAAAATATTCTCGTTGCTTTATAATATTAATATTGAACCACTGTACTCACATGAACTGATTTAAATATGTTTTTAGTGCATTAATGGATCTTGAGAGAGGAAATGTCATTGCTGACTATGGAGGCCTTACTGAGTCATCCTCTGAAGGGAGGGTGAGATCTTATGCTTTCAAAGCTAGCTCACTATTGCTAGCCCCTTCGAAAATGACCTACCCTACCTTTAAGCTTGGTGATGAAAGTTATTGTATGCGATAATAAAATAATATATTTGAATGTATTTTAAGTATTTTAAATACAAAATACTTTCTCTCAAAGTATTTAATTACAAATTACATTTAATTATTTCTTTGTTAAGGAAAATACAAATTCCAAAATACTCAAAAGTAATTAAATACGTATTTTAAATACATTTAATTAAAATACTGCCCATCTCTGGTTCTAGTAAGAACTTCAGCTGCTGCGTTTTGGACCAGCTGTAGTTTGTTTAACAGGCGAGCAGAACAACCACCCAGTAGAGCGTTACAGTAATCTAGCCTTGAGGTCTTGAGCACATGAACTGTTCTGCATTTGTCATTGAGAGCATATGTCGTAGTTTAGATATATTTTTAAGATGGAAGAATGTGGTTTTACAGATGCTAGAAACATGGCTTTCAAATGAAAGATTTTGGAAGAATGAAGTTTTTGGTCCAGTGATTAGATGACATGACTCACCGTGTTTGTAGAGTGATCCGACTTACCACAGGTGTTTGATGGACTCGAGTCGTCGAAAAAGGAGCGTGAGAGAAAAATATGGTTCGTGGCCCAGATGACAAGCTAGCGAAATGCTAACGCGCTGTGATAGCGATTTGGATTAAAATATTAACCGCTAGCGACGTCAGATTAATGTGATAGGCAATATCAGGTATAAAATAGACAAGTAATTATAATAAACAGATTCAAAACAAAACTCTATGGAGCTACAGACGCAAACTATTCAGTAGCGATGCAGAGAGGAGCAGACTGGAGCAATTGATCACAACACACACACACACACATTCAAACACACACACACACACACACACTTACACTGTAAATCACTGTAACTCACCATTATATTTTTCTCTCTCTTTCTCTTGTCTGATGTTGAGGTTCTTCCTAATAACCCAAAACAAAATGAATCGATCAGTAAGAGAAAAACAAACTAGATCAATCTGGAGATGAACAGCAGCATCTGAGACAGAAACTCATTGAGTCAGTGAGATTTTACTGCTGCTGACAGTCAGAAGATTCAAGCAGCTCAGAGACACTACAATAACTAATTATTAATAAATGATCAAACCTTGTCTTTTGTGTGTTAATTTACACACAGTCAGAGTGAATCCACCAATCAGCAGCAGAATCACACACACACAAATAATGATGATCATGAAGAAATCTGAAAATAAAACACATATTGGTAATTAATCTTCAGACATTAGGAAACAGATTTGACACTACTGCTTGATCGAATTAAACTAAATTATGGGAAAATTAAGCACATTTTATTCCCTCTTTCTGCAAACTTACATGTAATCTCTGTTCTACTTCATCTGTCTGTAGGTTTCCTGAATAAAAACTATTAATTTTTCACAGTCAAATTAACCTGAGACTCTGAACCTTCAGCTCATTTCTGTGGTTTTGATGTTAAATGACGACACCCTGTTCACCACAAACACTGAACACCCCCTGCATTCATGAGCAATGAGAAGTTAATGAGCAATAAAGAAATTAAATGCAATTTTTAAATATGAGATTACCAGGAATCACAAAAACACACAAAACTGGGAAGTTTGCAGAAAATAGTACGTGTTTGAAATAAGGTTCCATGTGCAGTAGAACAGCAGTAATTTTATCTAGTGAGGAAAAATTATATTTATACTTGTTATGCAAAATAATAAAAGTTTCACTGCATCAAATTTAAAAGCAACAAAAGCAATATATTAAAGTCACCAAGAATGACTTCAAAACAACCCTCTCGCTGTCACCCTGAGTGATTGTTTGATTGTTCATATTTGACAATAGAAATAAAGTAAACTTTCTTACTCTCATCCTTGATGATGTTCATTTTAGTGAATATGTGAGATTCTCCTCCTTCTGCTTCAATTTTCACTACTGGAGCCACTGCAAACAAACAAACACAGACATTTAACACACATGATTCTGAATATACTGAATTTACTACAATGAAATCATCTGAATTCACTCACTGGTGATGTTGATCTGAATTTTGGTGGTCAGGGAGATGAAAGTCAAATGTGTGTCTCTGGTTTCTGCTCCACACCAGTAAACTCCAGCATCTCTCACGCTCACATTACTGATGCTCACTGTAAAAACTCTCTCTTCATTTCTCTCTGATGAAGGACTCAGTTCTGTCGCTTTAGATGAGCAGATGTGATTATCATCCTCTTTGCAGAAATGAACTTTATGTTCCTCTGGGATCTGACAGGTGATGTTGACTTCTTCACCAAGACGAGCAGATTTAGTCTCTGTCTTTGGATATTTTGCATCTATAAAATAAAACAATTAAATTAAAAATCAGATCCGATACGTCAAACATGCCAGATAAAGTATTTCATGTTCCTCACCGTCTGTGACGAGCAGCTGAAGTTCAGTGAAGCTCTCAGTATAGTCAGACACATTCACTCCACACCTGTATGTTCCTGCATCTGCAGCTTTCAGCTCTCTAAAAAACACCATCAAGACTCCTGCTCTGGTGTCGTCATATAAAGAAACATCTCCATTCTCCATCCATTTATTCTGAACTCCTGGATTCTTCCTCTCTGAACATCCATCTGATTCTTTACAGATGTATTTTGGCTTGGTTTTGTATTGAGGATGTTCACACTTGATCATCATACGACCTCCTGAGTATCCGCTCACTCTAGACACGCCCACTTTATACTTATCAATAACATGCAGATAAACTGTATTACTAATAAAGTAACTGTATGATTGTTCTCTGATCCAAACGCCACATAAATAAACTCCTCCATCATCTGGTGTCACAGCAGTAATTCTCACAGTCATAAATTGTTGATCTCTTCTATCAGACATACTGAACCTCTTGTTCTTATTCCATGTGCTGTTTAAAATCTCATTAATAGAGTATTTTCCTTCTTTGAAGATTATCTTGTCATCATTAATATGATTCTGTGAATATTCACATTTGAAGATGGCAGCACTTCCATTCTTCACCTCCTCTCTCTTTGCCTTACAGCATGAATCTGTCATTTACACATAATAGAACATATTATATAATGATATTTTGTGTAGTAGTTTTGAGGTGCTGGGCAGCACTACGGTTAACTTTTCCAGCATTTATAAATCTAGATGAACTGATTTTACATCTTCAAATATGTTATTAGCATTTCAAGCTTTATAAATTAGCATCAGTTAATGTATGTTTATTATGTGCGTATATATATATATATATATATATATATATATATATTTCAGGGCTGGGACGAAATTAAAATTGTGGCAGTTAATTAATCTAATTAATCACAAATGTATCGTACATCAAATTTGGCTGAGAAATTATCCCCAAAAGATCATTTGAAGTCATTATTGTGTAAAGCATCAAGTAGACATTAAAAAAGTAGATTCAGAAAGAAATGTATTTGATTCAACAGAATCACGAGTTTGAGTTAATGATGACAGAATTTTAATTTTGGGGTGAACTATATCTTGATTTTATTATTACTATTATTATTATTATTATTATTTATCAATATGGAAATATGAAATTGAAAGTAAAAGTATGGTCAACTAATGTTTTATGGATTATTTTCTTAGAGAAGAATTTACTGAAGGCTACCAAGAAAGCTAGGGTACTAAGTTTATTAAATTAATTCACAATATGTGCACATTTATTATTAATGTGGGGGGCGACACGTCATGCAGGCACAATAGCTCTGTTTGACAGATGTAATCTATCACTTTTATTTCGTTTTTCCTTTTTTATTCAAAATATTCACAAACTTGTTAACTATAGCCTATCATGAACTATATAGGCGCTAAAGCACCCACGGAAAAACATGAGAAATTCTCCATTAATTTTAACCAATAAAAAAACGACTGCAGCTTTCAGAAATGACGTTCTTTTCATTTTTATAGTTCACTTGAGGCAGTTATTATGTATGGCATTTTTTAAGGACGCCTGTAGAGTGTGCATCAATGTAATGTGCAGGACGAATCTCTCCACAAAACTCGCGCGCTCAAATATAGTGTCCACAAGGCTCTACTCTGGCTCAGATATTACGTGTGCGCGCTCGGTTATGGATGGTTCGGCTGTGGACACCACCCGATAGAAACATAAATCGGCGCATAATATTTTAATGTGATTTGTCGTTTAAATCACGTGAATGGATCTATAACGAGCAATGGGTGCTGCCACTGCAGCCAAAGCGCGAAAGCAAGTTTGAATTCAGTTTACTTACCGGTGTTGTCATACGCTTCAAAAGGTTCAAATCTATCGCCTTTTATATCTTTATGGGCATTCTAACTGCATTCTATAGGCTATATCATGCAGTGAGATGTTGCCCTGCATTATATTCATCATCAGTCAACTATATAAAATGTCAGATAAGGGTGGGGTAAGTGCATTAAATGCGTTAAAAATTTTAACGCTTTATTTTTTTCCGCATTAAACTCCCAGCCCTACTATATATATATATATATATATATATATATATATATATATATATATATATATATATATATTGGGTGGAAACACATAATATGGTCACTCTAGATTAACATTACAATTGATATTTTACTGTAAATAGTGCTGAACAGTCTATTCATTAAATTGTATATTCTGCCCCATTTGTATTTCGTATGTCAAAATTACTCACCAACTTTCACATTCAAATGCATTTCAGTATCCTCTGAACCTGAAAGCCCAATCCGGTATCTTCCAGAGTCCTGTAGGTTCAGTTCTCTGATGAAAAGCATGACGTGTCTGTTTGTGTTGACGTACAGAGTGAATCTTTCTTTATTAATCCATTTATCTCTTATTTTATCCCACCCTCCCTGGCTGTTTTGTTTTTGCAGATATTGATTGTTATTGGGTGAAAACCTTCCAGAATCAACAAGAAGACTTCCTCCAGAATATCCAGTGACACTAAAGCATCTCACTGCACCTGTCAATCAGATTGATACTGTGATCAGAAACCTCATGAACAGAAAACGGCATCATTACTGCAGTGATGAAAGAGAAAAGCTCTGACCTGAGATCAGGTAGAAAGTGAAGAAGATGAGGAGGATCTTCATTGTGAGTTGAGTTCAGTCTTCTTTATGCTGAATGTTCTCTGTGTGAATCTCTCTGTCTCTACATCTGTCTGCTTTAGTTACTTCCTCTTTATTCAGCTCTTTATCAGTAATGAGCAGCTTTACTGGCCCCTCCCACCATCAGCACTGACTGAATATTACATTAATAACACTGAAAGAGCGCCACCTAGTGGAGGATACAGTGTCTGATACTGAGAGATCATACAGGTTTCATCTTCTCTATATAAGGACAAATGACACTGAGCTTCATTAAGTAAATATTCCACTAGAGGGCGACAGTAAAATGTATATGTAAGTTCACTGAGGGCCCTGCACCTCGTACAAGGTGACTTCAAGAATAAGAGTTGTTAAACTATTTAAAAGATTTAAAAAGACTTAACATATTGAAAATGCTAAAAACAAGAGATACAGAGCAAATTCTGTATCTGATCGGTGCTTCTGTCTCTTTAACAGGCAGTTGTGGATTCAGCACCACGGACAGCAGCTGTCAATCAAACTTCAGCATCACTGATGACAGTTTAACAACAAAAACTGAACAAACAGTGAAATGCTGAGACTTGAGTTCATCTGCTTCCTTTATCTCTGACTGTGGTAATAAAAAAAAAAAAAAAAAAAAATCTGCATGAATCATGGCTTCATGTATTAGGTATATATTAGTCAAAATTTCATTCCTCCAGATTGACTCTTTCATCATAAACTCAGAGGAGGCATGCAAATCAGTGTCATTTATAATTCATTAAATCAGAACAGAAGAATAAGAAATAAGCATCTACTCTATCAACTATGATCCAACCTAACAAAAATATGTGACTGTTACGTAACTGCAACGTAATTTGGTGACCAAACTTTCATCGTGGTGACATAAACCGGAAAAATTAAATTCCTGGATCCGTTGCCACAGTGTAACCTGGTGATGTTGCTAGTTAGTAACTGTGACGTTGTGGCAATGTCATGAATCAATAGTTCTGTGTTGGTAGTTATATTTGTTGGTAGGTCATATTTGTTGGTAATTTTTATATTTATTTATTTTTCTATGAGGTTTAACCTAATGTACTCATTTGCCCAAACTCATTTAAAGGCTATTTCAACAGCAGTGAATGATGAATGCAGACTCATTTGATGAATGATGAATTCAATTCATTTATTTACAAAAACACACAAAAATGAACAATAAAATACACCCAAATTATAAATAAAAACATAGGATATAGCCTACAGCAAAACATGAATGAAAGCATTTAAGACATTCTCAGCATCATTATAAACATATGCTATAACCTGCACAAAGATCATTTCAGTAAAACAGGCATTAACTCGTATTTGCCACTAGAGGGAGGCAGAGGTTTCAACAAGACAACCCTGATAACAACTCAGCTGCTTGTATCTTTTTAGTAATGACTGATTAGCTTAATGACTGATTAAAAGTCAAGAGTAAACTGCCCAAATAGAGGAAACACTGATCACCATCATGGTGATACACATCAACATCTAAACCTCTGTTAATTCTCAAAAAGAACTGTAGATGAATGACAGAAATAAAGTCAGTCTGGTTTGTAATAAAAGAGATTTAATGTCTTTTCAGTTGATTTCATCTAAGGCTGTGGCTGAAGTCAGTTGTAGTTCTTGTGTTTCTCTTTCCTTCAATGATTCTACTCGTTATCAGGTGTCTTCAACAATCAAGCAATCATCACTTAATTAACCACTTAAGTAGGGCTGTACAATTAATCGAATTTCTAATCGTGATTACGATTACGGATGCCAATGCTTCGGTGTTACTTTAACACCCTGCTGGTGGCTCCCATATGAACACAGACCAGTGTTGATTTAACACCGGGGAATTTGCAATGCTTAAAAACACATGCAATCGATAAGCTTTCATGACCACGCAGCACAGCAACATCACATGAGAGTAACTGCGATACATACGATAGTCCAAAATCTGTACCGGTCGACAAATTTCTACTGGTTAATCGCATCTACCGGTATACCGCCCACCACTAGCTGGAACAAAACTCTGCAGGAAAGTGTAGGGTTCCAGACTGACACTAAAGCCCCGAGTATACTTCATCCACACATCCAACGCACAGCCTTGCAAAGTATACTTCAACTGACTTGTATGTGTACACAGGCGTTCAATGCATGCGCAGTTTTGAGCAATCTCTTGCCACGAGGTACAGCTCATGTAAAATACCTTTGTATTCTTTCATCGACACAGAAACAAATAAGCAGCCTCTCAGATTAAATGGCCCTTACTGTGCTCTCTCCCATTAGATTACATTACAAAAGGGGATAATGAAAAACACGAACATGCGAAAACTGAGAAAACTTCTAAAGGAAATAAAACAGAAAACATATCTGATCGACATAGAAACAAATAAGCAGCCTCTCAAATGTGTCACAGTTCCTGTGTTCCCCGGACTCCATTTCCCAGGATCCTCTTGTTTCCACACCTGCACTCACTTCCTCGTCATCTCCCCATTCACTTCCCCCTTCACTGATCACCTGCACCTGGACTTCATCATCATCACTCCCTATATAATGGACACTTTCCCTTCACTCCTTGTCTGTTCTTATGTTTATCTAAATGTGTTATGCTGTGCATTCTCTCCCTTGGATTAAATAAAGCCCTGTTTGATTGTGGATTTCCGTATTCGCCTCATCTCTACAGCACAACCGTAACAGAAGAACAGACCTAACCGTTGGACATCCACAATTGTTATTATGGGTATCTTCCTTGTCCCTGTGCCCTCAAGAAGACGCCAGCCCAAACTTTCAGCGGAGGACCGCCTCTGGGCTTCCAGGCAGGACGGCCGCCCGCTGGAGAAGTATGTGGAGGAATTCGCTGAGCTGTCTTCTCAGGTGAGTTGGCCAGATGCGATTTTAAATTCCTGTTTTCTGAGGGGTCTGGACGAGGATACGATCCGCTTCTATGAACCTGAATGCCCCTATTCCTTAGTCGAATCTATTAATCTGATCCTATTCCTCAATGGTTCCAAATTTGAAATTGAAGAGGTTCATGGGCGGTCGTATTCACCTCGTCCAGCTCCCTCAGAAACAACGGTGGCCTGGCCAGCTCACCAGCCACAAATTTCCTCCACCTACCGCTCCAGTGGGCATCCCCCTATGTCCTTGCCTAATCCTCAACCCAAGCCACCCAAAAGGAGGAGGTCCAGACGGCCCAAGAAGCCTGCCTTCGCCGAGCCCGCTCCTGCCTTCGCCGAGCCCGCTCCAGTACCAGTGGGGCTCTTGATAGCATATGAGGGCATGTCCTGGATACCATCTCCAGACCCCTTACTAGCCTTCTACGAGCCGCCACAGGATGCGGAATGTCTAATAGACTTTCTAGCAGAGCCAGTGTTCCCCGCCTTCTCCGAGCTCGCACTAGCCTTCCACGTTCCAGCGCCTGCCTGTCACGAGCCCGCTCCAGCGCCTGCCTGTCACGAGCCCGCTCCAACTCCCGCTGCTCCTGCCGCCGCCGAACCTGCTGCTCCTGCCTCCGCCGAGCCCACCTTGCCATCCACGGGGAAATCCCCCAAGAAAATTTTGGGGGGGGGGCCAGGTACCCGTGGGTGGGGAACTCCTGGGTGGGCTTCCAGGTTCATCAGAGCCTGTTAAGTCTCCAGACCCGCCATGGCCACCTGCCAAGTCTCCAGTCCCGCCATGGCAACCGGCCACGTCGCCAGTCCCGCCATGGCAACCGGCCACGTCTCCTGACCCTCCATGGCCGCCCACGGCCTCTGACCCGCCATGGCCACCGCCCACGGCCTCTGACCCGCCATGGCCACCGCCCATGGCCTCTGACCCGCCATGGCCGCCTGATCTCCTAGATCCGCCCTGGAGACCTCCGGTCCCGTCTGCTCCTCTCCCTGCACCTGCGTGAGGTCTTCAGGGCGCCCACCCCCCCTCCCTGGTTGCTCCTTCCACGGCGCAAGGCCCCGCCTACCGGGAGGGGGAGGTACTGTCACAGTTCCCGTGTTCCCCGGACTCCATTTCCCAGGATCCTCTTGTTTCCACACCTGCACTCACTTCCTCGTCATCTCCCCATCATCACTGATCACCTGCACCTGGACTTCATCATCATCACTCCCTATATAATGGACACTTTCCCTTCACTCCTTGTCTGTTCTTATGTTTATCTAAATGTGTTATGCTGTGCATTCTCTCCCTTGGATTAAATAAAGCCCTATTTGATTGTGGATTTCCGTATTCGCCTCATCTCTACAGCACAACCGTAACAAAATGAAATGGCCCTTATTGTGCTTTATAAAACAAATGTGTTGTACATTCATCACCATGTGCTCACTTCCACATACGAGAGCAAAAAGTGTAAAATCACAAAAATAATCAGACAAATAAGTAAAATAGCATTATACACATACGTTTGAGTGACAATATAGATTTAAAAGCAATAATTAAGATAAGAATTAAACAAGATTATCAGGAAATCAAAAGAAACCTACCTCTCCCATTAGATTAAATTACAAAAGGAGACAGAACAGGAAGTTAAGTCATCTTGTGATCACACAACACTTAAAGGAGAAGCACTTATTTTGATCAGGTAACCACATGAGACCTATAAATGAACAATTTTGTGTGAATTATACTCAACACATATTTAACACTGTAATTTGTATATCTGTTACACATGCGCTCCGGTCTGTTCTGTTTATGTAGGTTTTCTTCAACTACCTTGTCAATCAATGGCCCCAGCAAAGTATACTTAACTTTTCACGCGTATAGTGAGCATGCCGCAAATTTCACAGTACATCAGAGGAGTATGCGCTAACTGTACTTTTTATTTGTACACATTTATTTGCAGTAATTAGTTCATCCACAAGGTGGCAAACGTGCACTGGGGCAAAGTTGCAGTGGAAACAATTAACAAACTTTCAGCTTTCAAATTCTGTCAATTTTATCACAAAATACAAACGTTTTGGCACTGTTTAATGTGGCCTGACAAATCACTCAATCAGCATTTCAACCTTGGAAAAAGCTTGTATAAGACACTCAAAAACAATAATGTCACATAACGTCAAATTTACCTCAGAAAAGCCATTCAGTGCTCATAAACTCATTAGTCAGCTAGAAAAATAGAAAAGGACATTTTGCTAAATATATGCACTATATCACATGATCCTGATATTTTTACTTAACATGTTGTCTACATGAGAAAGAATGGAAGGAGCTAAAAATGAAATTCAACACCACCCATATAACTGCATGTGAAGAGCTGCCTTTCACCAAATTTACCTCTCAGATATTACTAATAAGAGAAATAGACTGTGTGTGTGCAAGACATATGACAACATTTATAGATGCATTAGGAGGAGGCCAAACTATACTCATTTGCCAAGTGATACTGACATTATTGTGGTCTGTGACACTGGTTCAGATTCTGTGTAAAGAACAATTCTTTGTGAATGTATGCAAGTTGGAAAAGCAATTCAGTTCCTACTTTAAGTGAATCTTAGTTCCCAGAACATCCACAAGATGGATGAAAATGCTGATGCTGTAAAAGGAGGGCAGGCGTGACAACACATGACAAAATTAAAACATGTTTATTCTTTTGTGACACTTAATTAAAAGTCATTCTTACACTTCGTGATGTGCACTTTAAGTCTTCTTTAGACATACAATAGGTTTGTGTGAGAAACAAGTCTAAATTTAACTGATTACTCAGAAAATCTTCTTCTCTCCGATCTGTCAGTTCAAGACTAGTCTCGCATATCTAGACCTTCAGACTGATGGCAGAAGGTCTGGACTCTATCGCAGCTTTCATTGGCCAAGGACCGCCCAAGAGGACGTTTGACTGACATGTAACACAACCAATCACAGTTCGTTTTGTTCCACGTCATGTTTAGGGTGAAAATGTAAAGTCGATGTCCCTACAATAACAGACAGGCATGCATCTAATAAATTATTCATTAAAGAGTGTTGTGCAAGTTTATTGAAACAGTGGAGCCGCAAACTTCACATACTTTTAAAAATCCAGCGTTTAGTTGATCCTGGTAAAGGCTCATTGTCACAGTTGTAAACATGACAGTGTTCTTTTTGATGACCTGACTAAAACCATTTAGAGCAGAATAGTTGAAATGTATTGTGAATAGCTGGGATATATTCTAAATAATATTATTGTTTTCATATATTAAACAAATTTACTTTTTAGAGAGTGGAAAGTATGTTTCCACCATTGGCAAAATAAACATTTCTTTTTTCAACATATTTAGGCGGCTGACAGGTTTTGGTTTCACCCACAGAAGATAAACTGAGCAAAAGAAAACCACAAAGTCAAGAGCATGTCTGTTTTAACACTCTTACCACAGTATCAAATAACCCTGTGAACACAAAGACCTGAGACACTTACTGTACAAGCAAGTTACTTTATCCTAGTAAAAACTAGGTTAAAAAGCATTTCCGAATTCAGAAAGGCAAACTAGCATATGACTCTCACTATTATACCATGATATATTGAATTTAACCAGAGAGATAATGACGAAAAATCTTGCAAATAAATGCAAAGTATATTTTGGAGATGTTGCTTGGGAATTGACACAAATGCACTAATAATACAAATGTATGACATTTAAAGGATTACAACAGACATTCTGTGTCATTTTCAACACACACACACACACACACACACAGGTTTGTTTTGCTATCTTAGTGAGGATATTCCATTGGCGTAATGGTTTTTTGTACAAACTGTACATTCTCTCCCTCTACACTACCCCGACCCCTAAACCTACCCATCACAGAAAACATTCTGCATTTTTACATTTTTAATAAAACATTGTTTAGTATGTTTTTAAAGCTATTTTAAATATGAGGACTCATAAATGTCCTCATATTTCATGTTTGTGTCGTAATACCAGTGTAATACCCATGTCATTATACAAATGTGTGTCCTCATAAATTACAAAAACAAGCACACACACACACACACACACACACACACACACACACACACAGTGATATAGAATTAGTGAAGGATCAGCTCTTAGTCTTTATTGTCTTCTGCTCTCAATGGATGTTGATCTTCTGTCTCTCTCTGTTCAGTCTCATGTGTCTCACTGTGGGTTTCCTGAGTAAGTCTGTTTAATTAAACTGAACTGAGACCCTGAACCTTCACCAGTTTCCTGTGGCTTTGAGCTGGACGGAAAAAACAGCCTGTTCATCACACCAACACAAACAACACCTCCAGCATAATTGTTAATTAATTAAAAAAAAGCTATTACTGTTTTGACTTGATTGTTGGCGGTTTATATGTGAGTATTTCACTCATTCCTGAAGGTAATACAAAATACAATTCATTAAATGATTATTCAGATTTCAAACTCAGACATTCTCCTTTGCAGAAAGTACAAACCTTTCTCACTGTCTTTCAGTATAATAATCAGATCATTATGTTTTTATGCTGTATTTCTGGGAATGTTGATTTCATCAGGGTGAAAACTAGATTTAGTCAATGGCATGACAATGTTTATATTTATAACGTAAAACGCAAATAATAATCAACAGCTTTGGGCAATAGACAAGAAATAATAGCAAAAATGATGTTTATTTTTCATTGAATAAAAATATATGATTTTATTATAAATCTCTTGCATCAGAAAAATGATGCCAGTACCAACAAGAACAAGAATGAACTAAGAAAACAACATTAGCAAACTTGAAGGCACAAATAACAGTAATTTAAAAAGCTTTAAGAGCTGCTGTTATTAACTAGACGTGTCTCTGCATTCAGAGTGGAAACTTTACAGTATATAAGTGTCACTCAGTGGTTTTATTTCCTGTCTTCATCACGCACCCTCAGATAAACTGAGATGACAAACTCTTTATACACACCAGTAAACCTCTGACACACCTGCTATTTTAAACATGTGAAAGAATCAACATGAGCAGCAGTGGAAACTTTAAAGTGTCTCATGATTCAACAGACTGAACTGAACAAACCAAACATCTGTTTAACACTAAATTAATTAAGTACATTTTCATCAATAAACTCTGTGAGCATAAGCATGAATATAAATATATATATATATATATAAATATGAATTATTCAGACACTAGATATATTTTTTTTATATATTTTTACTAGTGGGTTCAGGACACTATAGTTCATTTATGTAAGTGAGGATAAAATAAACTGTGACATATTATACCCAAAAATTCTTCATACATGGACTACCAGTAAAAAATTATTCAGACACTTTGACCTGACCATATTTTGCTTAAGCGTTATCTGACATTATCAAGATTATTTTTTTCCGACACAGTTTAACTCGACATGTTTTATTACCATTTTTTTTTTAAATATAATGAATAAACTGTAATAATGAATGAATGATTTTTTTTTTTTTTTAATGCATACAAGTATAATGTGTGCTATTGTACTGTAAGTTAGTTGAATCTCATGCGGTGACTGACCGTGGCGTAATCACAGTGAATCTGGTCCTTACTGAAGGAGACTGTAGCGTCACTGAGAGACTCTTCATGCTTCTGGAAACTGACAGATGCTTACAGGAGCCTATCAGAGGGGATTGTGGGTAGTTCACGTCTGCTGTTTGCACATGATGACTGAACATGGAGAAAACAGAGAGAAAACGTAGATTAAAAAGACAAAACACAAGTCAAGTCATCTTCATTTATATAGCGCTTTTCACAATACATATTGTTTCAAAGCGGCTTCACAGTGACAATAGGAAAATTCTTATCGAGCTAAAGTTGTTTTTTGATTGAATCACTTCCGTTGTAAAAATTGTATGTATTAATTCTCTCTTTTGAACTATTTTGGTATTAATGTTTCAAAGTTGCAAATTTATAGTTAACTAAAATCACATGGGTAGCATGTTTGGTATCTACGGACTCCAACTTTCGTTTCCAATTTGGTAATTTATTTTACATGTTACTAACTCTGTGACACATTAGTATTATAAGAATCTAGAAGGTTCTTCTCTCAAACATCCAATCCAATGTCTTATGCTAATATCTTGCTACAGGACAAAGACTCGTAAAAGTTTCCCTCCGAGGGGAAAACTCCTTATTGGTTCAGTCAACCCAAGAGGGTGTGACATCTTCACCCTTTAACATCACTGATCACAAGATCAAACTCTCTCTCTCCTCTTCTCCTGTACTGAAAAATGCTGATGTGAAGATGATGCTAAGAAGCTAGAAGCTTCTAAGGAACCCCAAGCTTGTGCCAGGCTCCGGCCTAGACCTTCCATTCACCAAAGATCCTCTGAATCCAACTGGTTCTCTCTCATCAAGACAACATCAGCAAGGATCAACTAGAGCCTCCACAAATTGCATCAGGACAGTTTAATTGAAATGGGTGAGACATGCAAGTATCAAACTTAGTCTCATTATTTGATACATTATATCCTTACCCCTTTTAAAGAAGGGTGTGTTAGAACTAAACTGATGGTTTGCTCAAAGCTGTTGATTTGCTGAATTTCAAACAATGCTATAACTTCTTGCTTTCCTGTACTCTGTTCCAGTTCTCTCTTTCCCTTGGTAAACTGTATGCATGTATGTGTGTAGTTAAGTGTTTAGTCTAGTTAATAAAGTCTTGTTCATGTCACACATAAAGTTGTCCGTGTTTCATGCTCATATACTGGAGTCCCTAATTGTGCCGATCCTGACTACATGCTCTGAGTAGTACTGTACATAAGATTATTTCCCATAACCTGGAAATGAACATTTCTTAGAATTAATAAACAATTAACACTGTGTGTTCATTGGACAACAGGTTAATTGATTGTAATATTAATTTTATTACATTAAGTTAATTTTATTAACTGATCCAAATATTTATTATTAATTATAACAAGTTATGATTAATTATTCATATTTCTTTTGAGCTTATTTGCTACATTTACTTGTTTAGTCTATAGGTTTGCGTGTTTGAGTGTGTATGTGCACAGAAGCTTGGTCTTTTTTAAAAAAGTGATATTTGCCAAATTAATTTACTGGTCCGCATCATACAGAAAAATTAGTTGTGTCTGCGGATCTACGCGAACTGGAATAATTTTGATAACGTTTTATCTATACATAGGGAAAGGAAAGGAAAATGGGCCTTCGCGGGGGATAGTTTAGTTGAAACGTCAGGGCTGCGTTATCATCATGTCTAGATGCAGGTCCTTCATCTCATCTGGATACGGCCTGGATCTGGCAGGCTGCGGCAAACCTCTGGATAAACAGAGAGACTAATATTAGTGTAGACGCCATTCTTCTTATGATGTAGCGAGTACATCAGGTGTTATGGGAAGTGTTCCCGGTTCCGGCTGACCTAATCTATGCAGCCTAACAATTTACATTAATTGAATTATAGAAGTAGATAATGGTTTATGTGTATGCAAGTTTAAACAGATGTGTTTTTAGTCTAGATTTAAACTGACAGAGTGTGTCTGCTTCCCAAACAGTGATAGGAAGACTGTTCCAAAGTTTAGGTGCTAAATAGGAAAAGGATCTACCGCCTGCAGTTGATTTTGATATTCTAGGTATTATCAACTGGCCAGAATTCTGAGATCACAATAGACGTGAAGGACTATAATGCATTAAGAGCTCGCTCAGGTACTGGGGAGCTAAACCATTTAGTGCTTTGTAAGTAATTAGCAAGATTTTAAAAATCTATACGATGTTTAATAGGGAGCCAATGCAGTGTTGACAGAACTGGGCTAATATGGTCATACTTCCTGGTTCTAGTAAGAACTTCAGCTGCTGCATTTTGGACCAGCTGTAGTTTATTTATCAAGCGAGCGGAACAACCACCTAGTAGAGCGTTACAGTAATCTAGCCTTGAGGTCATGAACGCATGAACTAACTGTTCCACATTTTTCATTGAGAGCATATGTCGTAGTTTAGATATATTTTTAAGATGGAAGAATGCGGTTTTACAGATGCTAGAAACATGGCTTTCAAATGAAAGATTGGTATCAAAGAGCACACCCAGGTTCCTAACTGACGACGAAGACTTAACAGAGCAGCAAGTGTTAGACAGTATTCTAGGTTATTACATGAAGACGTTTTTGGTCCAAAAATTAGAATCTCTGTTTTTTCTGAATTTAGTAGTAAAAAATTGCTGGTCATCCAATTTTTTATATCAGCTATGCATTCCTTTAATTTTGTGAACTGGTAAGTTTTGTCAGGGCGTGAAGAAATGTAGAGCTGAGTATCATTAGCGTAACAGTGAAAACTGTGCTTTCTAATGATATCTCCCAAGGGTAGCATTTACAGAGTGAAAAGCAACGGTCCTAGTACTGAGCCTTGCGGTACTCCAACTTGTGATCGATATGACATCTCTTCGTTTACTAGTACAAACTGATAACGGTCAGATAAGTAAGATTTGAACCATGCCAATGCAATTCCACTAATGCCAACATAATTTTGGAGTCTATTCAAAAGAATATTGTGGTCGATAGTGTCAAAAGCAGCACTGAGATCTAGTAACACTAATAAAGAGATACAACCATGATCTGGTGATAAGAGCAAATCATTAGTAACTCTAATGAGAGCAGTCTCAGTACTATGTTATGGTCTAAATCCTGACTGGAAATCCTCACAGATACCATTTCTTTCTAAAAAGGAACATAGTTGTGATGAAACTGCCTTTTCTAGTATTTTGACAGAAAAGGAAGATTTGAGATCGACCTATAATTGACTGATTCTCTAGGATCAAGTTGTGTTTTTTTTAATAAGAGGTTTAATAATAGCCAGCTTAAAAGTTTTTGGTACGTATCCTAGTGATAAAGATGAATTAATGATATTAAGAAGAGGATCTATGATCTCTGGAAGCATCTCTTTCAATAGCTTAGTCGGTATAGGGTCTAACATACATGTTGATTTTGATGATTTAACAAGTTTAGACAATTCTTCCTCTCCTAAAGCAGCAAATGAATTGATTTTTTCCTCAGGGACACTACAATGCACTGTCTGACACGATACTGTAGTAGACGGTTGCATGGTTATAATTTTCTCTCTAATATTGTCAATCTTGCAAGTAAAGAAGTTCATAAAGTCATTACTGCTGTGCTGTTTGGAAACATCAGAAGTTGAAGCTCTGTTTCTTGTCAATTTAGCCACTGTATCAAATAAATATCTAGGGTTGTGAGAGATTTGAAAAATAAGTAGATCTAGCATTTTTTAAGGCCTTTCTGTACTCTCTCTCCACGATATGCGAAAAACTTCTAGTTCTGTTTTCTTCCAGCTGCGCTCCATTTTTCTGGCAGCTCTCTTAAGAGCCCGGGTGTGCTCGTTGTACCACCGCATTGGATTAGTTTCCTTAATCTTCTTTAAGCGCAGAGGAGCAACTGCGTCTAATGTGCTGGAAAAGATAGAGTCAATAGTTTCTGTTGCAACATCAAGGTCTTCAAAGCTGTCTGCTATGCTAAGGCGATGAAACTGATCAGGAAGATTATTTATAAAGCAATCTTTAGTGGTAGAAGTGATGGTTCTACCATATTTATGGCTGGGTGGCGGTTTTGCAGCCTTGGCTAAATGTAGTATACACAAGACTAAATCATGATATGAGATGTCATCGCTCTTCTGCAGAATTTCAACGGCATCAATATTGATTCCATGTGACAATATTAGATTTAAAGTATGATTACGACAATGAGTGGGTCCTGACACGTGTTGTCTAACTCCAGTAGAGTTCAGAATATCTGTAAATGCCAATTCCAACACGTCTTTATCATTATCTACATGGATATTAAAATCACCAACAACAAGGACTTTATCTGCAGCTAGTACTAACTCCAATAGAAAATCAGCAAATTCTTTGATAAAGTCAGTATGGTGCCCTGGTGGCCTGTATACAGTAGCCAGCACAAATGTCAACTTACATAACGTTACATAACCATCACTTCGAAGGAATTATATTTGAAGGACTTTTAAGTAATACTGAAGATATTACTATAAATTACAGCAACACCTCCCCCTTTGCCTTTCTGATGAGGATTGTGTCGATAAACGTAACCTTGAGGGCTAGACTCATTTAAAGTAATGTAATCATCTGGTTTTAGCCAGGTTTCTGTCAAACACAGCAAATCTAGATAATTGTCTGTGATAATGTCATTTTCAATAAGTGCTTTTGAAGAAAGGGATCTAATATTCAGCAACCCAAGCTTTATCATTTGTTTACCAGTATTATCTCTGTTTTTTATTTGTTGAACATCAATTACATTTTTACCCTTAAATGAGTTTGGAAGTTTTTTGTATTTACTAATTCGGGGTACAGACACAGTCTCTATGTGATAATATCTAGGTGAAAGAGTTTCTATGTGTTGGGATTTATCTGACTTCTGTGATGTGAGACAGCTAGCAGACAGTTGGTTTAGCCAGTCTGTCTGCTTCCTGACCTAGGCCCCAGTTTGTCATGTTTCAGCTCTAAGACTATGTGCCAAATTATTACAGAGAAGAGCAGCACCATCCCAAGAGAGATGAATACCTCTTTTCAACAGGTCAGGTCTGCCCCAAAAACTTTTCCAATTGTCTATGAAACCTATGTTTTTCTGCGGACACCACTGAGCCACACAGCCAGCCATTGAGTGATGATAATCTGCTATCTCATCACTCCGACGAACAGGAAGGGGACCAGAGCAAATTACTTTTTCTGACATCATACTTGCAAGTTCACACACCTCTTTAATGTTAATTTTAGTGATCTCCGACTGGCGAAGTCGAACATCATTTGTGCCGACGTGAATAATACTCTTAGAGTATTTATGATTATCATTAGCCAGCACTTTTAAATTTGCTTTGATGTCAGGTGCTCTGGCTCCCGGCAAACGTGACTATGGTGGCTCTGTGTAATAGAATCGCCAATTACTAGGGCAGTTTCAACAGGATTCTCAGTGGGTGCGTCACTGAATGGGGAGAACCTGTTTGATGTTCTTATTGGAACGGAAGAGTGGTGTTTTCCGTGGCTAGGCCTCCTCACCGTTACCCAATTGCCCTGCTGCACGGGCTCTACAGCTGGAACCGAACAATATACAGAGTAGAGGTCTACAAAGAGGACCTGAGACCCGAGGACCCGGGACCCAACCCGGGACCCAACCCGGGACCCGCACAGGTTCGAGTCTATATTTTAAATGGTCAGACGGGTCCAGGTCGGGTCCCAATCTATTACTTCGGTTCCCGGGTCTGTTTAACATTGTGTGTATACCCGAGCCGATCTGATTCGGAGATCACCTGGCCGTGTTGGGAGTCAGTCAGCGTTGTGCGTGTGTTTTGTAACTTGCAAAGTATGAGCCGGGAAATAAGGTGAAAAAAACACGAGTGACCCCAGCCATCAGAAGAGGAGCGGGCGGAGTTAAAGCAAGCGAACGGTGATCATTGAGTTTTCCTATTCCTATTGTGTGCAACAGTAATGCAAACAAACTTCAAATCTCAAAAACTGCTTGTAGCCTTGCACACTCACATTTAAATAACATATTTCAAATCATTAACAAAATCTGAGATGAACTATCACATGAATGTTTTCTATGACGCTCAAAATGCGTTTAAAAGCTTATGTTTCAGGTTGATCCACCTAACGCGCATGTGCAGTCTCATGCGAGCGCACTTTCTTCTATTTTTATAATAATAGTATGAATGAACCATCTTGTTATATCTAAAGTTTTAGTCAGACTCAGAAAGCACAGAAATTATCACAATTCCCAGCTAACAGAATTTTGTTATAAGAACGTTCTCTAAATATTCAGTGTTGGTTCTGGGAACGTAAAAACATCCAGTTTTCTTGACGTTAGAGGAACGTTTTGTAAGGTATAATGTTCCTTAAACATTCTTTCAGCTTAATTTTGATCTAAAATTCAACATTCTAGGAACGTTGATTTGTAACATTCCAAGAACATGAAAATGTTCAGTTTCCTTAATGTTAGTAGAATGTTATTTAAAGGTTTGTATGATGTTCCTGAAACATTCTTTCAATCATTCAAACACCTGCTGTGAACAAACACTGAAAGAAAGAGAAATAAGAACACAAACTACAACTTTCTTCAGCCACAGCCTTAGATGAACTGAAGATAAAAGACATTAAATCTCTGAAGATCTGATTAAACAACTCCACAAACAGCATTACCAGCTTCACTTATTACTAACCAGACTGACTTTATTTCTGCCACACGTCTACAGAAGCTCTTATTGAGAATTAACAGAAGTTTAGATGTTTCGTTTGAGGTCACCATCATGGAGGTTGGTGGTTGCTTTAGTTGAGCTCTTGACCCTTGACTATTATAGAGTTGCTTCTTTATCAGCAATTGCAGATGTTTTCAGAAAACATGATAAAGACAGACAAGCAATTGCATTAAAGTGGTTTAATCAACTGCTTTTTTTGTATTTTTTTTTTTTTTTTTACTTTCGGTATTGAAGTGTTATGTGAAAAGGAAATAATAAACTCAAAAATGTGATAAAAATCATTTTTAACATTTCAGTGATTTGTGTAATATTGTCCAAATCTATTTAGAAGTTAAAAACGACACACTTAGACATCAGCACTCATCATACAAACCTCAACAATGGTGACAATCAAAAAAAAAAAAAAAAAAATTCAGCTGCATAATTTATTCATGTCGCAATGCATGCTGGGAACCATGAACGTGTTTTGTATGCTGGCATGAAGCAGGTCACCATTGTTGTGTTTCATATGCCAAATGTTGATGTCTGTGATAAATGACACAAAACAATGTTTTAAACAAAAAGTTAACAATGACAGCGTTGCAAGTTATATTTTTCACATTGGTTGGGTTTCATACATTTCAATTTCTTAAGTTAGCAATTACCGAAAAAAAAGTTGCTCAGACCACTTAAATGCAGTCATTTGCCTGTTATTAAAACAGACATGTTGATCATCTTTATCAATGCAAAAATGTTTTCTGAAAACATGCAATTGCTGATAAAGAAGCAAGTCTATAATAGTGAAAGGTCAAGAGCTCAACTAAAGCAACCACCAACCTCCATGATGGTGACCTCAAACGAAACATCTAAACTTCTGTTAATTCTCAATAAGAACTTTTGTAGACGTGTGACAGAAATAAAGTCAGTCTGGTTAGTAATAAGTGAAGCTGGTAATGCTGTTTGTGGAGTTGTTTAATCAGATCTTCAGAGATTTAATGTATTTTATCTTCAGTTCATCTAAGGCTGTGGCTGAAGAAAGTTGTAGTTTGTGTTCTTATTTCTCTTTCTTTCAGTGCTTATTCACAGCAGGTGTTTGAATGATTGAAAGAATGTCTCAGGAACATCATACAAACCTTCAAATAACATTCTACTAACATTAAGGAAACTACATTTTATGTTCTTGGAATGTTACAAATCAACGTTCCTAGAATGTTGAATTTTAGATCAAAATTAAGTTGAAAGAACGTTTGAGGAACATTATACCTTACAAAAACGTTCCTCAAACGTCAAGAAAACTGGACGTTCCCAGAACCAACACTGAATATTTAGAGAACGTTCTTATAACAAAATTCTGTTAGCTGGGTTAATGCTAACGTCAGCGGCCATGTCACTGAACAAGCAATCGTTATTATAGTTCAAAAGGGCAAACAGTCAAAGTTATTTTATTATGTGAGTAGACTCGAGATACAACAAAATGCAAAACTGCAAAGTCGCATTTGTCATTGTGACAGCAAGTGGACTTTTAAAGCTGGAATAATGAGTGGATTAAGCATTTCAATCGGCAAGAGAGGAATAACATGGATGAACTTTCTTGGCAAGAAGGATTGTGTGCATCACAGTCAGGTACAAGGGAAGGGAGAAGGCTACTAACATTAGGTAAGACAATTTTATTTTCGCAACTTGTTTATTGACTTATTAATAGCAATTTGCTGTGGAATAGACCTATGTGCCGATCGGGTCCAGTCGGGTCTGTGTCTTCCAGGCCAGGTTCGGGTCCATCTTTCAAATAATAGACGGGTCCACGTTGGTTCCGGGTAGTACATTTATGGCAATTCTCGGTTCTACCCCGGTTCCGGGTCCAACTTTCAAAATAATAGTCAGGCCCGGGTCGGTTCCGTGTAGCATATTTACGGGTCTCTTCGGGTTCGGGCATGAATTTTTGGACCCGTGAAGACCTCTAATACAGAGTTCACTAAGCTAGTCGCATCCAAAACAGTATCTAAAGCCCTTGCATTCTTACTATCCTCAATTAAAGTTTGGATGCGTGTCTCTAATTCTGAGATTCTCTCTGTCAGCCTGACTATCTCCCTGCATTTATCACATTCTCACCACTGACAGAGAGAGAGCTATACTATGCATGTGACAGGCAGTGCAAGTAACAACAAAAGGAGAGGATGACATGACAAGTAATTATAATAAACAGATTCAAAACAAAACTCTATAGAGCTACAGACACAAACTATTCAGTAGCGAGGCAGAGAGGAGCAGACTGGAGCAATCGATCACAACACACACACACACACACACACACACACTGTAACTCACCATTATATTTTTCTTCCTCTTTCTCTTGTCTGATGTTGAGGTTCTTCCTAATAACCCAAAACAAAATGAATCGATCAGTAAGAGAAAAACAAACTAGATCAATCTGGAGATGAACAGCAGCATCTGAGACAGAAACTCATTGAGTCAGTGAGATTTTACTGCTGCTGACAGTCAGAAGATTCAAGCAGCTCAGAGACACTACAATAACTAGTTATTAATAAATGATCAAACCTCGTCTCTTGTGTCTTAATTTACACACAATCAGAGTGAATCCACCAATCAGCAGCAGAATCGCACACACACAAATAATGATGATCATGAAGGAATCTGAAAATAAAACACATATTGGTAATTAATCTTCAGACATTAGGAAACAAATTTGACACTACTGCTTGATCGAATTAAACTAAATTATGGGAAAATTGAGCACATTTTAGTCCCTCTTTCTGCAAACTTACATGTAATCTATGTTCTACTTCATCTGTCTGTAGGTTTCCTGAATAAAAACTATTAATTTTTCACAGTCAAATTAACCTGAGACTCTGAACCTTCAGCTCATTTCTGTGGTTTTGATGTTAAATGACGACACCCTGTTCACCACAAACACTGAACACCCCCTGCATTCATGAGCAATGAGAAGTTCATGAGCAATAAAGAAATTAAATGGAATTTTTAAATATGAGATTACCAGGAATCACAAAAACACACAAAACTGGGAAGTTTGCAGAAAATAGTACATGTTTGAAATAAGGTTCCATGTGCAGTAGAACAGCAGTAATTTTATCTAGTGTGGAAAAATGATATTTATACTTGTTATGCAAAATAATAAAAGTTTCACTGCATCAAATTTAAAAGCAACAAAAGCAATATATTAAAGTAACCAAGAATGACTTCAAAACAACCCTCTCGCTGTCACCCTGAGTGATTGTTTGATTGTTCATATTTGACAATAGAAATAAAGTAAACTTTCTTACTCTTATCCTTGATGATGTTCATTGTAGTGAATATGTGAGATTCTCCTCCTTCTCCTTCACGTCAAACAAACACAGACATTTAACACACATGATTCTGAATATACTGTATTTACTACAATGAAATCATCTGAATTCACTCACTGATGATGTTGATCTGAATTTTGGTGGTCAGGGAGATGAAAGTCAAATGTGTGTCTCTGGTTTCTGCTCCACACCAGTAAACTCCAGCATCTCTCACGCTCACATCACTGATGCTCACTGTAAAAACTCTCTCTTTATTTCTCTCTGATGAACCATTCATTTCTGTCACTGTAGATGTGCTGATGTTTTGACAGATGTGATTATCATCTTCTTTGCAGAAATGAACTTTATGTTCCCCTGGGATCTGACAGCTGATGTTGACTTCTTCACCAAGACGAGCAGATTTAGTCTCTGTCTTTGGATAGTTTGCGTCTATAAAATAAAACAATTAAACAAAAATCAGATCCGATACGTCAAACATGCCAGATAAAGTATTTCATGTTCCTCACCGTCTGTGACAAGCAGCTGAAGTTCAGTGAAGCTCTCAGTATAGTCAGACACATTCACTCCACACCTGTATGTTCCTGCATCTGCAGCTTTCAGCTCTCTAAAAAACACCATCAAGACTCCTGCTCTGGTGTCGTCATATAAAGAAACATCTCCATTCTCCATCCATTTATTCTGAACTCCTGGATTCTTCCTCTCTGAACATCCTTCTGATTCTTCACAGATGTATTTTGGCTTGGTTTTATATTGAGGATGTTCACACTTGATCATCATACGACCTCCTGAGTATCCGCTCACTCTAGACTTGCCCGCTTTATACTTATCAATAACATGCAGATAAACTGTATTAATAATAAAGTAACTGTTTGATTGCTCTCTGATCCAAACTCCACATAAATAAACTCCTCCATCATCTGGTGTCACAGTAGTAATTCTCACAGTCATATATTGTTGATCTCTTCTATCAGATATACTGAACCTCTTGTTCTTATTCCATGTGCTGTTTAAAATCTCATTAATAGAGTATTTTCCTTCTTTGAAGATTATCTTGTCATCATTAATATGATTCTGTGAATATTCACATTTGAAGACAGCAGCCTTTCCATTCTTCACCTCCACTCTCTTTGTCTTGTTACAGCATGAATCTGTCATTTACACATAATAGAACATATTATATAATGATATTTTGTGTAGTAGTTTTGAGGTGCTGGGCAGCACTACGGTTAACTTTTCCAACATTTATAAATCTAGATTAATTGATTTTACATCTCCAAATATGTTATTAGCATTTCAAGCTTTATAAATTAGCATCAGTTATTGTATGTTTATTATGTATGTATATATATGTATATATATATATATCAGGGCTGGGACGAAATTAAAATTAAAATTGTGGCAATTAATTAATCTAATTAATTACAAATGTATCGTACATCAAATTTGGCTGAGAAATTATCCCCAAAAGATCATTTGAAGTCATTATTGTGTAAAGCATCAAGTAGACATTAAAAAAGTAGATTCAGAAAGAAATGTATTTGATTCAACAGAAACACGAGGTTGATAAATAATGACTGAATTTTAATTTTGGGGTGAACTATATCTTGATTTTATTATTATTATTATTATTTATCAATATGGACATACGAAATTGAAAGTAAAAATATGGTCAACTAATGTTTTATGAATTATTTTCTTAGAGAAGTTAATTTACTGAAGGCTACCAAGAAAGCTAGGGTACTAAGTTTATTAAATTAATTCACAATATGTGCACATTTATTATTAATGTGGGGGGCGACACGTCATGCAGGCACAATAGCTCTGTTTGACAGATGTAACCTATCACTTTTATTTCGTTTTTCCTTTTTTATTCAAAATATTCACAAACTTGTTAACTATAGCCTATCATGAACTATATAGGCGCTAAAGCACCCACGGAAAAACATGAGAAATTCTCCATTAATTTTAACCAATAAAAAAACGACTGCAGCTTTCAGAAGTGACGTTCTTTTCATTTTTATAGTTCACTTGAGGCAGTTACTATGTATGGCATTTTTTAACGACGCCTGTAGAGTGTGCATCAATGTAATGTGCAGGACGAATCTCTCCACAAAACTCGCGCGCTCAAATATAGTGTTCACAAGGCTCTACTCTGGCTCAGATATTACGTGTGCGCGCTCGGTTATGGATGGTTCGGCTGTGGACACCACCCGATAGAAACATAAATCGGCGCCTAATATTTTAATGTGATTTGTCGTTTAAATCACGTGAATTGATCTATAACGAGCAATGGGTGCTGCCACTGCAGCCAAAGCGCGAAAGCAAGTTTGAATTCAGTTTACTTACCGGTGTTGTCATACGCTTCAAAAGATTCAAATCTATCGCCTTTTATATCTTTATGGGCATTCTAACTGCATTCTATAGGCTATATCACACAGTGAGATGTTGCCCTGCATTATATTCATCATCAGTCAACTGTATAAAATGTCAGATAAGGGTGGGGTAAGTGCATTAAATGCGTTCAATTTTTTTTTTTTTTTCGCATTAAACTACCAGCCCTACTATATATATATATATATATTGTATATATTGGGTGGAAACCCATAATATGGTTTCCCTAGATTAACATTAGGCCTACAGTTGTTTACTGTAAATAGTGCTGAACAGTCTATTCATTAAATTTTACTTTTTAACTTTTAAGTTTTTGTATTTCGTATGTCAAAATTACTCACCAACTTTCACATTCAAATGCATTTCAATATCCTCTGAACCTGAAAGCCCAATCCGGTATGTTCCAGAGTCCTGTAGGTTCAGTTCTCTGATGAAAAGCATGACGTGTCTGTTTGTGTTGACGTACAGAGTGAATCTTCCATTATTAATCCATTTATCTTTTCTATTATTCTCTATTATTTTATCCCACCCTCCCTGGCTGTTTTGTTTTTGCAGATATTGATTGTTATTGGATGAAGACTTTCCAGAATCAACAAGAAGACTTCCTCCAGAATATCCAGTGACTCTAAAGCATCTCACTGCACCTGTCAATCAGATTGATACTGTGATCAGAAACCTCATGAACAGAAAACAGCATCATTACTGCAGTGATGAAAGAGAAAAGCTCTGACCTGAGATCAGGTAGAAAGTGAAGAAGATGAGGAGGATCTTCATTGTGAGTTGAGTTCAGTCTTCTTTATGCTGAATGTTCTCTGTGTGAATCTCTCTGTCTCTACATCTGTCTGCTTTAGTTACTTCCTCTTTATTCAGCTCTTTATCAGTAATGAGCAGCTTTACTGGCCCCTCCCACCATCAGCACTGACTGAATATTACATTAATCACACTGAAAGAGCACCACCTAGAGGAGGATACAGTGTCTGATACTGAGAGATCAAATAGGTTTCATCTTCTCTATATAAGGACAAATGACACTGAGCTGCATTAAGTAAATATTCCACTAGAGGGCGACAGTAAAATGTATATGTAAGTTCACTGAGGGCCCTGCACCTCGTACAAGGTGACTTCAAGAATAAAAGTTTTTAAACTATTTAAAAGATTTAAAAAGACTTAACATATTGAAAATGCTAAAAACACAAGATATAGAGCAAATTCTGTATCTGATTGGTGCTTCTGTCTCTTTAACAGGCAGTGTTGGATTCAGCACCACGGACAGCAGCTGTCAATCAAACTTCAGCATCACTGATGACAGTTTAACAACAAAAACTGAACAAAGAGTGAAATGCTGAGACTTGAGTTCATCTGCTTCCTTTATCTCTGACTGTGGTAATAAAAAAAAAAGTAAAAAATCTGCATGAATCATGGCTTCATGTATTAGGTATATATTAGTCAAAATTTCATTCCTCCAGATTGACTCTTTCATCATAAACTCAGAGGAGGCATGCAAATCAGTGTCATTTATAATTCATTAAATCAGAACAGAAGAATAAAAAATAAGCATCTACTCTATCAACTATGATCCCACCTAACAAAAATATGTGACTGTTACGTAACTGCAACGTAATTTGGTGACCAAACTTTCGTCGTGGCGACATAAACCGGAAAAATTAAATTCCTGGATCTGTTGCCACAACGTAACCTGGTGATGTTGCTAGTTAGTAACTGTGACGTTGTGGCAATGTCATGAATCAATAGTTCTGTGTTGGTAATCATATTTGTTGGTAATTTTTATATTTATTTATTTTTCTATGGGGTTTAACCTAATGTCCTCATTTGCCCAAACTCATTTAAAGGCTATTTCAACAGCAGTGAATGATGAATGCAGACTCAAAATGAATTCAATTCATTTATTTACAAAAACACACAAAAATGAACAATAAAATACACCCAAATTATAAATAAAAACATAGAATATAGCCTACAGCAAAACATGAATGAAAGCATTTAAGACATTCTCAGCATCATTATAAACATATGCTATAACCTGCACAAAGATCATTTCAGTAAAACAGGCATTAACTCATATTTGCCACTAGAGGGAGGCAGAGGTTTCAACAAGACAACCCTGATAACAACTCAGCTGCTTGTATCTTTCTAGTAATGACTGATTAGCTTAATGACTGATTAAAAGTCAAGAGTAAACTGCCCAAATAGAGGAAACACATCAACATCTAAACCTCTGTTAATTCTCAAAAAGAACTGTAGATGAATGACAGAAATAAAGTCAGTCTGGTTTGTAATAAGAGAGATTTAATGTCTTTTCAGTTGATTTCGTCTAAGGCTGTGGCTGAAGTCAGATACAGACGATAGTCCAAAATCTGTACCGGTCGACAAATTTCTACCGGTTAATCGCATCTACCAGTATACCGCCCACCACTAGCTGGAACAAAACTCTGCAGGAAAGTGTAGGGTTCTAGACTGACACTAAAGCCCTGAGTATACTTCGTGTTTTACACAGTCCAACGCACAGCCTTGCAAAGTATACTTCAATTGACTTGTATGTGTACACAGGCGTTCAATGCATGCACAGTTTTGAGCAATCTCTTGCCACGAGGTACAGCCCATGTAAAATACCTTTGTATTCTTTCATGCTAGAGTTGTACAAACGAGGGTTGTGGAGACAGACACGGGACAGCAGGCAGCAGTTTCGCTGGATCTTTTTACTGATCGACACAGAAACAAATAAGCAGCCTCTCAGATTAAATGGTCCTCATTGTGCTCTCTCCCATTAGATTACATTACAAAAGGGGATCATGAAAAACACGAACATGCGAAAACTGAGAAAACTTCTAAAGGAAATAAAACAGAAAACATATCTGATCGACATAGAAACAAATAAGCAGCCTCTCAAATGAAATGGCCCTTATTGTGCTCTATAAAACAAATGTGTTGTACATTCATCACCATGTGCTCACTTCCACATATGAGACCAAAAAGTGTAAAATCACAAAAATAATCAGACAAATAAGTAAAATAGCATTATACACATACGTTTGAGTGACAATATAGATTTAAAAGCAATAATTAAGATAAGAATTAAACAAGATTATCAGGAAATCAAAAGAAACCTACCTCTCCCATTAGATTAAATTACAAAAGGAGACAGAACAGGAAGTTAAGTCATCTTGTGATCACACAACACTTAAAGGAGAAGCACTTATTTTGATCAGGTAACCACATGAGACCTATAAATGAACAATTTTGTATGAATTATACTCAACACATATTTAACACTGTAATTTGTATATCTGTTACACATGCGCTCCGGTCTGTTCTGTTTATGTAGGTTTTCTTCAACTACCTTGTCAATCAATGGCCCCAGCAAAGTATACTTAACTTTTCACGCGCATTACAGTGAGCATGACCAATTTCACAGTACATCAGAGGAGTATGCGCTAACTATACTTTTTATTTGTACACATTTATTTGCAGTAATTAGTTCATCCACAAGGTGGCAAACGTGCCCTGGGGCAAAGTTGCAGTGGAAACAATTAACAAACTTTCAGCTTTCAAATTCTGTCAATTTTATCACAAAATACAAACGTTTTGGCACTGTTTAATGTGGCCTGACAAATCGCTCAATCAGCATTTCAACCTTGGAAAGAGCTTGTATAAGACACTCAAAAACAATGATGTCACGTAACATCAAATTTACCTCAGAAAAGCCATTCAGTGCTCATAAACTCATTAGTCAGCTAGAAAAATAGAAAAGGACATTTTGCTAAATATATGCACTATATCACATGATCCTGATATTTTTACTTAACATGTTGTCTACATGAGAAAGAATGGAAGGAGCTAAAAATGAAATTCAACACCGCCCATATAACTGCATGTGAAGAGCTGCCTTTCACCAAATTTACCTCTCAGATATTACTAATAAGAGAAATAGACTGTGTGTGTGCAAGACATATGACAGCATTTATAGATGCATTAGGAGGAGGCCAAACTATACTCATTTGCCAAGTGATACTGACATTATTGTGGTCTGTGACACTGGTTCAGATTCTGTGTAAAGAACAATTCTTTGTGAATGTATGCAAGTTGGAAAAGCAATTCAGTTCCTACTTTAAGTGAATCTTAGTTCCCAGAACATCCACAAGATGGATGAAAATGCTGATGCTCTAAAAGGAGGGCAGACGTGACAACACATGACAAAATTAAAACATGTTTATTCTTTTGTGACACTTAATTAAAAGTCATTCTTACACTTCGTGATGTGCACTTTAAGTCTTCTTTAGACATACAATAGGTTTGTGTGAGAAACAAGTCTAAATTTAACTGATTACTCAGAAAATCTTCTTCTCTCCGATCTGTCAGTTCAAGACTAGTCTCGCATATCTAGACCTTCAGACTGATGGCAGAAGGTCTGGACTCTATCGCAGCTTTCATTGGCCAAGGACCGCCCAAGAGGACGTTTGACTGACATGTAACACAACCAATCACAGTTCGTTTTGTTCCACGTCATGTTTAGGGGCGTGAAAATGTAAAGTCGATGTCCCTACAATAACAGACAGGCATGTATCTAATAAATTATTCATTAAAGAGTGTTGTGCAAGTTTATTGAAACAGTGGAGCCGCAAACTTCACATACTTTTAAAAATCCAGCGTTTAGTTGATCCTGGTAAGGACTCATTGTCACAGTTGTAAACATGACAGTGTTCTTTTTGATGACCTGACTAAAACCATTTAGAGCAGAATAGTTGAAATGTATTGTGAATAGCTGGGATATATTCTAAATAATATTATTGTTTTCATATATTAAACAAATTTACTTTTTAGAGAGTGGAAAGTATGTGTTCACCATTGGCAAAATAAACATTTCTTTTTTCAACATATTTAGGCGGCTGACAGGTTTTGGTTTCACCCACAGAAGATAAACTGAGCAAAAGAAAACCACAAAGTGAAGAGCATGTCTGTTTTAACACTCTTACCACAGTATCAAATAACCCTGTGAACACAAAGACCTGAGACACTTACTGTACAAGCAAGTTACTTTATCCTAGTAAAAACTGGGTTAAAAAGCATTTCCGAATTCAGAAAGGCAAACTAGCATATGACTCTCACTATTATACCATGATATATTGAATTTAACCAGAGAGATAATGATGAAAAATCTTGCAAATAAATGCAAAGTATATTTTGGAGATGTTGCTTGGGAATTGACACAAATGCACTAATAATACAAATGTATGACATTTAAAGGATTACAACAGACATTCTGTGTCATTGTCAACACACACACACACACACACACACACACAGGTTTGTTTTGCTATCTTAGTGAGGATATCCCATTGGCGTAATGGTTTTTTGTACAAACTGTACATTCTCTCCCTCTACACTACCCCGACCCCTAAACCTACCCATCACAGAAAACATTCTGCATTTTTACATTTTTCATAAAACATTTAGTATGTTTTTAAAGCTATTTTAAATATGAGGACTCATAAATGTCCTCATATTTCATGTTTGTGTCGTAATACCAGTGTAATACCCATGTCATTATACAAATGTGTGTCCTCATAAATTACAAAAACAAGCACACACACACACACACACACACACACACACACACACACAGTGATATAGAATTAGTGAAGGATCAGCTCTTAGTCTTTATTGTCTTCTGCTCTCAATGGATGTTGATCTTCTGTCTCTCTCTGTTCAGTCTCATGTGTCTCACTGTGGGTTTCCTGAGTAAGTCTGTTTAATTAAACTGAACTGAGACCCTGAACCTTCACCAGTTTCCTGTGGCTTTGAGCTGGACGGAAAAAACAGCCTGTTCATCACACCAACACAAACAACACCTCCAGCATAATTGTTAATTAATTAAAAAAAATGCAAGCTATTACTGTTTTGACTTGATTGTTGGCGGTTTATATGTGAGTATTTCACTCATTCCTGAAGGTAATACAAAATACAATTCATTAAATGATTATTCAGATTTCAAACTCAGACATTCTCCTTTGCAGAAAGTACAAACCTTTCTCACTGTCTTTCAGTATAATAATCAGATCATTATGTTTTTATGCTGTATTTCTGGGAATGTTGATTTCATCAGGGTGAAAACTAGATTTAGTCAATGGCATGACAATGTTTATATTTATAACGTAAAACGCAAATAATAATCAACAACTTTGGGCAATAGACAAGAAATAATAGCAAAAATGATGTTTATTTTTCATTGAATAAAAATATATGATTTTATTATAAATCTCTTGCATCAGAAAAATGATGCCAGTACCAACAAGAACAAGAATGAACTAAGAAAACAACATTAGCAAACTTGAAAGCACAAATAACAGTAATTTAAAAAGCTTTAAGAGCTGCTGTTATTAACTAGACGTGTCTCTGCATTCAGAGTGGAAACTTTACAGTATATAAGTGTCACTCAGTGGTTTTATTTCCTGTCTTCATCACGCACCCTCAGATAAACTGAGATGACAAACTCTTTATACACACCAGTAAACCTCTGACACAACTGCTATTTTAAACATGTGAAAGAATCAACATGAGCAGCAGTGGAAACTTTAAAGTGTCTCATGATTCAACAGACTGAACTGAACAAACCAACATCTGTTTAACACTAAATTAATTAAGTACATTTTCATCAATAAACTCTGTGAGCATAAGCATGAATATATATATATTAATTATTCAGACACTAGATATAATTTTTGATATATTTTTACTAGTGGGTTAAGGACACTATAGTTCATTTATGTAAGTGAGGATAAAATAAACTGTGAAATATTATACCCAAAAATTCTTCATACATGGACTACCAGTAAAAAATTATTCAGACACTTTGACCTGACCATGTTTTGCTTAAGCGTTATCTGACATTATCAAGATTATTTTTTTCTGACACAGTTTAACTCGACTTGACATATTTTATTACTATTTTTTTTTAAATATAATGAATAAACTGTAATAATGAATGAATGATTTTTTTTTTTTTTTGAATGCATACAGGTATAATGTGTGCTAGTGTACTGTAAGTTAGTTGAGTCTCATGCGGTGACTGACCGTGGCGTAATCACAGTGAATCTGGTCCTTACTGAAGGAGACTGTAGCGTCACTGAGAGACTCTTCATGCTTCTGGAAACTGACAGACGCGTACAGGAGCCTATCAGAGGGGATTGTGGGTAGTTCACGTCTGCTGTCTGCACATGATGACTGAACATGGAGAAAACAGAGAGAAAACGTAGATTAAAAAGACAAAACACAAGTCAAGTCATCTTCACTTATATAGCTCTTTTCACAATACATATTGTTTCAAAGCAGCTTCACAGTGACAATAGGAAAATTCTTATCGAGCTAAAGTTGTTTTTTGATTGAATCACTTCCGTCGTAAAAATTTTAATTATTACTTTTGGGGCCGCTTAAATGACACCTTTCTTACTGAAAACCGAATACCTTTAATGCGTTCTTGCCGTTTATTTACGTGTTTAGTCTATAGGTTTGCGTGTTTGAGTGTGTATGTGCGCAGAAGCTTGGTCTTTTTTAAAAAGGTGATATTTGCCAAATTAATTTACTGGTCCGCATAATACAGAGAAAAATTAGTTGTGTCTGCGGATCTATGCGAACTGGAATCATTTTGATAAAGTTTTATCTATACATAGGGAAAGGAAAGGAAAATGGGCCTTCGCAGGGGATAGTTTAGTTGAAACGTCAGGGCTGCTGTCATTTTAAGAACGAACGCACAGACCGAATATACTTACGGTTACATTAATTTGAGACATGACCGACCGTGTTTTCACCTGCAATTAATCAGAATGTTATTTTTTATTACTTGACCTGCCCATCTGTGGATTATCTGCAGCGCCCGTGGATATAACTGCGATCTGCGTATCACTAGACAGCGCACGTCATGCTTTAGCCAGCAAGTCAATTCACAAGTTCTAGCCATTTGCGTTAATCTTCTGTCCTATAATGACATTCAGTGAATAATAGCTGATAGAATATTTTACTAGATAATTTACCTTAAAGGGTTAGTTCCCTCAAAAATGAAAATAATGTCATTTATTACAACCCCCATGCAGTTCCACACCTGTTAGACCTTCATTCATCTTCAGAACACAAATTAAGATATTTTTGTTGAAATCCAGTGAGGCCTCCATAGCCAGCAATGACATTTCCTCTCTCAAGATCCATTAATGTACTAAAAACATATTTAAATCAGTTCATGTGAGTACAGTGGTTCAATATTAATATTATAAAGCAACGAGAATATTTTTGTTGCGTCAAAAAAACGAAATAATGACTTATTTAGTGATGGCCGATTTCAAAACACTGCTTCAGGAAGCTTCGGAGCGTTATGAATCAGCGTATCGAATCAGCGGATCGGAGCAGCAAAGTCACGTGATTTCAGCAGTTTGGCGGTTTGACACGCGATCCGAATCATGATTCGATACGCTCCGAAGCTTCCTGAAGCAGTGTTTTGAAATCGGCCATCACTAAATAAGTCATTATTTCGTTTTTTTTTGACGCACCAAAAATATTCTCGTTGCTTTATAATATTAATATTGAACCACTGTACTCACATGAACTGATTTAAATATGTTTTTAGTGCATTAATGGATCTTGAGAGAGGAAATGTCATTGCTGGCTATGGAGGCCTCACTGAGTCATCGGATTTCAACAAAAATATCTTAATTTGTGTTCCGAAGATGAATGAAGGTCTTACGGGTGTGAAACGTCATGATGGTGAGTAATAAATGAAATTATTTTCATTTTTGGGTGAACTAACCCTTTAAAGCAGTTTGACTGAGCACAAAAGCAGCTTCTTTACCTGATTCTGACCTTGCTGTCCAAAGTAAAACAGATGTCAGTCACAAGCTCAGCAACTCAAGCTCTGCCTTTTATGGTGCATTCACACTGGGCGTCGGCGTTAACGCTTCTCATTTACTTTGAAAGGGTGACGTCATGCATTGCCGAACTGAATTGTGGGTCGCTTCACTCGCGTTTCTCATGGCAGAAGTTCTCAAATTTTCAAGTGCCAACACAAGCGTCAGCCAATCAGATCGCCTTATGCAAATACCCTAGCGCAGACGCTAGCCAATTACATTCATGCAACACCAAAGTAATGTGATTGGCTGTTGTCACTATGACGGTCGTGTCAGCACCAAGCTTCAGACACGCCCTTCATCAAGCGTTAATGCCACTGCCCCGTGTGAACGCACTGATACAGTTCCTCTTGAACCAAAACAATGAGCTTATGCTGCATTCACACCATAACTACAGTAATTAGGAGATGGCAACCCGTGACGTTACACTCGGAGTGGTCCGTGACTCGAATTTATGCATTTCAATGGCAACACTACCAGCGCCGAAATGAATCTGCAGCAGTGGTACAGGTCAGAGCTCTTTAAGTTGTTTATGTTCATTATTATTGTAATGTTATGTGCTTTGAGACATGAAGTAATTTAATGCCGTCTCTCGTGACGCTTTTGCTCCCTGCTGTGTGCGTTCAAGTGTTTTGGAGGAGGCGTGGCTTTGGAGACGCTCTGTAGGGAGGGTGGGATCTTATGCTTTCAAAGCTAGCTCACTATTGCTAGCCCCTTCGAAAATGACCTACCCTACCTTTAAGCTTGGTGATGAAAGTTATTGTATGCGATAATAAAATAATATATTTGAATGTATTTTAAGTATTTTAAATACAAAATACTTTCTCTCAAAGTATTTAATTACAAATTACATTTAATTATTTCTTTGTTAAGGAAAATACAAATTCCAAAATACTCAAAAGTAATTAAATACGTATTTTAAATACATTTAATTAAAATACTGCCCATCTCTGGTTCTAGTAAGAACTTCAGCTGCTGCGTTTTGGACCAGCTGTAGTTTGTTTAACAGGCGAGCAGAACAACCACCCAGTAGAGCGTTACAGTAATCTGCCTTGAGGTCATGAACGCATGAACTAACTGTTCTGCATTTTTCATTGAGAGCATATGTCGTAGTTTAGATATATTTTTAAGATGGAAGAATGCGGTTTTACAGTTGCTAGAAACATGGCTTTCAAATGAAAGATTTTGGAAGAATGAAGTTTTTGGTCCAGTGATTAGATGACATGACTCAACGTGTTTGTAGAGTGATCCGACTCACCACAGTTGTTTGATGGACTCGAGTTGTCGAAAAAGGAGCGCGTGAGAGAAAAATATGGTTCGTGGCCCAGATGACAAGCTAGCGAAATGCTAACACGCTGTCATAGCGATTTGGATTAAAAGATTAACCGCTAGCGACGTCAGATTAATGTGATAGGCAATATCAGATATAAAATAGACAAGTAATTATAATAAACAGATTCAAAACAAAACTCTATGGAGCTACAGACGCAAACTATTCAGTAGCGATGCAGAGAGGAGCAGACTGGAGCAATGGATCACAACACACACACACACACACACACACACTCACACTGTAACTCACTGTAACTCACCATTACATTTTTCTTCCTCTTTCTCTTGTCTGATGTTGAGGTTCTTCCTAATAACCCAAAACAAAATGAATCGATCAGTAAGAGAAAAACAAACTAGATCAATCTGGAGATGAACAGCAGCATCTGAGACAGAAACTCATTGAGTCAGTGAGATTTTACTGCTGCTGACAGTCAGAAGATTCAAGCAGCTCAGAGACACTACAATAACTAATTATTAATAAATGATCAAACCTTGTTTCTTGTGTGTTAATTTACACACAATCAGAGTGAATCCACCAATCAGCAGCAGAATCACACACACACAAATAATGATGATCATGGAGGAATCTGAAAATAAAACACATATTGGTAATTAATCTTCAGACATTAGGAAACAGATTTGACACTACTGCTTGATCGAATTAAACTAAATTATGGGAAAATTGAGCACATTTTATTCCCTCTTTCTGCAAACTTACATGTAATCTATGTTCTACTTCATCTGTCTGTAGGTTTCCTGAATAAAAACTATTAATTTTTCACAGTCAAATTAACCTGAGACTCTGAACCTTCAGCTCATTTCTGTGGTTTTGATGTTAAATGACGACACCCTGTTCACCACAAACACTGAACACCCCCTGCATTCATGAGCAATGAGAAGTTCATGAGCAATAAAGAAATTAAATGGAATTTTTAAATATGAGATTACCAGGAATCACAAAAACACACAAAACTGGGAAGTTTGGAGAAAATAGTACGTGTTTGAAATAAGGTTCCATGTGCAGTAGAACAGCAGTAATTTTATCTAGTGAGGAAAAATTATATTTATACTTGTTATGCAAAATAATAAAAGTTTCACTGCATCAAATTTAAAAGCAACAAAAGCAATATATTAAAGTCACCAAGAATGACTTTAAAACAACCCTCTCGCTGTCACCCTGAGTGATTGTTTGATTGTTCATATTTGACAATAGAAATAAAGTAAACTTTCTTACTCTTATCCTTGATGATGTTCATTTTAGTGAAGATGTGAGATTCTCCTCCTTCTCCTTCACGTCAAACAAACACAGACATTTAACACACATGATTCTGAATATACTGTATTTACTACAATGAAATCATCTGAATTCACTCACTGATGAGGTTGATCTGAATTTTGGTGGTCAGGGAGATGAAAGTCAAACGTGTGTCTCTGGTTTCTGCTCCACACCAGTAAACTCCAGCATCTCTCACGCTCACATTACTGATGCTCACTGTAAAAACTCTCTCTTCATTTCTCTCAGATGAAGGACTCATTTCTGTCACTGTAGATGTGCTGATGTTCTGACAGATGTGATTATCATCCTCTTTGCAGAAATGAACTTTATGTTCCTCTGGGATCTGACAGATGATGTTGACTTCTTCGCCAAGACGAGCAGATTCATTCACTGTCTTTGGATATTTTGCATCTATAAAATAAAACAATTAAATTAAAAATCAGATCCTATACGTCAAACATGCCAGATAAAGTATATCGTGTTCCTCACCGTCTGTGACGAGCAGCTGAAGTTCAGTGAAGCTCTCAGTATAGTGAGACACATTCACTCCACACCTGTATGTTCCTGCATCTGCAGCTTTCAGCTCTCTAAAAAACACCATCAAGACTCCTGCTCTGGTGTCGTCATATAAAGAAACATCTCCATTCTCCATCCATTTATTCTGAACTCCTGGATTCTTCCTCTCTGAACATCCATCTGATTCTTTACAGATGTATTTTGGCTTGGTTTTGTATTGAGGATGTTCACACTTGATCATCATACGACCTCCTGAGTATCCGCTCACTCTAGACACGCCCGCTTTATACTTATCAATAACATGCAGATAAACTGTATTACTAATAAAGTAACTGTATGATTGTTCTCTGATCCAAACTCCACATAAATAAACTCCTCCATCATCTGGTGTCACAGTAGTAATTCTCACAGTCAGTTGTTGATCTCTTCTATCAGATATACTGAACCTCTTGTTCTTACTCCATGTCCTGTTTAAAATCTCATTAATAGAGTATTTTCCTTCTTTGAAGATTATCTTGTCATCATTAATATGATTCTGTGAATATTCACATTTGAAGACAGCAGCCCTTCCATTCTTCACCTCCACTCTCTTTGTCTTGTTACAGCATGAATCTGTCATTTACACATAATAGAACATATTATATAATGATATTTTGTGTAGTAGTTTTGAGGTGCTGGGCAGCACTACGGTTAACTTTTCCAGCATTTATAAATCTAGATTAATTGATTTTACATCTCCAAATATGTTATTAGCATTTCAAGCTTTATAAATTAGCATCAGTTAATGTATGTTTATTATGTATGTGTATATATATATATATATATATATATATATATATATATATATATATATATATATATATATATATATTTCAGGGTTGGGACGAAATTAAAATTCAGTCATCATTTACATTATTTATCAACCTCATGATTCAACAGAATCACGAGGTTGATAAATAATGTAAATGATGACTGAAATTTAATTTTTGGGTGAACTACATCTTGATTTTATTATTATTATTTATTTTTTTATCAATATGGAAATATGAAATTGAAAGTAAAAATATGGTCAACTAATGTTTTATGAATTATTTTCTTGGAGAAGTTAATTTACTGAAGGCTACCAAGAAAGCTAGGGTACTAAGTTTATTAAATTAATTCACAATATGTGCACATTTATTATTAATGTGGGGGGCGACACGTCATGCAGGCACAATAGCTCTGTTTGACAGATGTAATCTATCACTTTTATTTCGTTTTCCCTTTTTTATTCAAAATATTCACAAACTTGTTAACTATAGCCTATCATGAACTATATAGGCGCTAAAGCACCCACGGAAAAACATGAGAAATTCTCCATTAATTTTAACCAATAAAAAAACGACTGCAGCTTTCAGAAGTGACGTTCTTTTCATTTTTATAGTTCACTTGAGGCAGTTACTATGTATGGCATTTTTTAACGACGCCTGTAGAGTGTGCATCAATGTAATGTGCAGGACGAATCTCTCCACAAAACTCGCGCGCTCAAATATAGTGTTCACAAGGCTCTACTCTGGCTCAGATATTACGTGTGCGCGCTCGGTTATGGATGGTTCGGCTGTGGACACCACCCGGTAGAAACATAAATCGGCGCCTAATATTTTAATGTGATTTGTCGTTTAAATCACGTGAATTGATCTATAACGAGCAATGGGTGCTGCCACTGCAGCCAAAGCGCGAAAGCAAGTTTGAATTCAGTTTACTTACCGGTGTTGTCATACGCTTCAAAAGGTTCAAATCTATCGCCTTTTATATCTTTATGGGCATTCTAACTGCATTCTATAGGCTATATCACACAGTGAGATGTTGCCCTGCATTATATTCATCATCAGTCAACTGTATAAAATGTCAGATAAGGGTGGGGTAAGTGCATTAAATGCGTTCAATTTTTTTTTTTTTTTTCGCATTAAACTACCAGCCCTACTATATATATATATATATATATTGTATATATTGGGTGGAAACCCATAATATGGTTTCCCTAGATTAACATTAGGCCTACAGTTGTTTACTGTAAATAGTGCTGAACAGTCTATTCATTAAATTTTACTTTTTAACTTTTAAGTTTTTGTATTTCGTATGTCAAAATTACTCACCAACTTTCACATTCAAATGCATTTCAATATCCTCTGAACCTGAAAGCCCAATCCGGTATCTTCCAGAGTCCTGTAGGTTCAGTTCTCTGATGAAAAGCATGACGTGTCTGTTTGTGTTGACGTACAGAGTGAATCTTCCATTATTAATCCATTTATCTTTTCTATTATTCTCTATTATTTTATCCCACCCTCCCTGGCTGTTTTGTTTTTGCAGATATTGATTGTTATTGGATGAAGACTTTCCAGAATCAACAAGAAGACTTCCTCCAGAATATCCAGTGACTCTAAAGCATCTCACTGCACCTGTCAATCAGATTGATACTGTGATCAGAAACCTCATGAACAGAAAACAGCATCATTACTGCAGTGATGAAAGAGAAAAGCTCTGACCTGAGATCAGGTAGAAAGTGAAGAAGATGAGGAGGATCTTCATTGTGAGTTGAGTTCAGTCTTCTTTATGCTGAATGTTCTCTGTGTGAATCTCTCTGTCTCTACATCTGTCTGCTTTAGTTACTTCCTCTTTATTCAGCTCTTTATCAGTAATGAGCAGCTTTACTGGCCCTCCCACCATCAGCACTGACTGAATATTACATTAATCACACTGAAAGAGCACCACCTAGAGGAGGATACAGTGTCTGATACTGAGAGATCAAATAGGTTTCATATTCTCTATATAAGGACAAATGACACTGAGCTGCATTAAGTAAATATTCCACTAGAGGGCGACAGTAAAATGTATATGTAAGTTCACTGAGGGCCCTGCACCTCGTACAAGGTGACTTCAAGAATAAAAGTTGTTAAACTATTTAAAAGATTTAAAAAGACTTAACATATTGAAAATGCTAAAAACAAAAGATATAGAGCAAATTCTATGTCTGATCGGTGCTTCTGTCTCTTTAACAGGCAGTTGTGGATTCAGCACCATGGACAGCAGCTGTCAATCAAACTTCAGAATCAGAATCTGAATCAGAAAGAGCTTTATTGCCAGGTATGTTTACACATACTAGGAATTTGTTTTAGTGACAGAAGCTCCACAGTGCAACAGAGTGACAGCGACAAGACAAGACAGATAATAAAAAGAATAAGAATAATATACAAATATACAAGATAGACAAAGTGCAAAAAGAGCAAAAAACAATACATAATATAGACAATTTGTATGTACAGTTATGATGAGTGCAAATTTGAAATATAAATAAGTATGTGTTTTAAGTAAATAATGTATAATGGTGTTGTGTGTTCCGTGTTTGTCAAGTGTTCATGAGATGGATTGCCTGAGGGAAGAAACTGTTCCTGTGTCTGGTCGTTCTGGTGCTCAGAGCTCTGTAGCGTCGACCAGACGGCAACAGTTCAAAGAGGGAGTGTGCTGGATGTGAGGGGTCCAGAGTGATTTTCTTTGCCCTTTTTCTCACTCTGGATAAGTACAGTTCTTGGAGAGTTAGGGAGGGTTGTACCAATGATTCACTCAGCAGACCAGACTACCCTCTGTAGTCTTCTGAGGTCAGATTTGGTAGCTGAGCTGAACCAGACAGATATAGAAGTGCAGAGGATGGATTCAATGATGGCAGAGTAAAACTGTTTCAGCAGCTCCTGTGGTAGGTTGAACTTCCTCAGCTGGCGAAGACAGTACAACCTCTGCTGGGCCTTTTTCACAATGGACTCAATGTGGTTGTCCCACTTCAGGTCCTGGGAGATTGTGGTGCCCAGGAACCTGAATGACTCCACTGCAGTCACAGTGCTGTTCATGATGGTGAGTGGAGGGAGAGCAGGGGGGTTTCTCCTGAAGTCAACGATCATCTCCACTGTCTTGAGCGTGTTGAGCTCCAGGTTGTTAAGACTGCACCAGACAGCCAGCTGTTCAACCTCCAGTCTGTAAGCAGACTCGTCACCGTCCTGGATGAGGCCGATCAGTGTGGTGTCATCTGCAAACTTCAGGAGCTTGACAGAGGGGTCTTTAGAGATGCAGTCATTGGTGTACAGGGAGAAGAGCAGTGGGGAGAGAACACAGCCCTGAGGGGCGCCGGTGCTGATGGTGCGGGTGCTGGATGAGAATTTTCCCAGCCTCACTAGCTGCTGCCTGTCTGTCAGGAAGCTGGTGATCCACTGACAGACAGAGGTGGGCACGGAGAGCAGAGTTAGTTTGGGCTGGAGGAGTGATGGAATGATGGTGTTAAAAGCAGAGCTGAAGTCCACAAACAGGATCCTCACATAAGTCCCCGGTCTGTCCAGATGCTGCAGAACATAATGCAGTCCCATATTGACTGCATCATTCACAGACCTGTTTGCTCGGTAAGCAAACTGCAGGGGGTCCAGTAAGGGTCCAGTGATGTCCTTCAGATAAGCCAAAACCAGTCTTTCAAATGATTTCATGGCCACAAACGTTAGAGCCACAGGTCTGTAGTCATTAAATCCAGTAATTTTGGGTTTCTTTGGGACGGGGATGATGGTGGAGCGTTTGAAGCATGAGGGGACTTCGTACAGCTCCAGTGATCTGTTGAAGATCTGTGTGAAGATGGGGGCCAGCTGGTCAGCGCAGGTTTTCAGACAGGCTGGTGAAACGCTGTCTGGGCCTGGTGCCTTTCTTCTCTTGTTCTTTCTGAAGACCTGGCGCACGTCATCTTCACTGAACTGAATTGCCGGTGTGGGGGAGACGGGGGTTACAGGAGGTGTGAATGGTGTTTTTTCAAACCTGCAATAAAACTTGTTCAGATCGTCTGCCAGTTGTTGATTCTCCACAGAGCTGGGGGATGGTGTCTTGTAATTGGTGATGACTTTCAGACCTTTCCACACTGAAGACGTGCCATTAGAAGAGAACTGATTCCGAAGCTTATCGGAATAATTCATCTTTGCCACTCTGATCTCCTTTTCTAGTGTGTATTTGGCCTGTTTGTACAAGACTCTGTCCCCATTTCTGCGAGCATCTTCTTTGGCTTGACGGAGCTGGCTGAGTTTTGCAGTGAACCACGGTTTGTTGTTGTTGTAAGTTAAATGAGTCTTTGTAGGAATGCACAAATCCTCACAGAAACTGATATATGATGTAACGGTCTCTGTGAGCTCGTCCAGATCGGTGGCAGCAGCTTCAAAAACACTCCGATCAGTCCATTCGAAACAGGCTTGTAAAGCCCGCTCTGTTTCGGTGGTCCATCTCTTTACAGTCTTTGCTACAGGTTTAGCTGATTTCAGTTTCTGCCTGTAGGTCGGTATGAGATGAACTAAACAGTGATCAGAGAGCCCCAAAGCTGCCCGTGGGACAGAGTGATATGCATCCTTTATTGCTGTGTAACAGTGATCCCGTGTATTACTGTCTCTGGTGGGACAAGTAACATGCTGTCTGTATTTTGGAAGTTCACGTGAGAGAATCGCTTTATTAAAGTCCCCGAGAGTGATTAAAACAGAGTCCGGGTGTTGTTGCTCACTCTCTGTGATCATATCAGCGAGTATCTGTAAAGCCGAGCTCACGTGCGCTCGCGGAGGAATGTAGACACTCACCAGAATGAACGAGCAAAACTCCCGCGGCGAATAGAACGGTTTGCAGTTAATGAAGAGTGTTTCAAGATCGGGACAGCACATCTTCTTTAACACAGTTACATCTGAACACCACCTTTCGTTGATGTAAAAGCACGTCCCGCCACTGCGCGATTCCCCGTTGATTCTGCGTCGCGATCTGATCTAAACAGCTGAAAGCCCGGCAGATTTAACACGCTGTTCGGAATGGCGTTGTTCAGCCAGGTTTCCATGAAGCACAGAGCAGCCGAGTTCGAAAAATCCTTATTTGTCCGGGAGAGCAGAAGAAGTTCGTCCGTTTTGTTGGGTAGAGAGCGGAGATTCGCCAGATGGATGCTAGGCAGCGGCGTTCTTAATCCGCGCTGTCTGAGCTTCACGAGGGCGCCGGCGCGCTTCCCCCGTCTGCTCGTCCTGAAGCGTCTAAACAGCGCTGCCGCTCCACCGACTACAACATTCAACAAAACGTCTGAATAATCGAAATCCGGTAAAAGATTTTGTGGTGTGTACTGCAGAATGTTCAGCAGTTCATCCCTGGTAAAACTGATCGTATTTGAAAAACAAAAAAACAGGAAAAACTAACTAACAACAGTACAAACACTGGAGAGCTAAGCACCGTGGCTGCCATCCGCGGCGCCATCGTAAGGTTTTTTTTTTTTTTTTTTTTGACTAATTTCAGCATCACTGATGACAGTTTAACAACAAAAACTGAACAAACAGTGAAATGCTGAGACTTGAGTTCATCTGCTTCCTTTATCTCTGACTGTGGTAATAAAAAGTAAAAAAATCTGCATGAATCATGGCTTCATGTATTAGGTATATATTAGTCAAAATTTCATTCCTCCAGATTTCATTCCTCTTTCATCATAAACTCAGAGGAGGCATGCAAATCAGTGTCATTTATAATTCATTAAATCAGAACAGAAGAATAAGAAATAAGCATCTACTCTATCAACTATGATCCCACCTAAAAAAAAATGTGACTGTTACGTAACTGCAACGTAATTTGTTGACCGAACTTTCGTCGTGGTGACATAAACCAGAAAAATTAAATTCCTGGATCCGTTGCCACAACGTAACCTGGTGATGTTGCTAGTTAGTAACTGTGACGTTGTGGCAATGTCATGAATCAATAGTTCTGTGTTGGTAATCATATTTATTGGTAAGTCATATTTGTTGGTAATTTTTATATTTATTTATTTTTCTATGGGGTTTAACCTAATGTCCTCATTTGCCCAAACTCATTTAAAGGCTATTTCAACAGCAGTGAATGATGAATGCAGACTCATTTGATGAATGATGAATTCAATTCATTTATTTACAAAAACACACAAAACTGAACAATAAAATACACCCAAATTATAAATAAAAACATAGGATATAGCCTACAGCAAAACATGAATGAAAGCATTTAAGACATTCTCAGCATCATTATAAACATATGCTATAACCTGCACAAAGATCATTTCAGTAAAACAGGCATTAACTCGTATTTGCCACTAGAGGGAGGCAGAGGTTTCAACAAGACAACCCTGATAACAACTCAGCTGCTTGTATCTTTCTAGTAATGACTGATTAGCTTAATGACTGATTAAAAGTCAAGAGTAAACTGCCCAAATAGAGGAAACACTGATCACCATAATGGCGATAAACATCAACATCTAAACCTCTGTTAATTCTCAAAAAGAACTGTAGATGAATGACAGAAATAAAGTCAGTCTGGTTTGTAATAAGAGAGATTTAATGTCTTTTCAGTTGATTTCGTCTAAGGCTGTGGCTGAAGTCAGTTGTAGTTCTTGTGTTTCTCTTTCCTTCAGTGATTCTACTCGTTATCAGGTGTCTTCAACAATCAAGCAATCATCACTTAATTAACCACTTAAGTAGGGCTGCACAATTAATCAAATTTCTAATCGTGATTACGATTACGGATGCCACGGCTTCGGTGTTACTTTAACACCCTGCTGGTGGCTCCCATATGAACACAGACCAGTGTTGATTTAACACCGGGGAATTTGCAATGCCTAAAAACACATGCAATCGATAAGCTTTCATGACCACGCAGCACAGCAACATCACATGAGAGTAACTGCGATACAGACGATAGTCCAAAATCTGTACCGGTTGACAAATTTCTACCGGTTAATCGCATCTACCGGTATACCGCCCACCACAAGCTGGAACAAAACTCTGCAGGAAAGTGTAGGGTTCCAGACTGACACTAAAGCCCTGAGTATACTTGAGAGGTAGAGTTGTGTGTCATCAGCATAACAGTGATAGGAGAAACCATGATCCTGAATGACTGATCCTAGTGATGACATGTAGATGGACAAGAGAAGTGGTCCAAGCACGGAGCCCTGAGGTACCCCAGTAGCAAGATGATGTGACTTGGACACCTCACCTCTCCAAGATACCCTGAAAGACCTACCTGAGAGGTAAGACTTGAACCACTGGAGTGCGAGTGGAGTATGCGAGTACCAGCGACACCAGTTATTAAAACTTGTTCTGCGTTGTGTTGTGTAGCGTTGTGGAGACAGACACGGGACAGCAGGCAGCAGTTTCGCTGGATCTTTTTACTGATCGACACAGAAACAAATAAGCAGCCTCTCAGATTAAATGGCCCTTATTGTGCTCTCTCCCATTAGATTACATTACAAAAGGGGATCATGAAAAACACAAACATGAGAAAACTGAGAAAAATTCTAAAGGAAATAAAACAGAAAACTTACTTGATCAACATAGAAACAAATAAGCAGCCTCTCAAATGAAATGGCCCTTATTGTGCTCTATAAAACAAATGTGTTGTACATTCATCACCATGTGCTCACTTCCACATACGAGAGCAAAAAGTGTAAAATCAAAAAAATAATCAGACAAATAAGTAAAATAGCATTATACACATACATTTGAGTGACAATATAGATATAAAAGCAATAATTAAGATAAGTATTAAACAAGATTATCAGGAAATCAAAAGAAACCTACCTCTCCCATTAGATTAAATTACAAAAGGAGACAGAACAGGAAGTTAAGTCATCTTGTGATCACACAACACTTAAAGGAGAAGCACTTATTTTGATCAGGTAACCACATGAGACCTATAAATGAACAGTTTTGTATGAATTATACTCAACACATATTTAACACTGTAATTTGTATATCTGTTACACATGCGCTCCGGCCTGTTCTGTTTATGTAGGTTTTCTTCAACTACCTTGTCAATCAATGGCCCCAGCAAAGTATACTTAACTTTTCACGCGTACAGTTCGCATGACGCGAATTTCACAGTACATCAGAGGAGTATGCGCTAACTGTACTTTTTATTTGTACACATTTATTTGCAGTAATTAGTTTATCCACAAGGTGGCAAACGTGCCCTGGGGCAAAGTTGCAGTGGAAACAATTAACAAACTTTCAAATTCTGTCAATTTTATCACAAAATACAAACGTTTTGGCACTGTTTAATGTGGCCTGACAAATCGCTCAATCAGCATTTCAACCTTGGAAAGAGCTTGTATAAGACACTCAAAAACAATGATGTCACGTAACATCAAATTTACCTCAGAAAAGCCATTCAGTGCTCATAAACTCATTAGTCAGCCAGAAAAATAGAAAATGACATTTTGCTAAATATATGCACTATATCACATGATCCTGATATTTTTTCTTAACATGTTGTCTACATGAGAAAGAATGGAAGGAGCTAAAAATGAAATTCAACACCGCCCATATAACTGCATGTGAAGAGCTGCCTTTCACCAAATTTACCTCTCAGATATTACTAATAAGAGAAATAGATTGTGTGTGTGCAAGACATACGACAACATTTATAGATGCATTAGGAGGAGGCCAAACTATACTCATTTGCCAAGTGATACTGACATTATTGTGGTCTGTGACACTGGTTCAGATTCTGTGTAAAGAACAATTCTTTGTGAATGTATGCAAGTTGGAAAAGCAATTCAGTTCCTACTTTAAGTGAATCTTAGTTCCCAGAACATCCACAAGATGGATGAAAATGCTGATGCTGTAAAAGGAGGGCAGACGTGACAACACATGACAAAATTAAAACGTTTATTCTTTTGTGACACTTAATTAAAAGTCATTCTTACGCTTCGTGATGTGCACTTTAAGTCTTCTTTAGACATACAATAGGTTTGTGTGAGAAACAAGTCTAAATTTAACTGATTACTCAGAAAATCTTCTTCTCTCCGATCTGTCAGTTCAAGACTAGTCTCGCATAGCTAGACCTTCAGACTGATGGCAGAAGGTCTGGACTCTATCGTAGCTTTCATTGGCCAAGGACCGCCCAAGAGGACGTTTGACTGACATATAACACAACCAATCACAGTTCGTTTTGTTCCACGTCATGTTTAGGGGCGTGAAAAATGTAAAGTCGATGTCCCTACAATAACAGACAGGCATGCATCTAACAAATTATTCATTAAAGAGTGTTTTGCAAGTTTATTGAAACAGTGGAGCCGCAAACTTCACATACTTTTAAAAATCCAGCGTTTAGTTGATCCTGGTAAGGGCTCATTGTCACAGTTGTAAACATGACAGTGTTCTTTTTCCACAATGGGGTTTGGCGTCACGGCATTTGTTTCCAGGTGGACCATTAAAACACCGACACACACATCTCCCGGTTATCCTGTAGAATTCAACCAACCAGATAACGACTTCGAAACTCCTGAAGTGTTCCCAGCTAAAGGTGGGTTATGTATTTTTTCAACAACACTGTTTGGAAGTTAGTCGGGCCGACACCAACAACAAACGTCTAACCAATCAGCATTAGGGGGCGTATGACGGTCGAGGAGAGAGAACAAGCAAGAGGGAGATTTGGAAAAAAAAAAAAATGCAGAAAGAGAGATGATGAGACACAATACAAAAGAGCTCAAAAGAATATCACTGGAATGAAGGGTTATGACTGGGCAAGCGCTTTAGGATCCGTGTTAATATTAGAAAAGCTTTCCAGTGCTGGAGAGAGCTAAGTGAGAAGGCCTGACAACAGACAAGGAGGCTGCTTTGATTCCTTCTCATGTGAGTAACACTGGGTTTGGGTGGTTAGGATTTGAGGGTCAGACACATAGGCAGAGATGCAAATGCGGCTCAGGGTTTATTCACATGCTCTTTTCTCCTGAGTGTGTTTGTCCTATCATCACAGATGAACACCAATACAAAATAAGGTAAAATATACCAGCAGTGCAGAATTAAAGGGGGCTGAACAGATGGACTTTTAACATTTAAAAAGCAAGTACAATTTTTATTATGCACACTTATGACTGCAGTTGGTTATTAGCAAATATAGTTTTGAGATTTCAGTTCCCTCTAGCAGGTAATTTTAGATGACCTGACTAAAACCATTTAGAGTAGAATAGATGAAATGTATTGTGAATAGCTGGGATATATTCTAAATAATATTATTGTTTTCATATAGTAAAACAAATTTACTTTTTAGAGAGTGGAAAGTATGTTTCCACCATTGGCAAAATAAACATTTCTTTTTTCAACATATTTAGGCGGCTGACAGGTTTTGGTTTCACCCACAGAAGATAAACTGAGCAAAAGAAAACCACAAAGTGAAGAGCATGTCTGTTTTAACACTCTTACCACAGTATCAAATAACCCTGTGAACACAAAGACCTGAGACACTTACTGTACAAGCAAGTTACTTTATCCTAGTAAAAACTGGGTTAAAAAGCATTTCTGAATTCAGAAAGGCAAACTAGCATATGACTCTCACTATTATACCATGATATATTGAATTTAACCAGAAAGATAATGATGAAAAATCTTGCAAATAAATGCAAAGTATATTTTGGAGATGTTGCTTGGGAATTGACACAAATGCACTAATAATACAAATGTATGACATTTAAAGGATTACAACAAACATTCTGTGTCATTGTCAACACACACACACACACACACACACACACACAGGTTTGTTTTGCTATCCTAGTGAGGACATTCCTGTCACAGACACGCCAGGTTCCAACATCACCCAATCACAGCGCACTCAATCCCCGGAGTACTAATCATCTGCACCTGCACCTCATCTACTCACTCATCACCACCAGTATATATCACACTCACACACATTCATTCACTGTCCGGTCTCGTACGCACATAGATCGCTATATGCTTACCTCTTGGACTCCATTGAAGCTACATACCTGTCTCCTTCGTCTCCAAGTCTCCTCGCATTGTTCCTGTATGTGTGTGAGTGTCTTCAGTCCTCCTCGTCAGCCATCTCATCACCATATCATCGATCATCACTCCTGCAAGCCAACAAAGGACAGTATCACCATTTATCACTACTTCTACCATTTACAACATTCAACTTCACTCACCTGCACTACCGTCTTCTCTGCTGTGTGTGAAAATAAAGATCTGTTAACCGTTACCTCTGCCTCTGCCAGTCTGTATTGTAACAGAAGACCGGACCTGAAACATCGTCTTCACACACAGCATGAGCCAACCGGATCCCATTCAAGAGCTCGTCGATGTCCTTCGGCGAGCTCTTTCCACCACTCCAACATCACCCATTCCAGCGATCACTTCCGCAAACACCGCTACCTCTCCTTCACCACCTGTGCACGCCAGTCCCATGGCTAAACCGGCGCCCTACTCTGGTTCGGCGGAGGACTGCAGCGGATTCTTACTGCAGTGCTCGCTGGTCCTGGAGATGCAACCGCACAATTTCCCCACCGAAACATCAAAGTGGCGTTCATCATCTCCCAACTGCAAGGCAAGGCGCTCCAATGGGCTGACTCAATCTGGTCTCAAAATCATCCCATCACTCAATCATACTCCGGTTTTGTGGCCCACTTCCGCGAAGTATTCGGGAAGCCCATCTCAGATTCTTCTGTTGGTGAGAAACTCTATAATTTAAAACAAGGAACTTTGTCTGTTAATGAATATGCCTTGCAGTTTCGGACTCTTGCAGCATCCAGCGGCTGGAATGAGCAGGCTTTAATAACAACATATCGTCAAGGATTGGATCCTCGCGTGCGGTTGCATCTCGCTGCATACGAGGATTCCATCGGCCTGGAACGGTTCATTCAACTCTCCATTCGTTTCGCCACTCGTATGCAGTCGTGTCTTGAAGAACACCAGGGCCAGCCGCTGTTCTCCATCTCAGCCCGCCGACCAGAATCCGTCAGCCCCCCAGAACCAGCCAACAAACCCATGTCTCTGGAAGGCTTACGGCTCTCCCCGGCTGAGCGACAGAGACGGCTGACCCAGAATCTATGTTTATACTGCGGTTCTCCTGGGCATATCCTTTCCACATGCCCAATTCGTCCTCCTCGACCCATGGTGAGTGCCATCATACCATCTATCAGGAAGATGAAGCCACTCACCACTACTGTAACACTTACTGCTTCTGACATTTCCCTTCCAGTCGTTGCCCTCCTCGATTCTGGGTCAGCCGGCAACTTCATCTCCGGGACCCTCTGTCGCCAGCTCCGTATCAAGACCACGTCCACGCCGACCACCTACAAGATACGATCAGTGACAGGAGAATCCTTAAGCCGTAAACACGTCCGCCATTGCACTGATGCCATCCAGATTCAAGTTGGTCTATTACACGTCGAACACCTCCATCTGCTGGTTCTGGAGGGATCCACCGCTGACGTGATCCTAGGGCGCCCCTGGTTGGAGCAGCACAACCCAACACTTTCCTGGAAAACCGGCGAGGTCCTGAAGTGGGGCGAAACCTGTTTCCACGACTGCTTCCCTGGGCTTCCTCTTCCACGTTCTCCACGCTCCGAAGCTCTTCCAGTCTGTGCCACGACCATCGAGAGCCCAGTGGACCAACGATCTATCGACATCCCAGAGTGTTACGCCCCCTTCAGCGACGCTTTCTGCCCTCAACGAGCCTCCAAGCTGCCTCCACACCGGCCATGGGACTGTGCCATCGATCTGCTTCCGGGTGAACCAGTGCCTAGGGGAAGGATATACCCTCTATCCATCCCGGAGAAGAAGGCCATGGAGGAGTACATTAAGGAGGCTCTCGCACAAGGTTACATCCGACCATCCACTTCCCCTGCTGCTTCAAGCTTCTTCTTCGTGGCCAAGAAGGACGGAGGCTTGAGGCCCTGTATTGATTACCGCGCCCTGAACAACATAACCATAAAGTTCCGTTATCCCCTTCCTCTCGTCCCTTCAGCCCTAGAACATCTCCGTGGTGCCACTGTCTTCACCAAACTGGACCTCCGCAGCGCGTACAACCTCATCCGGATACGCGAGGGGGACGAGTGGAAGACCACCTTTGTGACACCTACCGGCCACTATGAGTACTTGGTTATGCCGTATGGCCTGGTCAACGCCCCCTCCGTATTCCAGGACTTCATACACGAGGTGCTCCGGGAGTATCTCCATCGGTTCGTCCTGGTCTACATAGACGACATCTTAATTTACTCCCGGAGCCTGGCCGAACATCGCCACCACGTTGCGGAGGTCCTCCAACAACTCCGCAAGTTCCATTTATTCCTCAAAGCAGAAAAGTGTTCATTTCATCAGTCTTCCGTACATTTCCTGGGTTACATCATTGACAGCAGTGGCATCCGGATGGACGAGGGGAAGGTGGAAGCCATCAAGAACTGGCCAACTCCCTCATCCATCAAAGAACTGCAAAGATTTCTCGGATTCTCCAACTTCTACCATCGTTTCATCCACAATTACAGCTCTCTTGCCAGTCCACTCACCAACCTGCTCAGACACAAGCCCAAGTCTCTGTCCTGGACTCCTGAGGCCACGAAGGCATTCGACCAGCTCAAGGAAGCCTTTACCACCGCTCCTCTCCTCATCCATCCCAACCCAGAGCTGCCCTTCGTTGTGGAGGTGGATGCCTCCACCTCCGGAGTAGGAGCGGTGTTATCCCAGCAGCAGGGGAATCCCAGACGACTCCATCCATGTGCCTTCTTCTCCCGCAAGCTCAACCCGGCGGAGAGAAACTACGACATCGGCAACCGTGAACTTCTAGCTGTGAAGCTCGCCCTGGAGGAGTGGAGGCATTGGCTGGAGGGAGCCAAACACCCCTTTCAAGTCCTCACTGACCATAAGAACCTAGAATATTTACGATCTGTTAAGAGACTTAATCCCAGACAAGCTCGCTGGGCTCTGTTTTTCACTAGATTTAACTTTACCATCTCCTACCGTCCCGGCCCTAAGAATGTCAAAGCAGATGCTCTCTCCCGTCTCCATGCTCCTGAGGAAGTTCAAGAAAATCCAGAACCCATCATTCCCGAAGAACTCATCATCAGCCCCATCTCCTGGTCTGAGGAGTCCGTGCCCTCCTCCAATGCCTCCACCAACGCTCCGCCGGGTTGCCCACCAGGCTTGTGCTACCTCACAAGATCACGACGCACTCCTCTCATCCACTCAGCCCACACGTCACTTGGCACTGGTCACCCGGGGGCCAATGAAACCCTCTCGTTGCTGAGGGAACGCTTCTGGTGGCCCAACATGGCAGCTGATGTCAGAAGGTACGTGCAGGGCTGTAAGGAATGCGCCATCTCGAAGAGCCCACGCCATTTACCATCCGGCAAGCTCCTACCTCTGCCCGTTCCCAACCGACCCTGGTCACACCTAGGAGTCGACTTTATCACCGACCTGCCTGCCTCCAACAATAACACCTGTGTCCTAGTAGTAGTGGACCGGTTCTCGAAGTCCTGCCGCCTAATACCCCTAAGAGGCCTACCCACTGCTATGGAAACGGCGGAGGCACTATTCAACCATGTTTTCCGATACTTCGGTATCCCTGAAGATATCGTCTCCGACAGGGGTCCGCAATTCATCTCAAAGGTATGGAGGGCCTTCTTCTCGCTCCTAGGTGTGACCGTCAGCCTAACATCCGGATACCATCCACAGTCGAACGGGCAGACGGAACGGAAGATCCAGGAGATCGGTCGCTTCCTCCGTACCTTCTGTCATGACCACCAGGACTCTTGGAACCAGTACCTGGGTTGGGCCGAGTACGCCCAGAACTCTCTCCGTCAGCCTTCCACCGGCCTCACACCATTTCAATGCGTACTCGGCTACCAACCCCCACTGTTCCCCTGGTCTGGGGAACCCTCTGACGTACCATCTGTGGATTACTGGTTCCGAGAGAGCGAGAGGGTCTGGGACTCAGCACATCACCAACTGCAGCGAGCCCTGCGCAGACGCAGGATGACAGCAGACCTTCGCCGGTCCGAAGCTCCCTCATACCAGCCCGGTCAGAAGGTCTGGCTGTCAACCAGGGACATCCGCCTGCGTCTGCCCTGCCGGAAGCTGAGTCCCAGGTTCATTGGCCCATTTACCATCAGCAAGCAGATCAATCCAGTCACGTACCAACTTCAACTTCCTCCTCACTACAGAATTCACCCCACATTCCATGTTTCACTTCTCAAGCCTCACCACCCTTCTGTTCCTCTCTCCACAGGACCTGGCGTGGCAGCCTCCGAACCCCCCCTTCCACTTATCCTGGATGACGACGCCGCGTACGAGGTTCATGAGATCTTGGACTCCCGACGCCGTGGTGGTCTTCTTGAATATCTAGTTGACTGGGAAGGCTACGGCCCTGAAGAACGCTCATGGGTCCCCAGGGACGACATCTTAGATCCCAACCTCCTTCAAACCTTCCACACTAACCACCCTGACAGACTTGCCCCCCGTGGAAGAGGCCGACCACCACGACGTCGGGGTCCTCGGCCCTCAGGAGTGGGCCGTGGAGGGGGGGGTACTGTCACAGACACGCCAGGTTCCAACATCACCCAATCACAGCGCACTCAATCCCCGGAGTACTAATCATCTGCACCTGCACCTCATCTACTCACTCATCACCACCAGTATATATCACACTCACACACATTCATTCACTGTCCGGTCTCGTACGCACATAGATCGCTATATGCTTACCTCTTGGACTCCATTGAAGCTACATACCTGTCTCCAAGTCTCCTCGTGTTGTTCCTGTATGTGTGTGAGTGTCTTCAGTCCTCCTCGTCAGCCATCTCATCACCATATCATCGATCATCACTTCTGCAAGCCAACAAAGGACAGTATCACCATTTATCACTACTTCTACCATTTACAACATTCAACTTCACTCACCTGCACTACCGTCTTCTCTGCTGTGTGTGAAAATAAAGATCTGTTAACCGTTACCTCTGCCTCTGCCAGTCTGTATTGTAACAATTCCATTGGCGTAATGGATTTTTTGTACAAACTGTACATTCTCTCCCTCTACACTACCCCGACCCCTAAACCTACCCATCACAGAAAACATTCTGCATTTTTACATTTTTTAATAAAACATTGTTTAGTATGTTTTTAAAACTATTTTAAATACGAGAACTCATGAAATGTCCTCATATTTCATGTTTGTGTCGTAATACCAGTGTAATACCCATGTCATTATACAAATGTGTGTCCTCATAAATTACAAAAACAAGCACACATACACACACACACACACACAGTGATATAGAATTAGTGAATGATCAGCTCTTAGTCTTTATTGTCTTCTGCTCTCAATGGATGTTGATCTTCTGTCTCTCTCTGTTCAGTCTCATGTGTCTCATTGTGGGTTTCCTGAGTAAGTGTTTAATTAAACTGAACTGAGACCCTGAACCTTCACCAGTTTCCTGTGGCTTTGAGCTGGACGGAAAAAACTGCCTGTTTATCACGCTAACACAAACAACACCTCCAGCATAATTATTAATTAATTAATTTAAAAAAATGCAAGCTATTACTGTTTTGACTTGATTGTTGGCGGTTTATATGTGAGTATTTCACTCATTCCTGAAGGTAATACAAAATACAATTCATTAAATGATTATTCAGATTTCAAACTCAGACATTCTCCTTTGCAGAAAGTACAAACCTTTCTCACTGTCTTTCAGTATAATAATCAGATCATTATGTTTTTATGCTGTATTTCTGGGAATGTTGATTTCATCAGGGTGAAAACTAGATTTAGTCAATGGCATGACAATGTTTATATTTATAACATAAAACGCAAATAATAATCAACAGCTTTGGGCAATAGACAAGAAATAATAGCAAAAATGATGTTTATTTTTCATTGAATGAAAATATATGATTTTATCATAAATCTCTTGCATCAGAAAAATGATGCCAGTACCAACAAGAACAAGAATGAACTAAGAAAACAACATTAGCAAACTTGAAAGCACAAATAACAGTAATTTAAAAAGCTTTAAGAGCTGCTGTTATTAACTAGACGTGTCTCTGCATTCAGAGTGGAAACTTTACAGTATATAAGTGTCACTCAGTGGTTTTATTTCCTGTCTTCATCACGCACCCTCAGATAAACTGAGATGACAAACTCTTTATACACACCAGTAAACCTCTGACACAACTGCTATTTTAAACATGTGAAAGAATCAACATGAGCAGCAGTGGAAACTTTAAAGTGTCTCATGATTCAACAGACTGAACTGAACAAACCAAACATCTGTTTAACACTAAATTAATTAAGTACATTTTCATCAATAAACTCTGTGAGCATAAGCATGAATATATATATATATATATATATATATATATATATATATATATATATATAAATATATATAGTGTCTGAATAATTCATAATTTTTTATATATTTTTACTAGTGGGTTCAGGACACTATAGTTCATTTATGTAAGTGAGGATAAAATAAACTGTGACATATTATACCCAAAAATTCTTCATACATGGACTACCAGTAAAAAGTTATTCAGACACTTTGACCTGACCATGTTTTGCTTAAGCGTTATCTGACATTATCAAGATTATTTTTTTCTGACACAGTTTAACTCAACTTGACATATTTTATTACTATTTTTTTTAAATATAATGAATAATCTGTAATAATGAATGATTTTTTTTATTTTTTTTGAATGCATACAGGTATAATGTGTGCTAGTGTACTGTAAGTTAGTTGAGTCTCATGCGGTGACTGACTGTGGCGTAATCACAGTGAATCTGGTCCTTACTGAAGGAGACTGTAGCGTCACTGAGAGACTCTTCATGCTTCTGGAAACTGACAAACGCGTAAATGAGCCCATCAGAGGGAATTGTGGGTAGTTCATCAGGACTGTTAATTTGAGCTGATCCAGGATCTTTGAGAGAATCACGTCTGCTGTCTGCACATGATGACTGAACATGGAGAAAATAGAGAGAAAACATTAAAAAGACAAAACACAAGTCAAGTCATCTTCATTTATATAGCGCTTTTCACAATACATATTGTTTCAAAGCAGCTTCACAGTGACAATAGGAAAATTCTTATAGAGCTAAAGTTGTTTTTTGATTGAATCACTTCCGTTGTAAAAATTTTAATTATTAAGTTAGGGGCCGCTTAAATGACACCTTTCTTACTGAAAACCGAATACCTTTAATGCGTTCTTGCCGTTCATTTACATGTTTAGTCTACGCCATTCTTCTTATGATGTAGCGAGTACATCAGGTGTTATGGGAAGTGTTCTCGGTTCCGGCTGACCTAATCTATGCAGCCTAACAATTTACATGATTTGAATTACAGAAGTAGATAATGTGTTATGTGTATGCAAGTTTAAACAGATGTGTTTATAGTCTAGATTTAAACTGACAGAGTGTGTCTATAATGGACTATAATGCATTAAGAGCTCACTCAGGTACTGGGGAGCTAAACCATTTAGTGCTTTGTAAGTAATTAGCAAGATTTTAAAATCTATACAATGTTTAATAGGGAGCCAATGCAGTGCTGACAGAACTGGACTAATATGGTCATTCTTCCTGGTTCTAGTCAGAGATGGGCACAAATACATCAAAAAGTATTTAGTTACAAATTACAAATACTTACTCATCAAATGTATTTAAATAAAATACAAAATACTGCTGTGAAAAAAAATGTATTTAATACAAGTAATTTGTAATTTGAAAATACAAACAAAATTTACACACAATCATATGAAGTTTGAGAGTAACAGTGGATAATGGAACAATGAGCTTATGCTGCATTCACACCATAACTACGGTAATTAGGAGATGGCAACCCGTGACGTTACACTCGGAGTGGTCCGTGACTCAAATTTATGCATTTCAATGGCAACACTACCAGCGCCGAAATGAATCTGCAGCAGTGGTACAGGTCAGAGCTCTTTAAGTTGTTTATGTTCATTATTATTGTAATGTTAAGTGCTGTGAGACATGAAGTAATTTAATGCCGTCTCTCGTGACGCTTTTGCTCCCTGCTGTGTGCGTTCAAGAGTTTTGGAGGAGGCGTGGCTTTGGAGACGCTCTGAAGGGAGGGTCGGATGCTTTCAAAGCTAGCTCACTATTGCTAGCCCCTTCGAAAATGACCTACCCTACCTTTAAGCTTGGTGATGAAAGTTATTGTATGCGATAATAAAATAATATATTTGAATGTATTTTAAGTATTTTAAATACAAAATACTTTCTCTCAAAGTATTTAATTACAAATTACATTTAATTATTTCTTTGTTAAGGAAAATACAAATTCCAAAATACTCAAAAGTAATTAAATACGTATTTTAAATACATTTAATTAAAATACTGCCCGTCTCTGGTTCTAGTAAGAACTTCAGCTGCTGCGTTTTGGACCAGCTGTAGTTTGTTTAACAGGCGAGCAGAACAACCACCCAGTAGAGCGTTACAGTAATCTAGCCTTGAGGTCTTGAGCACATGAACTGTTCTGCATTTGTCATTGAGAGCATATGTCGTAGTTTAGATATATTTTTAAGATGGAAGAATGCGGTTTTACAGTTGCTAGAAACATGGCTTTCAAATGAAAGATTTTGGAAGAATGAAGTTTTTGGTCCAGTGATTAGATGACATGACTCACCGTGTTTGTACAGTGATCCGACTTACCACAGTTGTTTGATGGACTCGAGTCGTCGAAAAAGGAGCGCGTGAGAGAAAAATATGGTTCGTGGCCCAGATGACAAGCTAGCGAAATGCTAACATGCTGTCATAGCGATTTGGATTAAAAGATTAACCGCTAGCGACGTCGGATTAATGTGATAGGCAATATCAGATATAAAATAGACAAGTAATTATAATAAACAGATTCAAAACAAAACTCTATGGAGCTACAGACACAAACTATTCAGTAGCGAGGCAGAGAGGAGCAGACTGGAGCAATCGATCACAACACACACACACACACACACACTGTAACTCACCATTATATTTTTCTTCTTCTTTCTCTTGTCTGATGTTGAGGTTCTTCCTAATAACCCAAAACAAAATGAATCGATCAGTAAGAGAAAGACAAACTAGATCAATCTGGAGATGAACAGCAGCATCTGAGACAGAAACTCATTGAGTCAGTGAGATTTTACTGCTGCTGACAGTCAGAAGATTCAAGCAGCTCAGAGACACTACAATAACTAATTATTAATAAATGATCAAACCTCGTCTCTTGTGTGTTAATTTACACACAATGGGAGTGAATCCACCAATCAGCAGCAGAATCGCACACACACAAATAATGATGATCATGAAGGAATCTGAAAATAAAACACATATTGGTAATTAATCTTCAGACATTAGGAAACAGATTTGACACTACTGCTTGATCGAATTAAACTAAATTATGGGAAAATTGAGCACATTTTATTCCCTCTTTCTGCAAACTTACATGTAATCTATGTTCTACTTCATCTGTCTGTAGGTTTCCTGAATAAAAACTATTAATTTTTCACAGTCAAATTAACCTGAGACTCTGAACCTTCAGCTCATTTCTGTGGTTTTGATGTTAAATGACGACACCCTGTTCACCACAAACACTGAACACCCCCTGCATTCATGAGCAATGAGAAGTTCATGAGCACTAAAGAAATTAAATGGAATTTTTAAATATGAGATTACCAGGAATCACAAAAACACACAAAACTGGTTTGCAGAAAATAGTACATGTTTGAAATAAGGTTCCATGTGCAGTAGAACAGCAGTAATTTTATCTAGTGAGGAAAAATTATATTTATACTTGTTATGCAAAATAATAAAAGTTTCCGTGCATCAAATTTAAAAGCAACAAAAGCAATATATTAAAATAACCAAGAATGACTTCAAAACAACCCTCTCGCTGTCACCCTGAGTGATTGTTTGATTGTTCATATTTGACAATAGAAATAAAGTAAACTTTCTTACTCTTATCCTTGATGATGTTCATTTTAGTGAAGATGTGAGATTCTCCTCCTTCTCCTTCACGTCAAACAAACACAGACATTTAACACACATGATTCTGAATATACTGTATTTACTACAATGAAATCATCTGAATTCACTCACTGATGATGTTGATCTGAATTTTGGTGGTCAGGGAGATGAAAGTCAAATGTGTGTCTCTGGTTTCTGCTCCACACCAGTAAACTCCAGCATCTCTCACGCTCACATTACTGATGCTCACTGTAAAAACTCTCTCTTCATTTCTCTCTGATGAACCATTCATTTCTGTCACTGTAGATGTGCTGATGTTCTGACAGATGTGATTATCATCCTCTTTGCAGAAATGAACTTTATGTTCCGCTGGGATCTGACAGGTGATGTTGACTTCTTCACCAAGACGAGCAGATTTAGTCTCTGTCTTTAGATATTTTGCATCTATAAAATAAAAATCTCATTAATAGAGTCTTTTCCTTCTTTGAAGATTATCTTGTCATCATTAATATGATTCTGTGAATATTCACATTTGAAGATGGCAGCACTTCCATTCTTCACCTCCTCTCTCTTTGCCTTACAGCATGAATCTGTCATTTACACATAATAGAACATATTATATAATGATATTTTGTGTAGTAGTTTTGAGGTGCTGGGCAGCACTACGGTTAACTTTTCCAGCATTTATAAATCTAGATTAATTGATTTTACATCTCCAAATATGTTATTAGCATTTCAAGCTTTATAAATTAGCATCAGTTAATGTATGTTTATTATGTATGTATATATATATATATATATTTCAGGGCTGGAACAAAATTAAAATTAAAATTGTGGCAATTAATTAATCTAATTAATCACAAATGTATCGTACATCAAATTTGGCTGGGAAATTATCCCCAAAAGATCATTTGAAGTCATTATTGTGTAAAGCATCAAGTAGACATTAAAAAAAGTAGATTCAGAAAGAAATGTATTTGATTCAACAGAAACACGAGGTTGAGTAAATAATGACTGAATTTTAATTTTGGGGTGAACTATATCTTATTATTATTATTATTATTATTATTTTATCAATATGGAAATATGAAATTGAAAGTAAAAATATGGTCAACTAATGTTTTATGAATTATTTTCTTGGAGAAGTTAATTTACTGAAGGCTACCAAGAAAGCTAGGGTACTAAGTATATTAAATTAATTCACAATATGTGCACATTTATTATTAATGTGGGGGGCGACACGTCATGCAGGCACAATAGCTCTGTTTGACAGATGTAACCTATCACTTTTATTTCGTTTTTCCTTTTTTATTCAAAATATTCACAAACTTGTTAACTATAGCCTATCATGAACTATATAGGCGCTAAAGCACCCACGGAAAAACATGAGAAATTCTCCATTAATTTTAACCAATAAAAAAACGACTGCAGCTTTCAGAAGTGACGTTCTTTTCATTTTTATAGTTCACTTGAGGCAGTTACTATGTATGGCATTTTTTAAGGACGCATGTAGAGTGTGCATCAATGTAATGTGCAGGACGAATCTCTCCACAAAACTCGCGCGCTCAAATATAGTGTCCACAAGGCTCTACTCTGGCTCAGATATTACGTGTGCGCGCTCGGTTATGGATGGTTCGGCTGTGGACACCACCCGATAGAAACATAAATCGGCGCCTAATATTTTAATGTGATTTGTCGTTTAAATCACGTGAATTGATCTATAACGAGCAATGGGTGCTGCCACTGCAGCCAAAGCGCGAAAGCAAGTTTGAATTCAGTTTACTTACCGGTGTTGTCATACGCTTCAAAAGGTTCAAATCTATCGCCTTTTATATCTTTATGGACATTCTAACTGCATTCTATAGGCTATATCACGCAGTGAGATGTTAAAATGTCAGATAAGGGTGGGGTAAATGCATTAAATGTGTAAAAAAATTTAACGCTTTATTTTTTTTTCCGCATTAAACTCCCAGCCCTACTATATATATATATATATATATATATATTGGGTGGAAACCCATAATATGGTCACCCTAGATTAACATTACAATTGATATTTTACTGTAAATAGTGCTAAACAGTCTGTTCATTAAGTTTTCCTTTTTAATTTTAAAATTTTTGTAATTCGTATGTCAAAATTACTCACCAACTTTCACATTCAAATGCATTTTAATATCCTCTGAACCTGAAAGCCCAATCCGGTATCTTCCAGAGTCCTGTAGGTTCAGTTCTCTGATGAAAAGCATGACGTGTCTGTTTGTGTTGATGTACAGAGTGAATCTTCCATTATTAATCCATTTATCTTTTCTATTAATTTCTATTATTTTATCCCACCCTCTCTGGGTGTTTTGTTTTTGCAGATATTGATTGTTATTGGGTGAAGACTTTCCAGAATCAACAAGAAGACTTCCTCCAGAATATCCAGTGACACTAAAGCATCTCACTGCACCTGTCAATCAGATTGATACTGTGATCAGAAACCTCATGAACAGAAAACAGCATCATTACTGCAGTGATGAAAGAGAAAAGCTCTGACCTGAGATCAGGTAGAAAGTGAAGAAGATGAGGAGGATCTTCATTGTGAGTTGAGTTCAGTCTTCTTTATGCTGAATGTTCTCTGTGTGAATCTCTCTGTCTCTACATCTGTCTGCTTTAGTTACTTCCTCTTTATTCAGCTCTTTGTCAGTAATGAGCAGCTTTACTGGCCCCTCCCACCATCAGCACTGACTGAATATTACATTAATCACACTGAAAGAGCGCCACCTAGAGGAGGATACAGTGTCTGATACTGAGAGATCAAATAGGTTTCATATTCTCTATATAAGGACAAATGACACTGAGCTGCATTAAGTAAATATTCCACTAGAGGGCGACAGTAAAATGTATATGTAAGTTCACTGAGGGCCCTGCACCTCCTACAAGGTGACTTCAAGTATAAAAGTTGTTAAACTATTTAAAAGATTTAAAAAGACTTAACATATTGAAAATGCTAAAAACACAAGATACAGAGCAAATTCTGTGTCTGATCGGTGCTTCTGTCTCTTTAACAGGCAGTGTTGGATTCAGCACCATGGACAGCAGCTGTCAATCAAACTTCAGCATCACTGATGAAAGTTTAACAACAAAAACTGAACAAAGAGTGAAATCCTGAGACTTGAGTTCATCTGCTTCCTTTATCTCTGACTGTGGTAATAAAAAAAAAAAAAAAAAAAAAAAAAAATCTGCATGAATCATGGCTTCATGTATTAGGTATATATTAGTCAAAATTTCATTCCTCCAGATTGACTCTTTCATTATAAACTCAGAGGAGGCATGCAAATCAGTGTCATTTATAATTCATTAAATCAGAACAGAAGAATAAGAAATAAACATCTACTCTATCAACTATAATCCCACCTAACAAAAATATGTGACTGTTACGTAACTGCAACGTAATTTGGTGACCAAACTTTCGTCGTGGTGACATAAACCGGAAAAATTAAATTCCTGGATCCGTTGCCACAACGTAACCTGGTGATGTTGCTAGTTAGTAACTGTGACGTTGTGGCAATGTCATGAATCAATAGTTCTGTGTTGGTAATTATATTTGTTGGTAGGTCATATTTGTTGGTAATTTTTATATTTATTTATTTTTCTATGAGGTTTAACCTAATGTACTCATTTGCCCAAACTCATTTAAAGGCTATTTCAACAGCAGTGAATGATGAATGCAGACTCATTTGATGAATGATGAATTCAATTCATTTATTTACAAAAACACACAAAAATGAACAATAAAATAGACCCAAATTATAAATAAAAACATAGGATATAGCCTACAGCAAAACATGAATGAAAGCATTTAAGAAATTCTCAGCATCATTATAAACATATGCTATAACCTGCACAAAGATCATTTCAGTAAAATAGGCATTAACTCGTATTTACCACTAGAGGGAGGCAGAGGTTTCAACAAGACAACCCTGATAACAACTCAGCTGCTTGTATTTTTCTAGCAATGACTGATTAGCTTAATGACTGATTAAAAGTCAAGAGTAAACTGCCCAAATAGAGGAAACACTGATCACCATAATGGCGATAAACATCAACATCTAAACCTCTGTTAATTCTCAAAAAGAACTGTAGATGAATGACAGAAATAAAGTCAGTCTGGTTTGTAATAAAAAGATTTAATGTCTTTTCAGTTGATTTCATCTAAGGCTGTGGCTGAAGTCAGTTGTAGTTCTTGTGTTTCTCTTTCCTTCAATGATTCTACTCGTTATCAGGTGTCTTCAACAATCAAGCAATCATCACTTAATTAACCACTTAAGTAGGGCTGCACAATTAATCGAATTTCTAATCGTGATTACGATTACGGATGCCACGGCTTCGGTGTTACTTTAACACCCTGCTGGTGGCTCCCATATGAACACAGACCAGTGTTGATTTAACACCGGGGAATTTGCAATGCTTAAAAACACATGCAATCGATAAGCTTTCATGACCACGCAGCACAGCAACATCACATGAGAGTAACTGTGATACAGACGATAGTCCAAAATCTGTACCGGTCGACAAATTTCTACTGGTTAATCGCATCTACCGGTATACCGCCCACCACTAGCTGGAACAAAACTCTGCAGGAAAGTGTAGGGTTCCAGACTGACACTAAAGCCCTGAGTATACTTCGTGTTTTTACACGTACACATCCAACGCACAGCCTTGCAAAGTATACTTCAACTGACTTGTATGTGTACACAGGCGTTCAATGCATGCGCAGTTTTGAGCAATCTCTTGCCACGAGGTACAGCTCATGTAAAATACCTTTGTATTCTTTCATGCTAGAGTTGTACAAACGAGGGTTGTGGAGACAGACACGGGACAGCAGGCAGCAGTTTCGCTGGATCTTTTTACTGATCGACACAGAAACAAATAAGCAGCCTCTCAGATTAAATGGCCCTTATTGTGCTCTCTCCCATTAGATTACATTACAAAAGGGGATAATGAAAAACACGAACATGCGAAAACTGAGAAAACTTCTAAAGGAAATAAAACAGAAAACATATCTGATTGACATAGAAACAAATAAGCAGCCTCTCAAATGTGTCACAGTTCCCGTGTTCCCCGGACTCCATTTCCCAGGATCCTCTTGTTTCCACACCTGCACTCACTTCCTCGTCATCTCCCCATCATCACTGATCACCTGCACCTGGACTTCATCATCATCACTCCCTATATAATGGACACTTTCCCTTCACTCCTTGTCTGTTCTTATGTTTATCTAAATGTGTTATGCTGTGCATTCTCTCCCTTGGATTAAATAAAGCCCTATTTGATTGTGGATTTCCGTATTCGCCTCATCTCTACAGCACAACCATAACAGAAGAACAGACCTAACCGTTGGACATCCACAATTGTAATTATGGGTATCTTCCTTGTCCCTGTGCCCTCAAGAAGACGCCAGCCCAAACTTTCAGTGGAGGACCGCCTCTGGGCTTCCAGGCAGGGCGGCCGCCCGCTGGAGAAGTATGTGGAGGAATTCGCTGAGCTGTCTTCTCAGGTGAGTTGGCCAGATGCGATTTTAAATTCCTGTTTTCTGAGGGGTCTGGACAAGGATACGATCCGCTTCTATGAACCTGAATGCCCCTATTCCTTAGTCGAATCTATTAATCTGATCCTATTCCTCAATGGTTCCAAATTTGAAATTGAAGAGGTTCATGGTCGGTCGTATTCACCTTGTCCAGCTCCCTCAGAAACAACGGTGGCCTGGCCAGCTCACCAGCCACAAATTTCCTCCACCTACCGCTTCAGTGGGCATCCCCCTATGTCCTTGCCTAATCCTCAACCCAAGCCACCCAAAAGGAGCAGGTCCAGACGGCCCAAGAAGCCTGCCTTCGCCGAGCCCGCTCCAGTACCAGTGGGGCTCTTGATAGCATATGAGGGCATGTCCTGGATACCATCTCCAGACCCCTTACTAGCCTTCTCTACGAGCCGCCACAGGATGCGGAATGTCTAATAGACTTTCTAGCAGAGCCAGTGTTCCCCGCCTTCTCCGAGCTCGCACTAGCCTTCCACGTTCCAGCGCCTGCCTGTCACGAGCCCGCTCCAGCGCCTGCCTGTCACGAGCCCGCTCCAACTCCCGCTGCTCCTGCCGCCGCCGAACCACAGGGAAATCCCCCAAGAAAATTTGGGGGGGGGGGCCAGGTACCCGTGGGTGGGGAACTCCTGGGTGGGCTTCCAGGTTCATCAGAGCCTGTTAAGTCTCCAGACCCGCCATGGCCACCTGCCAAGTCTCCAGTCCCGCCATGGCAACCGGCCACGTCGCCAGTCCCGCCATGGCAACCGGCCACGTCGCCAGTCCCGCCATGGCAACCGGCCACGTCTCCTGACCCTCCATGGCCGCCCATGGCCTCTGACCCGCCATGGCCACCGCCCACGGCCTCTGACCCGCCATGGCCACCGCCCACGGCCTCTGACCCGCCATGGCCGCCTGATCTCCTAGATCCGCCCTGGAGACCTCCGGTCCCGTCTGCTCCTCTCCCTGCACCTGCGTGAGGTCTTCAGGGCGCCCACCCCTCCTCCCTGGTTGCTCCTTCCACAGCGCGAGGCCCCGCCTACCGGGAGGGGGAGGTACTGTCACAGTTCCCGTGTTCCCCGGACTCCATTTCCCAGGATCCTCTTGTTTCCACACCTGCACTCACTTCCTCGTCATCTCCCCATCATCACTGATCACCTGCACCTGGACTTCATCATCATCACTCCCTATATAATGGACACTTTCCCTTCACTCCTTGTCTGTTCTTATGTTTATCTAAATGTGTTATGCTGTGCATTCTCTCCCTTGGATTAAATAAAGCCCTATTTGATTGTGGATTTCCGTATTCGCCTCATCTCTACAGCACAACCGTAACAAAATGAAATGGCCGTTATTGTGCTTTATAAAACAAATGTGTTGTACATTCATCACCATGTGCTCACTTCCACATACGAGAGCAAAAAGTGTAAAATCAAAAAAATAATCAGACAAATAAGTAAAATAGCATTATACACATACGTTTGAGTGACAATATAGATTTAAAAGCAATAATTAAGATAAGAATTAAACAAGATTATCAGAAAATCAAAAGAAATCTACCTCTCCCATTAGATTAAATTACAAAAGGAGACAGAACAGGAAGTTAAGTCATCTTGTGATCACACAACACTTAAAGGAGAAGCACTTATTTTGATCAGGTAACCACATGAGACCTATAAATGAACAATTTTGTGTGAATTATACTCAACACATATTTAATACTGTAATTTATATACCTGTTACACATGTGCTCCGGTCTGTTCTGTTTATGTAGGTTTTCTTCAACTACCTTGTCAATTTTTGTACATATTTATTTGCAGTAATTAGTTTATCCAGAAGGTGGCAAACGTGCCCTGGGGCAAAGTTGCAGTGGAAACAATTAACAAACTTTCAGCTTTCAAATTCTGTCAATTTTATCACAAAATACAAACGTTTTGGCACTGTTTAATGTGGCCTGACAAATCGCTCAATCAGCATTTCAACCTTGGAAAGAGCTTGTATAAGACACTCAAAAACAATAATGTCACCTCAGAAAAGCCATTCAGTGCTCATAAACTCAAATTCTTTGTGAATGTATGCAAGTTGGAAAAGCAATTCAGTTCCTACTTTAAGTGAATCTTAGTTCCCAGAACATCCACAAGATGGATGAAAATGCTGATGCTGTAAAAGGAGGGCAGACGTGACAACACATGACAAAATTAAAACATGTTTATTCTTTTGTGACACTTAATTAAAAGTCATTCTTACACTTCGTGATGTGTACTTTAAGTCTTCTTTAGACATACAATAGGTTTGTGTGAGAAACAAGTCTAAATTTAATTGATTACTCAGAAAATCTTCTTCTCTCCGATCTGTCAGTTCAAGACTAGTCTCGCATAGCTAGACCTTCAGACTGATGGCAGAAGGTCTGGACTCTATCGCAGCTTTCATTGGCCAAGGACCGCCCAAGAGGACGTTTGACTGACATGTAACACAACCAATCACAGTTCGTTTTGTTCCATGTCATGTTTTGGGGCGTGAAAATGTAAAGTCGATGTCCCCACAATAACAGACAGGCATGCATCTAATAAATTATTCATTAAAGAGTGTTGTGCAAGTTTATTGAAACAGTGGAGCCGCAAACTTCACATACTTTTAAAAACCCAGCGTTTAGTTGATCCTGGTAAGGACTCATTGTCACAGTTGTAAACATGACAGTGTTCTTTTTGATGACCTGACTAAAACCATTTAGAGCAGAAAAGTTGAAATGTATTGTGAATAGCTGGGATATATTCTAAATAATATTATTGTTTTCATATATTAAACAAATTTCCTTTTTAGAGAGTGGAAAGTATGTGTTCACCATTGGCAAAATAAACATTTCTTTTTTCAACATATTTAGGTGGCTGACAGGTTTTGGTTTCACCCACAGAAGATAAACTGAGCAAAAGAAAACCACAAAGTGAAGAGCATGTCTGTTTTAACACTCTTACCACAGTATCAAATAACCCTGTGAACACAAAGACCTGAGACACTTACTGTACAAGCAAGTTACTTTATCCTAGTAAAAACTAGGTTAAAAAGCATTTCCGATTTCAGAAAGGCAAACTAGCATATGACTCTCACTATTATACCATGATATATTGAATTTAACCAGAGAGATAATGACGAAAAATCTTGCAAATTAATGCAAAGTATATTTTGGAGATGTTGCTTGGGAATTGACACAAATGCACTAATAATACAAATGTATGACATTTAAAGGATTACAACAGACATTCTGTGTCATTGTCAACACACACACACACACACACACAGGTTTGTTTTGCTATCTTAGTGAGGATATTCCATTGGCGTAATGGTTTTTTGTACAAACTGTATATGAGGACTCATGAAATGTCCTCATATTTCATGTTTGTGTCGTAATACCAGTGTAATACCCATGTCATTATACAAATGTGTGTCCTCATAAATTACAAAAACAAGCACACACACACACACACACACACACAAACACACACACACACACACAGTGATATAGAATTAGTGAATGATCAGCTCTTAGTCTTTATTGTCTTCTGCTCACAATGGATGTTGATCTTCTGTCTCTCTCTGTTCAGTCTCATGTGTCTCACTGTGGGTTTCCTGAGTAAGTCTGTTTAATTAAACTGAACTGAGACCCTGAACCTTCACCAGTTTCCTGTGGCTTTGAGCTGGACGGAAAAAACAGCCTGTTCATCACACCAACACAAACAACACCTCCAGCATAATTGTTAATTATTTAAAAAAAATGCAAGCTATTACTGTTTTGACTTGATTGTTGGCGGTTTATATGTGAGTATTTCACTCATTCCTGAAGGTAATACAAAATACAGTTCATTAAATGATTATTCAGATTTCAAACTCAGACATTCTCCTTTGCAGAAAGTACAAACCTTTCTCACTGTCTTTCAGTATAATAATCAGATCATTATGTTTTTATGCTGTATTTCTGGGAATGTTGATTTCATCAGGGTGAAAACTAGATTTAGTCAATGGCATGACAATGTTTATATTTATAACGTAAACGCAAATAATAATCAACAGCTTTGGGCAATAGACAAGAAATAATAGCAAAAATGATGTTTATTTTTCATTGAATAAAAATATATGATTTTATTATAAATCTCTTGCATCAGAAAAATGATGCCAGTACCAACAAGAACAAGAATGAACTAAGAAAACAACATTAGCAAACTTGAAAGCACAAATAACAGTAATTTAAAAAGCTTTAAGAGCTGCTGTTATTAACTAGACGTGTCTCTGCATTCAGAGTGGAAACTTTACAGTATATAAGTGTCACTCAGTGGTTTTATTTCCTGTCTTCATCACGCACCCTCAGATAAACTGAGATGACAAACTCTTTACACACACCAGTAAACCTCTGACACAACTGCTATTTTAAACATGTGAAAGAATCAACATGAGCAGCAGTGGAAACTTTAAAGTGTCTCATGATTCAACAGACTGAACTGACCAAACCAAACATCTGTTTAACACTAAATTAATTAAGTACATTTTCATCAATAAACTCTGTGAGCATAAACATGAATATATATATGTTATATATATATATATATGTTTTGCTTAAGTGTTATCTGACATTATCAAGATTTTTTTTTTCTGACACAGTTTAACTCGACTTGACATATTTTATTACTATTTTTTTTTAAATATAATGAATAAACTGTAATAATGAATGAATGATTTTTTTTTTTTTTTTTGAATGCATACAGGTATAATGTGTGCTAGTGTACTGTAAGTTAGTTGAGTCTCATGCGGTGACTGACCGTGGCGTAATCACAGTGAATCTGGTCCTTACTGAAGGAGACTGTAGCGTTGTCACGAATGTGGCTCCCACGCCTCCTCCTCCACACCACCGGAGGGAGCCGTCACCTGAATATTGACTGTTTCCCATTCGGACTACATTACCCATAGGCCCTCATTCCTGGGACTGATTGCACACGCACCTGCACCCCATCACACTCACACTATTTAAGCCACCTTCACACACACTCACATCGCGAAGTCTTGATTTGCCCCGGTGATCATTTCTGAGCGTTTTCTTGTGGACTGTTACCTGGTTGCCGTTGGACTGTTTATTACCCTGTGATTCTCTGCTGCCTGCCCTGATCCCTGCCTGTGTACTGGACTGTGTTTGTTTGCCGCCTGCCCTGATCCTTGCCTGTGACTCGATCCTGTTTGTCTGCCGCCTGCCACGACCTTTGCCTGTCCCAGTTTATGCTTCTGCCTTTGCCCTGTTATTGTTGGTGACTATATCAATAAAGCTGCAAATGGATCCCCACTCTGTTGACCCATCATTACAGAAGACTTCGCCAACTAACGATCCAGCAGCGTTCATGCAGATCTCCACCGAGCTGTCTGCCCAGGCCAACCAGCTCGCGGTTCACCAGCATCAACTGAATCGCTTGACTTCTCTTACCGAGGAGCTGGTGAAAACTCTGCAGAGTCTTCGCTTCACCGCCGCCGAGACCGCCACACCTCCACCCGTGGCTCCCGTCAGTCAGGCCTTCCTTGCTGCTCCCGCAATCAATCCACGTCTCGCTCTCCCGGAGAAGTTTGATGGTAGCCCCGCGAAATGTAAGGGATTCCTACTCCAATGTTCCCTCTTTGTCAACCAGCAACCATCTCTCTATCCCACCGAAACCAGTCGGATTTCCTTCGTTTGCTCTTTGTTGACTGGTAAAGCGCTGGATTGGGCAACGGCTGTGTGGAGAGAGGACAGTTCTGTGTCTCCCACCTTTTCTGCCTTTCTTCAGAGCTTCAAGGAGGTCTTCGAACACCCGGAGGGTGGCAAGAGCGCTGGGGATCAACTGCTGTCGCTAAGCCAAGGTAAAACCTCAGCGGCTGAGTACGCATTACATTTCCGAACCCTCGCCGCTCAAACGAACTGGGTTGAGGACACACTGAAACTACTGTTTCGTAGAGGACTATCTCCGGAACTACAAGCTGAGCTCGCATGCCGTGACGAGGGAAGATCGCTTAGTGAGTTCATCGAATTAACTATCCACATCGACAATCTCCTTCGTTCACGGCGACCCTCTCTCACCAATCCCACAATGGAACCCATGCAACTCGGATACACCCCACTTCATCCAGAGGAGAGAGAGAGAAGACGACAACTTCACCTATGTTTGTACTGTGGTCAAGCCGGTCACATCAAGCTCAACTGCCCCGTTCGACCTAACCCAGCCAACCCGAAGGCGGTGAGTTCCCATTATTCCACTAACTGCCTCAAGATCCCCATACAAATAACTGTAAATGAACGACATATCACCACGTATGCTTTACTGGACTCTGGGGCAGCGGGCAACTTCATGTCTGATACATTTATCAAGGAACATGATATTACATTAACGGACTGCAACTCTCCATTGACAGTGGAAGCGCTAGATGGGAGACCCATTGGAGGAGGAAAAGTGGCGCACATCACCTCCGAGCTCACACTGCAAGTCGGAGTGCTTCATCACGAACGCATCCGTTTCTACGTGATTCATTCACCCAATAACCCAGTCATCCTTGGTCTCCCGTGGCTCAGAATTCATAACCCACTCATTTCATGGAAGGAGGGTCAAATCGTTCAGTGGGATGCCGCTTGTCATGGACAATGTTTGAAACAGATCACCCCATTACCAGTACAAACCATCTCAATTCACGAGCCCAACGTCGACGCACCCGATATACCCGCTAACTATGCTGACCTGGCGATCGCTTTCAGCAAAAGGAAATCCACAGAATTACCCCCTCATCGACCCAGTGACTGTGCTATTGACCTTTTGCCAGGTACCACGCCCCCTAAGGGCAGAATATTTCCCCTGTCACAGCCGGAATCTGCTGCCATGAAGACTTACATTGAGGAGGAACTGGCTAAAGGATTCATTCGACCTTCTACATCTCCGGCGGCATCCGGCTTCTTCTTCGTCAAAAAGAAGGACGGCAGTCTTCGACCCTGTATCGACTATCGTGGCTTGAATGACATCACGGTGAAATTCCGCTATCCACTACCATTGGTCCCCGCAGCCCTAGAACAACTAAGGCAAGCCAAATATTTCACCAAGTTGGACCTCCGTTGTGCCTATAACCTGATCCGCATCAGAGAGGGCGACGAGTGGAAGACGGCTTTCTCTACTACTACTGGCCACTACGAGACCCTCGTTATGCCATTCGGGCTGTCCAATAGTCCCTCCGTCTTTCAGTCGTTTATCAATGACGTCTTTCGGGACATGCTCAATCGCTGGGTCATCGTATACATTGACGACATTCTCATATACTCCAAGAACTTCGAAGAACACATCCAACATGTCAGGTCCGTGCTTCAACGCCTCATTCAACATAAGCTGTACGCCAAAGCAGAGAAATGTGAATTTCACCGCACTTCAACGTCTTTCCTGGGCTATGTCATCAGTCAAGAGGGAGTGGCCATGGACGACAGCAAGGTAAAGGCAGTGCTTGATTGGCCCCAGCCTCGCACGTTGAAGGAGTTACAGCGATTTCTGGGATTCGCTAATTTCTACAGGCGGTTTATAAGAAACTTCAGTGGCGTTGCAGCACCATTAACATCCATGACCAAACGACAATCAACACGCCTTCTCTGGTCCCCTGAAGCGGTGCGCGCCTTTCAAGAGTTAAAGGAACGATTCACGTCAGCACCCATTCTCCGTCATCCAGATCCTGAACTCCCCTTTATAGTCGAGGTCGACGCTTCCAGTACTGGTATTGGGGCCGTTCTCTCTCAGCGCCAAGATAATCCCGCAAAAATGTTCCCATGTGCTTTCTACTCACGGAAATTGTCAGCAGCAGAACGCAACTATGACGTTGGCAATCGCGAACTACTGGCCATGAAAGCGGCGTTGGAGGAGTGGCGCCATTGGCTAGAGGGAGCACAACACCCGTTCACGATTCTCACCGATCACAAAAATCTGGAATACCTTCGTTCAGCAAAACGTCTAAACCCCCGGCAAGCAAGATGGGCCATGTTCTTCACACGCTTCCAGTTCACAGTAACCTACCGACCCGGCTCAAAGAATGTCAAAGCAGATGCTCTCTCCCGCCAGTCTGAGGATGTGGAACGGTCAACTAATGAAGAAAGCATTATTCCTGTCAAACTGCTGCTCGCTCCGGTTCAGTGGGACGTCATGACTGAAATCAACCAAGCCAATGAACAAACCGCACCACCACCCGACTGCCCACCTAATCGCACTTTCGTTCCCGATCACCTCCGGAACAAGTTACTTCATCAAGTTCATGAGTTTCCCAGCTCTGGTCACCCAGGCATTACGGCTACACAAAACCTCCTACAGAATCAGTTCTGGTGGAACACCATGGCAACGGACACCGCCCAATTCGTTAACGACTGCACATTATGTCAAACCTCTAAAACATCTCATCAAGTCCCAGCGGGGCTGTTGCAGCCATTGCCCATTCCTCAACGTCCCTGGTCTCACATCGCCATTGACTTCGTCACTGATCTCCCTGAATCTCGCGGTCACACCACCATTCTCACAGTGATTGACCGATTCTCCAAAACATGTCGTCTCATCCCACTACCCAAATTACCCACAGCGTTTGAAACAGCAGAAATTCTATGCAACAATGTATTCCGCTTCTATGGTCTTCCAGAAGATATTGTGTCAGACAGGGTCCACAATTCACGTCTCGAGTATGGTCAGCCTTCTTCAAGCAATTAAACGTCAACGTCAGCCTCACCTCTGGATACCATCCCGAATCCAATGGTCAGACCGAACGCATGAACCAAGAACTTACCAGATTCCTTCGCACATACTGTCAACAGAACCAACTGGAATGGAGTCGCTACCTGTTGTGGGCTGAATATGCTCAAAATTCCCTACAGAAACCTGCCACTGGGCTCACACCCTTCCAATGCGTCCTGGGGTTTCAACCACCTTTATTTCCCTGGTCCGGGGAACCATCTAATCTGCCCTCAGTAACCGAGTGGATGCAGCGAAGTGAGGAGACTTGGGACTTGGCTCATCACCATCTACAGCGGGCTGTAAGAAGGCAGGAAACTCAAGCCAATCGACATCGGCGCCCCAATCCTGAATATGCCGTGGGTCAATGGGTCTGGCTGTCCACAAGGGATCTACGTCTCAGACTTCCTTGCAGAAAACTCAGTCCCAGGTTTGTAGGGCCTTTCCAAATTCTCAAACAAATTACACCTGTTTCATTTCGTTTAAAGTTACCCGCTAATTACCGTGTTTCTCCCACTTTCCATGTGTCGTTGCTGAAACCCTCCGGTGGTCCGAGAGGAGACGCGGAGGGAGCCGTGGCCCACAACCCCCCGCCCTTGATGATCGGGCGAGGAAGCCTATCAGGTTCGAGAGCTACTCGATTCCAGGCGCCGGGGTAGGAGACTACAATATCTGGTCGACTGGGAGGGGTACGGCCCGGAGGAGCGATCCTGGGTTAACGCGGATGATATCCTGGACCCATCTCTCTTAGAGGAGTTTCATCGGACGCATCCGGAGAGACCGGCCCCTCGACCTCGTGGTAGACCCCGGCGTCCGCCTCCTCGCGTCTGGAGCCGCTCGCAGGGGGGGGGCTCTGTCACGAATGTGGCTCCCACGCCTCCTCCTCCACACCACCGGAGGGAGCCGTCACCTGAATATTGACTGTTTCCCATTCGGACTACATTACCCATAGGCCCTCATTCCTGGGACTGATTGCACACGCACCTGCACCCCATCACACTCACACTATTTAAGCCACCTTCACACACACTCACATCGCGAAGTCTTGATTTGCCCCGGTGATCATTTCTGAGCGTTTTCTTGTGGACTGTTACCTTGTTGCCGTTGGACTGTTTATTACCCTGTGATTCTCTGCTGCCTGCCCTGATCCCTGCCTGTGTACTGGACTGTGTTTGTTTGCCGCCTGCCCTGATCCTTGCCTGTGACTCGATCCTGTTTGTCTGCCGCCTGCCACGACCTTTGCCTGTCCCAGTTTATGCTTCTGCCTTTGCCCTGTTATTGTTGGTGACTATATCAATAAAGCTGCAAATGGATCCCCACTCTGTTGACCCATCATTACAAGCGTCACTGAGAGACTCTTCATGCTTCTGGAAACTGACAGACGTGTACAGGAGCCTATCAGAGGGGATTGTGGGTAGTTCATCATGACTGTTAATTTGAGCTGATCCAGGATCTGTGAGAGAATCACGTCTGCTGTCTGCACATGATGACTGAACATGGAGAAAATAGAGAGAAAACGTAGATTAAAAAGACAAAACACAAGTCAAGTCATCTTCATTTATATAGCTCTTTTCACAATACATATTGTTTCAAAGCAGCTTCACAGTGACAATAGGAAAATTCTTATCGAGTTAAAATTGTTTTTTGATTGAATCACTTCCGTTGCAAAAATTGTATGTATTAATTCTCTCTTTTGAACTATTTTGGTATTAATGTTTCAAAGTTGCAAATTTATAGTTAACTAAAATCACATGGGTAGCATGTTTGGTATCTACGGACTAATTTATGTTACATGTTACTAACTCTGTGACACATTAGTATTATAAGAATCTAGAAGGTTCTTCTCTCAAACATCCAATCCAATGTCTTATGCTAATATCTTGCTACAGGACAAAGACTCGTAAAAGTTTCCCTCCGAGGGGAAAACTCCTTATTGGTTCAGTCACCCCAAGAGGGTGTGACATCTTCACCCTTCAAAATCACTGATCACAAGATCAAACTCTCTCTCTCTCCTCTTCTCCTGTACTGACAAATGCTGATGTGAAGATGATGCTAAGAAGCTAGAAGCTTCTAAGGAACCCCAAGCTTGTGCCAGGCTCCGGCCTAGACCTTCCATTCACCAAAGATCCTCTGAATCCAACTGGTTCTCTCTCACCAAGACAACATCAGCAAGCATCAACTGGAGCCTCCACAAATTGCATCAGGACAGTTTAATTGAAATGGGTGAGACATGCAAGTATCAAACTTAGTCTCATTATTTGATACATTATATCCTTACCCCTTTTAAAGAAGGGTGTGTTAGAACTAAACTGATGGTTTGCTCAAGGCTGTTGATTTGCTGAATTTCAAACAATGCTAAAACTTCTTGCTTTCCTGTACTCTGCTCCAGCTCTCTCTTTCCCTTGGTAAACTGTATGCATGTATGTGTGTAGTTAAGTGTTTAGTCTAGTTAATAAAGTCTTGTTCATGTCACATGTAAAGTTGTCCGTGTTTCATGCTCATATACTGGAGTCCCTAATTGTGCCGATCCTGACTACATGCTCTGAGTAGTACTGTACATAAGATTATTTCCCATAACCTGGAAATGAACATTTCTTAGAATTAATAAACAATTAACACTGAGTGTTCATTGGACAACAGGTAAATTGATTGTAATATTAATTTTATTACATTAAGTTACATTTTTCATTGAGAGCATATGTCTTAGTTTAGATATATTTTTAAGATGGAAGAATGTGGTTTTACAGATGCTAGAAACATGGCTTTCAAATTAAAGATTGGTATCAAAGAGCACGCCCAGGTTCCTAACTGACGACGAAGACTTAACAGAGCAGCCATCAAGTGTTAGACAGTATTCTAGGTTATTACGTGAAGATGTTTTTGGTCCAAAAATTAGAATCTCTGTTTTTTCTGAATTTAGTAGTAAAAAATTACTGGTCATCCAATTTTTTATATCAGCTATGCATTCTGTTAATTTTGTGAATTGGTAAGTTTCATCAGGACGTGAAGGAGGGCCTTGCGGTACTCCTTATTGAACTTGTGATCGATATGACATCTCTTCGTTTACTAGTACAAACTGATAACGGTCAGATAAGTATGATTTGAACCATGAAAAATAAAGTATTTAAAGTATTTGAAAAATAAGTATATCTAGCATTTTTTAAGGCCTTTCTGTACTCTCTCTCCACGAAATGCGAAAAACTTCTAGTTCTGTTTTCTTCCAGCTGCGCTCCATTTTTCTGGCAGCTCTCTTAAGAGCCCGGGTGTGCTCGTTGTACCACGGCATTGGATTAGTTTCCTTAATCTTCTTTAAGCGCAACTGCGTCTAATGTACTGGAAAAGATAGAGTCAATAGTTTCTGTTGCAACATCAAGGTCTTCAAAGCTGTCTGCTATGCTAAGGCGATGAAACTGATCAGGAAGATTATTTATAAAGCAATCTTTAGTGGTAGAAGTGATGGTTCTACCATATTTATGGCTGGGTGGCGGTTTTGCAGCCTTGGCTAAATGTAGTATACACAAGACTAAATCATGATATGAGATGTCATCGCTCTTCTGCAGAATTTCAACGGCATCAATATTGATTCCATGTGACAATATTAGATCTAAAGTATGATTACGACAATGAGTGGGTCCTGACATGTGTTGTCTAACTCCAGTAGAGTTCAGAATATCTGTAAATGCCAATTCCAACACGTCTTTATCATTATCTACATGGATATTAAAATCACCAACAACAAGGACTTTATCTGCAGCTAGTACTAACTCCAATAGAAAATCAGCAAATTCTTTGATAAAGTCAGTATGGTGCCCTGGTGGCCTGTATACAGTAGCCAGCACAAATGTCAACTTACATAACGTTACATAGCCATCACTTCGAAGGAATTATATTTGAAGGACTTTTAAGTAATACTGAAGATATCACTATAAATTACAGCAACACCTCCCCCTTTGCCTTTCTGATGAGGATTGTGTCGATAAACGTAACCTTGAGGGCTAGACTCATTTAAAGTAATGTAATCATCTGGTTTTAGCCAGGTTTCTGTCAAACACAGCAAATCTAGATAATTGTCTGTGATAATGTCATTTTCAATAAGTGCTTTTGAAGAAAGGGATCTAATATTCAGCAACCCAAGCTTTATCATTTGTTTACCAGTATTATCTCTGTTTTTTATTTGTTGAACATCAATTACATTTTTACCCTTAAATGAGTTTGGAAGTTTTTTGTATTTACTAATTCGGGGTACAGACACAGTCTATATGTGATAATATCTAGGTGAAAGAGTTTCTATGTGTTGGGATTTATCTGACTTCTGTGATGTGAGACAGTTGGTTTAGCCAGTCTGTCTGCTTCCTGACCTGGGCCCCAGTTTGTCATGTTTCAGCTCTAAGACTATGTGCCATATTATTACAGAGAAGAGCAGCACCATCCCAAGAGAGATGAATACCATCTCTTTTCAACAGGTCAGGTCTGCCCCAAAAACTTTTCCAATTGTCTATGAAACCTATGTTTTTCTGCGGACACCACTGAGCCACACAGCCAGCCATTGAGTGATGATAATCTGCTAACTATTTCATCACTCTGACGAACAGGAAGGGGACCAGAGCAAATTACTTTTTCTGACATCGTATTTGCAAGTTCACACACCTCTTTAATGTTAATTTTAGTGATCTCCGACTGGCGAAGTCGAACATCATTTGTGCCGACGTGAATAATACTCTTAGAGTATTTATGATTATCATTAGCCAGCACTTTTAAATTTGCTTTGATGTCAGGTGCTCTGGCTCCCGGCAAACGTGACTATAGTGGCTCCGTGTAATAGAATCGCCAATTACTAGGGCACTTTCAACAGGATTCTCAGTGGGTGCGTCACTGAATGGGGAGAACCTGTTTGATGTTCTTATTGGAACGGAAGAGTGGTGTTTTCCGTGGCTAGGCCTCCTCACTGTTACCCAATTGCCCTGCTGCACGGGCTCTACAGCCGGAACCGAACAATATACAGAGTAGAGGTCTACAAAGAGGACCCGAGACCCGAGGACCCGGGACCCAACCTGGGACCCGCACGGGTTCGGGTCTATATTTTAAATGGTCAGACGGGTCCGGGTCGGGTCCCAATCTATTACTTCGGTTCCCGGGTCTGTTTAACATTGTGTGTATACCCGAGCCGATCTGATTCGGAGATCACCTGGCCGTGTTGGGAGTCAGTCAGCGTTGTGCGTGTGTTTTGTAACTTGCAAAGTATGAGCCGAGAAATAAGGTGAAAAAAACACGAGTGACCGCAGCCATCAGAAGAGGAGCGGGCGGAGTTAAAGCAAGCGAACGGTGATCATTGAGTTTTCCTATTCCTATTGTGTGCAACAGTAATGCAAACAAACTTCAAATCTCAAAAACTGCTTGTAGCCTTGCACACTCGCATTTAAATAACATATTTCAAATCATTAACAAAATCTGAGATGAACTATCACATGAATGTTTTCTATGACGCTCAAAATGCGTTTAAAAGCTTATGTTTCAGGTTGCTCCAGCTAACGCGCATGTGCAGTCTCATGCAAGCGCACTTTCTTTCTTCTATTTTTATAATAATAGTATGAATGAACCTTGTTCTTGTTAAATCTAAAGTTTTAGTCAGACTCAGAAAGCACAGAAATTATCACAATTCCCAGCTAACAGAATTTTGTTATAAGAACGTTCTCTAAATATTCAGTGTTGGTTCTGGGAACATAAAAAACGTCCAGTTTTCTTGACGTTAGAGGAACGTTTTTGTAAGGTATAATGTTCCTTAAACATTCTTTCAACTTAATTTTGATCTAAAATTCAACATTTTAGGAACGTTGATTTGTAACATTCCAAGAACTTGAAAATGTTCAGTTTCCTTAATGTTAGTAGAATGTTATTTAAAGGTTAGTATGATGTTCCTGAAACATTCTTTCAATCATTCAAACACCTGCTGTGAACAAGCACTGAAAGAAAGAGAAATAAGAACACAAACTACAACTTTCTTCAGCCACAGCTTTAGATGAACTGAAGATAAAAGACATTAAATCACTGAAGATCTGATTAAACAACTCCACAAACAGCAATTACCAGCTTCACTTATTACTAACCAGACTGACTTTATTTCTGTCACACGTCTACAGAAGTTCTTATTGAGAATTAACAGAAGTTTAGATGTTTCGTTTGAGGTCACCATCATGGAGGTTGGTTGTTGCTTTAGTTGAGCTCTTGACCCTTGACTATTATAGAGTTGCTTCTTTATCAGCAATTGCAGGTGTTTTCTTCAGGTGAATCTTCAGTTCATCTAAGGCTGTGGCTGAAGAAAGTTGTAGTTTGTGTTCTTATTTCTCTTTCTTTCAGTGCTTGTTCACAGCAGGTGTTTGAATGATTGAAAGAATGTCTCAGGAACATCATACAAACCTTCAAATAACATTCTACTAACATTAAGGAAACTACATTTTATGTTCTTGCAAAACTGCAAAGTCACATTTGTCATCTTGACAGCAAGTGGACTTTTAAAGCTGGAATAATGAGTGGATTAAGCATTTCAATTGGCAAGAGAGGAATAACATGGATGAACTTTCTTGGCAAGGAGGATTGTGTGCATCAAGGGGAAGGGAGAAGGCTACTAACATTATGTAAGACAAAACGTTTTATTTTCGCAACTTGTTTATTGACTTATTAATAGCAATTTGCTGTGGAATAGACCTATGTGCCGATCGGGTCCAGTCGGGTCTGTGTCTTCCAGGCCGGGTTCGGGTCCATCTTTCAAATAATAGATGGGTCCACGTTGGTTCCGGGTAGTACATTTATGGCATTTCTCAGTTCTGCATGGGGCCGGGTCCAACTTTCAAAATAATAGTCGGGCCCGGGTCAGTTCCGTGTAGCATATTTACGGGTCTCTTCGGGTTCGGGCATGAATTTTTGGACCCGTGAAGACCTCTAATACAGAGTTCACTAAGCTAGTCCCATCCAAAACAGTATCTAAAGCCCTTGCATTCTTACTATCCTCAATTAAAGTTTGGATGCGTGTCTCTAATTCTGAGATTCTCTCTGTCAGCCTGACTATCTCCCTGCATTTATCACATTCTCACCACTGACAGAGAGAGAGCTATACTATGCATGTGACAGGCAGTGCAAGTAACAACAAAAGGAGAGGATGACATGACTCACCGTGTTTGTAGAGTGATCCGACTTACCACAGTTGTTTGATGGACTTGAGTCGTCGAAAAAAGAGCGCGTGAGAGAAAAATATTGTGGCCCAGATGACAAGCTAGCGAAATGCTAACACACTGTCATAGCGATTTGGATTAAAAGATTAACCGCTAGTGACGTCAGATTAATGTGATAGGCAATATCAGATATAAAATAGACAATTATAATAAACAGATTCAAAACAAAACTCTATGTAGCTACAGACGCAAACTATTCAGTAGCGAGGCAGAGAGGAGCAGACTGGTGCAATCAATCACAACACACACACACACAAACACACATACACACTTACACTGTAAATCACTGTAACTCACCATTATATTTTTCTTCTTCTTTCTTTTGTCTGATGTTGAGGTTCTTCCTAATAACCCAAAACAAAATGAATGTATCAGTATGAGAAAAACAAACTAGATCACTCTGGAGATGAACAGCAGCATCTGAGACAGAAACTCATTGAGTCAGTGAGATTTTACTGCTGCTGATAGTCAGAAGATTCAAGCAGCTCAGAGACACTACAATAACTAATTATTAATAAATGATCAAACCTTGTCTCTTGTGTCTTAATTTACACACAATCAGAGTGAATCCACCAATCAGCAGCAGAATCACAAACACACAAATAATGATGATCATGGAGGAATCTGAAAATAAAACAAATATTGGTAATTAATCTTCAGACATTAAGAAACACATTTGACTTTACTGCTTGATCGAATTAAACTAAATAAAAAAAAATTGAGCACATTTTATTCCCTGCAAACTCTGCAGACTTACATGTAATCTATGTTCTACTTCATCTGTCTGTAGGTTTCCTGAATAAAAACTATTAATTTTTCACAGTCAAATTAACCTGAGACTCTGAACCTTCAGCTCATTTCTGTGGTTTTGATGTTAAATGACGACACCCTGTTCACCACAAACACTGAACACCCCCTGCATTCATGAGCAATGAGAAGTTCATGAGCAATAAAGAAATTAAATGGAATTTTTAAATATGAGATTACCAGGAATTACGAAAACACACAAAACTGGGAAGTTTGCAGAAAATAGTACATGTTTGAAATAAGGTTCCATGTGCAGTAGAACAGCAGTAATTTTATCTAGTGAGGAAAAATTATATTTATACTTGTTATGCAAAATAATAAAAGTTTCACTGCATCAAATTTAAAAGCAACAAAAGCCATATATTAAAGTAACCAAGAATGACTTCAAAACAACCCTCTCGCTGTCACCCTGAGTGATTGTTTGATTGTTCATATTTGACAATAGAAATAAAGTAAACTTTCTTACTCTTATCCTTGATGATGTTCATTTTAGTGAAGATGTGAGATTCTCCTCCTTCTCCTTCACGTCAAACAAACACAGACATTTAACACACATGATTCTGAATATACTGTATTTACTACAATGAAATCATCTGAATTCACTCACTGATGAGGTTGAGCTGAATTTTGGTGGTCAGGGAGATGAAAGTCAAATGTGTGTCTCTGGTTTCTGCTCCACACCAGTAAACTCCAGCATCTCTCACGCTCACATTACTGATGCTCACTGTAAAAACTTTCACATTTCTCTCAGATGAACCATTCATTTCTGTCACTGTAGATGTGCTGATGTTTTGACAGATGTGATTATCATCCTCTTTGCAGAAATGAACTTTATGTTCCTCTGGGATCTGACAGGTGATGTTGACTTCTTTGCCAAAATGAGCAGATTCAGTCTCTGTCTTTGGATATTTTGCATCTATAAAATAAAACAATTAAATTAAAAATCAGATCCTATACGTCAAACATGCCAGATAAAGTATATCGTGTTCCTCACCGTCTGTGACGAGCAGCTGAAGTTCAGTGAAGCTCTCAGTATAGTGAGACACATTCACTCCACACCTGTATGTTCCTGCATCTGCAGCTTTCAGCTCTCTAAAAAACACCATCAAGACTCCTGCTCTGGTGTCGTCATATAAAGAAACATCTCCATTCTCCATCCATTCATCCTGACCTCCTGGATTCTTCCTCTCTGAACATCCATCTGATTCTTTACAGATGTATTTTGGCTTGGTTTTGTATTGAGGATGTTCACACTTGATCATCATACGACCTCCTGAGTATCCGCTCACTCTAGACACGCCCGCTTTATACTTATCAATAACATGCAGATAAACTGTATTACTAATAAAGTAACTGTATGATTGTTCTTTGATCCAAACTCCACATAAATAAACTCCTCCATCATCTGGTGTCACAGCAGTAATTCTCACAGTCAGTTGTTGATCTCTTCTATCAGATATACTGAACCTCTTGTTCTTACTCCATGTGCTGTTTAAAATCTCATTAATAGAGTCTTTTCCTTCTTTGAAGATTATCTTGTCATCATTAATATGATTCTGTGAATATTCACATTTGAAGACAGCAGCCCTTCCATTCTTCACCTCCACTCTCTTTGTCTTGTTACAGCATGAATCTGTCATTTACACATAATAGAACATATTATATAATGATATTTTGTGTAGTAGTTTTGAGGTGCTGGGCAGCACTACGGTTAACTTTTCCAGCATTTATAAATCTAGATTAATTGATTTTACATCTCCAAATATGTTATTAGCATTTCAAGCTTTATAAATTAGCATCAGTTAATGTATGTTTATTATGTATGTGTATATATATATATATATATATATATATATATATATATATATTTCAGGGCTGGGACGAAATTAAAATGAAAATTGTGGCAATTAATTAATCTAATTAATTACAAATGTATCGTACATCAAATTTGGCTGAGAAATTATCCCCAAGAGATCATTTGAAGTCATTATTGTGTAAAGCATCAAGTAGACATTAAAAAAAGTAGATTCAGAAAGAAATGTATTTGATTCAACAGAATCACGAGTTTGAGTAAATGATGACTGAATTTTAATTTTTGGGGTGAACTATATCTTGATTTTATTATTATTATTTTTTTTTTATCAATATGGAAATATGAAATTGAAAGTAAAAATATGGTCAACTAATGTTTTATTAATTATTTTCTTAGAGAAGAATTTACTGAAGGCTAGGGTACTAAGTTTATTAAATTAATTCACAATATGTGCACATTTATTATTAATGTGGGGGGCGACACGTCATGCAGGCACAATAGCTCTGTTTGACAGATGTAACCTATCACTTTTATTTCGTTTTTCCTTTTTTATTCAAAATATTCACAAACTTGTTAACTATAGCCTATCATGAACTATATAGGCGCTAAAGCACCCACGGAAAAACATGAGAAATTCTCCATTAATTTTAACCAATAAAAAAACGACTGCAGCTTTCAGAAGTGACGTTCTTTTCATTTTTATAGTTCACTTGAGGCAGTTACTATGTATGGCATTTTTTAACGACGCCTGTAGAGTGTGCATCAATGTAATGTGCAGGACGAATCTCTCCACAAAACTCGCGCGCTCAAATATAGTGTCCACAAGGCTCTACTCTGGCTCAGATATTACGTGTGCGCGCTCGGTTATGGATGGTTCGGCTGTGGACACCACCCGATAGAAACATAAATCGGCGCATAATATTTTAATGTGATTTGTCGTTTAAATCACGTGAATTCATCTATAACGAGCAATGGGTGCTGCCACTGCAGCCAAAGCGCGAAAGCAAGTTTGAATTCAGTTTACTTACCGGTGTTGTCATACGCTTCAAAAGATTCAAATCTATCGCCTTTTATATCTTTATGGGCATTCTAACTGCATTCTATAGGCTATATCACGCAGTGAGATGTTGCCCTGCATTATATTCATCATCAGTCAACTGTATGAAATGTCAGATAAGGGTGGGGTAAGTGCATTAAATGCGTTAAAAATTTTAACGCTTTATTTTTTTCCGCATTAAACTCCCAGCCCTACTATATATATATATATATATATATATATATATATATATATATATATATATATATATATAAATTGTATATATTGGGTGGAAACCACCCTAGATTAACATTACAATTGATATTTTACTGTAAATAGTGCTAAACAGTCTATTCATTAAATTTTACTTTTTAATTTTTAAATTTTTGTATTTCGTATGTCAAAATTACTCACCAACTTTCACATTCAAATGCATTTCAATATCCTCTGAACCTGAAAGCCCAATCCGGTATCTTCCAGAGTCCTGTAGGTTCAGTTCTCTGATGAAAAGCATGACGTGTCTGTTTGTGTTGATGTACAGAGTGAATCTTCCATTATTAATCCATTTATCTTTTCTATTATTCTCTATTATTTTATCCCACCGTCCCTGGCTGTTTTGTTTTTGCAGATATTGATTGTTACTGGATGAAGACTTTCCAGAATCAACAAGAAGACTTCCTCCAGAATATCCAGTGACACTAAAGCATCTCACTGCACCTGTCAATCAGATTGATACTGTGATCAGAAACCTCATGAACAGAAAACAGCATCATTACTGCAGTGATGAAAGAGAAAAGCTCTGACCTGAGATCAGGTAGAAAGTGAAGAAGATGAGGAGGATCTTCATTGTGAGTTGAGTTCAGTCTTCTTTATGCTGAATGTTCTCTGTGTGAATCTCTCTGTCTCTACATCTGTCTGCTTTAGTTACTTCCTCTTTATTCAGCTCTTTATCAGTAATGAGCAGCTTTACTGGCCCCTCCACCATCAGCACTGACTGAATATTACATTAATCACACTGAAAGAGCGCCACCTAGAGGGGGATACAGTGTCTGATACTGAGAGATCAAATAGGTTTCATATTCTCTATATAAGGACAAATGACACTGAGCTGCATTAAGTAAATATTCCACTAGAGGGCGACAGTAAAATGTATATGTAAGTTCACTGAGGGCCCTGCACCTCGTACAAGGTGACTTCAAGAATAAAAGTTGTTAAACTATTTAAAAGATTTAAAAAGACTTAATATATTGAAAATGCTAAAAACACAAGATATAGAGCAAATTCTGTATCTGATTGGTGCTTCTGTCTCTTTAACAGGCAGTGTTGGATTCAGCACCATGGACAGCAGCTGTCAATCAAACTTCAGAATCAGAATCAGAAAGAGCTTTATTGCCAGGTATGTTTACACATACTAGGAATTTGTTTTAGTGACAGAAGCTCCACAGTGCAACAGAGTGACAGCGACAAGACAAGACAGATAATAAAAAGAATAAGAATAATATACAAATATACAAGATAGACAAAGTGCAAAAAGAGCAAAAAACAATACATAATATAGACAATTTGTATATACAGTTATGATGAGTGCAAATTTGAAATATAAATAAGTATGTGTTTTAAGTAAATAATGTATAATGGTGTTGTGTGTTCCGTGTTTGTCAAGTGTTCATGAGATGGATTGCCTGAGGGAAGAAACTGTTCCTGTGTCTGGTCGTTCTGGTGCTCAGAGCTCTGTAGCGTCGACCAGACGGCAACAGTTCAAAGAGGGAGTGTGCTGGATGTGAGGGGTCCAGAGTGATTTTCTTTGCCCTTTTTCTCACTCTGGATAAGTACAGTTCTTGGAGAGTGGGGAGGGTTGTACCAATGATTCGCTCAGCAGACCAGACTACCCTCTGTAGTCTTCTGAGGTCAGATTTGGTAGCTGAGCTGAACCAGACAGATATAGAAGTGCAGAGGATGGATTCAATGATGGCAGAGTAAAACTGTTTCAGCAGCTCCTGTGGTAGGTTGAACTTCCTCCGCTGGCGAAGGAAGTACAACCTCTGCTGGGCCTTTTTCACAATGGACTCAATGTGGTTGTCCCACTTCAGGTCCTGGGAGATTGTGGTGCCCAGGAACCTGAATGACTCCACTGCAGTCACAGTGCTGTTCATGATGGTGAGTGGGGGGAGAGCAGGGGGGTTTCTCCTGAAGTACACGATCATCTCCACTGTCTTGAGCGTGTTGAGCTCCAGGTTGTTAAGACTGCACCAGACAGCCAGCTGTTCAACCTCCAGTCTGTAAGCAGACTCGTCACCGTCCTGGATGAGGCCGATCAGTGTGGTGTCATCTGCAAACTTCAGGAGCTTGACAGAGGGGTCTTTAGAGATGCAGTCATTGGTGTACAGGGAGAAGAGCAGTGGGGAGAGAACACAGCCCTGAGGTGCGCCAGTGCTGATGGTGCGGGCGCTGGATAAGAAATTTCCGAGCCTCACTAGCTGCTGCCTGTCTGTCAGGAAGCTGGTGATCCACTGACAGACAGAGGTGGGCACGGAGCTGAAGTCCACAAACAGGATCCTCACATAAGTCCCCGGTCTGTCCAGATGCTGCAGAACATAATGCAGTCCCATATTGACTGCATCATTCACAGACCTGTTTGCTCGGTAAGCAAACTGCAGGGGGTCCAGTAAGGGTCCAGTGATGTCCTTCAGATAAGCCAAAACCAGTCTTTCAAATGATTTCATGGCCACAAACGTTAGAGCCACAGGTCTGTAGTCATTAAATCCAGTAATTTTGGGTTTCTTTGGGACGGGGATGATGGTGGAGCGTTTGAAGCATGAGGGGACTTCGTACAGCTCCAGTGATCTGTTGAAGATCTGTGTGAAGATGGGGGCCAGCTGGTCAGCGCAGGTTTTCAGACAGGCTGGTGAAACGCTGTCTGGGCCTGGTGCCTTTCTTCTCTTGTTCTTTCTGAAGACCTGGCGCACGTCATCTTCACTGAACTGAATTGCCGGTGTGGGGGAGACGGGGGTTACAGGAGGTGTGAATGGTGTTTTTTCAAACCTGCAATAAAACTCGTTCAGATCGTCTGCCAGTTGTTGATTCTCCACAGAGCTGGGGGATGGTGTCTTGTAATTGGTGATGACTTTCAGACCTTTCCACACTGAAGACGTGCCATTAGAAGAGAACTGATTCCGAAGCTTATCGGAATAATTCATCTTTGCCACTCTGATCTCCTTTTCCAGTGTGTATTTGGCCTGTTTGTACAAGACTCTGTCCCCATTTCTGCGAGCATCTTCTTTGGCTTGACGGAGCTGGCTGAGTTTTGCAGTGAACCACGGTTTGTCATTGTTGTAAGTTAAATGAGTCTTTGTAGGAATGCACAAATCCTCACAGAAACTGATATATGATGTAACGGTCTCTGTGAGCTCGTCCAGATCGGTGGCAGCAGCTTCAAAAACACTCCGATCAGTCCATTCGAAACAGGCTTGTAAAACCCACTCTGTTCCAGTGGTCCATCTCTTTACAGTCTTTGCTACAGGTTTAGCTGATTTCAGTTTCTGCCTGTAGGTCGGTATGAGATGAACTAAACAGTGATCAGAGAGCCCCAAAGCTGCCCGTGGGACAGAGTGCTATGCATCCTTTATTGCTGTGTAACAGTGATCCAGTGTATTACTGTCTCTGGTGGGACAAGTAACATGCTGTCTGTATTTTGGAAGTTCACGTGAGAGAATCGCTTTATTAAAGTCCCCAAGAATGATTTAAACAGAGTCCGGGTGTTGTTGCTCACTCTCTGTGATCATATCAGCGAGTATCTGTAAAGCTGAGCTCACGTGCGCTTGCGGAGGAATGTAGACACTCACCAGAATGAACGAGCAAAACTCCCGCGGCGAATAGAACGGTTTGCAGTTAATGAAGAGTGTTTCAAGATCGGGACAGCACATCTTCTTTAACACAGTTACATCTGAACACCACCTTTCGTTGATGTAAAAGCACGTCCCGCCGCCGCACGATTTCCCCGTTGATTCTGCGTCGCGATCTGATCTAAACAGCCGAAAGCCCGGCAGACTTAACACGCTGTCCGGAATGGCGTCGTTCAGCCAGGTTTCCGTGAAGCACAGAGCAGCCGAGTTCGAAAAATCATTGTTTGTCCGGGAGAGCAGAAGGAGTTCGTCCGTTTTGTTGGGTAGAGAGCGGAGATTCGCCAGATGGATGCTAGGCAGCGGCGTTCTTAATCCGCGCTGTCTGAGCTTCACGAGGGCGCCGGCGCGCTTCCCCCGTCTGCGCGTCCTGAAGCGTCTAAACAGCGCTGCCGTTCCACCGACTACAACATTCAACAAAACGTCTGAATAATCGAAATCCGGTAAAAGATTTTGTGGTGTGTACTGCAGAATGTTCAGCAGTTCATCCCTGGTAAAACTGATCGTATTTGAAAAACAAAAAACAGGAAAAACTAACAACAACAGTACAAACACTGGAGAGCTAAGCACTGTGGCTGCCATGCGCGGCGCCATCGTAAGGTTTTTTTTTTTTTTTTTTTTTTGACTAATTTCAGCATCACTGATGACAGTTTAACAACAAAAACTGAACAAAGAGTGAAATGCTAAGACTTGACTTCATCTGCTTCCTTTATCTCTGACTGTGGTAATAAAAAAAAAGTAAAAAATCTGCAGGAATCATGGCTTCATGTATTAGGTATATATTAGTCAAAATTTAATTCCTCCAGATTGACTCTTTCATCATAAACTCAGAGGAGGCATGCAAATCAGTGTCATTTATAATTCATTAAATCAGAACAGAAGAATAAGAAATAAGCATCTACTCTATCAACTATGATCCCACATAACAAAAATATGTGACTGTTACGTAACTGCAACGTAATTTGGTGACCAAACTTTCGTCGTGGTGACATAAACCGGAAAAATTAAATTCCTGGATCTGTTGCCACAACGTAACCTGGTGATGTTGCTAGTTAGTAACTGTGACGTTGTGGCAATGTCATGAATCAATAGTTCTGTGTTGGTAATCATATTTGTTGGTAAGTCATATTTGTTGGTAATTTTTATATTTATTTATTTTTCTATGGGGTTTAACCTAATGTCCTCATTTGCCCAAACTCATTTAAAGGCTATTTCAACAGCAGTGAATGATGAATGCAGACTCAAAATGAATTCAATTCATTTATTTACAAAAACACACAAAATGAACAATAAAATACACCCAAATTATAAATAAAAACATAGGATATAGCCTACAGCAAAACATGAATGAAAGCATTTAAGACATTCTCAGCATCATTATAAACATATGCTATAACCTGCACAAAGATCATTTCAGTAAAACAGGCATTAACTCATATTTGCCACTAGAGGGAGGCAGAGGTTTCAACAAGACAACCCCGATAACAACTCAGCTGCTTGTGTCTTTCTAGTAATGACTGATTAGCTTAATGACTGATTAAAAGTCAAGAGTAAACTGCCCAAATAGAGGAAACACTGATCACCATAATGGCGATAAACATCAACATCTAAACCTCTGTTAATTCTCAAAAAGAACTGTAGATGAATGACAGAAATAAAGTCAGTCTGGTTTGTAATAAGAGAGATTTAATGTCTTTTCAGTTGATTTCGTCTAAGGCTGTGGCTGAAGTCAGATACAGACGATAGTCCAAAATCTGTACCGGTCGACAAATTTCTACCGGTTAATCGCATTTACCGGTATACCGCCCACCACTAGCTGGAACAAAACTCTGCAGGAAAGTGTAGGGTTCTAGACTGACACTAAAGCCCTGAGTATACTTCGTGTTTTACACAGTCCAACGCACAGCCTTGCAAAGTATACTTCAATTGAAAAGGAGACAGAACAGGAAGTTAAGTCATCTTGTGATCACACAACACTTAAAGGAGAAGCACTTATTTTGATCAGGTAACCACATGAGACCTATAAATGAACAATTTTGTGTGAATTATACTCAACACATATTTAACACTGTAATTTGTATATCTGTTACACATGCGCTCCGGCCTGTTCTGTTTATGTAGGTTTTCTTCAACTACCTTGTCAATCAATGGCCCCAGCAAAGTATACTTAACTTTTCACGCGTACAGTGAGCATGACGCGAATTTCACAGTACATCAGAGGAGTATGCGCTAACTGTACTTTTTATTTGTACACATTTATTTGCAGTAATTAGTTCATCCACAAGGTGGCAAACGTGCCCTGGGGCAAAGTTGCAGTGGAAACAATTAACAAACTTTCAGCTTTCAAATTCTGTCAATTTTATCACAAAATACAAACGTTTTGGCACTGTTTAATGTGGCCTGACAAATCGCTCAATCAGCATTTCAACCTTGGAAAGAGCTTGTATAAGACACTTAAAAACAATAATGTCATGTAACGTCAAATGTACCTCAGAAAAGCCATTCAGTGCTCATAAACTCATTAGTCAGCTAGAAAAATAGAAAAGGACATTTTGCTAAATATATGCACTATATCACATGATCCTGATATTTTTACTTAACATGTTGTCTACATGAGAAAGAATGGAAGGAGCTAAAAATGAAATTCAACACCACCCATATAACTGCATGTGAAGAGCTGCCTTTCACCAAATTTACCTCTCAGATATTACTAATAAGAGAAATAGACTGTGTGTGTGCAAGACATATGACAACATTTATAGATGCATTAGGAGGAGGCCAAACTATACTCATTTGCCAAGTGATACTGACATTATTGTGGTCTGTGACACTGGTTCAGATTCTGTGTAAAGAACAATTCTTTGTGAATGTATGCAAGTTGGAAAAGCAATTCAGTTCCTACTTTAAGTGAATCTTAGTTCCCAGAACATCCACAAGATGGATGAAAATGCTGATGCTGTAAAAGGAGGGCAGACGTGACAACACATGACAAAATTAAAACATGTTTATTCTTTTGTGACACTTAATTAAAAGTCATTCTTACACTTCGTGATGTGCACTTTAAGTCTTCTTTAGACATACAATAGGTTTGTGTGAGAAACAAGTCTAAATTTAACTGATTACTCAGAAAATCTTCTTCTCTCCGATCTGTCAGTTCAAGACTAGTCTCGCATATCTAGACCTTCAGACTGATGGCAGAAGGTCTGGACTCTATCGCAGCTTTCATTGGCCAAGGACCGCCCAAGAGGACGTTTGACTGACATGTAACACAACCAATCACAGTTCGTTTTGTTCCACGTCATGTTTAGGGGCGTGAAAATGTAAAGTCGATGTCCCTACAATAACAGACAGGCATGCATCTAATAAATTATTCATTAAAGAGTGTTGTGCAAGTTTATTGAAACAGTGGAGCCGCAAACTTCACATACTTTTAAAAATCCAGCGTTTAGTTGATCCTGGTAAGGACTCATTGTCACAGTTGTAAACATGACAGTGTTCTTTTTGATGACCTGACTAAAACCATTTAGAGCAGAATAGTAGAAATGTATTGTGAATAGCTGGGATATATTCTAAATAATATTATTGTTTTCATATATTAAACAAATTTACTTTTTAGAGAGTGGAAAGTATGTGTTCACCATTGGCAAAATAAACATTTCTTTTTTCAACATATTTAGGCGGCTGACAGGTTTTGGTTTCACCCACAGAAGATAAACTGAGCAAAAGAAAACCACAAAGTCAAGAGCATGTCTGTTTTAACACTCTTACCACAGTATCAAATAACCCTGTGAACACAAAGACCTGAGACACTTACTGTACAAGCAAGTTACTTTATCCTAGTAAAAACTAGGTTAAAAAGCTTTTCCGATTTCAGAAAGGCAAACTAGCATATGACTCTCACTATTATGCCATGATATATTGAATTTAACCAGAGAGATAATGACGAAAAATCTTGCAAATAAATGCAAAGTATATTTTGGAGATGTTGCTTGGGAATTGACACAAATGCACTAATAATACAAATGTATGACATTTAAAGGATTACAACAGACATTCTGTGTCATTTTCAACACACACACACACACAGGTTTGTTTTGCTATCTTAGTGAGGATATTCCATTGGCGTAATGGTTTTTTGTACAAACTGTACATTCTCTCCCTCTACACTACCCCGACCCCTAAACCTACCCATCACAGAAAACATTCTGCATTTTTACATTTTTAATAAAACATTGTTTAGTATGTTTTTAAAGCTATTTTAAATATGAGGACTCATAAATGTCCTCATATTTCATGTTTGTGTCGTAATACCAGTGTAATACCCATGTCATTATACAAATGTGTGTCCTCATAAATTACAAAAACAAGCACACACACACACACACACACACACACAGTGATATAGAATTAGTGAAGGATCAGCTCTTAGTCTTTATTGTCTTCTGCTCTCAATGGATGTTGATCTTCTGTCTCTCTCTGTTCAGTCTCATGTGTCTCACTGTGGGTTTCCTGAGTAAGTCTGTTTAATTAAACTGAACTGAGACCCTGAACCTTCACCAGTTTCCTGTGGCTTTGAGCTGGACGGAAAAAACAGCCTGTTCATCACACCAACACAAACAACACCTCCAGCATAATTGTTAATTAATTAAAAAAAATGCAAGCTATTACTGTTTTGACTTGATTGTTGGCGGTTTATATGTGAGTATTTCACTCATTCCTGAAGGTAATACAAAATACAATTCATTAAATGATTATTCAGATTTCAAACTCAGACATTCTCCTTTGCAGAAAGTACAAACCTTTCTCACTGTCTTTCAGTATAATAATCAGATCATTATGTTTTTATGCTGTATTTCTGGGAATGTTGATTTCATCAGGGTGAAAACTAGATTTAGTCAATGGCATGACAATGTTTATATTTATAACGTAAAACGCAAATAATAATCAACAACTTTGGGCAATAGACAAGAAATAATAGCAAAAATGATGTTTATTTTTCATTGAATAAAAATATATGATTTTATTATAAATCTCTTGCATCAGAAAAATGATGCCAGTACCAACAAGAACAAGAATGAACTAAGAAAACAACATTAGCAAACTTGAAAGCACAAATAACAGTAATTTAAAAAGCTTTAAGAGCTGCTGTTATTAACTAGACGTGTCTCTGCATTCAGAGTGGAAACTTTACAGTATATAAGTGTCACTCAGTGGTTTTATTTCCTGTCTTCATCACGCACCCTCAGATAAACTGAGATGACAAACTCTTTATACACACCAGTAAACCTCTGACACACCTGCTATTTTAAACATGTGAAAGAATCAACACGAGCAGCAGTGGAAACTTTAAAGTGTCTCATGATTCAACAGACTGAACTGAACAAACCAAACATCTGTTTAACACTAAATTAAGTACATTTTCATCAATAAACTCTGTGAGCATAAGCATGAATATATATGTATATATATATATATATATATACACATATATATATATATATGAATTATTCAGACACTATATATAATTTTTGATATATTTTTACTAGTGGGTTCAGGACACTATAGTTCATTTATGTAAGTGAGGATAAAATAAACTGTGACATATTATACCCAAAAATTCTTCATACATGGACTACCAGTAAAAAGTTATTCAGACACTTTGACCTGACCATGTTTTGCTTAAGCGTTATCTGACATTATCAAGATTATTTTTTTCTGACACAGTTTAACTCGATATATTTTATTACTATTTTTTTTTTTAAATATAATGAATAAACTGTAATAATGAATGAATGATTTTTTTTTTTTGAATGCATACAGGTATAATGTGTGCTAGTGTACTGTAAGTTAGTTGAGTCTCATGCTGTGACTGACCGTGGCGTAATCAGAGTGAATCTGGTCCTTACTGAAGGAGACTGTAGCGTCACTGAGAGACTCTTCATGCTTCTGGAAACTGACAGACGCGTACAGGAGCCTATCAGAGGGGATTGTGGGTAGTTCATCATGACTGTTAATTTGAGCTGATCCAGGATCTGTGAGAGAATCACGTCTGCTGTCTGCACATGATGACTGAACATGGAGAAAATAGAGAGAAAACGTAGATTAAAAAGACAAAACACAAGTCAAGTCAAGTCATCTTCATTTATATAACGCTTTTCACAATACATATTGTTTCAAAGCAGCTTCACAGTGACAATAGGAAAATTCTTATCGAGCTAAAATTGTTTTTTGATTGAATTACTTCCGTTGTAAAAATTGTATGCATTAATTCTCTCTTTTGAACTATTTTGGTATTAATGTTTCAAAGTTGCAAATTTATAGTTAACTAAAATCACATGGGTAGCATGTTTAGTACGGACTCCAACTTTCGTTTCCAATTTGGTAATTTAAGTTACATGTTACTAACTCTGTGACACATTAGTATTATAAGAATCTAGAAGGTTCTTCTCTCAAACATCCAATCCAATGTCTTATGCTAATATCTTGCTACAGGACAAAGACTCATAAAAGTTTCCCTCCGAGGGGAAAACTCCTTATTGGTTCAGTCACCCCAAGAGGGTGTGACATCTTCACCCTTCAAAATCACTGATCACAAGATCAAACTCTCTCTCTCCTCTTCTCCTGTACTGAAAAATGCTGATGTGAAGATGATGCTAAGAAGCTAGAAGCTTCTAAGGAACCCCAAGCTTGTGCCAGGCTCCGGCCTAGACCTTCCATTCACCAAAGATCCTCTGAATCCAACTGGTTCATGGTTATAATTTTCTCTCTAATATTGTCAATCTTGCAAGTAAAGAAGTTCATAAAGTCATTACTGCTGTGCTGTTTGGAAACATCAGAAGTTGAAGCTCTGTTTCTCGTTAATTTAGCCACTGTATCAAATAAATATCTAGGGTTGTGAGCGATTTGAAAAATAAGTAGATCTAGCATTTTTTAAGGCCTTTCTGTACTCTCTCTCCACGAAATGCGAAAAACTTCTAGTCCTGTTTTCTACCAGCTGCGCTCCATTTTTCTGGCAGCTCTCTTAAGAGCCCGGGTGTGCTCGTTGTACCACAGCATTGGATTAGTTTCCTTAATCTTCTTTAAGCACAACTGCATCTAATGTGCTGGAAAAGATAGAGTCAGTAGTTTCTGTTGCAACATCAAGGTCTTCAAAGCTGTCTGCTATGCTAAGGCGATGAAACTGATCAGGAAGATTATTTATAAAGCAATCTTTAGTGGTAGAAGTGATGGTTCTACCATATTTATGGCTGGGTGGTGGTTTTGCAGCCTTGGCTAAATGTAGTATACACAAGACTAAATCATGATATGAGATGTCATCGCTCTTCTGCAGAATTTCAACGGCATCAATATTGATTCCATGTGACAATATTAGATCTAAAGTATGATTACGACAATGAGTGGGTCCTGACACGTGTTGTCTAACTCCAGTAGAGTTCAGAATATCTGTAAATGCCAATTCCAACACGTCTTTATCATTATCTACATGGATATTAAAATCACCAACAACAAGGACTTTACCTGCAGCTAGTACTAACTCCAATACAAAATCAGCAAATTCTTTTATAAAGTCAGTATGGTGCCCTGGTGGCCCAAATCTAGATAATTGTCTGTGATAATGTAATTTTCAATAAGTGCTTTTGAAGAAAGGGATCTAATATTCAGCAACCCAAGCTTTATCATTTGTTTATCAGTATTATCTCTGTTTTTTATTTGTTGAACATCAATTACATTTTTACCCTTAAATGAGTTTGGAAGTTTTTTGTATTTACTAATTCGGGGTACAGACACAGTCTGTACCCCGATAATATCTAGGTGATAATATCTAGGTGAAAGAGTTTCTATGTGTTGGGACATGAGACAGCTAGCAGACAGTTGGTTTAGCCAGTCTGTCTGCTTCCTGACCTGGGCCCCTGTTTGTCATGTTTCAGCTCTAAGACTATGTGCCATATTATTACAGAGAAGAGCAGCACCATCCCAAGAGAGATGAATACCATCTCTTTTCAACAGGTCAGGTCTGCCCCAAAAACTTTTCCAATTGTCTATGAAACCTATGTTTTTCTGCGGACACCACTGAGCCACACAGCCAGCCATTGAGTGATGATAATCTGCTAACTATCTCATCACTCCGATGAACAGGAAGGGGACCAGAGCAAATTACTTTTTCTGACATCGTACTTGCAAGTTCACACACCTCTTTAATGTTAATTTTAGTGATCTCCGACTGGCGAAGTCAAACATCATTTGTGCGTGAATAATAATCTTAGAGTATTTATGATTATCATTAGCCAGCACTTTTAAATTTGCTTTGATGTCAGGTGCTCTGGCTCCCGGCAAACGTGACTATGGTGGCTCCGTGTAATAGAATCGCCAATTACTAGGGCACTTTCAACAGGATTCTCAGTGGGTGCGTCACTGAATGGGGAGAACCTGTTTGATGTTCTTATTGGAACAGAAGAGTGGTGTTTTCCGTGGCTAGGCCTCCTCACCGTTACCCAATTGCCCTGCTGCACGGGCTCTACAGCCGGAACCGTACAATATACAGAGTAGAGGTCTACAAAGAGGACCCGAGACCCGAGACCCGAGGACCCGGGACCCGCACGGGTTCGGGTCTATGTTTTAAATGGTCAGATGGGTCCGGGTCGGGTCCCAATCTATTACTTCGGTTCCCAGGTCTGTTTAACATTGTGTGTATACCCGAGCTGATCTGATTCGGAGATCACCTGGCCATGTTGGGAGTCAGTCAGCGTTGTGCGTGTGTTTTGTAACTTGCAAAGTATGAGCCGAGAAATAAGGTGAAAAAAACACGAGTGACCCCAGCCATCAGAAGAGGAGCGGGCGGAGTTAAAGCAAGCGAACGGTGATCATTGAGTTTTCCTATTCCTATTGTGTGCAGCAGTAATGCAAACAAACTTCAAATCTCAAAAACTGCTTGTAGCCTTGCACATTCGCATTTAAATAACGTATTTCAAATCATTAACAAAATCTGAGATGAACTATCACATGAATGTTTTCTATGACGCTCAAAATGCGTTTAAAAGCTTATGTTTCAGGTTGATCCACCTAACGCGCATGTGCAGTCTCATGCGAGCGCACTTTCTTCTATTTTTATAATAATAGTATGAATGAACCATCTTGTTATATCTAAAGTTTTAGTCAGACTCAGAAAGCACAGAAATTATCACAATTCCCAGCTAACAGAATTTTGTTATAAGAACGTTCTCTAAATATTCAGTGTTGGTTCTGGGAACGTAAAAAACATCCAGTTTTCTTGACGTTAGAGGAACGTTTTTGTAAGGTATAATGTTCCTTAAACATTCTTTCAGCTTAATTTTGATCTAAAATTCAACATTCTAGGAACGTTGATTTGTAACATTCCAAGAACATGAAAATGTTCAGTTTCCTTAATGTTAGTAGAATGTTATTTAAAGGTTTGTATGATGTTCCTGAAACATTCTTTCAATCATTCAAACACCTGCTGTGAACAAGCACTGAAAGAAAGAGAAATAAGAACACAAACTACAACTTTCTTCAGCCACAGCCTTAGATGAACTGAAGATAAAAGACATTAAATCTCTGAAGATCTGATTAAACAACTCCACAAACAGCATTACCAGCTTCACTTATTACTAACCAGACTGACTTTATTTCTGCCACACGTCTACAGAAGCTCTTATTGAGAATTAACAGAAGTTTAGATGTTTCGTTTGAGGTCACCATCATGGAGGTTGGTGGTTGCTTTAGTTGAGCTCTTGACCCTTGACTATTATAGAGTTGCTTCTTTATCAGCAATTGCAGATGTTTTCAGAAAAAGTGATAAAGACAGACAAACAATTGCATTAAAGTGGTTTAATCAACTGCTTTTTTTGTATTTTTTTTTTTTTTTTTACTTTCGGTATTGAAGTGTTATGTGAAAAGGAAATAATAAACTCAAAAATGTGATAAAAATCATTTTTAACATTTCAGTGATTTGTGTAATATTGTCCAAATCTACTTAGAAGTTAAAAACGACACACTTAGACATCAGCACTCATCATACAAACCTCAACAATGGTGACAATCAAAAAAAAAAAAAAAAAAAAAAATCAGCTGCATAATTTATTAATGTTGCAATGCATGCTGGGAACCATGAATGTGTTTTGTATGCTGGCATGAAGCAGGTCACCATTGTTGTGTTTCATATGCCAAATGTTGATGTCTGTGAGTGTATAAATGACACAAAACAATGTTTTAAACAAAAAGGTAACAATGACAGCATTGCAAGTTATATTTTTCACATTGTTTGGGTTTCATACAGCATTTAAATTTCTTAAGTCGCAATTACTGAAAAAAAAAAGTTGCTTAAACCACTTAAATGCAGTCATTTGCCTGTTATTAAAACAGACATGTTCATCGTCTTTATCAATGCAGAAATGTTTTCTGAAAACATGCGATTGCTGATAAAGAAGCAAGTCTATAATAGTGAAAGGTCAAGAGCTCAACTAAAGCAACCACCAACCTCCATGATGGTGACCTCAAACGAAACAGTTAGTTTGAGTTAATTCTCAATAAGAACTTCTGTAGACGTGTGGCAGAAATCAAGTCAGTCTGGTTAGTAATAAGTGAAGCTGGTAATGCTGTTTGTGGAGTTGTTTAATCAGATCTTCAGAGATTTAATGTCTTTTATCTTCAGTTCATCTAAGGCTGTGGCTGAAGAAAGTTGTAGTTTGTGTTCTTATTTCTCTTTCTTTCAGTGCTTGTTCACAGCAGGTGTTTGAATGATTGAAAGAATGTTTCAGGAACATCATACTAACCTTTAAATAACATTCTACTAACATTAAGGAAACTGGACATTTTATGTTCTTGGAATGTTACAAATCAACGTTCCTAGAATATTGAATTTTAGATCAAAATTAAGTTGAAAGAACTTTTGAGGAACATTATACCTTATAAAAACGTTCCTCTAACGTCAAGAAAACTGGACATTCCCAGAACCAACACTGAATATTTAGAGAACGTTCTTATAACAAAATTCTGTTAGCTGGGTTAATGCTAACGTCAGCGGCCATGTCACTGAACAAGCAATCGTTATTATAGTTCAAAAGGGCAAACAGTCAAAGTTATTTTATTATGTGAGTGGACTCGAGATACAACAAAATGCAAAACTGCAAAGTCGCATTTGTCATCTTGACAGCAAGTGGACTTTTAAAGCTGGAATAATGAGTGGATTAAGCATTTCAATCAGCAAGAGAGGAATAACATGGATGAACTTTCTTGGCAAGGAGGATTGTGCATCACAGTCAGGTACAAGGGAAGGGAGAAGGCTACTAACATTAGGTAAGACAAAACGTTTTATTTTCGCAACTTGTTTATTGACTTATTAATAGCAATTTGCTGTGGAATAGACCTATGTGCCGATCGGGTCCAGTCGGGTCTGTGTCTTCCCGGCCAGGTTCGGGTCCAGCCTTCAAATAATAGATGGGTCCACGTTGGTTCTGGGTAGTACATTTATGGCATTTCTCGGTTCTGCACGGGTCCGGGTCCAACTTTCAAAATAATAGTCGGGCCCGGGTCGGTTCCGTGTAGCATATTTACGGGTCTCTTCGGGTTCGGGCATGAATTTTTGGACCCGTGAAGACCTCTAATACAGAGTTCACTAAGCTAGTCGAATCCAAAACAGTATCAAAAGCCCTTGCATTCTTACTATCCTCAATTAAAGTTTGGATGCGTGTCTCTAATTTTGAGATTCTCTCTGTCAGCCTGACTATCTCCCTGCATTTATCACATTCTCACCGCTGACAGAGAGAGAGCTATACTATGCATGTGACAGGCAGTGCAAGTAACAACAAAAGGAGAGGATGACATGACTCACCGTGTTTGTAGAGTGATCCGACTTACCACAGTTGTTTGATGGACTCGAGTCGTCGAAAAAGGAGCGCGTGAGAGAAAAATATGGTTCGTGGCCCAGATGACAAGCTAGCGAAATGCTAACGCACTGTGATAGTGATTTGGATTAAAAGATTAACCGCTAGCGACGTCAGATTAATGTGATAGGCAATATCAGATATAAAATAGACAAGTAATTATAATAAACAGATTCAAAACAAAACTCTATGGAGCTACAGACGCAAACTATTCAGTAGCGAGGCAGAGAGGAGCAGACTGGAGCAATCGATCACAACACACACACACAAACACACACACACACTCACTGTAACTCACTGTAACTCACCATTATATTTTTCTTCTTCTTTCTCTTGTCTGATGTTGAGGTTCTTCCTAATAACCCAAAACAAAATGAATCGATCAGTAAGAGAAAAACAAACTAGATCAATCTGGAGATGAACAGCAGCATCTGAGACAGAAACTCATTGAGTCAGTGAGATTTTACTGCTGCTGACAGTCAGAAGATTCAAGCAGCTCAGAGACACTACAATAACTAATTATTAATAAATGATCAAACCTTGTTTTTTGTGTTTTAATTTACACATAGTCAGAGTGAATCCACTAATCAGCAGCAGAATCACACACACACAAATAATGATGATCATGGAGGAATCTGAAAATAAAACACATATTGGTAATTAATCTTCAGACATTAGGAAACAAATTTGACACTACTGCTTGATCGAATTAAACTAAATTATGGGAAAATTGAGCACATTTTATTCCCTCTTTCTGCAAACTTACACGTAATCTATGTTCTACTTCATCTGTCTGTAGGTTTCCTGAATAAAAACTATTAATTTTTCACAGTCAAATTAACCTGAGACTTTGAACCTTCAGCTCATTTCTGTGGTTTTGATGTTAAATGACGACACCCTGTTCACCACAAACACTGAACACCCCCTGCATTCATGAGCAATGAGAAGTTCATGAGCACTAAAGAAATTAAATGGAATTTTTAAATATGAGATTACCAGGAATCACAAAAACACACAAAACTGGGAAGTTTGCAGAAAATAGTACATGTTTGAAATAAGGTTCCATGTGCAGTAGAACAGCAGTAATTTTATCTAGTGAGGAAAAATTATGTTTATACTTGTTATGCAAAATAATAAAAGTTTCACTGCATCAAATTTAAAAGCAACAAAAGCAATATATTAAAGTCACCAAGAATAACTTTAAAACAACCCTCTCGCTGTCACCCTGAGTGATTGTTTGATTGTTCATATTTGACAATAGAAATAAAGTAAACTTTCTTACTCTTATCCTTGATGATGTTCATTTTAGTGAAGATGTGAGATTCTCCTCCTTCTGCTTCACAACATTTAACACACATGATTCTGAATATACTGAATTTACTACAATGAAATCATCTGAATTCACTCACTGATGAGGTTGAGCTGAATTTTGGTGGTCAGGGAGATGAAAGTCAAACGTGTGTCTCTGGTTTCTGCTCCACACCAGTAAACTCCAGCATCTCTCACGCTCACATTACTGATGCTCACTGTAAAAACTTTCACATTTCTCTCAGATGAACAATTCATTTCTGTCACTGTAGATGTGCTGATGTTTTGACAGATGTGATTATCATCCTCTTTGCAGAAATGAACTTTATGTTCCTCTGGGATCTGACAGGTGATGTTGACTTCTTCACCAAGACGAGTAGATTTAGTCTCTGTCTTTGGATAGTTTGCATCTATAAAATAAAACAATGAAATAAAAATAAGATCCGATACGTCAAACATGCCAGATAAAGTATATCGTGTTCCTCACCGTCTGTGACGAGCAGCTGAAGTTCAGTGAAGCTCTCAGTATAGTGAGACACATTCACTCCACACCTGTATGTTCCTGCATCTGCAGCTTTCAGCTCTCTAAAAAACACCATCAAGACTCCTGCTCTGGTGTCGTCATATAAAGAAACATCTCCATTCTCCATCCATTCATCCTGACCTCCTGGATTCTTCCTCTCTGAACATCCATCGGATTCTTTACAGATGTATTTTGGCTTGGTTTTGTATTGAGGATGTTCACACTTGATCATCATACGACCTCCTGAGTATCCGCTTACTCTAGACTTGCCCGCTTTATACTTATCAATAACATGCAGATAAACTGTATTACTAATAAAGTAACTGTATGATTGTTCTCTGATCCAAACTCCACATAAATAAACTCCTCCATCATCTGGTGTCACAGTAGTAATTCTCACAGTCAGTTGTTGATCTCTTCTATCAGATATACTGAACCTCTTGTTCTTACTCCATGTGCTGTTTAAAATCTCATTAATAGAGTCTTTTCCTTCTTTGAAGATTATCTTGTCATCATTAATATGATTCTGTGAATATTCACATTTGAAGATGGCAGCACTTCCATTCTTCACCTCCTCTCTCTTTGCCTTGTTACAGCATGAATCTGTCATTTACACATAATAGAACATATTATATAATGATATTTTGTGTAGTAGTTTTGAGGTGCTGGGCAGCACTACGTTTAACTTTTCCAGCATTTATAAATCTAGATTAATTGATTTTACATCTCCAAATATGTTATTAGCATTTCAAGCTTTATAAATTAGCATCAGTTAATGTATGTTTATTATATATATATATATATATATATATATATATATATATATATATATATATATATATATATTTAATTGTGGCAATTAATTAATCTAATTAATCACAAATGTATCGTACATCAAATTTGGCTGAGAAATTATCCCCAAAAGACCATTTGAAGTCATTATTGTGTAAAGCATCAAGTAGACATTAAAAAAGTAGATTCAGAAAGAAATGTATTTGATTCAACAGAATCACGAGTTTGAGTTAATGATGACTTAATTTTAATTTTGGGGTGAACTATATCTTGATTTTATTATTATTATTATTATTATTATTATTTATCAATATGGACATATGAAATTGAAAGTAAAAATATGGTCAACTAATGTTTTATGAATTATTTTCTTGGAGAAGTTAATTTACTGAAGGCTACCAAGAAAGCTAGGGTACTAAGTTTATTAAATTAATTCACAATATGTGCACATTTATTATTAATGTGGGGGGCGACACGTCATGCAGGCACAATAGCTCTGTTTGACAGATGTAATCTATCACTTTTATTTCGTTTTTCCTTTTTTATTCAAAATATTCACAAACTTGTTAACTATAGCCTATCATGAACTATATAGGCGCTAAAGCACCCACGGAAAAACATGAGAAATTCTCCATTAATTTTAACCAATAAAAAAACGACTGCAGCTTTCAGAAGTGACGTTCTTTTCATTTTTATAGTTCACTTGAGGCAGTTACTGTGTATGGCATTTTTTAACGATGCATGTAGAGTGTGCATCAATGTAATGTGCAGGGCGAATTTTATATCTTTATGGACATTCTAACTGCATTCTATAGGCTATATCACGCAGTGAGATGTTGCCCTGCATTATATTCATCATCAGTCAACTGTATAAAATGTCAGATAAGGGTGGGGTAAGTGCATTAAATGCGTTAAAAATTTTAACGCTTTATTTTTTTTCCGCATTAAACTCCCAGCCCTACTATATATATATATATATATATATATATATATATATATATATATATATATTGGGTGGAAACCCATAATATGGTCACCCTAGATTAACATTACAATTGATATTTTACTGTAAATAGTGCTAAACAGTCTATTCATTAAATTTTACTTTTTAATTTTTAAATTTTTGTATTTCGTATGTCAAAATTACTCACCAACTTTCACATTCAAATGCATTTTAATATCCTCTGAACCTGAAAGCCCAATCCGGTATCTTCCAGAGTCCTGTAGGTTCAGTTCTCTGATGAAAAGCATGACGTGTCTGTTTGTGTTGATGTACAGAGTGAATCTTCCATTATTAATCCATTTATCTTTTCTATTATTCTCTATTATTTTATCCAACCGTCCCTGGCTGTTTTGTTTTTGCAGATATTGATTGTTACTGGATGAAGACTTTCCAGAATCAACAAGAAGACTTCCTCCAGAATATCCAGTGACTCTAAAGCATCTCACTGCACCTGTCAATCAGATTGATACTGTGATCAGAAACCTCATGAACAGAAAACAGCATCATTAATGCAGTGATGAAAGAGAAAAGCTCTGACCTGAGATCAGGTAGAAAGTGAAAAAGATGAGGAGGATCTTCATTGTGAGTTGAGTTCAGTCTTCTTTATGCTGAATGTTCTCTGTGTGAATCTCTCTGTCTCTACATCTGTCTGGTTTAGTTACTTCCTCTTTATTCAGCTCTTTGTCAGTAATGAGCAGCTTTACTGGCCCCTCCCACCATCAGCACTGACTGAATATTACATTAATCACACTGAAAGAGCGCCACCTAGAGGAGGATACAGTGTCTGATACTGAGAGATCAAATAGGTTTCATCTTCTCTATATAAGGACAAATGACACTGAGCTGCATTAAGTAAATATTCCACTAGAGGGCGACAGTAAAATGTATATGTAAGTTCACTGAGGGCCCTGCAGCTCGTACAAGGTGACTTCAAGAATAAAAGTTGTTAAACTAATTAAAAGATTTAAAAAGACTTAACATATTGAAAATGCTAAAAACAAGATATAGAGCAAATTCTGTATCTGATTGGTGCTTCTGTCTCTTTAACAGGCAGTGTTGGATTCAGCACCACGGACAGCAGCTGTCAATCAAACTTCAGCATCACTGATGACAGTTTAACAACACAAACTGAACAAAGAGTGAAATCCTGAGACTTGAGTTCATCTGCTTCCTTTATCTTTGACTGGTAATAAAATAAAATAAAAAAAAATCTGCATGAATCATGGCTTCATGTATTAGGTATATATTAGTCAAAATTTCATTCCTCCAGATTGACTCTTTCATTATAAACTCAGAGTAGGCATGCAAATCAGTGTCATTTATAATTCATTAAATCAGAACAGAAGAATAAGAAATAAGCATCTACTCTATCAACTATAATCCCACCTAACAAAAATATGTGACTGTTACATAACTGCAACGTAATTTGTTGACCAAACTTTCGTCGTGGTGACATAAACCGGAAAAATGTAATTCCTGGATCCGTTGCCACAACGTAACCTGGTGATGTTGCTAGTTAGTAACTGTGGAGTTGTGGCAATGTCATGAATCAATAGTTCTGTGTTGGTAATTATATTTGTTGGTAAGTCATATTTGTTGGTAATTTTTATATTCATTTATTTTTCTATGGGGTTTAACCTAATGTACTCATTTGCCCAAACTCATTTAAAGGCTATTTCAACAGCAGTGAATGATGAATGCAGACTCAAAATGAATTAAATTCATTTATTTACAAAAACACACAAAAAAGAACAATAAAATACATCCAAATTATAAATAAAAACATAGGATATAGCCTACAGCAAAACATGAATGAAAGCATTTAAGACATTCTCAGCATCATTATAAACATATGCTATAACCTGCACAAAGATCATTTCAGTAAAAAAGGCATTAACTCGTATTTGCCACTAGAGGGAGGCAGAGGTTTCAACAAGACAACCCCGATAACAACTCAGCTGCTTGTATCTTTCTAGTAATGACCGAATAGCTTAATGACTGATTAAAAGTCAAGAGTAAACTGCCCAAATAGAGGAAACACATCAACATCTAAACCTCTGTTAATTCTCAAAAAGAACTGTAGATGAATGACAGAAATAAAGTCAGTCTAGTTTGTAATAAGAGAGATTTAATGTCTTTTCAGTTGATTTCGTCTAAGGCTGTGGCTGAAGTCAGTTGTAGTTCTTGTGTTTCTCTTTCCTTCAGTGATTCTACTCGTTATCAGGTGTCTTCAACAATCAAGCAATCATCACTTAATTAACCACTTAAGTAGGGCTGCACAATTAATCGAATTTCTAATCGTGAATACAATTACTACCTTGTCAATCAATGGCCCCAGCAAAGTGTACTTAACTTTTCACGCGTACAGTGCGCATGACGCGAATTTCACAGTACATCAGAGGAGTATGCGCTAACTGTACTTTTTATTTGTACGCATTTATTTGCAGTAATTAGTTCATCCACAAGGTGGCAAACGTGCCCTGGGGCAAAGTTGCAGTGGAAACAACAAACTTTCAGCTTTCAAATTCTGTCAATTTTATCACAAAATACAAACATTTTGGCACTGTTTAATGTGGCCTGACAAATCACTCAATCAGCATTTCAACCTTGGAAAAAGCTTGTATAAGACACTTAAAAACAATAATGTCATGTAACGTCAAATTTACCTCAGAAAAGCCATTCAGTGCTCATAAACTCATTAGTCAGCTAGAAAAATAGAAAATGACATTTTGCTAAATATATGCACTATATCACATGATCCTGATATTTTTACTTAACATGTTGTCTACATGAGAAAGAATGGAAGGAGCTAAAATGAAATTCAACACCACCCATATAACTGCATGTGAAGAGCTGCCTTTCACCAAATTTACCTCTCAGATATTACTAATAAGAGAAATAGATTGTGTGTGCAAGACATATGACAACATTTATAGATGCATTAGGAGGAGGCCAAACTATACTCATTTGCCAAGTGATACTGACATTATTGTGGTCTGTGACACTGGTTCAGATTCTGTGTAAAGAACAATTCTTTGTGAATGTTTGCAAGTTGGAAAAGCAATTCAGTTCCTACTTTAAGTGAATCTTAGTTCCCAGAACATCCACAAGATGGATGAAAATGCTGATGCTGTAAAAGGAGGGCAGACGTGACAACACATGACAAAATTAAAACGTTTATTCTTTTGTGACACTTAATTAAAAGTCATTCTTACGCTTCGTGATGTGCACTTTAAGTCTTCTTTAGACATACAATAGGTTTGTGTGAGAAACAAGTCTAAATTTAACTGATTACTCAGAAAATCTTCTTCTCTCCGATCTGTCAGTTCAAGACTAGTCTCGCATAGCTAGACCTTCAGACTGATGGCAGAAGGTCTGGACTCTATCGCAGCTTTCATTGGCCAAGGACCGCCCAAGAGGACGTTTGACTGACATGTAACACAACCAATCACAGTTCGTTTTGTTCCACGTCATGTTTAGGGGCGTGAAAATGTAAAGTCGATGTCCCTACAATAACAGACAGGCATGCATCTAATAAATTATTCATTAAAGAGTGTTGTGCAAGTTTATTGAAACAGTGGAGCCGCAAACTTCACATACTTTTAAAAATCCAGCGTTTAGTTGATCCTGGTAAGGACTCATTGTCACAGTTGTAAACATGACAGTGTTCTTTTTCCACAATGGGGTTTGGCGTCACGGCATTTGTTTCCAGGTGGACCATTAAAAAACCGACACACACGTCTCCCGGTTATCCTGTAGAATTCAACCAACCAGATAACGACTTCGAAACTCCTGAAGTGTTTCCAGTTAAAGGTGGGTTATGTATTTTTTCAACAACACTGTTTGGAAGTTAGTCGGGCCGACACCAACAACAAACGTCTAACCAATCAGCATTAGGGGGCGTATGACGGTCGAGGAGAGAGAACAAGCAAGAGGGAGATTTGGAAAAAAAAATAAAAATGCAGAAAGAGAGATGATGAGACACAATACAAAAGAGCTCAAAAGAATATCACTGGAATTAAGGGTTATGACTGGGCAAGCGCTTTAGGATCCGCGTTAATATTAGAAAAGCTTTCCAGTGCTGGAGAGAGCTAAGTGAGAAGGCCTGAAAACAGACAAGGAGGCTGCTTTGATTCCTTCTCATGTGAGTAACACTGGGTTTGGGTGGTTAGGATTGAAGGGACAGACACATAGGCAGAGATGCAAATGCGGCTCAGGGTTTATTCACATGCTCTTTTCTCCTGAGTGTGTTTGTCCTATCATCACAGATGAACACCAATACAAAATAAGGTAAAATATACCAGCAGTGCAGAATTAAAGGGGGCTGAACAGATGGACTTTTAACATTTAAAAAGTAAGTACAATTTTTATTATGCACACTTATGACTGCAGTTGGTTATTAGCAAATATAGTTTTGAGATTTCAGTTCCCTCTAGCAGGTAATTTTAGATGACCTGACTAAAACCATTTAGAGCAGAATAGATGAAATGTATTGTGAATAGCTGGGATATATTCTAAATAATATTATTGTTTTCATATATTAAACAAATTTACTTTTTAGAGAGTGGAAAGTATGTTTCCACCATTGGCAAAATAAACATTTCTTTTTTCAACATATTTAGGCGGCTGACAGGTTTTGGTTTCACCCACAGAAGATAAACTGAGCAAAAGAAAACCACAAAGTGAAGAGCATGTCTGTTTTAACACTCTTACCACAGTATCAAATAACCCTGTGAACACAAAGACCTGAGACACTTACTGTACAAGCAAGTTACTTTATCCTAGTAAAACTGGGTTAAAAAGCATTTCCAATTCAGAAAGGCAAACTAGCATATGACTCTCACTATTATACCATGATATATTGAATTTAACCAGAGAGATAATGACGAAAAATCTTGCAAATAAATACAAAGTATATTTTGGAGATGTTGCTTGGGAATTGACACAAATGCACTAATAATACAAATGTATGACATTTAAAGGATTACAACAGACATTCTGTGTCATTGTCAACACACACACACACACACACACACACAGGTTTGTTTTGCTATCTTAGTGAGGATATTCCATTGGCGTAATGTTTTTTTGTACAAACTGTACATTCTCTCCCTCTACACTACCCCGACCCCTAAACCTACCCATCACAGAAAACATTCTGCATTTTTACATTTTTTAATAAGATGTTTAGTTTAGTATGTTTTTAAAGCTATTTTAAATATGAGGACTCATGAAATGTCCTCATATTTCATGTTTGTGTCGTAATACCAGTGTAATACCCATGTCATTATACAAATGTGTGTCCTCATAAATTACAAAAACAAGCACACACACACACACACACACACACACACACACACAGTGATATAGAATTAGTGAATGATCAGCTCTTAGTCTTTATTGTCTTCTGCTCTCAATGGATGTTGATCTTCTGTCTCTCTCTGTTCAGTCTCATGTGTCTCACTGTGGGTTTCCTGAGTAAGTCTGTTTAATTAAACTGAACTGAGACCCTGAACCTTCACCAGTTTTCTGTGGCTTTGAGCTGGACGGAAAAAACAGCCTGTTCATCACACCAACACAAACAACACCTCCAGCATAATTGTTAATTAATTTAAAAAAAATGCAAGCTAGTACTGTTTTGACTTGATTGTTGGCGGTTTATATGTGAGTATTTCACTCATTCCTGAAGGTAATACAAAATACAATTCATTAAATGATTATTCAGATTTCAAACTCAGACATTCTCCTTTGCAGAAAGTACAAACCTTTCTCACTGTCTTTCAGTATAATAATCAGATCATTATGTTTTTATGCTGTATTTCTGGGAATGTTGATTTCATCAGGGTGAAAACTAGATTTAGTCAATGGCATGACAATGTTTATATTTATAACGAAAGCATAAATAATAATCAACAGCTTTGGGCAATAGACAAGAAATAATAGCAAAAATGATGTTTATTTTTCATTGAATAAAAATATATGATTTTATTATAAATCTCTTGCATCAGAAAAATGATGCCAGTACCAACAAGAACAAGAATGAACTAAGAAAACAACATTAGCAAACTTGAAAGCACAAATAACAGTAATTTAAAAGCTTTAAGAGCTGCTGTTATTAACTAGACGTGTCTCTGCATTCAGAGTGGAAACTTTACAGTATATAAGTGTCACTCAGTGGTTTTATTTCCTGTCTTCATCACGCACCCTCAGATAAACTGAGATGACAAACTCTTTATACACACCAGTAAACCTCTGACACACCTGCTATTTTAAACATGTGAAAGAATCAACATGAGCAGCAGTGGAAACTTTAAAGTGTCTCATGATTCAACAGACTGAACTGAACAAACCAAACATCTGTTTAACACTAAATTAAGTACATTTTCATCAATAAACTCTGTGAGCATAAGCATGAATATATATACGTTATATATATATATATATGTTTTGCTTAAGCGTTATCTGACATTATCAAGATTATTTTTTTCTGACACAGTTTAACTCGACTTGACATATTTTATTACTATTTTTTTTTAAATATAATGAATAAACTGTAATAATGAATGAATGATTTTTTTTTTTTTTTTTGAATGCATACAGGTATAATGTGTGCTAGTGTACTGTAAGTTAGTTGAGTCTCATGCGGTGACTGACCGTGGCGTAATCAGAGTGAATCTGGTCCTTACTGAAGGAGACTGTAGCGTCACTGAGAGACTCTTCATGCTTCTGGAAACTGACAGACGCACAGCAGGAGCCTATCAGAGGGGATTGTGGGTAGTTCACGTCTGCTGTCTGCACATGATGACTGAACATGGAGAAAACAGAGAGAAAACGTAGATTAAAAAGACAAAACACAAGTCAAGTCATCTTCATTTATATAGCGCTTTTCACAATACATATTGTTTCAAAGCAGCTTCACAGTGACAATAGGAAAATTCTTATCGAGCTAATGTTGTTTTTTGATTGAATCACTTCCGTTGTAAAAATTTTAATTATTACTTTTGGGGCCGCTTAAATGACACCTTTCTTACTGAAAACCGAATACCTTTAATGCGTTCTTGCCGTTCATTTACGTGTTTAGTCTATAGGTTTGCGTGTTTGAGTGTGTATGTGCGCAGAAGCTTGGTCTTTTTTAAAAAAGTGATATTTGCCAAATTACTTTACTGGTCCACATAATACAGAGAAAAATTAGTTGTGTCTGCGGATCTATGCGAACTGGAATCATTTTGATAAAGTTTTATCTATACATAGGGAAAGGAAAGGAAAATGGGCCTTCGCAGGGGATAGTTTAGTTGAAACGTCAGGGCTGCTGTCACTTTAAGAACGAACGCACAGACTGGATATACTTACGGTTACATTAACTTAAGACATGACCGACCGTGTTTTCACCTGCAATTAATCAGAATGTTATTTTTTATTACTTGACCTGCCCATCTGTGGATTATCTGCAGCGCCCGTGGATATAACTGCGATCTGCGTATCACTAGACAGCGCACGTCATGCTTTAGCCAGCAAGTCAATTCACAAGTTCTAGCCATTTGCGTTAATCTTCTGTCCTATAATGACATTCAGTGAATAATATCTGATAGTATATTTTACTACATAATTTACCTTAAAGGGTTAGTTCACCCAAAAATGAAAATAATGTCATTTATTACAACCCCCATGCAGTTCCACACCTGTTAGACCTTCATTCATCTTCAGAACACAAATTAAGATATTTTTGTTGAAATCTGATGACTCAGTAAGGCCTCCATAGCCAGCAATGACATTTCCTCTCTCAAGATCCATTAATGCACTAAAAACATATTTAAATCAGTTCATGTGAGTACAGTGGTTCAATATTAATATTATAAAGCAACGAGAATATTTTTGGTGCGCCAAAAAAATGAAATAATGACTTATTTAGTGATGGCCGATTTCAAAACACTGCTTCAGGAAGCTTCGGAGCGTTATGAATCAGCGTATCGAATCATGATTCGGATCGCGTGTCAAACTGCCAAACTGCTGAAATCACGTGACTTTGGCGCTCCAATCCGCTGATTCGACACGCTGATTCATAATGCTCTGAAGCTTCCTGAAGCAGTGTTTTGAAATCGGCCATCACTAAATAAGTCATTATTTTGTTTTTTTGGTGCACCAAAAATATTCTCGTTGCTTTATAATATTAATATTGAACCACTGTACTCACATGAACTGATTTAAATATGTTTTTAGTGCATTAATGGATCTTGAGAGAGGAAATGTCATTGCTGACTATGGAGGCCTTACTGAGTCATCCTCTGAAGGGAGGGTGAGATCTTATGCTTTCAAAGCTAGCTCACTATTGCTAGCCCCTTCGAAAATGACCTACCCTACCTTTAAGCTTGGTGATGAAAGTTATTGTATGCGATAATAAAATAATATATTTGAATGTATTTTAAGTATTTTAAATACAAAATACTTTCTCTCAAAGTATTTAATTACAAATTACATTTTAATTATTTCTTTGTTAAGGAAAATACAAATTCCAAAATACTCAAAAGTAATTAAATACGTATTTTAAATACATTTAATTAAAATACTGCCCATCTCTGGTTCTAGTAAGAACTTCAGCTGCTGCGTTTTGGACCAGCTGTAGTTTGTTTAACAGGCGAGCAGAACAACCACCCAGTAGAGCGTTACAGTAATCTGCCTTGAGGTCATGAACGCATGAACTAACTGTTCTGCATTTTTCATTGAGAGCATATGTCGTAGTTTAGATATATTTTTAAGATGGAAGAATGTGGTTTTACAGTTGCTAGAAACATGGCTTTCAAATGAAAGATTTTGGAAGAATGAAGTTTTTGGTCCAGTGATTAGATGACATGACTCACCGTGTTTGTAGAGTGATCCGACTCACCACAGTTGTTTGATGGACTCGAGTCGTCGAAAAAGGAGCGCGTGAGAGAAAAATATGGTTCGTGGCCCAGATGACAAGCTAGCGAAATGCTAACATGCTGTCATAGCGATTTGGATTAAAAGATTAACCGCTAGCGACGTCAGATTAATGTGATAGGCAATATCAGGTATAAAATAGACAAGTAATTATAATAAACAGATTCAAAACAAAACTCTATAGAGCTACAGACGCAAACTATTCAGTAGCGATGCAGAGAGGAGCAGACTGGAGCAATGGATCACAACACACACACACACACACACACACACACACACACACATTCAAACACACACACACACACACACACTTACACTGTAAATCACTGTAACTCACCATTATATTTTTCTCTCTCTTTCTCTTGTCTGATGTTGAGGTTCTTCCTAATAACCCAAAACAAAATGAATCGATCAGTAAGAGAAAAACAAACTAGATCAATCTGGAGATGAACAGCAGCATCTGAGACAGAAACTCATTGAGTCAGTGACATTTTACTGCTGCTGACAGTCAGAAGATTCAAGCAGCTCAGAGACACTACAATAACTAATTATTAATAAATGATCAAACCTTGTCTTTTGTGTGTTAATTTACACACAGTCAGAGTGAATCCACTAATCAGCAGCAGAATCACACACACACAAATAATGATGATCATGAAGAAATCTGAAAATAAAACACATATTGGTAATTAATCTTCAGACATTAGGAAACAGATTTGACACTACTGCTTGATCGAATTAAACTAAATTATGGGAAAATTGAGCACATTTTATTCCCTCTTTCTGCAAACTTACATGTAATCTCTGTTCTACTTCATCTGTCTGTAGGTATCCTGAATAAAAACTATTAATTTTTCACAGTCAAATTAACCTGAGACTCTGAACCTTCAGCTCATTTCTGTGGTTTTGATGTTAAATGACGACACCCTGTTCACCACAAACACTGAACACCCCCTGCATTCATGAGCAATGAGAAGTTCATGAGCAATAAAGAAATTAAATGGAATTTTTAAATATGAGGAATTACGAAAACACACAAAACTGGGAAGTTTGGAGAAAATAGTACATGTTTGAAATAAGGTTCCATGTGCAGTAGAACAGCAGTAATTTTATCTAGTGAGGAAAAATTATATTTATACTTGTTATGCAAAATAATAAAAGTTTCACTGCATCAAATTTAAAAGCAACAAAAGCCATATATTAAAGTAACCAAGAATGACTTCAAAACAACCCTCTCGCTGTCACCCTGAGTGATTGTTTGATTGTTCATATTTGACAATAGAAATAAAGTAAACTTTCTTACTCTCATCCTTGATGATGTTCATTTTAGTGAAGATGTGAGATTCTCCTCCTTCTGCTTCAATTGTCACTACTGGAGCCACTGCAAACAAACAAACACAGACATTTAACACACATGATTCTGAATATACTGTATTTACTACAATGAAATCATCTGAATTCACTCACTGATGAGGTTGATCTGAATTTTGGTGGTCAGGGAGATGAAAGTCAAATGTGTGTCTCTGGTTTCTGCTCCACACCAGTAAACTCCAGCATCTCTCACGCTCACATCACTGATGCTCACTGTAAAAACTCTCTCTTCATTTCTCTCAGATGAAGGACTCATTTCTGTCGCTTTAGATGAGCAGATGTGATTATCATCCTCTTTGCAGAAATGAACTTTATGTTCCTCTGGGATCTGACAGGTGATGTTGACTTCTTCACCAAGACGAGCAGATTTAGTCTCTGTCTTTGGATATTTTGCATCTATAAAATAAAACAATTAAATTAAAAATCAGATCCGATAAGTCAAACATGCCAGATAAAGTATATCGTGTTCCTCACCGTCTGTGACGAGCAGCTGAAGTTCAGTGAAGCTCTCAGTATAGTGAGACACATTCACTCCACACCTGTATGTTCCTGCATCTGCAGCTTTCAGCTCTCTAAAAAACACCATCAAGACTCCTGCTCTGGTGTCGTCATATAAAGAAACATCTCCATTCTCCATCCATTCATCCTGACCTCCTGGATTCTTCCTCTCTGAACATCCATCTGATTCTTTACAGATGTATTTTGGCTTGGTTTTGTATTGAGGATGTTCACACTTGATCATCATACGACCTCCTGAGTATCCGCTCACTCTAGACTTGCCCGCTTTATACTTATCAATAACATGCAGATAAACTGTATTACTAATAAAGTAACTGTATGATTGTTCTTTGATCCAAACGCCACATAAATAAACTCCTCCATCTTCTGGTGTCACAGCAGTAATTCTCACAGTCATAAATTGTTGATCTCTTCTATCAGACATACTGAACCTCTTGTTCTTACTCCATGTTCTGTTTAAAATCTCATTAATAGAGTATTTTCCTTCTTTGAAGATTATCTTGTCATCATTAATATGATTCTGTGAATATTCACATTTGAAGATGGCAGCACTTCCATTCTTCACCTCCTCTCTCTTTGCCTTACAGCATGAATCTGTCATTTACACATAATAGAACATATTATATAATGATATTTTGTGTAGTAGTTTTGAGGTGCTGGGCAGCACTACGTTTAACTTTTCCAGCATTTATAAATCTAGATGAACTGATTTTACATCTCCAAATATGTTATTAGCATTTCAAGCTTTATAAATTAGCATCAGTTAATGTATGTTTATTATGTGTGTATATATATATATATATATATATATATATATTTCAGGGCTGGGACGAAATTAAAATTGTGGCAGTTAATTAATCTAATTAATCACAAATGTATCGTACATCAAATTTGGCTGAGAAATTATCCCCAAAAGATCATTTGAAGTCATTATTGTGTAAAGCATCAAGTAGACATTAAAAAAGTAGATTCAGAAAGAAATGTATTTGATTCAACAGAATCACGAGGTTGATAAATAATGACTGAATTTTAATTTTGGGGTGAACTATATCTTGATTTTATTATTATTATTATTATTATTATTATTTATCAATATGGAAATATGAAATTGAAAGTAAAAATATGGTCAACTAATGTTTTATGGATTATTTTCTTAGAGAAGTTAATTTACTGAAGGCTACCAAGAAAGCTAGGGTACTAAGTTTATTAAATTAATTCACAATATGTGCACATTTATTATTAATGTGGGGGGCGACACGTCATGCAGGCACAATAGCTCTGTTTGACAGATGTAACCTATCACTTTTATTTCGTTTTCCCTTTTTTATTCAAAATATTCACAAACTTGTTAACTATAGCCTATCATGAACTATATAGGCGCTAAAGCACCCACGGAAAAACATGAGAAATTCTCCATTAATTTTAACCAATAAAAAAACGACTGCAGCTTTCAGAAGTGACGTTCTTTTCATTTTTATAGTTCACTTGAGGCAGTTACTGTGTATGGCATTTTTAACGATGCATGTAGAGTGTGCATCAATGTGTAATGTGCAGGGCTTAATTTTATATCTTTATGGGCGTTCTAACTGCATTCTATAGGCTATATCACGCAGTGAGATGTTGCCCTGCATTATATTCATCATCAGTCAACTGTATAAAATGTCAGATAAGGGTGGGGTAAGTGCATTAAATGCGTTAAAAATTTTAACGCTTTATTTTTTCCGCATTAAACTCCCAGCCCTACTATATATATACACACACACACACACATATATATATATATATATATATATATATATATATATATATATATATATATATATTGGGTGAAACCCATAATATGGTCACCCAAGATTAACATTATAATTGATATTTTACTGTAAATAGTGCTGAATAGTCTATTCATTAAATAGTATATTCTGCCCCATTTGTATTTCATATGTCAAAATTACTCACCAACTTTCACATTCAAATGTATTTCAATATCCTCTGAACCTGAAAGCCCAATCCGGTATGTTCCAGAGTCCTGTAGGTTCAGTTCTCTGATGAAAAGCATGACGTGTCTGTTTGTGTTGATGTACAGAGTGAATCTTCCATTATTAATCCATTTATCTTTTCTATTATTCTCTATTATTTTATCCCACCCTCCCTGGCTGTTTTGTTTTTGCAGATATTGATTGTTATTGGGTGAAAACCTTCCAGAATCAACAAGAAGACTTCCTCCAGAATATCCAGTGACTCTAAAGCATCTCACTGCACCTGTCAATCAGATTGATACTGTGATCAGAAACCTCATGAACAGAAAACAGCATCATTACTGCAGTGATGAAAGAGAAAAGCTCTGACCTGAGATCAGGTAGAAAGTGAAGAAGATGAGGAGGATCTTCATTGTGAGTTGAGTTCAGTCTTCTTTATGCTGAATGTTCTCTGTGTGAATCTCTCTGTCTCTACATCTGTCTGCTTTAGTTACTTCCTCTTTATTCAGCTCTTTATCAGTAATGAGCAGCTTTACTGGCCCCTCCCACCATCAGCACTGACTGAATATTACATTAATCACACTGAAAGAGCGCCACCTAGTGGAGGATACAGTGTCTGATACTGAGAAATCAAATAGGTTTCATCTTCTCTATATAAGGACAAATGACACTGAAGATAATTGATCATCATTGTTTAAATCTTCCACTAGAGGGCGACAGTATAATTTACATGTAAGGTGTCTATTGTCACGTTTTGAGTTGTGTTCATGTTTAGTGTCTGTTTTTGATCTGTTCATTGTTTGAGTCTAGTTTGGTTTTCTTGCTCTGTGAATTAGTTCTGTCATTGGCCTGTTTGTTACTATAGTTTCTGATTTGATTAGAGTTTGAGTTCATCTGTGTCTTGTTAATTAGCCTCGTTAGACCACAGTCCGGTGAAGGCTCCAGCCCCTGACTATCGTCCAGATAAATACATTATGCCTATAAAAATATCATACATTATGTTGTTTACAATACAACTGTTATTTGAACTTCCATATATTATTCCATATATTGTGCTGTAAGAAGGCGATGTTAAGATCTGAACATCTCATTCTGTCTACAGTGTTTCTGGTCTTTCACTCCTCAGATCATCAGAGGTTCATCAGCTGAAGTCTGAGTCTGATTGCTGCTTCTGTCTCTTTAACAGGCAGTGTTGGATTCAGCACCATGGACAGCAGCTGTCAATCAAACTTCAGCATCACTGATGACAGTTTAACAACACAAACTGAACAAAGAGTGAAATGCTGAGACTTGACTTCATCTGCTTCATCTTCAACTTTGGTTTTAAAACGGGTGTGCATCATACGTTCTGAAAAGTGAAGCTGCGGGCTCTTTGATCGCCCCCTGGTGGCTGGATGCGGTACAGATCATGAACCTCGCCCTCTCCATGCAAACGAACGGGAATGAGTCAACATAAAAAAAAAAAAAATTACGCTTCAAATAAAATTTTCCGAAAGATGTTTTTGTCATTTAAGGTAGTTATTATCACGCTGATATATATTCAATTGTTCGTTTTTGTTATAAGTTTGATTTTAGCTAGCAATTTGATGCTATAGAAACGGGGCGTGTCGTCATGATTGACAGCTGTGACTGACAGCTTCTCTGAGGACTGTCAGAACTTCGAGGGGAGATTGGAGATATATAACTAACTATTAATTTTAAATTTCTGTGTTATTTCACACCGACAAAATGAGATGTTCAGCAGTAAGCTGTACTAACCGACCTACAGGATCTGACGGATCACTGAACTCTTTTTAGGTAAAGTTAAATGTGGGCTTTATAAGCTAATTAATAAATGTTATTAGTTAAGATAACACGCCTAACGTTAACCATGTCGGGAAAAACAGGTGATCGTTATCTGGCAGTTACTAATTATTTTTATGGGTATAAAATAATAATTAGAAGGACAAAACTAATGATAGCCTACTCTAATTAATTATAGAGCACTGTCTACAGCAGTCGATCTCATGTAACGTTAGTTCAACTTTATTTAAAATGGCAGGACCGTTTATGACATTTTATTGTTTCTAGTGGCATATTATATTGAGTTTATCTACTGAATTTTGCTGTTTCAAAAATATTATTGCTTTAGAAACAGAATAGTCTATTATTTTATAGGTAGAATTTTAAATTGTGTATCATTTAAAATACATCAATGATGACGCAGTCGTCTGGGCGGAAGTCTGATACCGCGACTCCGCCTCCGGGCTCCACTAACGATTCCTTCTGCGCATGCCCAGGCTCCAAACTGACGTTTTTGCGTAACCTGTCAACGCCCATCGTCGTACGTTTTACATTCAGTTCATTACAATGGAAGGAAGCGGCGTTGCGTCGTCCATCAGTGTTTAATTCCTCCAGATTGAGATTTCAAACCTAAATGAAGCATGTAAACCAGTGTCATTTATAATTCATCAAAAAAGAACAAAAGAATAATAACAAAAATCCACCTACACTATCAACTTCCATACAAAACAACTAAAGTTCACTGCAATAAAACCAAGAAATCAGACATTAACTCAGATTTACCACTAGATGGAGCAGAAGGATTCAATCAGAAGTCTGAAATTAAAAGCTAATTTTCAAAAACAGATGAGGATAAATCACCAGTGAATTATTCCTGAGAGAGAAAAAAAGGTCCAAACAGTCATTCTGGCAGAACATTTAGCATTTGAAAAGCAAGCAGACATTTTAACACAGATTTGTGACTGCAGTTCGTAACAAAAATAGTTTAAACATTTAAAACAGCCACAAGACTGACCAGAGTGCTGTACTTTAAAATCAAACCATAAGCAAATAAAACAATAAAAAAAAAACATGAATTTAAAACCAGAGAGATAACAAATAAGCAAGACCATAATACAATATAATGAAAATAGAATATTAGAAGGCCAGAGCAAACAAGTGTGTTTTTAGAAGAGACTTAAAAATGGATGTTGATGGTGCCACTCTAATCTCAAGTGGTTGTCCATAGTCGAGGTCCAACCACAGAAAAAGTTCGATCCCCTCTACGTTTTAGTCTGGACTGAGGAACAACAAGTAGATTCTGATTACTGGATCGTAGGCTTCTAGTGGGAGTATACAAATGCAACAGCTCTGAGAGATAATTAGAGGCTTGGTTATGTAGAGATTTATACACCAGTAAGAGACCTTTAAAATTGATTCTCACTTGAATAGGCAGCCAATGAAGGGCCCTCAGGGGTGATGTGGTCACATTTGCGGCTATTTTGAAGAAATCTAGCTGCAGCGTTTTGGACTAATTGTAGGCGAGAGATTTGTGACTTTGAAATACCGCAGTATAGTGAGTTGCAGTAATCTAAACGTGAAGTAATAAAAGCATGGATAGCCATCTCTAATGTTGTAGCATTTAAAGAGTGTTTGATTTTAGACAGCAGGCGGAGCTGGTAAAAACTGGAGCCAATTACAGAAAAGATATGTTTGTCCAGTTTTAATGACTCATCAAGAAAGACACCCAGATTTCGCACACAAGAAGATCTGACGCTGCCCAGATCTAGGCTGGTAGCCTGAGAATGGTCGGTAGGACTGAAAACGATCACTTCAGTCTAGTGAAGGCTTCTTGAGTGACAGTAGCCACTTTAAGAGTAGCAGGAACAGAGCCAGTTAAATGGCACCAAACCTGGCCCGACAGTGTCAACACTTCATTTTAAATTTAGGATGCATAATGTCATAAGGACAAAAAGATGGTTTAATATTAGCAATGATGTCTCTGAGTGATTGTGAGGAGATGGGTTCAAAAACATCCCAAAAAGCAGGATGCATATAAAAAGGAAGGGGTTCAATGTGGAGGAAACAGACTTTGGCTCTCAAATTAGAGATTTTATCAATGAAATGTCTTTCACATAGAGCATCGGAGGCAACAGGCACTGTTAAAGGTGCCCTAGAATTTAAAATTGAATTTACCTTGGCATTGTAAAATAATTAGAGTTCCGTACATGGAAATGACATACAGTGAGTCTCAAACACCATTGTTTCCTCCTTATGTAAATTTGATTTGTGCAAAAGACCACTGAAAAACAGGCGAATCAGACTGTGATGCAACAGTCGGGATCATTAATATGTACGCCCCCAATATTTGCATATGCCAGCCCATGTTCAAGGCATATGCATTAGACAAGCCAGTATTAAAGGATTAGTTCATTTTCAAATAAAATTTTCCTGATAATTTACTCACCCCCATGTCATCCAAGATGTCCATGTCCTTCTTTCTTCAGTCGAAAAGAAATTAAGGTTTTTGATGAAAACATTCCAGGATTATTCTCCTTATAATGGACTTCAATGGCCTCCAAACGGTTGAAGGTCAAAATGTCAGTTTCAGTGCAGCTTCAAAGGGCTTTAAACGATACCAGACGAGGAATAAGGGTCTTATCTAGCGATCGGTCATTTTCGAAAAAAATGTAACTGTATATGCTTTATATAAACAAATGATCGCCTTCCAAGTGCTTCTGCCAAAACCACACTTTCGTATTCTTAAAAAAAGCTTACACTGTATGTCCTATGCCTTCACTATTCAACGTACGGAACGAACGCAGCGGCAGTTCCATTTTTTCCATGCAAAGACATCAACTGGCAAATCAATACTGTAACACAGGGGAATATATACACAGGTAACAAGGGGGCGTGGTAAATTGTCATGGGAACACACAAGGATAACCAAGGGAACTAACAAGGCACACCTGAGGAGAATAATCAACATGGAAAACGTCTCAGGTTACGTATGTAACCATGGTTCCCTGAGAACAGGGAACGAGACTCTGCGTTCGAGACGCATATGGGGAACGTCACTCGTGACCCGGTGTGTTCAAAACCACTATCAAAAACTCCAATCCTATTGGCCGCGACAGCCTATGACGCCATATGGCGCGACCGGAAGTATAAAGGAGCGCCTAGGAAGCACGGCCAGTATCAGTCGCCTTTGAGGGACTGTTCCGCAGGCAGCCCGAAGCATGGCAGGAAAGCATGAGTCTCGCTCCCTGTTCTCAGGGAACCATGGTTACATACGTAACCTGAGACGTTCCCTTCGAAGGGAACTTCAACTCTGCGTTCGAGACGATATGGGGAACGATATACCCACGCCGCCATGCTTGAGGAGAGTGCATGCCAAAGAATGGCTAGGACAAGAGAACAGTTTCTGTAGAAACTGCAGCAACTCCCCTCGGGTCACACCAGGCTGTCAGGTGACAGCATTCCCTACTGACCAACAGCCCAAGCTGAGCCTAAGGAAGGCCCTCCAACTTTCTTTTTAGGAAAGGGCCTAGCAGGACCGCTAAAGGCATGTGAGACCAACTTTTCCGCAGATAAAGTGGTCTCTTTAAGGGAATGTGGTCAAGGAACCGAAAGGAACCCCAACCAGTCACCAGAGGGGAACGAAGTCACCCTCAATGCCACCAGGGAGGCTGACCTGGTCTGTTATAGGATAAAAAAACTTAGTCTTGGTGCTATGAACCCTCGTATTGAGGGGAGTATAATCCGCTCATCCTAGGATCTACTCAGCGCTTAATTAACGCACTGAGGAGGCTGTGCGCTAAACGCCTGTCATACAGGAGAGCACAAACCAGCCTAGGGCTGAATCTTAGGAGTAGGCCTGATTAAGGCCTACCACCATGATCAGCTTAGGGAGCTAAGCACCATTACAAACACAACCCCGAAAGGGAAGTACAAAGCTCACCTAACAGGTAGACCATGCAATGGGCACATAATCATGGAGGCCGAAGAGGGGCCTACAGCATGATAGTAGCTAACTGTGAAACAGAAGTAAATTCAGAAAGTGGCCTGGAGGGGCCACTCTGAACACCTGCCTTTCTGGGACAGGCAGGAAAACTTCAGTGGCAGCAGAAGGGGCTGCCAATGTGCCCGCATGACCATCCACCTAACACAATCCAACGAGCAGTGTACTCAGTAAAAGCACCTTATTACTCTTTAAAGCAAGAGGAGTACAGCGTACGCCAACACGTATTAAGGAAGGCCTGGAGGGGCCTATAACCTTAACAGACACGTGGCATCAGCTCGTGGCAGTGTTTTAGACACCAGGACCGATAAATAACCGAACTATAGAAGGTTAGATTTATCACCTGGGCCTCTGTCCAACCAGAAGTGTATATAGATAATTCTCAAGAGAAATATACACAAACATACACCAGTATGTACAAAAAAGGCGGCCCATAGGGCCTAGCAACCTTTAAGACACACGGCGTAAGTCTAGTGGCCATTCCTAGGAGCACGATAGATCCACCCTAGACGCTAGGTGGCTATTCAGCTCAACTAGAGTAAAATCAGACTCAGGGAGGCAGATGTAGTTTAAACCAAACCTCAGTAAGGTTTCAGCATTCACCCTGAGGGGCCAGCCACTCAAAAGTACTCGGAAAAAGCTACCGCGAATGACCTCTTTCCTCTCGCGCACCCATGGCAGCTGCAGTCTGCCCGCAGCGCGCTCCATAACCTCCAATAACTCAGCATACGCTGGGCAAGGAGGCTTGGAGAAAGAGGCTGTCTCACTCGCCTCTTCCTCCACTGCCATCTCCTGCTCTCGGGGGCTAGCTGCCAGAAGAAAACTCGCTCCTGGATCCGATGATGTCAAAGATAAGACATCATCATCATCCAGGAGCTCGTCCCCGCCAGCCGCCGCAGGAGGCTGAGAGACAGTAACACCCCTCTCAAACTCCGGCGAGCTCCATCTGCGAGCCCCATGAATGCAGCCGCCGCTCTGCCTCAGCACGAGCAGGGCCAGATCCACTGGGCACAGATGCTGACACCCCTTCCTCGAGAAGAGGGCCAGGCGGGAACGGAGCGTTTTCATAGGAAAACGCTCACAATTCACACAGACAGCGCCCTCAAAGCACTGTCTGTGCGTGTATTCTTCTCCCAAACAGTGAACGCAAAGGTTGTGTGTATCTTCCGGTGTCAAGAATCTCGGACACGGATCAGCACACTTCCTAAAACGTTTAGTCTTGTCCTCAGACATGATAAATACCTTGTAAGAAGACGAGGTGGCACGATAGTGGCAGAAACACAAACAGTCCCGAAAAGACGAAAGATACTGACTGCTTCCCTAGGCGCTCCTTTATACTTCCGGGTCGCGCCATATGACGTCATAGGCTGTCGCCGGCCAATAGGATTGGAGTTTTTTGATAGTGGTTTCGAACACCGGGTCACGAGTGACGTTCCCCATATGCGTCTTGAACGCAGAGTTGAAGTTCCCTTTCGAAAGGGAACTGCTGTTTATGGGCCCCAACCTGTTTTATTTTTATATAAAGTTATATAGTTTCTGGGATGTAAACAAAGACCAACGTGATTTGGCTTCACTAGCCAGTTAGCTAAATTCTATTTCATACTTCAACAAACGCCTACAAACACCAACAAACTTCAGTGTAATCACTCCAGCGAACTTCTGTTGGTGTTTGTTGGCGTTTCTGTTATCAATGTACAGCATTGTTTCATTACGGCTTTTATGTTGTGTTTGCCCACATGCTCGTTCATGCTATAAATTAAACAATACCTTTACTAAAATGCAGTCATGTATTCAGCTACAGTAAAGCTTTAATCAGGATAAAACCATAACATTATATTGAAAGCTAACATAAACAGCAGTAACATTTACAAGTGACAGCATATCTAAACACTTTGACACAAATACAAACAAAAATACTTAACATTCATAAACGTCCATTAAAAGAGGTGCTTGCAGAGGTTCTGCTTGACCCTCTTCATCATTACTGCTGTCTGGGTCTGATTCGGGCTCAATTTGATACGACAATAATGACAGCATTATTTACATTTCCTCTGAAGCACATGCGACGTTTGCCTGGGCGTGGCGTTTCCGGACAGCGTGAATCATGACAACGTGTTCTGGACAGCGAATCACAATACAGAGAGTCAGCTAACCAATCTGAGCCCATTGTGTATTTCTGAGGGAGGGGCTTCATAGAACCAGGAACTCAACAGTGCGTTTTTAGGAGAAGGGAAACAGCGGTGTAGAATAAAGGTAAATTACATGAAAAATACAGCGTTTTTTTTTTTTTTTTTTTTTTTAAACGAAGCATTAAGACATGTTAAACTGTGGCTCATAAACACAATCAAGCCTAGAAAAAAAAAACAGTGAACCACCCCTTTAATATGTTTATAAGCAATTGAAAAAAGTACAAATGTACAACTCGCCTTCAGTGGATTTATGTTACATCCATAAAATAGCTCAACTGCATTTTACTGAGAACTTACATCACATTATACACAAATCACATCACATAAAAATCATAGTACTAATTAGCTAGATTAATTAGTAATCGTTAACATACTAATAATATGAATCTAGTATAAAATACACAGAAAATATGTGCCTTTTTATAATATAAATTGAATAAAAAAAAAGATTAATTGATGAATAAACATGTTGACCTCATTTGATACTAAAATAAATGAATAAATGTTATGAAGTCAGAATTCAAAGCAAAAAGTATACAGGAATAATTCACAAGTATATTCACAAGAATTATACAAGATCTTTATCAGAAACAAAATGTTCATGTTTTATTACATCAGTGGAGAGTCAATGTTATGAAATAAACATTATTAGAGTAAAAGCTGAAAATTCCTCAGGCTTCACAACAGACATTTCATCTTTCCATAATTCATGCATATTTTTTTTTTTTTTTTTTTAAGGTTATCAGGCTGTTAAAACGAGAACTGAGACAAAAACAACAGTTGCTGTATTTACTAAAGTTTGTATAAAATTGAGCACAGCTGCATATTCTGCTTCAATTTCACACTTTTGTCTCTGAACTATTCAGTATTTATTTACATCAGACTCTGAACAAAAGTTTCTGATCATTTCTTTCAATGTTCAATCTGCAGAACAAAACACTGTGCTGTAATTTAAACACACATCAGACTTCAAACTTTTTGGGTAACTGAGCAGTGGCATAAACAGTGTTAGAAGAATCAGAGGGGTTTGTGGGTAATTGAGCGTGAGTGTCTTTAATCTCCTCATAATCAAACCTGAGGAGAGACAGAGAAATTATTTACAGCTCTGAAGATCTTCAGGATGGAAGGCATTAGACATTAATATCATTTTATACAGTAACTGGACTCACCACTTCATGTTTTCCTGGTCCAGTCTGAGATGACGAATCACCGCCTGCTAAAAACAAGCATCTTAAATTAATGACATTATATCACATTTTAACACTGAAGTCTTGTGTAAATGTTTTCACACATCATCAAATATCTGTATTTTGCTCATGTCTCGTTGCAGCCTGTAGGTGGTGACAGAAAGAGGGAAACCAGATCAAGAAAATCTATCTGTTTTAATCTCAGTATAAAAGTTTTTGCATCTAAACTTCTTTTAGAATTTTCTTGATCTTTCACTTTCTGAGAAGGATTTTTACCTCGAGACTGATGCTTCTTACAGAGAAACAGTAATCAGAGTCCAGCGATGATCAGAACAAGAAAAAACAGATGCAGAGGGACGATCAGAGAAGAGCCTGAAAACAAAAACAAACAAACAAACAAAAACAAAACAGGAGAAATAATCAGAATCTGATCACTTTGAGCTAAATATGCTATGAGAGCTACAAGTCAGTGTTATGCAAATAAAAACAACTATATCGTAGTGATTATAAACACAGCTCAGAGGCTCTTATCAGTGGCCCTCCTTCACTGAACTTCACATTAAGCACAGTCAAATACAATTTATGCAATATGTCAAACTTTTCACCTGTGGTGGGGGGAAAAAAATCAACCCGCGACAAGTTTAAAAGTAGCCTAATCCTGTGGGAAAACCACACTTGACAACACGTTTTCCACACGATTTTACCCTAAAATAAACAAAATACAGCGCATGAAAGTTTCCGTGATTGTACAAAGCAAGTTATTGTTTATGATACATTGTTCCGCACTGTATCGCTCTGGCAGTGCATGAAGCATTAACCCCACAAATGTGTCACTATCTGGGTTTAAAGAGACAGTAACCCGAGGTTAAGTGTGAAGAGCCCAAGAAACATCCCACAAAATGTTGTTCCTGAGGATGGAGATGCAGCGTCCTACCTAAGATTTATAAGCATTTTTCGACCTTCACTGGAGTCACTGGAAGTTCAATATCCATTTTATGTTTTCTTGATGGACTACGAACCACAAAAATGCAGATTCAACTCAATATGCGAACATGAATGATTGGGTTATTATTGCTATTTGCTTTTACATATTAACTATTTAAAATGTATTAAATGTACCATTATTATTTATTATAATATAATTTATTTGTATGTTTAGTTATATATTTCAAGCTACACCAATTAATCACGATTGTATTTCAGCACAAAATCACCTGCTGATGTGTTTAGAGACGCCAGTGATGTAGAAGATCTGGAATTACCTGTGAACGGTGAAGTTTTGACTGATGAGAAAGAAGAAGCAGATGATGATGATGGTGGTGTTTCTGGGAATAAAAATTAAAATTATAATTAAAAAAATAATTTCTAAATGATGCTTTTTTTTTTTCACACCCAGAACATAACATCACTTTCTAATGGTGAAGATACATGTTACTGATGTCATTCACAACCCAGAATTCATGTTTGCTGACACAAAGACACTTAGAAAATATAACTGAAAGCTGTTAATTTGAGTTCCCAGAACTTAAGCCTGTGGTTTCTCAATACAGCGCATAGCAGAGTTACTGGGTGAACGCCCTTAACTGCAGTTAAGTGTGGTAAAACGACTCACAGCAATACTAAAACCTGCATTTCTACTGTATCCAGATGAGCACACCTGTACTACAGTTAAAAACTGCTGCTGTAATACTGTGTTCAAATTACACACTAATACTACAACACCAAACACTGTAGTGGTACGATATTAACATACAGAGAGAACTAAAAACTTCTGCTGCTTTCAAACTGCATCCAGATCTCCAGGTCCTGCATTCACATACTGCTATAGAATGAAAAACTGCCATTGCAGATGCTGCCAGAGACACTGTAAGTTGCATGAACAGTAAGAAATGAGTACATGAATATGAAATGAACAAATAACTTTAACTGTATAACAATATTACACTGTAAAATCTAATTAGACTTAAAAAGCATGCAAACTGGTTACCTTAAAAAAACTAAGTGAAATAGTATGTTGTACTGACAAATGCTTTGGGGTGTTTTCATGTAATCTCTCAACCAGTGTTTCAACCACGGAAAGACATCAATAAATCAGCTCGAGACTATCACATATAGCATTACATTTACATTATGTTTAGTTTTCTCCCCCTGCTGTACCAAACCCGCACTGAACTGTGACTTAAAAACCATCAATTTTGTGTACCGTTACACCCCTATTAATTAGTGTAGTTCACTTACACAAGACTTCTAGAAAGGAACTGTAGAGATTAGATGACTTTGGGAAATGATTGAATTGCAACTATAGAAAGATAACTACAGAGATGGAGGAAGTGTAAAGTGTATTAAGAACTGCCCCACCTCAAAAACTTTATAATGGCACTGATAGGGAAAGTGCTTCCATCCACATCCATCCATCATAAATATGTTCTCCACACGGCTCCAAGGGGTTAATAAAGGCCTTCTGAAGCAAAGTGATGCATTTGTGTAAAAAAAAAAATCCATATTTAACAAGTTATGAAGTCAAATATCTCGCTTCTGCACAAGCCGCCTTCTGTATTCAACGCAGAAAGTGTAAAACTCTTGCAGTTCACAAAGCTTACACTACGTCCTACGCCTTCTCTATTAAACTTACGGAAAAAGTGTAATTGACACAACACCAGTTTACACTTTCTTCGTAACCTTTATATGGAAGGAGGCTTGTGTGGAAGCGGGATATTTTAATTCATAACTTGTTTAAATATGGATATTGTTTTACACAAATGCATCGTTTCACTTCAGAAGGTCTTTATTAACCCCTCAGAGCCGTGTGGAGAACATATTTATGATGGATGGATGTGGATGGAGACACTTTCTTCAGCTCATACTCATTGAAACCCTGGGTCTGGGTTGAAGCTGAAGGCAGAATCAGGATCGACATGGAGGATGGAACAGCGGACAGCTGCACGACGACCATCGGCGGGACGACAACAAACTTCACCTGTCCTTTCAGCAGGCCGAGTGACACTTCACCTGCTGCAGTGTGGGTGTGTGGGATAGAGCTTATCACTACATGCCAGAGAAAGGATGGTCAGGATGCTGTTATCCAGCTTTGATGAATGTGGGGACTTCTGTGTATTTGCCACATGATGATTTCACACTAGGAAGGTGTTAACATTTTGCCAGAAAACCTACCAGACAGGTACAAGGGGTATGTTTTATCAGATCTGTGGACAACACCTGGGGCAAATATAGGCTGGTCACTTCTTCTGGGGGCAGGAACTACGGTAGCGATAAACAAAATTAATGGGTTAGCATGGACAGTGTTGGTTATAACTAATGGTACTGAAAATGCTTTGATAATGGTTAATGAAGAGATGAGAAGATCAGAGATCCAGTCATTCAAAACAGGTTGGTTCTGGTTCTTGTCCCCATGCTGCTTCTGCTTGCGGTGCTGTTGGTCTTTTCGGCGGAGAGCAGTCGAGGTCAGGGTCCCATTTCAAGGTGTGCAGCTCAGCCATGGGATAATGATGGTACGGCGGCGTTGTGAAAAGACAGAGAAAAAAGGATTAGTGGGGTGTAGTGCAATCATCTTTTCTTTAACTTCCTCATTTTTCTCTTCCTTCTTGTCTCTACATGCTAATTCTTTCTGCATTGTCTTCCTGTCCCTCTTATCTGCCTCCTGCACCCAACAATTCACATTCTGCTTACATTTAGCACACACATGCTTTCGCCCGCAACACCCTGTCTGTGTTTTATTTCCCTCTTCGACTGATTCCTTTACAACAGGTAATCGCGTGACACTTAATGTTCCCTCTACTGGAAAATCATGATGTTTGATTAACTTATCTATATCTTGCATGCATCTCTGGCTGTACAATTTTCTCATTTGCCAAAACACCGGTGTGTCATATTTTGCAAGCTTGCTCTGGGACTTCGTTCGGCGCACGTCTAAATAATCTGTCGGACGTCTCCAACAGATCCGACTTTCCCCCTAAGTCTGGCTAGGCAAGGTTGAGCACTCGCTCTACTGTACAGTCACTTTTACACTCAGAAGGGTCTTGACACGTGCACCTTAACTGCACCTCTCACTTTACTCGGAAGGTCTTGACGGCACTAAGCGTTTCACTTTTTTTTTTACCCAAAATTGCACTGTCTCACCTTCTTGTCGAAAAGCTCTTGACCACACCCACGTGATTGCAATTTCTTCCCCAGATTAATCTTGATCAAATTGTGTTTTCCCACCCACAGTTTCAAATTCTGTCACTACCAGATATTGTTTAACTGTGTTGTATACGCCCACATGATCTCAATCTGCCTAGAAATGTCTTAACCACGACCACCTGAGTCAGCTGGACCCACCTTTATGGGTTGTGCCGTTTCCTTTTTCTTTTTTTTTTTAACCCAATTTTACTCTCAACCACACTTAATCACAAAATTTCAATTTCCCATAAAAAATTTAATTTATCTCTTACCAGAGAGTCGTGATGCCACCTGGGTTCGTTTACTGATTCCAGTGGTGTCCTTTCGTCCCTCAAATGCTATTCGGGGTAGGGCTGAACCATGTGTTCAGGGTAATCAGTCACCGTCCGCTCTCGGGTCCAAAAGGGCACATCCAAGGAATCCCACTTTTCTAACACCAAATTGTTGTGGCAAAAATCAACAGGACTCTTACTGCATAAGAGACAAACTCGTCCAAATGTCTTTCAAAGGTTTTATTTCTTGCAAGAAAGGTCAGACAGTCATACAGAAGCACAAAAACACTGCAGAGTGTAAGACGAAGATTACACTCTCTCACTCTCTCTTATTTCTTGGCCTTCAAGGCTGAAAACTCTGTTCTCTTCCCATATTTAGACACGTGACTTTCAAAATGACTCTTCCACACTCACATCCCCCTGCTATACAAAACCCATACATTAGACACACATATATGGTCTTTGTTTGGGCCCTGGCAGAGAGCCAGAAATAAATCCCTAAATACGGCCTTCTACGTGACTCAAAGAGTGGATACTCAAACACTTCTAAAAGAAAGTTATGTAACCACAAGCACATGAGGATAATGAAATTATTCAAAATTTCTTCCACAGTGATTCACATCTTCAGACTCAAAACAAAATGGACATTCATTCCTTACTGTTGGATCAATGTGTGCCCTATGTCTATTAGTAGTTATTGCTCCATGTATTATCCACCACTGGAGGTCAGCAGTTCTCTTATCAATAGGAAGTTCATATAAAATCCTCCAGCTAACTTTAGGGGATACATCAAATCCCTCTATCCCTTGCTATTTAGAGTCTTAATGATTGAAAATGCATCACTTTTACACCAATATGAAAAAATGCTCTCTTTCATTATCACAAAACAAATTTAGCTCTGGAGTTTTAAAACTCAACAACTTTCCTTCCAACTTTTCCTTCAACAACCATCCTCTGGCCATGTCTCCACAGCTGCCCTTAGATTTTAATGCAGGACTGTAAAGAAGAGGTTTCTCTTTAATCCATGATCCACTCACAATACCTTGCTCTCGAACAATTATCAAAACATCCCATGTTTTTAGAACTCTCTTATAAAAAGGAGTTATTTAAAATTATACCACATCATTTAAATTCATTAAAAACAATTGTCCTCTTCTCCTCAAAATACCACAAGCAACATCAGCCCAACTGACATCTTTCCCATTTAAAAGTCTCTGGGCAGCTTGTAGTCTAAAAACAGTAATCCTACATCCTATATCACCTTGCCCCCTTTCATGAAGAGGTAAGTAAAGTACAGCAGATCTCAACCAATGCTGACCTGTCCAAAAGAAGTCAACAAGACATCTCTGAATGTCCTTAATGACAGCAGCAGGAGGGTCCAATACAGTCATTTTGGAGTTAAAGCAACAAGATTATTGACTATTAAGACCCTTCTCCTATAGGACAGCTGAGGAATTAGCCGGAGACACACTTTTTCCAATAGTCCTTCCCAGTTCTTTTTCTTGTATGTCTCAGAACCTAAAAACACTCCTAAAAACGTAAAACTGTATTTTCGCCACATGACATTATTAGGAAGATGCAGAACATTCTATCTCTCTGAACCACACCATAAGGTCTCACTTTTTGTCCAAGTTATATTCACTGATGATGCTCTTCCATAACATTTAAGATTTTCTAAAACCACTTTAATATCATTACTGTTACATCATCAGCATAGGCGGATAATTTCACATCATTTGAAATATTTGAAACCCTTCAATATGTAAACCAGTCAACAGTCTCTGAAATATTCAGTATTTATTTACATCAAACTCTGATCATTTCTTTCATTGTCATCTGCAGAAATGCTGTGCTGTAATTTAAACATTCATCAGACTTCATGCCAACAGTCAAATGACTAAAATACACAGCAAAGGAGCATATCTGAAGACTAACAAAAAAACACCAAACACGCAAACATAATGCCAAAGACAAGGTGATAAAAACATTCAGCTCATTTATATTCTGCTGCGGCTCATCAAGCAGTGAGATGATTGACAGTAGCGTATTCACTGTAATCCAGATTATTCCTGATACTGACACTGTCAGGACAGTCTGATTCCTTGTGGAAATTCACCACTGCGTAATTCAGATCCTCAGCAGATGTGATGCAGCGCTGAGAGTCACCAGAGGCTTTCTGAACTGTAGCGTAAACGCAGTTAGAAGAATCAGAGGGGTTTGTGGGTAATTGTTTGTGAGTGTCTTTAATCTCCTCATAATCACAACCAGTGAGAGAAACCTGAGGAGAGACAGAGAAATTATTTACAGCTCTGAAGATCTTCAGGATGGAAAGCATTAGACATTAATATCATTTTATACAGTAACTGGACTCACCACTTCATGTTTTCCTGGTCCAGTCTGAGATGACGAATCACCGCCTGCTAAAATCACGCATCCTAAATTAATGACATTATATCACATTTTAACACTGACCTTCAACAAGAAATCTCAGTATAAAGAGTTTCTGCATATAAAGTAGTTAAGAATGAGTTTACCTCGAGACTGATGCTTCTTACAGAGAAACAGTAATAAGAGTCCAGCGATGATCAGAACCACAAGAACCAGAACCAGAGGAACTATCAGAGAAGAGCCTGAAAACACAAGAGAAATAATCTTTGAATCTGATCACTTTCAGCTAAATATCAGATCAGATCATGGGCTTAGCTTTACATTTGTAATAGGATTTACCAGACCATGATACTGGATTTTAAGTTTGCTAGGTCTTCGTAACAAAACGAGACCAATGGCCAATCAAAATTAGCCCAAAAAGTAGCCCAATGGCCAAAACTCAAAATATACTATTCCCATACCTAAAATACATATTTTACAGTCAGTGTTATGCAAATTAAAAACAACTATAACGTAGTGATTATAAACACAACTCAAAGGCTCCTACCAGAGGCCCTCCTTCACTAAACTTCACATTAAGCGTCACATCAATGTACAATATATTTTAATACAACCTTTTCAGTCAGAACCTTTTCACGATAAAAATTGTCTCGTGCGTGTGCATCAGTTGCTCTTTTATAACTGATTGTACCAGTCATAAATAGACGTTTTGAACCATATGCAACAGCAAGTATGCAAAAACTGAATTATTCTTCACTTAAATCAACAATATGAAATATCCAATAATACATAAATATAGAAAGAAATGTAAAATAAATAAACAAAGAAATGTAAAAACTAATGCATATGTATACCTTTATTGCCTTATGTATAATTGTATTTTTTCCACATTTATTATTTTTTTATTTTATTTATAAATTTATTTATTTCCACATTTATTTATATAGCCTATGTGTTTATGTCAGCATTTGAAGAAAGCCACTAAACGCCACCTTCGTCAAAAATGAGATAATGATATTGGAGTGAATGCTCTCATAAATAGTATATGTTCATCAAATACTTTCCCTTCAAATCCTCTAAATCCCAGTGTCAGCCCATTCAGAAATGCCAGTTTGTTGGCAGAAACCGCCAAATGCCACTTCGCTTTGTCAGCAAAAGCCATGTTTATCATGTTTTGTCCATCTTTACAGTGGCAATCACAGGATGCAATGCAAGTGACTTCCACGTCCGTTTCTGTTAGTTTTACAGCAGCAAAAGTTGTGTTTACTTGCTACTTGTGAAATCCTGTGATTGCATTATAAAACATTATAAAAACTAGGCAATTGAAAGCCAGCTCATACACCGTCATAGCACACGTACATCTCAGAGACGTCTATCTGATGTGGGTGTTTCCCCCAAACACACAAAGCAAAACTGGTGTGTGTGGCATACAGGTATGAGCCGTGTACACTGCAACATGATGAAAATTAGAATGTTTAGACCAGTGTTCTGTGAAATATTGTGTCTGTGGATATCTGCTCAAATGTAGATGTTTATAATGTGCTAAACAATAATGTGTCATACAGTAAATGGTCTCTGTAAGCGCTGAGTCACTTACGATGTGCATTTGAAAAGCAAAAAGCGCCAAACATTAGATGGTTTTACTCCAAACTCACTTCATAAAGTCAGTCGAGTGTTTGAAATAAATTCCATTTGGGATCTGAAGTGGATCTTATCACAGAATGAGGCAGACAGTAAATTATTATGAAGTATTATAAATAATTAATGCTGTATGATGATAAAAATGATATCACCTGATCATCTTTGTTTATGGCCTCTTGCAACAAATTATGTGTTCTGGCAAACACTGTTACAACAAACTGACATAAAAGTCAAGAGAACTGCTTAACTAAATGAGACACTGATCACCATAGTGGTGACCAGACATTACAAAAAAAAATAACATCTAAACCTGTTAATTCTCTAAATGAACTGTAGATGTAGATGTCTTTTCAATAGATTTCATCTAAGGCTGTGGCTGAAGTCAGTCGTAGTTCTGGTGTTTCTCTTTCCTTCAGCGATTCTGTTAGTTATCATCAGGTGTCTTCAATAATCAAACAATCATCACTTAATTAACCACTTAAGTATCTAATTAACTGCTTCAGTGTTACTTTAACACCCTGCTGGTGGTTCCCATATGGACACCGAGGCGTGTTAATTTAACACCGGGGAATTTACTGTGTATGAGTTGCAAAGGCATGTCCGCACACCTCCTGCATTTTGTTTGGTCACACCACAAGGTGCCACTGTGGCCTCACTCTGTGTCATTGCCACTCTGAGCTCGACTGCTATAAAATACACCCCGCTCATTAGCATACAGAAAAATAAATGTAGAAATAAATAAATGTGAAAATAAATAAGTGTATAAATACATAAATAAACAAGGAACTAAATAAATGTGGAAATAATACATACATAAATAAAATAAATAAATGTGTGTGGAAATACATGTATAAATAAATTAATAAATACATTTGGGGAAAATACAATTATACATAAATAAGGAAACAAAAGAATAAATACAATATTTATTTATGTATTCATTTATTTTATTTTTTTTAATATTTATTCATATATTTATTTATTTCCTATTTTGGTAGCTTTGGTAGTCCATCACGAACCACCAAAATGCAGATTCAACTCAATAAGCAAACGAGAATGATCGGGTTAATACTGCTATTTATTTTTACATATTAACTATTTAAAATGTATTAAATGTAATATTATTTATTTTACAGTTGAAAATATAATTTATTTTTATGTTTAGTAATATATTTCAGCCACTAGGGGGGTCAGGCCTCTTCACAAGCTACACCCAAGCTACAAGCTACACATGTTTGTATTTCAGCGCAAAATCACCTGCTGATGTGTTTAGAGACGCCAGTGATGTAGAAGATCTGGAAATACCTGTGAACGGTGAAGATTTGTCTGATGAGAAAGAAGAAGCAGATGATGATGATAATGATGTTCTTGATGATGATGATGCTGGAGGTGAGGATGATGATGATGATGCTGGAGGTGAGGATGATGATGTTCTTGATGATGATGATGCTGGAGGTGAGGATGATGATGATGATGATGATGATGATGCTGGAGGTGAGGATGATGATAATGATGATGATGATGTTGGTGAAGATGTTCTTGATGATGATGATGATGATGATGATGGTGGTGGTGTTTCTGAGAGTTTTGTATATAAAAATGAAACAATGAATTTCTAAAATGATGCTTTTTTCACACACAGAACTTGACACACTTTTCTCATGATACAGACACTTGTTACTGATGTCATTCACACATTCACTACCCAGAATTCATGTTTGCTGATACACAGACACTTAGAAAAAAAGAAAAGAATCGCAAGCTATTTGTTTCTGGAACTTAAGCCTGTGGTTTCACACTGATTAATACAGTACAGAAGTGTTACTGGGTGAACACCCTTAACTGCAGTTAACTATAGTACAAGTGTGGTAAAAGGACTCACAGCAGCACTAAAACCTGCATTTCTACTGTATCCAGATGAGCACACCTGTACTACAGTTAAAACCGCTGTAATACTGTTTCCAAATTACCACAATAACACTGCAACACCAAACACTGTAGTGACACGAGATTTACACACAGAGAACTAAACAGTAAACGCTTTCAAACAGCAAGTGAAAAAAACAGCATTTGCGGATGCTGCCAGAGACACTGTCAGTTTCATTAACAGTAAGAAATGAGTACATGAATATGAAATTAGCAAATAACTATAACTGTATAACAATATTAGAGCGGTTACATTTATAGAATGAAATGAAGATTAAATCAGTCAAACACAAACATTGATCATTGCTTTACTATGTGAGCAGTGCAGTTTCTCATTGTGAAAGTAAAAGTGATGCATGGCCAAGTTCAGTGTCCCATATTTAGAATTTGTGTTCTGCATTTCAACAAGTGCACACACACAGCTGTGAGTATTGAACACACACACACACACACACACACACACACACACAGCTGTGAGTATTGAACACACACACCCGGAGCAGATTGGGGGTTTGGTGCGTTCCCTGCCAGTACTGAAACTCAAACTCATGACCTTCGGGTTACAAGGCCGACCCTCTAACCATTAGGCCACAACTGCCCCAACAGCATCATTGTTCTACACAAAGCTGCACTTTTACCTGCATAGACTGTAATCGTGTGAACTGCAGTTTGTTTTTATACTTCCTCTTTCAGTTGCAGTTTGTGGTTTTGCTTTATTAAACAGAAAGAACATCTAAATTAAAAATAACCATGTGGTTAAACCTGCTTGAATAGAATCAGCTTCAAACCTCAGTGATTTTAAGCAACATAATAAGGAGAACAGCATGTTATGGAAAATCATCCGTACCTGTAACATTGATCAGGACTCGTGTGATGAAGCTCTTGTGTCCTTGATCAGACTGAACTCCACACCAGTATTCTGAATGTTGTTCAGTCACATGACTGATGCTTCCCGTCAGGATCTTCTCCTCTCTGTCATCATACAGCTGGATCTTTCCCTCAGGACTCCATCTTCTGCTCTTCTTCACAGACGTCTCTTCAGCACAGAGATCAGCTCCAGATCTCCAGCAGAGAAACTTCACATCACTAATGTGGGATTGTGGGTATTTGCAGCTGATGTTCACAGATCCTCCTGCAGCAGCTGATAGACTGATGCTCTTCACACAACAATCATCTGTTTCAGATCCAAATCAAGTGCAGCAATGTTACAATTACCAGATATATTCATGGATTCTGTCAAATAATGCAGAAATGAATCAAAGCGTCTCACCATCTCTGATGTCCAGATTAAGCTCAGAGAAGACACTATAGTCTTCAGAAACTTTGACTGTAATCTTATATTTTCCAGAGTCGTTCACATTCATATCTCTGATAAACACACGTAAGAGACCTGCAGATCTGTCATCATGAACGGAGAATCGTCCGTCATGTTTCCATTCTGCTGCTCTGTTAGTGTTTATTACAGTAAAACATTGATCTGCTGCAGTTTTACAGAAATATTTCACATGGTTCTTGTGTTTAATTTCATATTTGTAGTTTATAATGATGTTTCCTCCTGAATATCCTCTCACAGTCGAGATGTTTTGACCTGTTGAACACAAAGCCAGATATTAGTGTGATGTTCTTCATCATTCTTGTAATCACTGACACACACACACACACACACAGTCTTCATCGCTGTGTTCATATATTTGTTCTCCTGCTTTGATCATTTGTTGTTTTGTACTCAGTTAACACATAACTACTTTGCTGTTGGCTTCAATTATTTTGACTGTAAATCTTAAATTGTAAAATAAAATACATCGTATTTGTCCTGGATATTGATTTTTAATGTATTTAGTTTCACGTGTGAACGGCAGTAATTACAGTCAGTGTTGAGTATCGTGATGTTGTGGAGATCATCATGGGTTTGAGGCTCTCAGTTACTCACCTGTTATAACCTTCAGATTCACTTTAGTGTATAAATCTTCAGATAAAGATATATCAGTTCCACAGTGGTACGTCCCAGAATCCAGTTCAGTCAGATCTCTGATGGTCACATTGAAGACTTCTGATCTTGTGTCGTCATACAGAGAGAATCTTCCAGAATTAAACCATTTATCTTTCTCATTAGTCTTGATGAGGTCAGAACATGTTGTTTTCCACTGTCCTTTACAAAAATACTTTTCATTTGCTCTATATCCTTCATCATATTTGCATGTGATTGTGACTCCTCCTCCTGAATATCCTGTCACATTGATGGAGCTCACGACACCTACAACAAAAACACACTTTAATAAAACACTAAAATATACTGAACTGGGACTAATTTCAAAGTGTCTTTAAAGATAATTTCACCATTTTAGTATATGTATACTAAATATTTAATATTAAATTATTGTTCTGATCCTTCTGATGTGATTGTTGGATCAGAAGTTGAGTTCAGATTCTTACCAGGAATCATCATCAGAGTGAAAGTCAAGATGATCTTCATTCTTCTCTCTTATTAAATGATCTTCTCTGTTGTCAGTAGATTCAGTTCTTCTGAAGCTCTCGATGTGTGTTCAGATGAGTTTTGACTGTTTCTTTCCTGGTTACATGTTTAACATGAAGTGCTGAATGTGACGGAGACGCCCACTTCCTCTGAGAGAGAGAGAGAGAGAGAACTTGAATTTGAACCTTTATTACAAAAGATTTACAGATGATTTAAACACTAAAACAAACAAAATTATATATATATATAATTTTGTTTGTTTTAGTGTGGGTCTATATAAAACAATACTTATTTTAGTCCCCATAATTCTATGAACTTTGGCAGAGATTCCACCAACTTGTAGTATGCATACTCCACCCTCAAACGAGAAGCTACAAAACCTAAAGCCATAGGCACAAGCACAACACTTATTACTTATTTAACAGCTTTCATCTTCCTTCCACAGCCACGCTTACAATGATGGAAGGAAATATATATCCATGCCCCTCCACCCATTCATTTAGGACATCTAAGAAAGAAAACACCTTGAAAATCTGAATATCTCTGCAGTTCACTGTTATAAAAAAATGGATTGATTTCACACCACTTCTTTGGCTCAGATCTCACACATTACTCCTCAGGATATGTCCCAGCTTATTACACCCGGCCGCTGACAGTTGTGCTCGCATATTTTCAGAGGACAGCAGTCTTGAAGGTAAAAAGGAGTTCAAAAACAGTGGCTCCTCTAATAACCATGACCCAGTAGGTGTATTAGATAGTCTCGATACAACAAAAACCTTCCAGGCCTCCAGCACAGATCTATAAAGGTGTCACAGTTCCCATGTTTCCCGGACTCCATTTCCCATGATCCTCCTGTTTCCACACCTGCACTCACTTCCTCGTCTTCTCCCCATCATCACCGATCACCTGCACCTGGACCTCATCTTCTGCACTCCCTTTATAATGGACTCACTCCCTGCACTCCTTGTCTGTTCTTGTTGTTGTGTAAAGTGTGTTAAGGTTGTTTATACTCCTTCGTTTGAATAAATACCCTTCATTTGTGGAAGTCCGTGAACGCCTCATCTCTATGCAACCACCACACCGTAACAGAAGAACAGACCAATACCGACTGGACATCCACAAGTTTTTAAAATGGGTATTTCCCTGATCCCAGTTCCTCCTGCTTTCCAGAAGCCCCACGTCTCAGCTGAGGACCGGCTATGCCGACTGCGGCAGAGGGGCAGGCTGTTGGAGTTATGTGGAGGAGTTTCTGGAAGTTTCCCATTTGGTGGGTTGGTCTGATGCCTCCCGCAATGCTGGTTTTCTGATGGGACCGGACAAGGACATTATTCGCTATAGCGAACCTGCCTGTAATTTCCCTCTAGTCGAGTCTATAAATCTAATTCTCTTTTTAAATGGTTCTAATTTTGAAGTAGATGAAGTAAAAGAGAATAAACGTCCTCCTTGTCCAGCCCCATCAGAAGCTAACCAGGCCTCACCAGCTCACCTCACCCCAGAGCCCTGCACATACCGCTTCAACGGTCCTGTCCATCCCTGGCCGTCAGCGTTTCCCCGGGGTAGGAAGTGGGTCTCCAACAGCGCTCCAACAGGCCACCTTTCCAGTGACCACTCCACCCCGAGAGCCCGCTCCAGCGTCCCCCGAGCCCGCAGCTCCTGCCGCCGCCGAGCCCGCCTCGCCATCCACTGGGAAATCCCCCAAGAAAATTTTGGGGGAGGGCCAGGTACCCGTGGGTGGGGAACTCCTGGGCGGGCTTTCAGGGTCGTCAGAGCCTGTTAAGGCTCCACACCCACCATGGCCTGCCACATCTCCTGATCCTCCATGGCCTGCCACGTCTCCAGTCCCGCCATGGCCGCCCACGGCCTCTGACCCGCCTTGGCCGCCCACGGCCTCTGACCCGCCATGGCCGCCCACGGCCTCTGACCCGCCATGGTCTCCTGAACTCCTAGACCCACCCTGGAGACCTTCGTTCCTGTCTGTATCTCCCCCTGCACCTGCATGAGGTCTCCAGGGCGCCCACCCCCTTCCCGGTTGTTCCATCCACGGCGCGAGGCCGCGCCTACCGGGAGGGGGAGGTACTGTCACAGTTCCCGTGTTTCCCGGACTCCATTTCCCATGATCCTCCTGTTTCCACACCTGCACTCACTTCCTCGTCTTCTCCCCATCATCACCGATCACCTGCACCTGGACCTCATCTTCTGCACTCCCTCTATAATGGACTCACTCCTTGTCTGTTCTTGTTGTTGTGTAAAGTGTGTTAAGGTTGTTTATACTCCTTCGTTTGAATAAATACCCTTTATTTGTGGAAGTCCGTGAACGCCTCATCTCTCTGCAACCACCACACCGTAACAAAAGGGGGAAGATCCACCATTTCAGACTCTTTCAGCTGCTCTCTTTTTCTCTATTTTTCGATACTTTCTAACTGCAGTTAAGTGCTTCTTTTGGCAGAACCGCTTCTTTTCGCTCAAAAGATCAAACCTCACGGTCTAATGAAGAATTGTAACTGACTTTACAAATTTCTCTACATCAGAAACAAATTCCCCAACATCAACCTGCTTTCCAAAAGTATTATCTAGAAACTGATTAATTCATACAAAGTATACAAGGAGAGATCCTTCTGAGGATCTTGAGAGTTCTCTTCAAACCCACACTGTGAGCAGGAGTCCATATGCTGCAGAGAAGCAGACTCATCTGACAAAGCATCCTCTGGTCAACTCTTCTCTCCACCCATACTGATCAGCACTAGTACTTGGCAACACATTCTCATCACATTCATTGTCCTGTTCAACCACTAAATGTTCTTTACCTTTATCAGCATTATCAGTCTCCTCCTGACCTACAGTATAGAAGTAGCCTGAGCATCAGCCTCTATCCCTGTGCCAACATCACCGCATTCAAAGCACAGCAAATTCCCAGTAGTCACATAAATCATATATGATCCTCTTTCAGGTTTTATTCGAAAGGAGACGGTAACCATGCTTCAATGCCGGGTTTTTACACACCAGAAAAATCACTCTGAAGTCTGAACAGACTCGCAATCTTGTCAAAGCGCAATAATTCATGCTTTAATGCGTCATTAGAGATGGCGGCACATTTGAAATCATACTTTACTAGATGTGTATGTAGCCCTGCGTCAGTCACAACATTAACAACATGTTATTCATTCTGGAAGCAGAGGAAATATTCTCATGGCCTACATTCTCTCCTACCGCAACTAGAACATCCTCCACCATCACTCCATTCTCCAGCATACACCTAAAGCCACTGCACAGAGAAATGGATGGTGTCTCTGCGTGGAACCCCTTCCTCCTATCCTCTTACACAACTCCCACTTTTCTCACAAAAATTTAATACCAAACCATGCAAAAGAAAGAGAGAGAGAGAAAAAAAAAACAGATTGGGAAATAAAACTGATGAACCTTTACAGCTTCACTCTTGCCCAACACTGCTCTCACCCACAACCTCCCAGCATGCATGTGTGTATTAATAACGAGGGAAGTCAAACTAGTTGTTCACACAGGCCTCACATGAACACACAGACACAGAACAGACATGTGCAGATAAAACTCATTATAAAAGTGTTATTTTACAGAGATTTTCACAGAATAATTCTATTATTTAAAAGGCTTAGTTTTATGTTTTTCCAGAACTGCAACATTTAATGTTTTTAACTGATTTAAGGTTTAAATGAAGTTTTTTTCAGTGTATCACATTCATTTTAAAGATACTGATAGTGAAAACAGCAGCGGTTCCCATAGTAACTGTATAAACAGTGCAGACTGATTAATTTAGCTCTTAAATGATGTCATCACCTTTAGCTGTGCACTTATACATCAGTTATAGATTTACTTATTTGTATATGATCTTTTTCCCTAGTGTGATCTTTCATAATTGTATCTAGTATGAGATAAAATGCCTTTGGCTAAATTTACTTATTGCCTATTGCAGTAAAAAGATAGAAAGAAAGAAAGATTAAAACAGGAACTTGAGAGCATAAATGGATTATTTGCTCAGTCTGAACTCTACATAATAACATTGGCTCAACCAATGGTGTGATTATGGGGCGGGACTATCAGTTTGTCTGACCAATGAAATGATAGTCATCAGTGTTTGAAACATGTTTGAAAACTGTATTTTGTGATTGTTTTTGAAGACACTAGTGACCCATAAAATAAACACTTCACCTTTAAATCAGAAAATGAACGTTTTACCTTTTGAACTGAGATGCTACAGTCTGAAAACAAAGAAAACAATATAAGTGTGCTTATGAGTGAGATCACTTTATTTTTATATTGCTTTTCAAAGCAGCTTTACAGAAAATCACAAATTACTGTCTTAAATCTACGAGTGAGCAACTGCAGCAAGCAAAAAATAAAAATAATAAAAAAACTTCATTAAATGTTTCAAGAACATCTGTTTAGACAGTGTGTGTCTCATTTTATGGTTAATGATCTTGAACTCTGTTTACTGGACATCTGTCTGACCAGATAAATGAATCACTTTATACACATTCTCTGATGCTGAGATTCAACTGATGATAATGATGATGATGGTGATGATGATGATTCTGGAAAGTCTGTATATAAAACAATGAAACAATGAATTTCTAAATTATGTTTTTTCACACACAGAACTTGACACACTTTTCTCATGATACAGACACTTGTTACTGATATCATGCACACATTCACTACCCAGAATTCATGTTTGCTGATACACAGACACTTAGAGTAAAGAATAGCGAGCTGTTTGTTTGAGTTTCTGAAACTTAAGCCTGTGGTTTCACACTGAATATTACACTACATAATGTTACTGGATGAGCACCATTAACTGCATAAAACACTGTAGTAATACTGTGTCCAAATTACCACACTAATGCTGCAATACCAAACACTGCAGTAATACAAATTAATTATTTTTATTTGCATTATGGTTAATATCACTGAGAAAATCATCCGTACCTGTAACATTGATCAGGACTCGTGTGATGAAGCTCTTGTGTCCTTGATCAGACTGAACTCCACACCAGTATTCTGAATGTTGTTCAGTCACATGACTGATGCGTCCCGTCAGGAGCTGCTTCTCTCTGTCATCATACAGCTGGATCTTTCCCTCAGGACTCCATCTTCTGCTCTCCTTCACAGACGTCTCTTTAGCACAGAGATCAGCTCCAGATCTCCAGCAGAGAAGCTTCACATCACCAATGTGGGATTGTGGGTATTTGCAGCGGATGTTCACAGATCCTCCTGCAGCAGCTGATAGACTGATGCTCTTCACACAACAATCATCTGTTTCAGATCCAAATCAAGTGCAGCAATGTTACAATTACCAGATATATTCATGGATTCTGTCAAATAATGCAGAAATGAATGAAAGCGTCTCACCGTCTCTGATGTCCAGATTAAACTCAGAAGAAACTGTATTGTTCAGAAACTTTGACTATAATCTTATATTCTCCAGAGTCGTTCTCATTCAGATCTCTGATAAACACACGTAAGAGACCTGCAGATCTGTCATCATGAACCGAGAATCATCTGTCCTGTTTCCATTCTCCTGCTCTGTTAGTGTTTATTACAGTAAAACATTGATCTTGTAAGATTGAAAATATCTAAAAGATATTTTAAAATGAACAAAGACATTTGCTTTACTGTTTCAACCTCTCTCTCTTGCTGCAAGGGCCATTTGGAAGTCAAAGAGGTGTTGATAGTGATCAAGCCCTGTAGGCCAAGATGTGTGTACATCGGGGGTCTACAAATTGTCACACCTTTAGTACAATGGGGCAAGTTTTAATCTCCTGATTGGTCAGTTTGAATGTCTCATATTTGTGTTTCAGTCACATGGTCAAGGAAGGGATAAAAGACGACTGTAACTGTTACTCTGGCTCTTCTTTGATTCTTGGCTTTTCTTGGGCATTCTCTTGCCCTCTCTCTCTCTCTCTGTCTCTCTCTCTTTCTCTTTCTTTCTCTCTCTATCTCTCAGGTAACTTTTTTCATACATGCTGTGTAATGATCAATGGTATATGATTTTATCATCTCATACATCTATTTTGTAATTATTTTTAAGTGTAACCATAATCAGATATTGTCATTAAACCCTTTCAATTACAAATGATGTGCTAACTAGTTTTGATTTGGTATTAACATTAATGTGCTCCCTATTGTAATATAATATCGCCACCCTATAGCAACGCTCTCCCACATATTTTGCTATTATAACTGGCGCTTATTTCCGTCGTTGGTATAAGTTGCAGTGGGTGGTAATAGACAAGAAATGTACAGTTTTCTACCATCTTGCTGATAAAGTTTCTTTTAGTCGCTCGGGCAACCCTACAGCCTGAACCCCTGTAGGAGTTCCACCTTACAGATGGTGCCGAAACCCGATCCCTTGCAGTGAGTTTTCTGAAATCTACTTTGATCGGTTGTCAGAATGAGGACATTTTTAACAGTTGATCTTGTGAATGATTAAAGCTGACCTTCTCACCAAGGAATGGGTAAGTCTGTTTTAATTGTTTAATGGTATGATATTCAGATCTCCTCAGGGATGGAAGGGAAAATTTCTGAAAAGAGTGACGTATTGTTTGCTTTATGGAGCAAAAGTTGAGCCTACCTTGTGCAAACTCAAGAAACAATATATTGGGATTAAATGTTCAGATGATGAAATGCTCAAATGGTGGGACATAATTGGCAAACACCAAAAGAAATCAAAACGTGGTGAAATAATTGAGGCTTTAAACTTCATAAGTTGTGCACTGGCTGCGTGATGTGACCACACATCTATTTTCAAGTATAGACGCTAAATGTAAAGAAGTGCATTCTAAAAATGCAGAGGCACAAAAGTCAGAGTTAAAGATTCAGGATCTTCAAACACAGCTAGATAATTTACTAGCTGAACAGGTAGCTCTGACTGAAAAGTGTAAAACACAAAGAGACCATTGCAGATCTCAAGGCTAAGCTAAATGCTCAAAAGTCTCCCAAAACGCTTTATAGCGATGGGGCTAAAAAGCATGTTCACTTCTTAGATGAGGTGAATTGCTCTGATGAATCTGGAATGTTTTGTTCAGAGGCCACTGCTCAAGAAAGTGTGCCTCTTTCAGTTCTTAAGGTGATGCGGCACCGAATAGCGCAGAGTCATGTACCAGAACGCATAGTGTACAAGCATTAGAGAGTCATGAAAATCCTCAAACTCCAGGAGAACACAGCAAACAACCCTGTGGCAAAGAGAACAGGTTTTGCAGTTCCTGTCAGAAAGTAGGCCATACAGAGGAAAAATGCTGGTCACTGGGTAGGGGTAGACCTCCACCTTATTTTCAGAAAAACAGGAAACCACATTTTAAGGGCAAAGATCAACGCTCAATTGCAGGTAAATCTCTAAGTGAATTAACTGTGTTGTTTATGCAAGGCCTCCAACTATTAACTTCACTTGCTAGTGGATTAGCAGCACAATAGCGATAAGTTTAATAGTTAAACATCCAAATTGCTACAATCCTGTTTGTATTTTCAAATTTGTATTTGTGTTAAACACACTGTGTGCACAGAACACACATTAAAGTTGTTTGTGATACTATATGTACACATAGACTAGCTTGAGTTTATTCTTTAAAACACACGATTGCTTTACTGTAAGTGTTGTATGAAACACTTAGGTTAAAGGTTGTAGATGTTATGCATTCTAGGCCATGTATCTTGTGTAAATTGGAATAATAAGTGTAGTACTGGAATTGTATTGCAATTTCTAGTTGTGTGTGTGACTATGTTAAATTTGTTTGTCTCGTAAGTGGAAAACTCTGCTATTTTCCATATAGCTAGAGTAAAACCATGTACAGGAGCACAGAATTGCCATGTGGCTACAGTGTGATTCACAATTGTATTAACCATGAAAATGCTTTCCTCACAACAGGATTCAGTAACTCTGAACTTTGCACTTTATCATGCCCCTTAACAAAAACATTGGTGTTGAAGGATTTTGAGCCAGATCACACCTCATACTCACATCTTCAAGCTGGCTCCCTGTTACAAAAACAGGACCAAATTTGCATCACAACTGTTAAACCTCCTCACCTTTGTTTGGAGCATGATTGAATTTACACATAGCCACAGCTGTGCTAAATGCAGTCACATAGATTTGATCTTCACACACAAAGTCAAATCTACATCTACATATGCCTCACAAAATGTATCCATATAATGTTTTAAGTCTTTAAGTCTAGACTGCACTATAACTGTGAATTTCATCCAGTTATAGTTTTGTTTTGTTTCTCTTTGGATTTATTAAATCACTTAGTTATCATTTGTCTCACCAAGTTAAATATCAAAATGTATGTGAGTATTTCAAATTCTTACCTAAGCAATAAAATTTGTATTATCATTAATGCCTTTGAAACATTTCTGAAACTTATTTGATTTGTTTCTTTGTATTTTGTCCATTCGAATTGTAACAATGTTTTCGGACATCAATCCAACTGAATCTCTGTATTTGGTTACACTGAATATTTTGCTGATACTCTTCATGATAAAGGGGGGTTTAAAACCCAACAATTGTTGTTTTGTTATAATGCAATTTATTTAAATGTTTCCAGAAACAGTGTAAGAGCTTGTAAGATCTTCTTTTATTCTCGCCTTGACCACTTTATCAAGTAAATCGATTTAAGGGCTTATTGCCAGAGACAAATTTAATCTGACCACATCAAACCTCTGACCAGTGACAAATGCCATATGTACGCTTTTGCTGTTTGTTGTGCTATATGTTCTTTAAATCACAGGATCCCTGCTGCCAAAGTTCAAATCTTGTGTCTTGTCTCAAAAGAGGGACAACTGAGTTCTATCATCAGTGCCTGATTCTTGTGGAGGTGTGAAGTGTTCAATGGATAATTTGCATGAACGGTGCAACACCATTTGATGGACCTTCTCATGCAGGGCTGAAAGGAGAACAAAGACTGAAGACTGACCGACTGCTACTGAAACAAGTCTGGACAAAAGTCTGAAGTTGACATCTACACACAACAGAAAGCATGTCTTCATGGACTGTGCCACCTTTGGACTCCATGATTGTGGCCAACGGTGCCAAGGAGGGATTTGTAAGATTGAAAATATCTAAAAGATATTTTAAAATGAACAAAGACATTTGCTTTACTGTTTCAACCCTCTCTCTCTTGCTGCAAGGGCCATTTGGAAGTCAAAGAGGTGTTGATAGTGATCAAGCCCTGTAGGCCAAGATGTGTGTACATCGGGGGTCTACAAATTGTCACACCTTTAGTACAATGGGGCAAGTTTTAATCTCCTGATTGGTCAGTTTGAATGTCTCATATTTGTGTTTCAGTCACATGGTCAAGGAAGGGATAAAAGACGACTGTAACTGTTACTCTGGCTCTTTCTTTGATTCTTGGCTTTTCTTGGGCATTCTCTTGCCCTCTCTCTCTCTCTGTCTCTCTCTTTCTCTTTCTTTCTCTCTATCTCTCAGGTAACTTTTTCATACATGCTGTGTACGATCAATGGTATATGATTTTATCATCTCATACATCTATTTTGTAATTATTTTTAAGTGTAACCATAATCAGATATTGTCATTAAACCCTTTCAATTACAAATGATGTGCTAACTAGTTTTGATTTGGTATTAACATTAATGTGCTCCCTATTGTAATATAATATCGTCACCCTATAGCAACGCTCTCCCACATATTTTGCTATTATAACTGCGCTTATTTCCGTCGTTGGTATAAGTTGCAGTGGGTGGTAATAGACAAGAAATGTACAGTTTTCTACCATCTTGCTGATAAAGTTTCTTTAGTCGCTCGGCAACCCTACAGCCTGAACCCCTGTAGGAGTTCCACCCTTACAATCTGCTGCAGTTTTACAGACATTCACATGGCTTATGTGTTTCATCTCATATTTGTAGTTTATAATGATGTTTCCTCCTGAATATCCTCTCACAGTCGAGATATTTTGACCTGTTGAACACAAACTCAGATATTAGTGTGATGTTCTTCATCATTCTTGTAATCACTGACACACACACACACACACACACACACACACACAGTCTTCATCGCTGTGTTCATATATTTGTTCTCCTGCTTTGATCATTTGTTGTTTTGTACTCAGTTAACACATAACTACTTTGCTGTTGTCTTCAATTATTTTGACTGCAAATCTTAAATTGTAAAATAAAATACATTGTATTTGTCCTGGATATTGATTTTTAATGTATTTAGTTTCACGTGTGAACGGCAGTAATTATAGTCAGTGTTGAGTATTGTGATGTTGTGGAGATCATCATGGGTTTGAGGCTCTCAGTTACTCACCTGTTATAACCTTCAGATTCACTTCAGTGTAGGGATCTTCAGCTAAAGATATATCAGTTCCACAGTGGTATGTCCCAGAATCCTCTTCTCTAAGATCTCTGATGGTCACATTGAAGACTTCTGATCTTGTGTCGTCATACAGAGAGAATCTTCCATCATTAAACCATTTATCTTTCTCATTAGTCTTGATTTGGTCTGTGCAGTCTGACCACTGTCCTTTACAAAAATACTTTTTATTTTCTGTATATTCTTCATCATATTTGCATGTGATTGTGACTCCTCCTCCTGAATATCCTGTCACACTGATGGAGCTCACGACACCTACAACAAAAACACACTTTAATAAAACACTAAAATATACTGAACTGGGACTAATTTCAAAGTTTCTTTAAAGATAATTTCACCATTTTAGTATATGTATACTAAATATTTAATATTAAATTATTGTTCTGATCCTTCTGATGTGATTGTTGGATCAGAAGTTGAGTTCAGATTCTTACCAGGAATCATCATCAGAGTGAAAGTCAAGATGATCTTCATTCTTCTCTCTTATTAAATGATCTTCTCTGTTGTCAGTAGATTCAGTTCTTCTGAAGCTCTCGATGTGTGTTCAGATGAGTTTTGACTGTTTCTTTCCTGGTTACATGTTTAACATGAAGTGCTGAATGTGACGGAGACGCCCATTTCCTCTGAGAGAGAGAGAGAGAGAGAGAGAGGGAGAGATTAATAAAGAGGGAAGTGAAAGTAAGACACTGGACAGTGACATCTGATGGACACAAACAGCAGCACTTCACCTTATAGATGCACATTTCTGACTGATTAATATGGTAAATATTTACATTTTGATAATCGTCTAAACAATAAAAAACTAATTTAAGACTCAAAAGATAATTTACATACTTGTTTACTTATTAGCATATTACGTCAAACACAATATCATTAAATATAAGTGAATTGACTGAATTTGCATTCATAAATTCACCATCTCTTCAGTTTTCAGTTTTCAGTTTTATCTTTGTTTGAATGACTCTTTTACTCCTTCAGTGAACCTGGTCTCCACAGGGACACACATGAAACACATCAGATAAAACCTGCCGGAAACCACAAACCACGAAAGAGTGACACAAAACTGAAACTGAAGTGTGGAAGTCTGGAGGACTGAAGCAGCTCCCTCTAGTGTTCAGATGATGTTCAGCACCATGGAGAGCAGCCGATCACGTGACTGAGATTCATCACCACACCTGATGTCCTGATGACCTCATGTTCTCATAGACATTAAATTACACTTTGGAAACATCTTATAACACTGAATAACAATCCACTTTATTGTTATAATGAACAATTATCTTTACACAAATACACATTTACAAGTTACATCACATGAGCAGGAACAATAGTTATTAAGCAAATAACAAATGGGTGAGATCTAACATGTGTCTGCTGTAATCATTAACTCATAATTTCATATAATGACTCTGATCCTGATCAACATTAAAGATGAACATCATCAGGACATCTTCAGTACATGATGATGCAGCGTGAACTTCTGCACTGGTAAATGTTAGCGTAAACTGTATTAGTATCAGAGGGGTTTGTGGGTAATTGTGGAGTTGCATAAACTGTTTTAGGAAAATCAGAGGGGTTTGTGGGTAATTGTGGAGTAGCATAAACAGTGCTAGTTTCAAAGGGGTTTGTGAGTAACTGATTATTGCACTGTTTATGCCACTCCACGGCAGGCTTTATGGGTAACTGGGCAGTAGCATAAACAGTGTTACATAAATCAGAAGGTTTTATGGGTAACTAGGTGTTTTTGCAGTCAATGTGAAGCCTGGTGTCTTTAATCTCCTCATACAGCGTTTGATGAACCTGAGAATGAGAAATTATTCACAGCTTTTGATGAAGCTCATTCATTCAAACACAATCTTATCAAGAGTTTGACTTCACAAACCGCTTCACTGTTTTCTGTTCCAGGTTCAGATATTTCAGAGGCTGAATCAGGGTCTGTAAAAAATAAATATACTACATTAAATTTAGTAATAATGATAATAATAATTGACATTTAATAATAGTACATAATGTTTCAGTGACACTCAAGATATCAGACTTGCACGTGTTTCTCAGTGCACTGACTAGTCGTGACCAGCAGGGGGAAGCAACATCTTTCTGTTCACTCATTCTGCAGACAACAGTGTAAATCACTGACAAACTGCAAACATTATCAGAGGCTGATCTCCAACTAGGCAGACCCACAGCTGAACTTGGAAAGAGCAGCTGGCATGCTAAAGCCTGCGCCCTTAAATCTGTCTACTGCAGCACTGCCTGTTTCTGAGGCTGTGCCGTTCTCCTCAGTGCTCCGTTATACCCATTTGTGTTTGGGCCACACGCTGCTCTTCAGCCCATGAGTCTGCTCCAGAGCCCACTCCTGCCCCAGAGTTTCCTGTCTGCCCTGACATGACCACAGTTGTTTCTGAACTGCCTGTCTGCACTGATGTGACCACGAAGGTCACTGAACATCCTGTTCTCCTGGACAGGACCACGGAGATCACTCTTGAACTCCCTGCCAGCCCTGCTTTGGCCAAGGAGGCAGATTTTGAATCCCCAACCTGTCTTTGTTTGGCTTTTGGGGCCAACTTGTCTGAGCTCTCTGTTGAAGTTCAGCCAGCCTCGCCAGATCCACAGTAGTGGTCTCTAGACCTTTCTGCACAGCTGTGATGGTCTTCTGGTCCAACGTGGAGGTCTTCAAACCCATCTACGCTGCTGTTGTGGTCTTCTAGTCCGCCTTGGAGGTCTTCAAACCCATCTACGCTGCTGTTGTGGTCTTCTGGTCCACCGTGGAGGTCTTCAGACCCGTCTACGCTATTGTGGTGGTCTTCCGCTCCGCCATGGGGATCTTCAGTCCCTTCAGCGCCGCCCTGGCCGCCTTTCTAGCCTGTGTCGCATCACCCCAGCCGCCTACTCAGCCTGCTCCGTCCTGGCTTCCCAATCTGCCTCAGTCTCCAGTCCTTCTCCTATGAAATTGGGCCAGGCCCTCCATCCCTCCCCCTGTTCTGCCTCCTCTCCACCTCCCTCCTGGTCTCATGTGTCTGTCTGTTAAGGAGCGGATTCCAGAGGGGGGGCTCTGTCATAATTCCTGTCTTGTGTTGCCCTGATATTGTGTAGACTTTTATGTTATTTCCTGTTTTATACCATGTTTTGTAGTCCTTTGTAGTTTTTCTTGTTGATTAGTTCTTTGAGGTGTGTCTTGTTTGCCAATCACCCCTTGTGTATATATACCCCAGTGTTCCTCATATTCCTGGTCTGGTGTTGTCCTTCCATGGATGTTACATGTGTGCGCTTGTTGTCAGTTTTGTTTTGCCTTCCTTGCTCATGTCTGGATTTATCAGTTTTGCCTGGATTTACTTTCATTATGTTTGTCTGAATAAATGTTTACTGCACTTGGATCTTACTCTCGTTCCTCTGAAACAGCCACCGTTACAGTTCTCCAATCGTTCAAACTGTCAAGATTTTAAAATGTTCTAACACAAACATTCAGAGAACATTCCATTTTATCATTCTTCAAACCACATGGGAATGTTACTTCTGAATGTTCTCGGAACATTCTGAAACAAGTAGTAACATTTTTAAAATGATAGACGAACATCCTAACTAAAACATTTCAGAAAAAGCTCCATGAAGAATAAATAAATAGCAATTTTGTACCAACATTTTAAGAAAATGATTAAAAACCAGATAACTTTGAACAAATTTTATATTAATGTTACTGGAAGAACATTTGTTCAGAACTTTGCGAGAACCTTGTCAGAATGTTAGCCAAAGTTCTAAGAACAACATTAGCTGGGTCACCTCGAGTCTGACGCTTGTAAAGAGTCACTGTGCAATGATGAGCAGAAGCAGAATCACAGAAACACCAATGATCAGACATGAACCTGAGAAAACAGATGAACACAATGAGAATCTGATTCTCTCTAATGTCTGCAGGCAAATGTAATAAAATGAATGAACTGTTCATCACCAGAATACCATTTGGGATAGATGGAGGAGCTGATGTGAAACCAGATGTTGATGATGGCTGGGAATTTAGTGAAACAAGTGTAGTTTGGATCGGTGATGGTGATGATGAAGATGACAAGGACGGTGGAAGTGTGTTTTGTTCTTAAAACAGAAAAAGGCATGGCTGTGACAAACAATGTACACTCTTTCAAGCTTTAAATACCTTCAAAACCCCATAAAGTTTCCTTTTTGTAAATGGCAAATTTTGCTCATCAAGTTTGATTTTTATAAAACCTTCAGTTTATTGAGAACGCATTTTGATACAGAGGATTATATGAGACTGAAAATGAAAATGACTAGGCAAACATCCTGCCTCACATTTTGATCTTACTACACCTTCAACTATAAATATCATACAATACAACCTGGGATTCTATACATATTTTCATATGTCTCTAAAAACATACACTCAAAACACTCCTCCTTTCGTTCATTTGTTGTCTACTTCATGGGAACATTTAGCCATACATGTATACAAACGCATCATAAGTTCTTTAGCTGAATTTCACTTGAGCTCTTGTTGTAACTTCAGTTGTTCTGTTGACTAATAAATTCCATCTTAGTGACATTTGCCCTTTAACATGATTTGTGCTAAAAATAAAGTCATTTTATGTTTTCCAGTACAAATATCTAAACAATCTTGAATCCAGATACATTTATTTGATAGTCCAAATGACAATTTCTGCAGATTTGATAAAATTGAGTTTAAGCTTAAAATAAGAAAATACATCTGCCATCGGGGTCAGAAAAATAAACTTCACTTGGAAGGACAACTATTTTTACAAATGAATATTAAATTGCCAAAAATATTACAGCATTGCTGGTGGTCAAGTTTGAAATACATCTGCGTTTCTCACCTGTTATAATGTTCAGATTCACTTCAGTGTAGAAATCTATTTCTTTAGGAATATCAACTGCACACCAGTACGTGTCAGAATCCAGTTCAGTCAGATCTCTGATGGTCACATTGAAGACTGTTGATCTTGTGTCGTCATACAGAGAGAATCTTCCATCATCAAACCATTTATCTTCAATATCAGTCCTGATGAGGTCAGAACACTTTAATACATTTACTATGAGGCTTAAGCATTCAAACTTCTTTCAAACGTTTCATCAGTTTCTTACCAGGAATCATCAGCAGAGTGAAAGTCAAGATGATGTTCATTCTTCTCTCTTATTAAATCGTCTCTTGTAACAGTAGATTCAGTTCTTCTGAAGCTCTCTGTGTGTTTCAGTGTTTCCTGGTAGTGTTTTCGTCATGAATGTGATGAGATGCAGATTTCCTCTTCCTTTGTATTCTGCTGCTGTGCGGTATGTGACACAGGTACAACTTAAACTGAAACTGAAACAGAGAGAGAGAGATCAAAGTCTATTAATACACACTGGAGTGATTCCGAGAATGTTGATGAAAAATGAAAATAATCAAACTGGCTCTAAACATATGGGTAAAAATTATTCAACCCCAAAAGTCAAATTTTGTGCAGAATCTTTTACTCTTTACAACCTCCAATAAACGTTGTCTGTAAGTGTTTAGAAGCTTCTGTCACCTCTCTACTGCAATTTGGCCCACTCCACATTTGAAAAAGCTTCCAGATCACTGATAGTCTTTGGTTTCCATGTTACCACTGCTTTCTACAAATTCCACCAAATATTTTCAATGAGATTTCAATCTGAAGACTGTACAGGCCACTCAAGAACATTCTACCATGATCCCTGAGCCAAGCTTAAGTAGATTTGGATGTATACTTTGGGATGGCTGTCCTGCAGGAAAGTCCATTGATCATCAAGCTTCAGTCTCTGCACTGAAGGCATCAGCATCTTTGCCAAAATGGCTTGATACTTCTCAATACATGACGTCCTTCATACAGTCAAGATCTCTACTTCCCGCAACACCAAATAACCCCCATAACAAGACCGGACCACTTCCATGTTTGACCATGGAGATGGTGTTCTTCTGCTCATAAGCTTTGCAGCTTTGCCGAATGCCACTGTAAGACTTGATTTTCCTGCTAAGACAAAAGCTGAGATCAAGCACCCTGCAATAAAGCTATAAAACTCATCTGGAGAGAAGATCTCAAAGAAATAGGAAACCGCCTTGCCCAAACTCTCCTCACTCATCTATGCAACCCCACATTTTGGCAAAGATGCTGATGCCTTCAGTCCAGAGACTGAAGCTTGATGACCAATGGACTTTCTTGCAGGACAGACGTCCCAAAGTATACATCCAAATCTCCTTAAGCTTGGGTCAGGGATCAGTCGTAGAATCTTCTTGAGTGGCCTGTGCAGTCTTCAAATTGAAATCTCATTGAAAATATTTGGTGGAATTTGTAGAAAGCAGTGGTAACATGGAAACCAAAGACTATCAGTGATCTGGAAGCTTTTTCAAAGTGAGGAATCACGCAGCAGGATATCATCAACGATTCCATAAGGAGGGGCTCTGATGACATCCTGGATTGCCGATTCATTGTAGGGAGCATAACTTGAGGAAGAGGGTGTAATCTGTATGATTTGTAATACTGCAGGACACAGTCGGACACACTTGGGTTTATCTGCAAAACGTTGTATCATCTGGTTCTTCTGCAGTGGAGTAGATCATTGGATCTTCTGGACTTTCTGCTGTTGAGTAGATAATGGTGTTTTGACTGTTCTTGCACTGAAACTCGCTGATTTCCTGATAATTATGGTCATTCCAGTCAATGTCCTGCAAAATAACTCATGTTATCTTCCAAACCCATCCACATTTGAACATCTCAACAGTATTTGTTATCACTAGCAGATATATGTTGAGATTTGGATACTAGTGAACAGGAAAAAGACGTCCAGAGTCGGCAGCTCCAAACCAGTGAGCTTTTACCAGCACTGACATTACAGCTGGTGTTTTCAAGAGTTCATTTAAGATCAACAACATCATCATAATCATTAACACTCACCTCTGCAGTGATTTCTGCTCTTGTATTTAAAGGCAAAAGCCCAACAGGCACTGTCAAGAAATGAGGAGGATTAAAGTATGTAACAGTCAAACAGCAAACATCAGAAGGAGATGTGTGTATCTGAAACTTTAGGTAAAACCCACTGACTGATTGTCTCTTTTTGAGGACACAATTCCTCATCTAAACCCTTATTTATCTAAAGTTTCTTCATAAACTCAGGGACAGTTTTTTATATAACCACTGAGAGAGCTAAGTAAGTGTGTGTGTGTGTGTGTGTGTGTGTGTTTGTTTCCGTAGAAACGTGCATCTAAAACTGACCTAGGTGTGAAAGTCCTGTTTGTGTAACTCTTGGTGGTTTCTTGCTTCTCTTCCTACACCACACCATCAGTGCCATGAGGAAGATGATCACCATGATGACTAACCCAACACTGACGTAGATGACAGACCCTGAATGTGGGACGTGACCTGTAACACACATTTAATGTCCTTTAAACTGATATATAGATGCATCACATTCAAATATTCAAGAAAGAAGAGTCATAAAGAGCGGCAGATACATGAACTGACCTGTTTGACCTGTGTGATTCATGCTGATGGATTGTGGATTCAGTTCTTTTGTACTGAAATATGATGATGATGATGATGCGTTTGAAAAAGGGCTGATGGTTGAAACTTCAGTGGTCTTCTCATCTGATGGATGACAGGAAAGATAATCTTAAAGTCAGTGATACTGAATTCAATTCAAAATACAGATAAACATCTATTTGATCAATTGTCTTCTAGTTACACTAGAAGACAATTATAATTATAAATATAATCACCAAATATAATAAATATAATCACTTACCCTGTTTAACCAGCAACAAAATCTCTGAATAGACATCAGTTAAAGACAAATCAGTAAATATAGTCCTCCTCACAGCACAGCAGTATTGTCCTTCATCCTCTGTTCTCAGATCAGTGATGGTGACGGTGAAAACTCTGTTCGTCGTGTCGTCAGTCAGAGAGAATCTCTGAAGGTTTGACATTGCATAAATTATATTTCACTGGAATGATTTTACTGAAACATTTTATCCATTTTATATTCTACCAATGATAAAACAGTATTAGATGATGAGAACATAAGGTGTTTTAATGTAATGCATAATATTGATTGTAAAATATCTATATTTGGTATGGGAGTGTCATATTTTGAGTTCTGATGTTTGGATCAGGGTCACTGGGTTAGTTTTGTTACTCAGATCTGGCAACCCTGAATCTGAGTGACAGAATCACTTCACACAGAGGATACCGAAGATTAAGAAGGTTAAGTTGACTTTTTATATGCTTTAACTGTAAAAGAGGTGTACCAATTAAATAAAAAAACAAAGAAAAAAAAATCACACAATTTTTATTTATTTGTTGTTAGCTGCTTATCTTGTTAGTGAAGCACAATGAACATTAAACACTTATAAACTGTGTTTTGTACATAAAAGTGTGTCAAAATATCGATTCATTAAAGCAATGTAGATTTTAACAGATTTTGACAGTCTTTTTATTTACAGTTGATCACTGAATATATTACACCCTCATTACTTGAAACAATTTGTTGATGTGTTGCTGTCATATAGATCAGTTCTATCCTGCTGTCCTGTGTTGGGTCAGGTGACTTTATATTGGCATAATAATCACAGTCTGGATCTGTCACCTGATTGGTTGAGTGGGTGTGACCGGGGTTTGAATCAGGCTGCTGATTGGTTACTGAGACGTAAACAGCAGAGACTTCTGGGTGGTTGTCGAGGTGTGATGCAGGCGTCTGATTGGATGAAGATGTTACCATGGTGACGTCACTGTTTGGAATCTCTTCATACATGCGGTCAGTCTGAAAAACAATCAATAATTTACTAGTTTATATAGATAATACTTTCTGTTGATCAATAAACAATAATTTAACATGTATTTCTGAACTTCTACAGGTAAAGATTTGAACACCCACCTTTGTGTTGTGCTGCACATTTTGCTGAAATAAAGCTGATTGAAAACAGAGAAGGACTAGTCAATTCATACACTTAAACTGGACTTTAATAACAATAATAGTAATCGCAAAACTGGCTTACCTGTCCCACATTTCCTTTTCCTCTTTTTCAGGATGAGGAACGTTCCAGAACACAGAGTCAGAACCAGCAGAACCGAACCCAGACCGCCAGCAACAGAAGACAGGTCTGAATGCATCGCTAAACACATGATATTACATGATATATATATATATATATGTGTGTGTGTGTGTGTGTGTAAAAACACAATACTGATTATGATTGTAGTGTTACATGAATAACAACAATCTTATAACTGATATAAATCATTTTCATCATTGTGCTATAAAACATTGCAGTATATTGTCATTATATTGTGTAACTGAAGTGAAACTGCAATGGTAAACCTCGACTCTTCAGAAAGAAACGCTTCTGCCTATGGTTTATGTCAAACCAAATTAACCACATCAGTGTGTCTCAAATGTTTCCGTTCAAAGGAGTGATTATGTGATCAAAGAGTGAACCATTGCATCATGGGTAGTGTAGTTTGTGCTTACTAGTGTTTGACTGATAGAGTCCAACTGTAGTATTTCCTGTTCTTGTTCTTGTTGTTTCACTTTCAGTTCGACGAGACACTGACAGAGAGAAACACCAGTGACGTGTGAACGAGCCGCTCATGCAGTAAGATCAGGAACACATAAATGAAGCTCTACATTTGCATTTTATGTTCATTGTAAAGACACTTTCTTATCCTACACAATTTGTACATTTTTAAGAAAGGAGCTGAACTGAATCTTCAGACTTCAGCACAGACACTTCCATCTCAAAGGAATCATCTAACATATTTAAGTACATCTGCATGCACAATATTCAAGAAATAAGAGTCATAGAGTGACTGACAGATGAACTGACCTGATTGTGGATTCAGTTCTGTTGTGCTGAAAGACGACTGTGTTTTTAGAAAAGGGCTGATGGTTGAAACTTCAGTGATCTTTTTATCTGAAGGGTCACAGGAAAGATCAACTTAAAACACTGACATTGAATTTAACTTAAAAATGCATACAATCTTTCATTTAGTCTCTGTTTTAATCACCGTTTCATGTTGTGTCAAAGAAAACCCTTTAACTGCAGTAAAATCACTCTAACACAGCCTGTAGTGGATTATTGTTGTATTTTACACTCAACACACTGAAATCTAAGCAGACAATCAACAGTACAATATGAGTTCATTTACAAGATGACTTAATGACTAATTGGTCACTCACTCTATGGTACATAATTTCTGTTACAGACATCAAAATTAACCACTTACCCTGTTTAACCTTCAGCAAAATCTCTGAATAGTCATCAGTAAAAGTCCTCTCCACAGCACACCAGTATTGTCCTTCATCCTCTGTTCTCAGATCAGTGATGGTGACGGTGAAAACTCTGGCCTTCTTGTTGTCAGTCAGAGAGAATCTCTTGTCTTTAGCTGGAGATCCTGATTCAACCATGATGTTTTTATTTCCAAATTTACACCCCCCTTTACAAAAATACTTTGAATTTGATTCATATCCAGATTTATATGTGCATCTGATCTCAACTCTCTCTCCTCTGTGTCCTATAAATGTCTTTCGAGCTCCTACAACAACAGCTGAAACACATATAGAGCTGTTTTGTGAGCAAGAGACATCAGCAGGCCAGAATAATAACTTACAAATATCATCCATATGAATCTGATGATCATGTGATAACAGAGGAAAAACAAGAGAAGATGTCAAACTGTGTGTAAAAGAGCTCAGAGTCTCAAACTCACCTGTACAGATGCTGGAAAAGAGCAGCAGAATGTCCCACATGATGAACTTTGACAAGAGTTTCACTAAAATTGTGTGACAAACGCTACTGTCGTTCTCTTCCGTATTGAGTGAACAATGTAGCGTCAGCAACTAAAATGAACATTTCCTTCCCCTTCCGTCTGTCTAACCACATCAGCTCTACATGGCATCTGTAATGGTTTACCAATTCAGCAAACGTTATTAAACAGATAAGCAGTGCAGAGAGAGATGGAGGAAGGAATGGTAGGAGTGTGTGACATTTACACAGTATGTACAATGTGAGTATTTTACACAGCACTCCAGTCTTGTTGATTTTTGAATATTGTTAGTGCACTACTGCTGTTTACAGCATATACTTGATTAGAATTATGTCCTTCTGTGTTGGCAGTTTGGTTTACCTCTCTCTCTCTCTCTCTTCAATCTGCTGAAGCAAACACTGTCTCAGTTAATGAAAAACTCAGACAGCTGAAACTAAATGAAGGTTTACTCATGTTAAATACACTGTATGAACACTTCAACCATGTGATTATTGTATAATTTTAGGAATAGTACAACATTTGATGTATCTATTCACTTCCTGTGTTTATTGTCACAAGTAGGAAGAGGCTTTTTCTTTAAAAAAAAATTAAAGACTTTGTTGCTAGATTATTAACTTTTCACACCCCTTTTAACTGACTGAAAGCTGTAAGTACAGATCCCTGCACATGGGGTGGGGGGAGTAAATAGTGCACTCGATTAACTAATTTGTTCCTCGATTTGCTAATGGCAGCTCACACTACAGGACTGTAACATGAATCACTGTGGTGCTCACACTACACAACAAGGTTTTTTGTCAGTTGTTGCCATCTTGTCATAGCAGTGTGCATAACGATACAACACTGACGAGACGCTCAAACTACAAGATCTTTTGCCAAATTGTCTCCTTGCATTATGTACATTAAGGTGCATGATATCATTACAGCAGTTCAACGTTGTTGTTTTGTCGCTCACACTACAAGAACACACAGCGATAATATCAAACAGGTTTGAAAATATGGCACCGTCTGTGACTGCTCGAGACAGGCTCAGATCATTTCACTGAACTGATTATACTTGACAAGCTTCACTGACCACAACTAGCACCGATTTGCCCACAATCAGGGGGTTTTGTCGCAGACCTTGGAAATCTGTCCATGACAGCAAAATGCAGCCAAAAATCCTGTAGTGTGAGCTTGCCATAAATGGTCTGCACGATTTACTAATTCGTTGCCTCAATTTATTAACTGTGAGCGTGATTTAGCCTACTATTTTTTTTTTCCTTTATGTCATCTGTGGGGCTCCTTATGAAAGCAATAAATCTATAGGAGCTTTTTGGACTCCTGGTTAACATAAGTCACTATATATCATACTTGTCCTGTTGTCAGGAAATATGCAAACAAGAACAGCTTTATTGGACATTAGGTGATATATTAATATTAAAATACAAATTTCACAGAACTTTTTTTCTGATTTTTACAGCCTAAAATGACTGAATTTGCAAGATGGTCCTCACTGCAGAACACGAGATCCAGTGGGCGGGGTTGGATCTAGATCCACTTTACATATCCCTTAACCGACCCGTCTCCGCCCCCTGGATCTCGTGTCTTCTGCAGTGAGAGGCTACTGGAATTTCTAAGAAATCTGTGGTGATATTTGCGTCATGTCTTGTGGTTTTGCAGTGAAAATACACCACAGACATTGTTATTACATTTCTGACCTCAAGAACCATGGCAGGCCTCCAGACTATTTGAGGGCACCAGTAACGGTAAAATATGCAGCAATTAAGGAAGAAAAAAAAAATAAATCCTCCAAAAATTGTTGTCTGCTTGATTTTGCTATAAATTCAGCGATCGCAGAATACCAAAATCCTGGAGAGACTGTCTAGATTGCTTGTTTTAGGTAATATATATATTTTTTTATTACGTTTGACCTAATTTGTTTTTGTTTGTTTGTTTTTGTTTTTTGAATAGGACACTCTTGTACCACACTGATATAAAAATCAATATAAAAAAGCAAAAGAAAATATCCCATTCTTTGTTATCAACAACATGCAGACTGGGGTTTGTGATGAAACTGCCATGGGTTGATGAGTTTCTAAAAATAAATAAATCACTAAAAAATATTAAAAAATATATATTTGCTTACCTGCATGTCATGTGACCATTAACCGGCATCTTCATTTTATTTTTGATTTAACTTGTCTTGAAATCTCAGGGGGTATTTCAAGTAAATATTAGGTCAAAAACAGGTTCAGCAGACAAAAAAGTCCCTGCATTGCATGTAAACAGTGAATTTGTACATTTTAATGTGTTTAAAAAACAAAAGCCTTCCAAAGACAATATGGTTAAATGACTCATTAAAATAATATTAAATATTATTAATGTTCATCAGGAGCTGATTAGAAATGCAATGTTGAAATGTTAAGAGAACACACAAATGTTTTTTTAGTGTTTAGTAAATCCAGAGATCAGAAGCCGTGTTGTCCTCAGTTTTCAGTGATACGCACTTGAATAGTGGCTGGTCTACAACAAAGATTGTATCCAATTTGATAATCACTAGACATTGAAACATAGTTACGTAGTCCTTGGTGCATATGGTCGACATTAGATCTGAAAAACTCAGAAAAGGGATACCAATGGAAAGAGAGAACAATTGATAGAGTGTGTGATTTCACAGGTGCCACAATGTCAAGTATTTGAGAAAACTGACATTGTAAAAATGTACCAAATCGGATGTAGAAGAATTAAAACAACACTGAGTTACAGAGTGATCAATCATTCCACACACAACATTAAGGTCTACATTTTTAATATTATAAAATTTTAACTTTGGCTATAAAGGAACAGAAACATTAAAAATACAGGCTAGCGATCTGAAATAGGAGATTCAGTGTTTTGCAAATGTGGATGTGTTGCTGTTAGGTAGATCAGTTCTGTCCTGCTGTCCTGTGAAACGACTTCATATTGGCATAATGACTTGCACTCAAAAAAATGATTTTTTGATGCTGTTCACTTTATTTAAACAACTTATTTTGATTCAACACAATTGTATTAGGTTTCTGGTTCAAATGTAATTGCTTCATGTTAAATTGACTTGAAACGATTACTTTTTGACTTAACTTGATATTTTCATATTAAAATAACATGTTTCAAACAAGTAAACTCAACCAGGACTCAATCAAACAGGACTTTCACTACCTGTCATGCTTTGCAAAGGGGCTGATCTGGGAGAGTAAATGTTGAAATAAAGTGTTATTTTAAGCAGTTTTTAGCAACATGAGAAAATGGAGAGACTTTTTAATGTTTACTGATCTATTATGTTGGTATTTAAAAGTTTCTGTTATGTTAATGGTTTTGGGGTTACCACTGTGGTGAAGTGTAGAACATGTGCTTGGGTTGAGGAACTGCTAACAACAATTAAAGTTGTTTTAATAATAAAAACAGCTATTTTGGGCATGCCATAGATGGAATAAAACCATCTTCTGGCTAACGCCTAACAATAAGAGTCTTTACAGAGTAAAGATTTTGTAAAAGTTGTGAAAATGGTTCTTGAACGCATCCACTATATAAACTAATCAATTGAACTGGATTTTTAGGATAACTAAATGTAAAGGTTTTGGACAAAATTAAGAAAGTTAACCTGATTCAACTAAATTGAGTTAACCTTATGTAATAAATTTAAGTTAACTGAAATAAATAATGTTAATTAAATGCAACATAACAAAGTTACGTGGAACCTGTTGACATAAAAAAATTAAGTAAATCCAACGTATCATTTTTGTGAGTGTGGTTTGAATGGTTTGAATCAGGCTGCTGATTGGTTACTGTGACGCAAACCGTAGAGACTTTCGGCTGGTTGTTGAGGTGTGATGCAGGCGTCTGATTGGATAAAAATGATACTGTTTGGAATCTCTTCATTCCCACTGGAGCAAACTTCTAGTGACTGAACCTTCAATCTTCAACACAGAAGTAGGTTTCAGACCCTGGATGTACAGTAAAGAAGTTCACCTTTAACACACATTTGATCTCAAAGGGAATCATCTACAGTAGTATGTATATATATAACATACAAGTACAGTTAGATGCACAATATACAAGAAAGAAGAATGATATAAAGCGGCAGACAGATGAACTGACCTGCTGAGACGTGATGATCTGTGGGATTCATATCGGTGGATTGTGGATTCAGATCTGCAGTACTGCAATGTGATGGTGTTTTAGGGAAAGGGCTGATGGGTAAAACCTCAGTGGTCTTTGATTCTGATGGATGACAGGAAAGATCAACTTAAAGTCAGTGACACTGAATTCAGTTTAAAATACATTAATATTAATTTGTTCTGTTGTCTTCTAGCTCTACTTCTAATAAATATAATCACTAACCATGTTTAACCAGCAACAAAATCTCTGAAAAGACATCAAATAAAGACAAATCAGTAATTATAGTCCTCTTCACAGCACACCGGTATTGTCCTTCATCCTCTGTTCTCAGATCAGTGATGGTGACGGTGAAAACTCTGGTCGTCGTGTTGTCAGTCAGAGAGAATCTCTCGTCTTTAGCTGGAGATCCTGATTCAACCATGATGTTTTTAAATCCAACGATGAGACACTCCCCTTTACAAAAATACTTTGGATTTGATTCATATCCAGATTCATATGAGCATCTGATCTCAACTCTCTCTCCTCTGTGTCCTGTAACTGTATCTGGAGCTCCTACAACAACAGCTGAAACACAAATATCATTATATAGAGCTGTTATGTGTGAGCAAGAGACATCAGCAGGCCAGAATAATAACTTACAAATATCATTCATATGAGTCTGATGATCATGTAATAAACAAGAGATCATGTCAAACTGTGTGTAAAAGAGCTCAGAGTCTCAAACTCACCTGTACAGATGCTGGAAAAGAGCAGCAGAACGTCCCACATGATGAACTTTGACAAGCGTTTCTCTTAAATAAAAGACCAAATTCTGTGTGACAAACGTTACTGTCGTTCTCTTCTGTACTGAGTGAACAATGGTGTCAGCAACTGATGTTATAATTTCCTTCCCCTTCTGTAACTTTAACCACATCCAGCTCTACTGTGGTGTAAAAATCAGTTTAAATGAGACAAATCTGATGAATGACGTTTACTTGATCTTGCTGCATCCTCTGGAAGTAACATAGTTCAGATTTCCTTTAGGATTTCGAATGTGGTTGGATGCGTTGATGACACACATATTCCCATCATCACACCTTCTGAAATGAAACAGATTACTGTATGGAATGGAAGGATGTCAGATGAAAGGGTAGTCTGAGATATATGCCATAACCACCACCACAGCTGTTAAATAAAGACTAATTATTCATTTATTTGGTCATGTTTAACAGTTATTCTCTTTCCTGTTGGATTTGAATATTCTTCCAATACTTGGTATTGTGTCCATCTCCTTTTCATCTGTCAGTGGTGGTGTTTTGCGAGCTTACTGCTCTGCCAGTTTTCACCTCTGATATTATAACAGTGATTAAGAATTAAACTTAATATAATAACTTAATCGTAATATCGGAGCTCCATTGATCATGTCTTTTCATAATTGTGGTGCACGCGCTTAACTCAGAGTCAAACTCAGAGTTGACTGAACTAACTCAAATCTGTTCTTCTGAAACCGAAAACTCAGAGTTTCTCATCTCAGGTTAAGTCAACTCAGAGTTCAGGTTTTAACTGGTTGAACCCCCTTGTCAGAGACGAACTCCGTGATTCCCTCCTCTGGCCATCAGAGGGAGCCCTCGCCAGAATACTGACACTCACATTCTCACACGCACTACATTTCCCACAAGCCCTGTACCTTGGCGCTGATTGCCACACCCAGCTGCTGTGCATTACTCAGACTATTTAAGCCGCTCTCTACCTCGCTATCTTTGCGAGGTCTTGTATTGCCACGGTGTACAATTCTGAGCGTTTACTTATTCTGACTGTCTGCCTGTTATTGAACCTGCTTTACCCCGTTTACGATTCTCTGCTGCCTGCCCTTGGACTATCTGCTGTTTACTGGACTAGTGATTCTTATCTGCCTGCCCCGACCTACCGCCTGTTGTTCGTTTACGATTCTGCCTGTTCCCTGCCATTCCTGTTTGCCCCTGTTGACCATTGCCTGTCTGACCATGAGTATTGTTAATAAAGCTGCTTATGGATCCCACTCCGAGTGACGAGTCGTTACACCCCTTATTAAAACAAGCCCCTGACATCTTTACTCTGACAAAAAAGCATCTTCTCTATGTATACATTATTAATTTGAACAAACATATATTACAGCCCAGAAAGTACTGCGTAATTACAATGTATTTACTGTGTAACTTACTGTGGTAATTATAGTGTACCTATAAAGTAAGTATGTGTAAGTATAGGCAAAGACTATAGAATAACACAAGACGTGTCACTCGAATTATTATGAATGGGAGAAAGTGCAACGCGCAATATGGCGGAATAAGTCCCGCCTTCTAAATAAGAGCCAATCGCTGACTGGTAAAGTCATCGTGTCACTGCAGCGGCTGTTAGAAACTCCGGTTTCTATAGAAACAGTCAGACTGTGCCTCCGAAATGAGGCACAAGAGACGCGCATTTAGGACTGTGCATGCGCATTAGGTTGATCCAGCCTGAAAAATACCGTTTTTTTGTCATGATTCGAGTGTTTAGAAACAAAATTTATGAGACAGTTGTTGTCAGATTTCATTGGTGATTTCAAATATGAAATTTAATCGAAAGCTTGGCAAACAGCTTTAAAGAATTTGATGTTTCCCCATTCAAAGAGATAGAAGCTGCACTTGGATGCCCTAGAGGCGTTTCAAAGATGGCCGCCGAGTGTCTTAAAGGGACTTTGGTATAGGGGAACAATATGTAAAGTCTGGGGAATAATTTTAGGAAGTATTTTAGAACTTATAATCAGGGTGCGAACTACGGGGGAGCTAGGCTCCCCTTAATAAGACATGGGCTTCCCTAAAAATGTGATTTATGAAATTTTGGGGGGGTCTCAAAAATATTGACAATATGTTATTTTGATGTGTAATTTCAGTTTTGTGTAATGCGATCATCGTGGATTATTATGTGCAAAATTGCAAAAATATCATTCATTCATGCATGACGGCGATTTAAACCTAATTCACTTCAATAAAGATAACTATACATGCTATTCTTGTCATGAGCATCAAGGTGTGGGGCGCTGCGGTGCAAATTCCACTCATGTTTAGTACATGTTAACTCGAACAGCAAAAGAAGCTGACCCCAGGCCTGTGTTAAGGTAAGGCATGTTATTCACAATTATGTGTTGTGGCTGGGTTGTTATAGCTCTGCGTGACTCTCGATGTATTAGACCTAACTGAACGGAGGAATTATGGTGTTCTTCTGTAGCCTGACGAGTAACTTTAACCGTTGTTCTTGTGAACTCAAAGACAGCCTGATGCTTTGTTTGTAGACTATTTGTGGGTGGCTGTTTGTTGTTCACCTATCAATTCGTGTCGATAATGTATAATAGGGTAAATCCTGTAGTGATTTATCCTATATAGTGCTTGCATAAAGCAAGTCGTAGCTGTTATGTATCTTTGTAACTCATTGTAAGCCCTCTTTTGAGGCACGCGCAAGCGCACGAACATTGTAATGAGCAAATGTCTTGTTTGTTTCTCATTATTATTATCTGTTATTCTGTGTATTTTGTTTTGAGTAGTAATTAAAAATAACAACAACAACAAACAAACAAACAAACAAAAAAATGGACGGCATCCCGCATGACTTTTCGCGTGAATTTCTTGGCGTGCTTACGTCACGCCTCAAGTTACGTCAAGTATGAACTCTCATTTACGGGCAGGTGACAGTTGGTCAGAAGCATTAGTCTACAGTTAAAAAATGTAAAATGTTTGGTATTTTTCTTACAAACACTTATTGTTTCACTTCAGAAGACATTGATTCATCCGTTTGGGTCATATGGATTACTGTAGTTATTGCTGTATGTGCTACGAAGGAAAGTCATATACATCTCGGACAGAATGAGAGTAAAAGATGAGTAAATGGTGAGGACATTTCTGGGTGTACTCTATTTTCTTTTAGTAAATACAGGATTTAAAGAAAGAAAAAGAAGAAGAGGAACAGGAGGAGGAGGAGGCCAAGCAAGAATAAGAAGTGTTGTAAATCTGTTTTGAAATAAGTTGTTTTGAAATAAAGCTTTCAGAGTGAAATCAGATTGTGTGTATACATGTGTTTTTATTGTAGGCTATTTACCCTGTAACAACATGAAACAAGAGTATATTTCCCCAGTATTAAAAAATTGCAATAGTTGTAGTTTAACTTGCCTTGAAACAACTCAATCAGTGCACTTTTGCAATAAAAACAAAATACTGTGTAAATGCACTGATACGTAGCCTAAACCGTTTAAAAGTTTAAAAAAGCCTTATATATTTGTACACTATTATTTCAAAAAGGTGTGCAGTGTATGTTCTCGCTAACGTAAGATTGTTGTCTATCATAATAGTATAAGTGCCCCTTAGTTCTAAAATACTTAAGGTATAAATAATTTGTTATTTTCCTTCTTGTTATTCCTTTATTCCCCAGACTTTACATATTGTTCCCCTATACTTACACATACTTACTTTATAGTTACACTATAATTACCGGAAGTTACACTGTAAATATGTTGTAATTACACAGTACTTTCAGTCAATGTACACTGAGTCATTTTTTTAGATTAAGATTTGCTACAGTACATAAGATTCAAAGACGCATGTAGACTGTGACTGTGTAGTGTTGAACATTGAACATCAAATCTAGAGGGCGCAGTAGCTCTCTGAACTAAACAGAAGGATAATTAGGGGCTAATTTTGGCATCTATTGTTACTGTGAGTGCAACAAGCTGACTCACTAGCTTAGGACTTCAAAGTTCTTTTGTACTCAACACAAAACGTCAGTGAATAAAAGTCTTGAATCCAAAGTTCTTCGTTTGACTGTTTCATTATGAATCTCAAAACATAAAAAATAAAAACTAAGGATCTTTACTTTTCTTACAAATTAACTGTGCAGTTCCGTGTTGGTCAAAAGACTGTGTTGCTCCAAAGTCCAGTGGCTTCTGACTGTTTCGCAGGGTTCTATTTCTTTCATACTAAATCTAACAGCCAATCAAATTACATTATACTAGATCACTGACTAACTGTTTACATTCCAATTTCTGTTTCATTTGCAACACAGGTTTTTCTCAGATTTTACAAAATAAACTCAAAATATTATTACGTCCATACAAATGGCTTCAACAGTTATTGTTAGTCTTCTTCTGCTGTGGAATCAAAGGCAACCAATAAAAAACATTCACTGGAAAGTTGTGAAATTTGGCACACAGAGGAGTGTCTGAACATTAACTACATTAACCCTTTAGTGCCACTAACAGCTCAGAATTGTGTTTGTTTATGCTAATAACTTAACTGTAATGCCCAGAAACAAAATTATTAAATTCATGATTTTTTTTTTTTTTGACCATTTCATCACTGGTTTATGTTACAGTAAGATCTCAATTACACTTTAAGGTGAACTTTTAATAATTATCCAAACATCACATTAACAGAGACAAATTTAAGACTTAATTTACAAATCATTCACATACTAATTTAATTAGTATATCATAATAAGTTAGTTAAAATCAATTAATTCACAGGATCCTTTTACATTAACTCTTTCCCCGCCAGTGACAAGTTATCTCGTCTTTTATGAGAAAATGCTTCCCTGTGAGATTTTCTGGCTTTCTGCATTTTTACTGTTATTTGCTGTTACACATCCTCTAAATGAGTACAAAATCTCCTGATCAAAACACAGGCGAAGCAGCAGAATCGAGCAATGTAAGCAGATGCATGTGGAAAATAATGATCTTTAATAATAAACAGCTTTCTACCCCTTACCCCTTCTCTTTCCCCTATCCCTTCGTTTTGCGCGTTCAAGTGAAGTGGTAGGGGTGTCTCGATTCTCTTTTGGCTGGAGGGGTAAGGGCCAGATAGCCATTCAAATGAAGGTTTTTCTGCACAACACTTCAAACGAAGGGGATTGAGAAATTTCCCTGCACATTGATTATGCGATTATAATGTTTCATAAGCACCAAGACTAATGCCGTGTAAAACACTGTTAAATACTACGTCAATATAATATATACACCCAATCCCTCCTAATGAAATCACGGATCATCCCGTTCCTCAATCCCTCTGCAACTGGTTATAAAACTGCTTATCTATTTAATAAAGTTTGATGAATTATAACACTTTCACACATGACCAACCAGATTGATGTTGGAATAATAAGACTGCAATGCTATAAAATACAATTATCTTTTATTTTGTTCTTAGTTATACACAAACAATACATACAAATTTAGGAGTTTATTGAGCAAATTACATAAGGTTGTTCTGAAAACGGTTGATCACTAACATGTGTTTGCTGTAATCACCGACTGACACTCACCATTTTAAAGTCCTTCTTCATTCAGACTCTGAGGGGTTTATTGGTAATTCGGTAGTAGATTAAACCGTGTTAGAAGAATCAGAGGAGTTTGTGGGTAATTGTGGAATAGTATAAACAGTATTAGAAAAATCAGAGGGGTTTGTGGAGAGACTTTGACCTCGAGTCTGACGCTTCTTGCTGTAATTCACTATGCATAACACGATGATCAAAACTGGAATGACAGACAGACCAATGATCATAGAGGAACCTGAGAAAATAGATCAAAACATTTGATCTCTTATTGTATCTGCAGTTGTTCTGAACTTCCTGTTGACTAATAAAGTCTTAGTGCCAACATGACATGCACCAAATTGCTTAATATAATAGTGTTGCAATGCAAAAAGTTGCTCTTTTTTTATCTTTTTTGTTTTACAACACAAATATCTACACATCTGAACTTGATAACACCAGTGTCTTCAGTAGAGCTGTTTGCAGCTAAACTGAACTAACACTGTCTTTTTAGAGCTGTTTTCCAGAATTTGAATTTGTCTCATATTTGATGAAGTTTGCATCATTGATTCTGTTATTTTTCTGTGTATTACTGTGAAGCTGTTTTGAAATGATCTCTACTGTATAAAGGGCTTTAGAAATAAAAAAGGAGACTTGACATTCTTAATTCAAGATTCCTTTACTTTAGATGCAAAATGACAAATCTTAAAATTAAGCAAGCAAGAGCAAATATCAGACAATAGCATCAGAAAATATAATTTGTGCACCAAATTACCATAAACAGCATTGGTGATGGACAAAATATGGGTTGAATACATTTCAGTTACTCACCTGTTACAATGTTCAGCTTCACTTCAGTGTGGAAATCTATCCCATATTTATCAGCTGCACAACAGTACGTACTCTCATTTTTAACACTTAACCATCAGCACCTGATCATATATTCACATAAATAAACAACTAATACACACATAACACATGTAATGTGCATAATATAACATACAACTTTTGTTACTGCTCATTGTGTAACAAACAATATAATACTCAATGAATGGATTTACTAAATTTACAATAAACCTATAAAAGAATGTAGATATGGACTGACTGTCTATATATATTTTACAAAGTCAAGCAGATGAGGACATCATTTAAACCCTGATATATCCAAAATGTCCTCTTAAAATTTGGGATTTTTTGTCCCATCACTGTTGCATTGTGGGTTCAGTTTCCACTACATTAAGATGCTGAGAGGCAGTCAATGTAAAAATGTTGCAATGCTGCGATGGTGTAGACTGTTGAATCATTTGGTTTATCAGCTGTTGAGTAGATCATTGGATCATCTGGTCAGTCTGAAGTTTAGAGAGTCATTGGATCATCTGGTCAATTTGAAGTTGAGAAGATCATTGGATGATACAATCAATCTTAAGTTTAGAAGATCATTATATCATCTGGACTTTCTGAAGTTTAAGACCATTGGATCATCTGGTCAGTATGAAGTTGAGAAGATCATTGGATTATCTGGCCAGTCGGAAGTTTAGAAGATCATTGTATCATGTGGACTTTCTGAAGTTGAGAAGATCATTGGATTATCTGGCCAGTCGGAAGTTTAGAAGATCATTGTATCATGTGGACTTTCTGAAGTTGAGAAGATCATTGGATCATCTGGACTTTCTGAAGTTGAGAAGATCATTGGATCATCTGGTCAATTTGAAGTTGAGAAGATCATTGGATGATACAATCAATCTTAAGTTTAGAAGATCATTATATCATCTGGACTTTCTGAAGTTTAAGACCATTGGATCATCTGGTCAGTATGAAGTTGAGAAGATCATTGGATCATCTGGCCAGTCGGAAGTTTAGAAGATCATTGTATCATGTGGACTTTCTGACGCTGAGAAGATCATTGGATCATCTGGACTTTCTGAAGTTGAGAAGATCATTGGATCATCTGGTCAATTTGAAGTTGAGAAGATCATTGGATGATACAATCAATCTTAAGTTTAGAAGATCATTATATCATCTGGACTTTCTGAAGTTTAAGACCATTGGATCATCTGGTCAGTATGAAGTTGAGAAGATCATTGGATCATCTGGCCAGTCGGAAGTTTAAAAGATCATTGGATCATGTGGACTTTCTGAAGTTGAGGAGATCATTGGATCATCTGGACTTTCTGCCTTTGAGTAGATTGTTGAAACTGGATTATCTACTGTTGACGACTGTCTACTGGCTTATCTACTGTTGAGTAGACGATTGAGTCTGGTTTATCTGCAGTTGAGTAGATTGTGAAATCATCTGGTTTATCTGCAATGGAATAGATCGTTGAATCTTCTGGATTATCTGCAGTGTAGTAGATTGTTGAATAATCTGGTTTATTTGGATGATCTGGTGCATCTACAGTGGAGTAGATCATTGGATCATCTGGACTTTCTGCTGTAGTGTAGATAGTAGAGATGTCTTTGTCCTTGCACTCAAACTCATTGATTTCCTGATAATTATGGTCATTCCAGTCAATGACCTGCAAAAGAACTTGTTATCTTCCAAACCCTTCCACATTTGAACACTGCACCTTTATTTGTTATCACTAGAAGATTTATGTTGAGTTTTAGATGCTGGTGAGCAGGACAAAGATGGCTCCAAACCAATGTGCAACAATTATAAAGACCTTCATGCAGGTGTTTTCAGGAGCTCATAAATATAAGATCATCATCACTCACCTCTGCAGCGATCTTTGCTGTTGTATTCAAAGGCAAAAGCCCGACGGAGACTGTCAAAACATGAGAAGAATTAATATTCAAACATTAAATGTTAGAAAGTGAAGAGAACAACTTGTGTTAACTGCTTAATCTTTTTTAGGGGATTTTAGTACCCTAAATAAAGTGAGATAAATCTGTCAAATCCTCCTATTTGGGACATCCATGATGACCTCATTTGTAAAAACAATAAAAATATAAAACACACTCTCATGGCAATTTGTAACAATTTTACATTTTGGTAAATTGCTGGCTAATTCTGTACTTCTTCGTATGAAGTTTATGTTTAGGTTTACATTATTTCTATAAAAAAAATGTACATGTAATTCATATGAAATTGCCATTTTGTAAAATAGTTATGTTTTCTCATGAGAACTAGTTGAAAAATAAAGTAAATAAAGGTTTCTTTAAATAATTGTATAAATGCAGAAAGTTGTCTGTTAGCATTAGGATGTTTTATTAAAGTGGGATTAAGATGGTATTTATTATGGAAGCCCGTTTCCGCCACTAAATAAAAAAAAAAAGTAATTGCAACTTTTTATCTCAGAATTCTGACTTTTTATCTCGCAATTGCGAGTTTATATCTCACAATTGCGAGTTATAAAGTCAGAATTCTGAGATATAAAGTCGCAATTGCGTGATAAAAAGTCAGAATTGCGAGTTTTTATCTCAGAATTCTGACTTTTTTTCTCGCAATTGCGAGTTATAAAGTCACAATTCTGAGATATAAAGTCGCAATTGCGTGATATAAAGTCAGAATTCTGAGATATAAACTCGCAATTGCGTGATATAAAGTCAGAATTGCGAGTTATAAAGTCACAATTCTGAGATATAAAGTCGCAATTGCGTGATATAAAGTCAGAATTCTTACTTTTTTTCTCGCAATTCTGACTTTTTATCACGCAATTGCGAGTTTATATCTCAGAATTCTGACTTTATAACTCGCAATTGCGACTTTATATCTCAGAATTCTGACTTTATATCACGCAATTGTGAGTTTATATCTCAGAATTCTGACTTTATAACTCGCAATTGCGAGAAAAAAAGTCAGAATTCTGAGATAAAAACTCGCAATTCTGACTTTTTATCACGCAATTGCGAGTTTATATCTCAGAATTCTGACTTTATATCACGCAATTGCGAGTTTATATCTCAGAATTCTGACTTTATATCACGCAATTGCGACTTTATATCTCAGAATTCTGACTTTATATCACGCAATTGCGACTTTATATCTCAGAATTCTGACTTTATATCACGCAATTGCGACTTTATATCTCAGAATTCTGACTTTATATCACGCAATTGTGACTTTATATCTCAGAATTCTGACTTTATAACTCGCAATTGTGAGATATAAACTCGCAATTGTGAGATAAAAAGTCAGAATTCTGAGATAAAAAGTCGCAATTACTCTTTTTTTTTTTTATTTAGTGGCGGAAACGGGCTTCCATAATTTATAGCTGTATTTAAAGAAGCAGAATGTAATATTGACAGCTTGTGGTTTAAATGGGTACTGCAGTCCAAATTCAAAATGTTAGATGAAATTTTTCCCCTGCCCCCTCCTCCTCAGACTCCACATTCACACGGGTTGCCAGATTAAGGACATGAACAAGCGCAATTGTAAATTGATGAGTTGATTCATCTAAAATAGCTTTGGAAATAAAGCTTTATAGATGGATGCCGACAATTTTTATGTTGGATAGAATCTATGAGAAGAATCTATCTCTGACCCAGTTCGTTTGCTAGCTTTCATGGCTAAAATATGCTGTGTTTGGCAACCCAGGGCGTCACAATACTATTGGGTAAACTGGCAGTGGGTGCGATCACAAAGACAGGGACAGACATTCCGATATGGAAGGCGGATTTCAAATAACTGGCTGTAGCATTGTTTTTTTAGTGAAACAAGTATGTAAACTTAGCATGTTTCCTAAATTTCTGCAAATGTAATTATGTTTAGTAAAGTAAAAAAAAAAAAAAAAAAGTGCTCCATACTGACCATGCTGGGGAAGTCCTAATTGTGTAACTTTTGGTAAATTGTTGCTCTTTTTCTGTTTGCACAACACTGTCAGCGCAATGAGGAAGATGATCACCATGATGACTAACCCAACACAGACGTAGATGACAGGCCATGAATGTGAGATGTGATCTGTAACACACATTTAAAATGATACAGTATATACATGCATCACATTCAAATATTCATGAAAGTAGAGTCATAAAGAACGACAGACAGATGAACTGACCTGATTGTGGATTCAGATCTTTTGTACTGATATATGATGATGATGATGTTTTTGAAAAAGGGCTGATGGTTGAAACCCCAGTGGTCTTTTTATCTGATGGATGACAGGAAAGATCAACTTAAAAACAGTGACACTGAATTCAGTTAAAAATACATGTTAACATTAATTTGTTCTGTTGTCTTCTAGCTACACTTCTAATAAAATTACTCGCTTACCATGTTTAACCTGCAACAAAATCTCTGAAAAGACATCAGTAAAAGAAAAATCAGTAATTATAGTCCTCTCCACACCACACCAGTATTGTCCTTCATCCTCTGTTCTCAGATCAGTGATGGTGACGGTGAAAACTCTGACCTTCTTGTTGTCAGTCAAAGAGAATCTCTTGTCTTTAGCTGGAGATCCCGATTCAACCATGATGTTTTCATTTCCAAATTTACACTCCCCTTTACAAAAATACTTTGAATTTGATTCATATCCAGATTCATATGAGCATCTGATCTCAACTCTCTCTCCTCTGTGTCCCGTAACTGTATCTGGAGCTCCTACAACAACAGCTGAAACACAAATATCATTATATAGAGCTGTTATATGTCAGCAAGTATTATCCATATTTTATCCATATGAGTCTGACGATCATGTGATAACAGAGGAAAAACAAGAGATCATGTCAAACTGTGTGTAAAAGAGCTCAGATTCTCAAACTCACCTGTACAGATGCTGGAAAAGAGCAGCAGAACGTCCCACATGATGAACTTTGACAAGAGTTTCACTAAAATAAAAGACCAAATTCTGTGTGACAAACGTTACTGTCGTTCTCTTCTGTAGTGAGTGAACAATGTGCATCAGAAACTAAAATTAACATTTCCTTCCCCTTCCGTCTCTCTAACCACATCAGCTCTATATGCCGTCTTAAAAGAACACATTTACTCTGACAAACACATGTTTTTCTTTTGAGTTTTAATCCCTTCTAACCTTCACTAGTTCATTTTAAATGCTCCTGAACTATCTGTAAATCTTAATGTAATGAGCAAACTGCTGTTCAAAATAGTTTCATATGGAGTATAAAACATCACACCACAGGACAGGTCAATATGAAATCTGCTGAAGACTGAACATTCACCTGAGAATGAGGTTATTTATCAACTAAACAAAGAAGAGCGTAATTGAAGTGACCAAGGCCATAGTGAAACTCGTGTCTTTTTGTGAGTTCACCGTCTCTTTGCAGCTGATTTCAGTCAAACTGAGTCGTTTACTTGGAGATTTATGAAGCTCTGTGTAGTGCTTTGACATCACCTGTAGAGGGCGAGATGTTATGAAGGTATTTATGGATTAAAACAGCTGATCACCTGTGACAGTGGAATTTGTAGTTAGTGAATAGACACACGTGTGTATTAGGGGTTGAATTAAGTCAAGTTGACGGCGACTAATCACTGATGATGTAATTCATAAAAACACGAGATGGGAATGCTTTGCAATACGCCACAATTTGCAAGTAGAGGCTAAAGTTTGTGAACAAACTCCGATGTTCTTTGAGAAGCCTGAACCTCGAGCAGAGACTCAAACTCGGGTTGCCTTGTGCATATCTGTGGCAGGTATCATAGCAGAACTGTTACAAAAACATAACAGGTTTTTTTTTGTGTGCATTTTTTGCCTCTTTATTCAATTTGACAGTAGAGATTTGACAGCAAGCGAGTGGGAGAAAGAGGGGGATGGGATCGGGAAAGGTCCGCGAGCTGAGATCTGTAGTGCAACCATACCACGTGTTGCGTGCTGCTGACGTGCCAACATAACAGCTTATTTTTACCAATTCAATTGTCTATGGCTTGTTATATTTCTTTCAGATTTCTGATGATTCTAAATCAGACAAAATAGCACAGTAAAGATTACATTTATTTGAATGCATTAGTAAGAAAGCGATTGCATGTATGAATTGTCTGTGCAGCGTCTCTCTAATAATATTGTGGGTTTAAGTTACTTCAAAAACTATGGAAGCCCGTTTCCGCCACTAAATTAAAAAAAAAAAAAGAGTAATTGCGACTTTTCATCTCAGAATTCTGACTTTTTATCTCGCAATTGCGAGTTTATATCTCACAATTGCGAGTTATAAAGTCAGAATTCTGAGATATAAAGTCACAATTGCGTGATATAAAGTCACAATTCTGAGATATAAAGTCGCAATTGCGTGATATAAAGTCACAATTCTGAGATATAAAGTCGCAATTGCGTGATATAAAGTCACAATTCTGAGATATAAACTCGCAATTGCGTGATAAAAAGTCAGAATTGCGAGTTTTTATCTCAGAATTCTGACTTTTTTTCTCGCAATTGCGAGTAATAAAGTCAGAATTCTGATATAAACTCGCAGTTGCGTGATATAAAGTCAGAATTCTGAGATATAAAGTCGCAATTGCGTGATATAAAGTCGCAATTGCGTGATATAAAGTCAGAATTCTGAGATATAAAGTCGCAATTGCGAGTTATAAAGTCAGAATTCTGAGATATAAAGTCGCAATTGCGTGATATAAAGTCAGAATTCTGAGATATAAACTCGCAATTGCGTGATATAAAGTCAGAATTCTGAGATATAAAGTCACAATTGCGAGTTATAAAGTCAGAATTCTGAGATATAAAGTCGCAATTGCGTGATATAAAGTCAGAATTCTGAGATATAAAGTCGCAATTGCGTGATATAAAGTCAGAATTCTGAGATATAAAGTCGCAATTGCGTGATATAAAGTCAGAATTCTGAGATATAAAGTCGCAATTGCGTGATATAAAGTCAGAATTCTGAGATATAAAGTCGCAATTGCGTGATATAAAGTCAGAATTCTGAGATATAAAGTCGCAATTGCGTGATATAAAGTCAGAATTCTGAGATATAAAGTCGCAATTGCGTGATATAAAGTCAGAATTGCGAGTTTTTATCTCAGAATTCTGACTTTTTTTCTCGCAATTGCGAGTTATAAATTCAGAATTCTGAGATATAAACTCGCAATTGCGAGAAAAAAAGTCAGAATTGCAAGTTTTTAACTCAGAATTCTGACTTTATATCACGCAGTTGCGAGTTTATATCTCAGAATTCTGACTTTATATCACGCAGTTGCGAGTTTATATCTCAGAATTCTGACTTTTTTTCTTGTAATTAACTGACGGACAGTTTCTCTGTCTAACAAATACGGACATCCAACATCTGGTGCATCCAACGATAGAGCCGTGCTGCCGTCCTGATGTCTGAAGCTGTTGGTGTATAAAATGTGCCACTTCAGCTTCATCTGTTTTATTGCGCCTCCGCCACAGTTGATTCTTATTATTATTACTATTACTATTATATTGGTATTATTGTGTAATCACAACACATTTGCTCAAAACTTGTCAAATTCATCAGTGTATCTAATTCTGTTAAAAACAACTTTTATTCACCAAATACTTCCACTGTAATTTTGTAATTGTAATTCTACCCTTGAATGCCCCCTTTTATGGAGCCACCAGACTTGAGTTGCAGTTACAAAAGTTGATGAAATATGATTTGAAATTATATGAAATATGATGCGTTTTAGTATTAAGCCCACTAGATGGCAGTAAAAGCTGTTTTTTTCTCCTGGAAACGCTGTACTCATGTACAAGGTTACCGTGGAAACATGCTATACTATGCATATTCCTGCATAATGTTCTCTCTAATGTCCGGAGACTAATCTTCATGTTATGTGCCTCCTCCAATAAAATCAAAATTTCTTTATTGGTAAATCCGCGCTAAAAATAATCCTTTATGATGTCTTCCATTTTATGTATAATAATAACGAAGCAGCAATCCTGATGGTCACCCGCAATGAAAGGAAACGCAAGCAAAGTAAGAACTATGAGAAATAAAGTTGCACACAATTGTGAGAAAAAAAGTCAGAATTCTGACTTTATATCACGCAATTGCGACTTTATATCTCAGAATTCTGACTTTATATCACGCAATTGCGACTTTATATCTCAGAATTCTGACTTTATATCTCGCAATTCTGACTTTATATCTCAGAATTCTGACTTTATATCACGCAATTGCGAGAAAAAAAGTCAGAATTGCAAGAAAAAAAGTCAGAATTCTGACTTTATTTCACGCAATTGCGACTTTATATCTCAGAATTCTGACTTTATTTCATGCAATTGCGACTTTATATCTCAGAATTCTGACTTTATATCACGCAATTGCGACTTTATATCACAGAATTCTGACTTTATAACTCGCAATTGCGAGAAAAAGTCAGAATTCTGAGATAAAAACTCGCAATTCTGACTTTTTATCACACAATTGCGACTTTATATCTCAGAATTCTGACTTTATAACTCGCAATTGTGAGATAAAAAGTCGCAATTACTCTTTTTTTTTTTTATTTAGTGGCGGAAACGGGCTTCCATAAAAAACAGAAAGGAAAATATGCTAGAACTTTTCCATTTTTAAGCTATTTTCTTGATAAAGAAAACAGTATTGACCGCAAGTTTCTGCACTGAATGTTTCTGTGTGCTGCCATGTGGTGTGCGAGCTGCTGTCTGTATTTGCATGTTTTACGATGCAGCGGCACATTTGTTTAGGATGCCGCTTAACTTGCCTGTACAATAAACTGTTTCAAAAGTGCATTTAATATTAGCTGCATCCCAATTTAAAGGTGTAAAAGTGGAGTTCAAAGATTTCTTATTCTGTGGCCCCCTCAATAGGACAGCACAAGTATTACAGCAAAAGTAAATCTATAGGATTTGATTGAAATTTATAAAAAAAAAAAAAAATAAAAAAAACATAGCTCCATAACTCTGGGACATGACAGAATCACTTCACACAGCAGCTACAGGAGAGGAGACTTAAAAAGACTTGATTTGCTTTAACTGTAAATAAGGTTTACTAATCACAAAACATATTAAAATTATATTTATTTATTTTGTTAGCAGCTTGTTAAAGCATAATTATGACCTTTATTAATATATTATACACTTTATAAACTGTTTTGTACACAAAAGTATGCCAAAATATTGAACCATTAAACCCATGTAGATTTTACCAGTCTTTTTTTATTCATGTTTTATTGCTGAATATATTGCACCCTCATTTCTTGCATTGTTTTGTGGATGTGTTGTGATGTTTTGTGGATGTGTTACTGTCACATAGATCACTTCTGTCCCGCTGTCCTGTGTTGGGTCAGGTGACTTCATATTGGCATAATAATCACAGTCTGTATCTGTCACCTGATTAGTCGAGTGGGTGTGACCGGGGTTTGAATCAGGCTGCTGATTGGTTACTGTGGTGTAAACAGCAGAGACTTCTGTACGGTTGTCGAGGTGTGATGCAGGCGTCTGATTGGATGAAGATGTTACCATGGCGACGTCGCTGTTTGGAATCTTTTCATTCATGTGGTCAGTCTGAAAAAAAAACAATTTACTAGTTTACATAGATAATACTCTCTATTGATCGATAAACAATCATATTTCTGAACTTCTACAGGTAAAGATTTGAACACCCACCTCTGTGTTGTGCTGCACATTTTGCTGAAATAAAGCTGAATGAAAACAGAGAAAGACTAAGTCAATTCATACACTAAAACAATACTTATATAATAATAATAATAATTACAAACGAAGCATTACCTGTCCCACATTTCCTTTTCCTCTTTTTCAGGATGAAGGACGTTCCAGAACACAGAGTCAGAACCAGCAGAACCGAACCCAGACCGCCAGCAACAGAAGACAGATCTGACCGCAACAAACACAATATTACAGTAGTGATTCTGATTATACTGTTAAACCAACAATAATCTTATCATTGATATGTCATTTTTTGTATTTTTTGTAATATGCATAAGAATGACCCTGCCTTATTGTTTGATGTTTTTAGCTAATATAGTAGGCTATTTGTATAATTGTTTATTATTTTGTTTATTCCCTGGTAAGGCCTTATAAAGCAATAGGGGCTGGCTGCAGACTTAAGGGACGAGTGGAGCTCCACTCAAGAGCGGAAATACATCACCTCCACTAGTGGAGCTAGCTATAGCTATGGCCACTGGGCATGCACACATCAATATTGCATTTATAAAAATAAATAAATATATAAAAAATAAATAAAAAAAAAATACTTTTATTTTTATGACAAAGTCTGCCTCCCAGAACATTGGAGAAAGAACAAACCAGTCTCCCTGTCTGACCTTAAGTATTTTAAAATCCTTAAAATTTAGGGCAGATTTGACTTAATTAACCTGAGAATAATAAAAATAAGGTGAAGGTGTCAAATTATGCACTGAAACACAGTAATAATAAAGTATTGTATTATTGTAATAATGTTGTGCAACCGAAACCACAATGGTAAACCTTGACTCTTCAGAAGGAAACACTTCTGTCTATAATTGATGTCAAAGCAAGTTAACCACATGAATATGTGCCTCCACACATCAAACTCATTTCCTCGCAAATGAGTGATCATGTGATCAAAGAGGGAGCTGTTGCATCATGGGTAGTGTAGTTTGTGTGCTTACTAGTGCTTGGCTGATGGAGTTCAATTGTAGTATTTCCTGTTGTTGTTGTCGTTGTTGTTGTTGTTGTTGTCCTGTTGTTTCCTGGCAGGAAAGATCATCTTAAAACACTGACACTGAATTCAGTTTGAAGTACATACGAGCTTACATTTAATCTTTGTTTTTATCACTCTGTTTCTGTGTTGTTCTCATTAAATTAAAGTCACTGTAACACACAACCACTGGTGGATTATTGCTGTATTTCATATTCAACACACTCAAGTCTAAACAGACATTAACTCAACAGAACAATATGAGTTAACTTACCAGATTAATCACATGGTCAGTCACTCTTGACCTGTTGCCATGCAGATTATTATTTCTGCTATTAACAAAATGAATCACTTACCCTCTTTAACAAGCAACAAAATCTCTGAATAGACATCAGTAGTTAAAGTCCTCCTCACAGCACACCAGTATTGTCCTTCATCCTCTGTTCTCAGATCAGTGATGGTGACGGTGAAAACTCTGTTCGTCGTGTTGTCAGTCAGAGAGAATCTCTCGTCTTTAGCTGGAGATCCTGATTCAACCATGATGTTACTGTTTAACAATGAACACTCGCCTTTACAAAAATACTTTGAATTTGATTCATATCCAGATTCATATGAGCATCTGATCTCAACTCTCTCTCCTCTGTGTCCTGTAACTGTATCTGGAGCTCCAACAACAACAGCTGAAACACAAATATCATTATATAGAGCTGTTATGTGTGATCAGGAGACAACTTACAAGTATTATTCATATGGGACTGATGATCATGTGAGAAAAAAGACAAATAAACATGTGAAGGAGCTCAGAGTCTCAAACTCACCTGTACAGATGCTGGAAAAGAGCAGCAGAACGTCCCACATGATGAACTTTGACAAGCGTTTCTTTTAAAAGACCAAATTCTGTGTGACAAATGTTACTGTCTTTCTCTTCCCAGTGAACAACTTGTTGCATCAGAAACTGAAATGAACATTTCCTTCCCCTTCTGTCTCTCTAACCACATCAGCTCTACATGACATCTGTAATGTTTTACCAAATCACCAAACGTTATTAAACAGAACTTTATTAAGCAGTGTTTGAAGAGAGAGATGGAGGAAGGAATGATCCATTTTTTTAGAAGGGGGAAGGAGTATGTGTGACATTTACGCAGTATGTACAATGTGCTTTACACAACACTCCAGTCATGTTGCTTACTGAATATTATAATTGCATTGTATGGAATATATTTCATTAGAAAGATGTTTTATGTTATTTTGTGTTCAGTCTTCTGGAAGCAAGTACATACTCTGGCTACGTCCACAATCACATACTCTCTTGAGCAGGTACTGAGTAATTCCTTTGCAAAAATGTATATTCTGTTATGAATGAATGTGTGTAGCATGAATCTAATCTGAATATATTATATTCGCCATGCTGTCATTATCATATGACCTTAATAGCCAACATGTGAGGAGTTTCAGCACAGCGCCACCTAGTGTTGCTGAATAATGGAACAGTGATATTTTTTGCCTATAACTTCTGAAGTGTATGACTAAAGATCATAAGATTGATCTCTTTACATTCAGTGTGACACATCGAGTCAAATGATACCCATTTTTCCCATGTCGGCCATTTAGAATTTTGTAATAATATTCAGTATTTTATGAACCCAATAGCATATCATTACAAAACTTGATCTGTGTCATCAGCACCCTATCCTGAAGGAGCTGTGTAGTGTTTTATGCAATATCTTGGCATGGTTACTGCCTTTTGCACTCAAACTTCATATTTCAAATCATGGTCATGCTCTCATTCTCCCTTGACTCTTTTGTGTATGGCCCCATAATCACTGCTTGCAGCTATATTTCACATTTGTATTGGCTTTATTGAACTGCATGTGATGTACTAATTATAAAGAATATCACATTTCATCTTATTTTTACATTTTATTTACATTATTTTTAGTTGTTAGTAACTTTTCTGGTTAGTAATGTTATTCACTTACTGATAACATCAAAGAAAAAAAATCGATTCAGTGAAGAAATGTAGATTACCAGATTTTATTTTTATCATTCAGAATGTCTGTGGACAGTCTTTTATGCATGGTTGATCTCTGAATATATCGGACCCTCGTTTGTTGTCATGTTTTGTGGATGTGTTGCTGTCACGTAGATCACTTCTGTCCTGCTGTCCTTTGTTGGGTCAGGTGACTTTATATTGGCATAATAATCACAGTCTGTATCTGTCACCTGATTGGTCGAGTGGGTGTGACCAGGGTTTGAATCAGGCTGCTGATTGGTTACTGTGGCGTAAACAGTATAGACTTCTGGGCGGTTGTCGAGGTGTGATGCAGGCTTCTGATTGGATGAAGATGTTACCGCGGCGACGTCACTGTTTTGAATCTCTTCATACATGCGGTCAGTCTGAAAAACAATCAATAATTTACCAGTTCATATAGATAATACTCTCTGTTGATCAATAAACAATAATTTAACATGTATTTCTGAACTTCTACAGGTAAAGATTTGAACACCCACCTCTGTGTTGTGCTGCACATTTTGCTGTAATAAAGCTGATTGAAAACAGAGAAAGACTAGTCAATTCATACACTTAAACTGGACTTTAATAACAATAATAGTAATCACAAATTAATCATTACCTGTCCCACATTTCCTTTTCCTCTTTTTCAGGATGAGGAACGTTCCAGAACACAGAGTCAGAACCAGCAGAACCGAACCCAGACCGCCAGCAACGGAAGACAGGTCTGAACGCATCGCTAAACACATGATATTTACATAAAACAACACATTGCTGATTCTGATTAAACGAACAGTAACAATCTCATAACTGAAATAAATCATTCTGATTATTGTACTATTAAGAATATTCTAATATTTTGTTGTTATTGTGTTACTGAAGTGAAACTGCAATGGTAAACCTCGACTCTTCAGAAGAAAACACTTCTCTTTACGGTTGATTTTTAAACCAAAACTGATATGTGCATCATTTTATGTTTACACAGGTGCTAAAATGTGTCTCCACAAATGTTAAAAACAATTTCCTATGAAAAAAGGGTGATCATATGATCAAAGAGAGGACAGTTGCATTATGGGTAGTGTAGTTTGTGCTTACTAGTGTTTTGCTGATGGGGTTCATCTGTAGTTTGTCCTGTTGTTGTTGTTGTTCTTGTCTCACTTTCTGTTTGAGTCATTGACAGAGAGAAAAACACCAGTGGCATGTGAATGAGCCGCTCATGAAATGAAGACATAAACAAGCAGATAACATTGTTTGCCCCATATTATTGCTGCATATAAATTAATATGAATTAAATGTTTTCTGTCCGTAACACTGATTACTGTCAGGTTATAATCACAATATATTAGTGATATATACAATATATTTAGAAGATACTTTTTTATCTGAACTGATACAGTGGCATTTTTGTAAAGTGTCTGTCAAATGCATGAAAAACCCATGTAAATTAATGCCGCACTCACGTCACAATGACTTTTTACTTTTCTCAGAAACTGTAGAACAAATAAAGTGCTAAAGAAAACACTGGCTGTTAAAAGATGTCGAATGCTCGGTTGTTCTACATCTGAATGAAGTGCAGAGGAGCATCTTTTACACCTGGTATTAAGATGCATTTTGGCTGTTCGGTTCACAAGTAGACCATGTTTAATTTCAACCACTTCTGTCCTGATTTCTATGAGGGGAGAGTCTAGGGGTGGGTAAATGTATGGGCTTTTCAGATCTTTCGATCTATTAGATGAAATAAGCTCATGCAACTGAATGAGACCAAAGATGACGGAAAAACATACAGAGAGCAGCAGCTTTCATTTCTGCCAGCCAAACGCTGTGAGCGTGTGCTAGAGATCAGGAATAGTGAGAGAACTGTTACAGTCACCGGTTCCTGCACTACACTTCCCAGCATTCCCTCTGCCCTGCACCTGCACATTATCACCATCACCCGCACCTGAAGGCAATCCTCATCTTTATCACTCATTTTGGACTCCCTTTATAAACAGTCACTCTACTCACCATTACTGTCGGTTATCTTACATGTTAATGTTGTGTGTAATGCCTCTGTTTCTGTTTATATTGGATTGTCTAGTAAAGTATTACTCCTTGATCTCCGTTCCTCGTCGTGTGTATTCCTACACAGCAACGTTTTGTAACAGAATAACCGACCGCCCTAAATGGATGAATGGGCCAAATTCATCGCCTTGGCTCAGGAGAGCCATGACTTTTTTGTGTATTCCTCACGTTTTCTTCTTTTCGCCGTCAACAGCCAGCTGGAGGATGAGGAATTAAGGAAGTTGTACTGGATTGGGGCGAGCTACAATGGACCTTGCGAGCTTCCAGATACCACCGGCTTGAACTGGAGGGAGGCCATGCTGAAATGCGTGGAGTTCAAGCGGCCCGATCCGTACCCTCCGAACCCAGTTCCCAACCAGAGACCCACCGCCGATGGAACGACGACCCGCCGTGGACGTCAGAGCCCGCGCCAGGAGGAGCGACCGAGCCTGACATCACCCCGGAGCCTGAGGTATTTCCAACAGAGGAGAAGTTCGAGTCGGGGGTCCCTTCCAGCGTCGAGGGAGTTGGTGTCAAGGACGACGAGCAGGACAGAAGTCCCGCCCACCCGCCCGTCATTGAGAGTGAGTCCACCTACAACAATACTACCCCTCAGCTGTTTGAAGACTCTATACTGGACTCATCTGTTCCTACCAGCCTGTCTCTCCCACATCCTCTCCTGGAATTGTATACGGAATCTTTATCTCTGCCTTCTTCCTTGACCCCAACCAAGTCTGCTGTTCTGCCTGAGCTGTCACCCATCAGTCCCGCTACACCACCATCACCTCCTCTCAGTGATGTGGTTTTTTCGCGGGACTTCTGTGAGCCATCTCCTCCGGGGCGTAAGGGTCCCGTGGCTCCGCCTCCAGCATCTGTTCTCGTCTCTCCTCCTCAACCCGCCGCCTCTGACTCCTTCACCTCCGCGCCTCCCTCCCTCGCCGCCTGCTGGGACCTTCGAGCCATCGGCCGCGGAGCTGCCTCGGACCGCCAACTTCCCCTGGGTTGGACGTCACACCGCCACGCGAACGGACCCACGGGCCGCCTGTTGCTCTCGGCCCTCCACCCCTACCGCGCCAGCTAGCTCCGCCTCCCTCAGGCTCCGCCGCCCTCGGTCGCTCCAGCTACACCTCAGCCCTCAGGATCCCTGCCTCCTCCTCGGATGGTCGCCGCTGTGGCTCTGTCGCGGGCGCCTGGGTCGTCGGCATCGAACCGCTCCATCTGTCTTCCATCTGCGCCGTGGGTTCCCCTCCATCGCCGCGGCCGCCTTCGCCGTCCCCAAGGTGGCGCTGATGCCTTCACCACCATGGCTCCTCCCTTCAGCGCCGCCGCCGATGTCCATCATCCTGGTTGGGGACTGGGCCTCCATCCGACTCATCCTCCAGCTTCACCGTCCACCTCCTGAACCCCCTCCGGCCCGCCCCTTTGGATATTCTTCTACGGCGCGAGGACGCGCCTTGCCGGAGGGGGGAAGTACTGTTACAGTCACCGGTTCCTGCACTACACTTCCCAGCATTCCCTCTGCCCTGCACCTGCACATTATCACCATCACCCGCACCTGAAGGCAATCCTCATCTTTATCACTCATTTTGGACTCCCTTTATAAACAGTCACTCTACTCACCATTACTGTCGGTTATCTTACATGTTAATGTTGTGTGTGTATGCCTCTGTTTCTGTTTATATTGGATTGTCTAGTAAAGTATTACTCCTTGATCTCCGTTCCTCGTCGTGTATTCCTACACAGCAACGTTTTGTAACAAGAACATTGTGCTTGGTACATTTTTCATCTTCAAACCAAACTTGTGTCTTCACCTGACAAAGTTTAAATCCTGTCTGACTAGAGCTCTTCCCATAATGTTTACGCTGTCGGTCAGTAGGTGGAGATTTGTGGCTGTTCAACCATATGAGCATCTACACCATGAACACAACCCGGTCGAATGGCTGAAACTGGACAAGCTCAAAACATTCCAGTTGTCATAACAACGAATAATACCAGGCGTAAACAGGGTGTTAATCTCTGACAATCAAAGCCACTGCCATTTAGTTTATTTTTACATGATGCCAAATGAGAGAAGTTGGAGATTTGATGAAATAGAGACTTTCCAAGCTGGTGCAAGTTTGAGGAAGACAAATCTGGAAACACGTAATTACAGTAATTGCATCATGATCATGAATGCAGCATTAGATTTGGGTAAAGAAGCTTTGATATCTCTGTATTCAGTATAATCAGACTAATTATTAATGTTTTATTGAAGTTATGACTGCAACACAGTAACTTCACATTAACACTATTTTCACCAAAATGCATGTTTTTGAAGATGTCTGAGGTTGAAGCTAGTGTTTTATATGAGTACAGGTACCTGTGCTGGTGTTTGTATACGGACGAAAGGTGGATGTTGAGATCTGGACAGGTTTTGGCCTCTGTGGAGCTGAGAATCAAGGCCATTTCATTCAAATGACAAAAATATTAATAACAGCATGAAGCATAAACATGAATGATGAAGCAGATTGTTGTTTAATAATGAACATCAGGCACCTCTGATCACATTCAGCTGGATTTGTTTATATTCTCCCCATCCAGCTCTACAGCCGTACAGTCCAGCATCTTCCATCTTCAGGTTTCTGATGGTCACTGTAAATGATCTGGTCTTACGATCATCCTGCAGTAAGAATCTGCCCTCAGACTTTGTTCCATCAGATCGTAGTATAATGACACTCTCTCTGTAAACTCCTTTGTAGAAGTATTTGTAAGAGTTTTCATATCCTCTTGGATAAGGGCACTTAATAATCACTGGTTCTCCCTCCGTTCCTCTCACTATAATGTCCACAGACAGTGAACTGATCACTGCACACACACACACACACACACACACACACACACTGCTTTACTCACGTACACTGATAAAACAAGTCATATTTCTAGATAATAAACACTTTTAGTAAAGATCTCAAACACTTACCCATCAGCAGAAACACACAAACTGTCAGTGAGAGCTTCATTTCTTCTTCAGTTCAGTTCAGTTCAGTTCAGTACTCTGTTTTGTTCACTGCTCATCTCACGTGTTGAGAGTCAAACTCTGTTCACTGACTGTGTGTCTGTGTTTCCATGTGGTGTTAGGTGTGAAACGCCTCTCAGTTTTGACCAGGAAATTATCTGTGAACTCACAAACCACAGCCCATTTCCTGTCCTCTCTGTTTTCGTTCAGTGTTTGATATGTTTGAGTAACTTTCTGTTCCTTTTATACTACAAAATTACATTTTATAATATTTTAGACCATGTTAATTACATCATCAACTTATGAAAAAAATGTTGTAATGGCTGGACCAATCAGACACACAAATTAATCATTATATATAGTGAACAATCCAGCAAACTCACACTCCCAGCAAACTATGTGTTAGACCATCGCCCGGCAGGCCTTGACCACAGCCTGCTATGTCTTCACTCTCCACCCGGGAGAGAAATCTCCCAACAGAGTCAGACTGTAATTTCTTCATTCCAACTTGGAAGAAAATTGCAACTTTACCATCACTGAACGGGCAACCTTCAGCTCTTCCTCTGCTTGCTATTCTGCATGGCCTCTCCAGCCGGCGCAGCTGCATCGGCAGGCCTCAATCTAAAGCAGCTGATGGTTCTTTTCATGGTTTAATGACTCTTTTCCATAGCTTCATTCCCTGTTTCCATTTCCGGGTTTCATTCTGTCACTTTCCATGTATGTGTGATTGTGTGTCTGTGAGATTGTTTAGATTAGTTGTTTTTGTGATTTAGTTAATAAAGCTTGTGCACAATACACAACAATCTAGTTCTGGTCTTACTTCATTAAAAAATGTTTATAAGAGTAAAGTAAAGAATAAAGAATTCTAACAGATAAAAAATATAGAATAAAGAATAAAGAATTCTAACAGAGTTCGATCTATCACAGGCATAAAGGAAGATCTTCTCCCCTTAACAGAAACATATGGGTTAATCTCGAATGCCCTTTTCGACAGCATGTTTAGGTAATGTGATCCCAGCGATTTTCAAAATAGACACAATGTTTAACACCAACCACAGGATTGATTTTGTAAAGTTCGTTTGTTACCAAACTCTAATTGAAAAAGACAGATTAAAAAGCATTGAGGCAAATAAGAAAAGCTTGTTAGAAAATAACTGTGGTAATCATCAGCATGGGAAAGATGCTGTCATTTATATAAACTTTAAATAATTCAGAAAATAGTTTGAACATTAAGATTGTTTTCTCTTTCTCCATCATATGAGCCCTGTGAGAACAGATGCATTGTGGGAAATTAAGTTTGTGTGTTTAGCAGAAGCATCAAAGCTGTTTCTGTGGCTGTAGTTTCACTTCCTGTTGGGAAATGTGTGTACATACAGCAACATATCATGTTAAACTGAAGCAAAAGGCTTTCGAGTGTTATGTTGAATAAGCTATGAATTATTATTAGAGTGTCCAAAAATATGTGCCATTTTTAAGTTGCTTGCAAGGATTTATCAGAATGTACAACTATTTTTGAATGGTCATCAATGGAGAAAGATGCTCTTTGGCAGCGGGTTACTGCAGTTACAACATTTACCAGCAGGGTAATATATATTTATTAGGGGTGTAACGGTACACGTATTCGTACAGAACTGTTTTGGTACAGGGCTTTCGGTTCGGTGCACATGTGTACCGAAGCATTACATTGCAACATTGTAGCCTATCACCATTAACCACCAATAATCGCAATAAGCTCTGCATTTTGTTACTTTCGATAAGAAACAAAGTGTCATCCTTCAAATTCTGTCTAATACTAGTTACAGAATAAACATGAGAGAACATCTGATAGTATGTTGAAAGATACAGTACAACTTACTGAAACGGTCATATCTCATGTAATCGCTCAGTGTTTCAGCGGCAGAAAGACATCAATGAAACTGAAAGCTTGTAAACAACACTGTGTCATGTAGCATTTACTTCAGAAAAGCCATTCAGTGTCCACAGCTTGTTAGTTACCAAGAGAGATTAACTCTTTCGCTTAATATATGCACTGTATTAGCCTATATAATCATTATATTTTACTTAAGCTTTTAGTGATGTCTTGATTAGGCTATTTAATGTATGTTTACATAAATCTGTCATGAAAATGACAGCCACTGAGTAGAAATTATTATATTTCAACAACGAATTGGAGTTAATGCAAAAACTGCCTTACATGTTTGCATAGGCCTACAATTTGTTGTTTGAGTCTTGATTATTTTATCTATAAATAAAAAGCAATTGAATAATAATTAGGCTAATAGTTTGGGCTTTATTATACTAACATTATGTTCAATAAGGGCTCCTACATACATAGCATTAGCAGAGATATATATTTTTTTATCCTTAAGAAACTTTTAGTTATAATTTAATTTAATATATGTAAAGACAAATACACAATTTGTTCAGTAAACCACTGTTCAATAAAAAAAGCAATTTTATGTTTAGTTTTCTCCCCACATGCTGTACCGAAAACCGTGACTTCAAAACCGAGGTACGTACCGAACCTTGAGTTTTGTGTACCGTTACACCCCTAATATATTATATATTATATTATATTATATTAGTTGAAGTGAACTCAGTGGTGTTGAGGAGTTGATGAAGACTTACTTGAGTCTCATATGACATAATAGTTTAGGAAACACAGATACTTTCACAAAATAATTTATAATTATCTTATAATTTATTTCAACGCTCATGCATGTTAACCGTGTTTAGTGTAAAATATTACCTTTAGTCTTTTTCTTTCTTAAAGCCACTATAATCAGTGGAAGTCTTTGGAGTAAAACCATCCGCAGTGATGAGAATCACAACTGAACCTAAAAAGCACAAGATGACATGGCCAGAAGAATCAGAACATCAGAAAAACAAAATGAAAATGGGTTTAATAGAATGACTAAATCAAAGACTAATGCATGAAAAAAGACAGATATGAAGCTTATCAAAAGTCATTTTGCCAATGTCAACTGCCTCACATTTCACGTCCTGTTCTGACGAAATGTGGAGAGACATTTATCTGTGTCAGGTGAGGGAATTACATCATCCAGATATAAAGCATAGATCAATCTGAATCTGGTTATTACACATTCATATTCACACACTTATCAGAAAACTACATTTAACCATGAATTAATCAGTACATTATATAATAACAAAGCTGCTGAACCATTTCCCTATATATTTCTATTATACATACAAATCAAACATCTCTTCCGTCTTGAGTAGCATCAGCAACTAAAATGAACATTTTCTGTGCAGCTACAGGACATCTTCAGAAAGCACATCTGTGACGTTTCATTATTGGCATAAAGGTCAGTCGCAGGACAGGAAACTCTACCATCACCTCAAATATGTATTTAAAAATCCATGCATTGGTTTTTAACACACTTGATAAAACTGCATGCACTGAATGCAATATTTTAGATCTCTTTTTGTTGAATACTGTATCTTTCATGACATTGGGGTGTCAATAGGCCTACAATGAAAAAAAATGGTTTTGTGTCTAAAATATTAATTGTCTGAATACATCCATTGATACCAACAAAACAATGTTTTATGGGTTAAATCTGACAGAAATCACTCTTTAAGGTACAGTACATTACCTAATAATGGTAATGTTTACATCAGTTAGAAAGCATATTCCTCTCTGCCTGAAGAAAAAACTTGAGCATAAACTTGAAGTGATACTTTTCCACACTGACCTCTGATGGACAACATATGAAATTGAACCAAAGCAATGTATTACACTTTCGTGCATCTTTATTGAGGTTACAGCAACAAAATATGATGGCAAAGTGATGCACAGTCTAACATTAACCTGCTGAAGACTATAATGACTGATATAACAAACGAAGTGCGTATATTTTTGTAGTTGCAACATTTAAATTGAAGATGTGTCATGATATTACAGTTGATGTGTGCTGTCTTTAATGTCACAGCTCAGGAAAGCCATTAGTGAAGGTTTGAGACTGCTGTTTTCTTGTGATGTCATCAGCTAATCAGTAGCGTCATGGTGACTTTGTCCTGATTAGCCACTCCCTAATTAGTGAACATCTCTCTTTACAATACATTTACTGATGCAACATACATATGCAACAAATGTTTAATGCCGGTTCAGACTACATGATATCAGCCTGATTTTGGCACAATACATTTGACATAGTGTGTTGTGGTGTTTCATAAATGACAATGAGCTTCAGGACAGAAGAATCAATCGTTTTATCTCGTGTAGTGTGTCACAGTGGACGACAACTGATGCCGCGTCTGAGACACTTCACAACGTCCATATAGTATAATGAAGAACATAAAATAATGAGGATGGAGGAAGGATAAATATTATATTGTAGTATATTACATTATTATAATGAACTTGTGTGTGTTTTGGAGTTTGTCGAGTGCTTGAATCTCATATGACATAATAGTTTAAGAAACACATCTAAAAACAACAGTTGTAATGGTGTCTCTGTCCTCTGGATTGCAGTGACATCCAGTGTCTTTGATCTACAGTCACAGGAAACAAGAGTTCGTCAATAGAGAAAATAACTCAATTAATGTGAATCCATTTACAGTTTTAACACATCATTGACATGAGCTGATAGAGATTCAATGTCAAAGTAGTAGATCACTGCAATTTGTCATATTTCAGTATCATTACGGTGTTAAAACCAAGAAATAAAAGTGTTTCAGAGAAACTTTACATGCAATTCATGCATATTTTGAGTGAAACTGTACAATAATCATCAGTGTCTGCTGCTTCACCTGTTCATAAAACACTGGGTTAAACTCTTCGATGGACGACAGCAGACCTGGCAACAGATCAACATTAGTCTTTCTTAGATACTTCTTCAGAAAATGATAATTATCTTTAAATTTTATTCAGTGCTCACGCATGTCACCAAACTGAGTATGTAGTGTAAAATATTACCTTTAGACTTCTTTTTATTTCGCACAGCCACTATAATCAGTGGAACTGCTATCAGGAGTAAAAACAAAGCCTCCGCAGTGACGATAATCACTGAAAAACACAAAAGTCAGAAGAATCAGAATAAAGTTTGGTTCACAGAATGACTGCTGCATTAAAAAACAGACAGATATAAGGCTTATTAAAAGTTATGTTGCCATGACAACCGTCTGTCAGACCTTTCACTTCCTGTTTTGACAGGATGTGAGATGTGGAGAGATGCTCACCTGTGTCAGGTGAGAGAGGAAGGGTTTCAGAAAGAGATGAACTGACCAGTTGAGGAGATCTGATGGTCTGTGTTTCTGCTGGACGGATTCATTTCCGATGTACTTGCAACTGAAAATGAGCCGATTGTTGAAACCTCAGTGGTTATTTCTGAAGGTTGAAAGGAAAGAGCAACCTGAATTTGGTTATTACATTTATACACTTGCACACTCATCTGAAAACGGCATTAAAGAATTAAGCAGTAGATTGACCTTTATACAGTGGGTACGGAAAGTATTCAGACCCCCTTAAATTTTTCACTCTTTGTTATATTGCAGCCATTTGCTAAAAGTTCATTTTTTTTCCCTCATTAATGTACACACAGCTCCCCATATTGACAGAAAAACACAGAATTGTTGACATTTTTGCAGATTTATTAAAAAAGAAAAATTGAAATATCACATGGTCCTAAGTATTCAGACCCTTTGCTGTGACACTCATATATTTAACCCAGGTGCTGTCCATTTCTTCTGATCATTCTTGAGATGGTTCTACACCTTCATTTGAGTCCAGCTGTGTTTGATTATACTGATTGGACTTGATTAGGAAAGCCACACACCTGTCTATATAAGACCTTACAGCTCACAGTGCATGTCAGAGCAAATGAGAATCATGAGGTCAAAGGAACTGCCTGAAGAGCTCAGAGACAGAATTGTGGCAAGGCACAGATCTGGCCAAGGTTACAAAAATTTCTGCTGCACTTAAGGTTCCTAAGAGCACAGTGGCCTCCATAATCCTTAAATGGAAGACGTTTGGGACGACCAGAACCCTTCCTAGAGCTGGCCGTCCGGCCAAACTGAGCTATCGGGGGAGAAGAGCCTTGGTGAGAGAGGTAAAGAAGAACCCAAAGATCACTGTGGCTGAGCTCCAGAGATGCAGTCGGGAGATGGGAGAAAGTTGTAGAAAGTCAACCATCACTGCAGCCCTCCACCAGTCGGGGCTTTATGGCAGAGTGGCCCGACGGAAGCCTCTCCTCAGTGCAAGACACATGAAAGCCCGCATGGAGTTTGCTAAGATAATGAGAAATAAGATTCTCTGGTCTGATGAGACCAAGATGGAACTTTTTGGCCTTAATTCTAAGCGGTATGTGTGGAGAAAACCAGGCACTGCTCATCACCTGTCCAATACAGTCCCAACAGTGAAGCATGGTGGTGGCAGCATCATGCTTTGGGGGTGTTTTTCAGCTGCAGGGACAGGACGACTGGTTGCAATCGAGGGAAAGATGAATGCGGCCAAGTACAGGGATATCCTGGACGAAAACCTTCTCCAGAGTGCTCAGGACCTCAGACTGGGCCGAAGGTTTACCTTCCAACAAGACAATGACCCTAAGCACACAGCTAAAATAACGAAAGAGTGGCTTCACAACAACTCCGTGACTGTTCTTGAATGGCCCAGCCAGAGCCCTGACTTAAACCCAATTGAGCATCTCTGGAGAGACCTAAAAATGGCTGTCCACCAACGTTTACCATCCAACCTGACAGAACTGGAGAGGATCTGCAAGGAGGAATGGCAGAGGATCCCCAAATCCAGGTGTGAAAAACTTGTTGCATCTTTCCCAAAAAGACTCATGGCTGTATTAGATCAAAAGGGTGCTTCTACTAAATACTGAGCAAAGGGTCTGAATACTTAGGACCATGTGATATTTCAGTTTTTCTTTTTTTAATAAATCTGCAAAAATGTCAACAATTCTGTGTTTTTCTGTCAATATGGGGTGCTGTGTGTACATTAATGAGGAAAAAAAAAATGATTTTAGCAAATGGCTGCCATATAACAAAGAGTGAAAAATTTAAGGGGGTCTGAATACTTTCCGTACCCACTGTATAATAACATGAAGCTGCTGACCCATTTCCATATTTATTTCTACTATAGATAAATTGTCACAATCACTTACTCTGTTTAACCAGCAACAACACTTCTGAATAGACATCAACAGGCAAATTCGTCTTCACAGCACACCGGTATTGTCCTTCATCCTCTGTTTTCAGATCAGTGATGGTGACGGTGAAAACTCTGGCCGTCGTGTCGTCAGTCAGAGAGAATCTCTCATCTTTAGCTGGAGATCCTGATTCAACCATGACGATTTTATTTCCAAATTTACACTTGCCTTTACAAAAATACTTTGAATTTGATTCATATCCAGATTCATATGAGCATCTGATCTCAACTCTCTCTCCTCTGTGTCCTGTAACTGTATCTGGAGCTCCGACAACAACAGCTGAAACACAAATATCATTATATAGAGCTGTTTGAACAAGAGACGTTAGTTGGCCAGAATAACAAAGAAAGATGAGTCTGATGATCATGTGATAACAGAGGAAAAACAAGAGAACATGTAAAACTGTGTATAAAAGAGCTCAGAGTCTCAAACTCACCTGTACAGATGCTGGAAAAGAGCAGCAGAACGTCCCACATGATGAACTTTGACAAGCGATTCACTTAAATGAAAAAGACCAAACTCTGTGTGACAAACATTACTGTCGTTCTCTCAGTACTGAGTAAACAACAGTTGCATCAGCAACCTAAATGCAATCTCCTTCCCCTTTCTGTATCTCTAACCACATCAAGCTCTACAGGACATCTTAAAAGAGCACATCTGTGATGTTTTACTTTTGGCAGTTACAGGTCAGTCGTGGCATTCCCCTCGTGTTCAACAGTAAATTCACTACAAGCACCTCAAATATGTATATATTTAAGTATATACTCTTTTAGTATAAAACTCTTTCATGACACACTGGAGTCGCTCTTTAAGTACAGTACCCAAGAATGGAAAATGCTAACACCGGTTATAGAAATCCTATTCCTTTCTGCCTGAAGTGAAAATTGAGAGCACAAAGTGCTTCAGCCACTGATTCCTTTCCACACTGACCTCTGATGGACAACACATGAAACTGAACCAAAGCAATGCATTACACTTCCATACATCTTTATTAAATCACAGAGGCTACAGAAACAAGACAAGTGACACAATAACATTAACCTGCTTAAGACTTCATAATGATAGATAAGACAGACTATGTGTACGTATGAAAGATGAACTAACCTGGATTTTGTCGTTTTAATTCATTTACATGTGTAGTTGTTTAAAAAAGAAAAAAGAAAAAGCTTGGTATAATACACAGTTCTGCCATGAAACTCAAGATCAGGGGTGTCCAACCCTGTTCCTGGAGATCTACCTTCTGTAATTATCAAGTGCTCCTGAAGATCTTAGCTGATTCAGGTGTGTTTTATCAGGGTTGGAGCTAAATTTTGCAGGTAGGTAGATCTCCAGGAACAGGGTCCTGCTCTAGATCAAGGGTCTCCAAACTTGGTCCTGGAGGGCCACTGTCCTGCCGAGTTTAGCTCCAATCCGCTCGTAAAGCAAAATAAGAGTTTTGATTGTTCAGTTGTGTTCAGTCAGTCATTTGGTCAATATTGTGATAGATCGACTCTTCTTGAGCAGAATCAGCTGTAAGACACTGATAAATGTGACTCTCTCTACTGGCGTTGAGTTCTGTGTAGATCTGATCCAGATTCTGACTGTTTGTCGCTGCAGAAGTAACATTTGTGTAGTCGAGGTCTGTGTCGGCTGGTTCTGTGTTCACAGGTCTGTGAAACTCGTTTTCTGCAGAAATATTGTCATTTTGAGCTGTGTGTGAGTTCAGCAGGCCAGTCGAGTTCCCTTCATAGTCATTCTGTAAATTGGAACAAGCAATGATTGCTTAATCATCATTGAGCAACAAACTGAACCTTGACTTTTACATGAGAAGAACTACTGTTCATGAAGGAAATGTTCAATGAAGATGATCCTGACTCACCTCTTCTCCTCTAAATGTGTGACGAAGTGCTTCAGTGGAGGAAGAGACCAGACCTGTGATAGATGAATGTTATGTAAGTTTCAAAACAATTCAGTCCTTCATGTTAGCTTGAATCTGGACTTTGTGTCAATGTCTCAATTGTTTTGTTTAGGAAGAAAATAATTTTTTATTCCAATTTTTTTTTTTTTTTTTTTGTTTAATCTGAATGATTAGATGTGATTTCATGCAGTTTTTCCATCATTAGGCACTTAAAAAGTACCGAAGTGTCTACACTGTCCGAACTGACCAGAGAAAATTCAGATTTTATTTATTCATATATCATTCATTATCATTTGTCTCTGGCTGTTGATTCAGGAAAGTGTGCAATCTTAGATTTACTTACATGAAATCCTGATAGTGTGTTTAAAGGGATAGTTCAAACAAAAATTAAGGTTATGTCATTTATTACTCACCCTCATGTCGTTCTACACCTGTAAGACCTTTGTTCATCTTCAGAACACAAATTAAGATATTTTTGATGAAATCCGATGGCTCAGTGAGGCCTCTATTGCCAGCAAGATAATTAACACTTTCAGATGCCCATAAAGGTACTTAAAACATATTTAAAATGGTTCATATGAGTACAGTGGTTCAACCTTAATATTATAAAGCGACGAGAGTACTTTTTGTGCACCAAAAAAACAAAATAATGACTTTTCAACAATATAGTGATGGCCGATTTCAAAACACTGCTTTGAATCAGTGTTTGAAGATGAACGAAGGTCTTACGGGTGTAGAACGACATGAAGGTGAGTAATAAATGACATAATTTTCATTTTTGGGTGAACTAACCCCTAAGATTGTGGGCAGGGATTCAAGAGAACGTTCTTAATTGGTTTGCTTCAGAACTTAAAGGGAAAATGCTTTCTGTTGAATTGGGAAACTTTTCTTCCTCTTTTACTTCTAATAAAGGAACCAAGGATCTATATTGGGCCCAATTTTATTCTCTATTTATATGCTTCCTTTGGCCGATATTTCTCAGAAACACAGTATATCCTGTCACCTTAGATTTACTAAATAGGGTAAATGAGCGTATTGGCGCTATAATCCTATAAAAGCGCCAATGGGAGTGTAAAGTTCTGTGGGTGATTTACTGACAATGTGCACATTAAGGAACACAGATGCAGCTGGATCATTTCCATAATGACCAACATTATCTACCAAGAGAGTGCAAATGTGAATTTTTTTAAGGGGGGTATATTGACTAGCGCAAACCTTAGTAAATCGCGTTGCATTGATTCATTTAAATGCTCTCCTCCTTATAAATTTTGCATCTGAAAGGGAAACTCCTACAAATGCAAACGCAATAAGGTCAAAAATAACCATGTCCACGCCTTTTCAGCAATATTTTTTTTACTGTGTGTCATTAGTAAATCCTGACGGTAGTTTTTTAACACCAAAAAAGGTTTTATGCTATCGCAAGCTGTTAATAAATCTGATCCTTAGGGTTATTTTTGATGCCGAGTTACAGTTTGATAAGCATATAAACTGAAGTTAGAGGTGGCTTTTTTTTAACTAAGGGCTATTGCAAAATAAAAACGTTTTCTATCTTTGTTATGCATGCATTTATTACATCAAGACTGGACTACTGTCAGGTGTTGTATTATGATGTCCCTCATGCCTCATTATCACGTTTGCAGTTGGCATCCCCACCTTGGCTCCCAGTCAAATTCAGAATTCAGTGCAAGATTTTATTGTTTGTTTTTAAGGGTTTGAATGGCTTGGCACCCAGTTATATTACTTCACTTCTTCAGAAACACGTGTTCTAGACTGTTAAGATCAGTACAGAGTCTTAAGTTAACTAGTCCTGAAACTCCTCATCTGTGGAATAACTTGCCTCTCTATATTAGATCCTGTACCACTCTCAATGTTTTTTGCTTGCATTTTACTGTGGAATTTATGTATGTATGTCTTGCTATTGACTTATGTCTTATGCTCATGGTATGTAAAGCACTTCGGCCAACATGTGTTGTTATTAAGTGTTCTATAGAAAAAAATAAGATTGATTGAAAAATATTACCACAAGTCAACTTTTTCTTTCGTACGGCCACAACAGGCAATACAGCACCTATCAGGAGAAAAACCAAAACCCCTGCGATGATGATACCAAATGAACCTGAAAACACAAAAAAGACAAAATAAACTACTCAACTGGTTCACAGGATTAAATGAAAGATGTTTACATGAGTGAGAGAAAAAGCAGTGAGGTGAGACGAGACGTTTACCTGTGTCAGGTGAAGAAGTTTGAGGTAAAGGGATTTGAGGAGTCAATGGAGCAGATGTGCTTGTAGATAAAAATGGGCTGATAGTTGAAACTTCAGTCGTCTTCTTATCTAAGAGGGTGACAATAAGCATGGACGAGAGTTCAGTTATTATACTAATACATTAGCACACTTAATTTGAATTAAAATTGATACAATCAGCATGTATACCATGACCAGCTCTGACAAGTTAAAGCTGTATTTGATGTTTGCATCTGTGTCGTGTCTCTAACACTACTGTCAGTTTAATTAGTTCAAAAAACAGCGATCACCTCATTGTTAATAAATATAATTTAGCTATTAAATAGTGAAGTAAATTTATTAATTAAAAAAGTTTCTGTGCTCCTGAATGTTTCTGTGTGCACAGCGGGACCTCTAATATCTGCTGTTGATTTCCAAGAACATTTCTACAATAGATAAATTAGTAGAAGTCACATTAATCACTTACCCAGTTTAACCAGCAACAAAATCTCTGAATAGACATCAGAAATTAAAGTCCTCCTCCACAGCACACCAGTATTGTCCTTCATCCTCTGTTCTCAGATCAGTGATGGTGACGGTGAAAACTCTGTTCGTCGTGTCGTCAGTCAGAGAGAATCTCTCGTCTTTAGCTGGAGATCCTGATTCAACCATGATGTTTTTATTGAACAATGAACACTTGCCTTTACAAAAATACTTTGAATTTGATTCATATCCAGATTCATATGAGCATCTGATCTCAACTCTCTCTCCTCTGTGTCCTGTAACTGTAGCTGGAGCTCCTACAACAACAGCTGAAACACAAATATATCATTAGCCAAGATTAGCATATTTACAATATTAAGAAATACTGACTGCTGGTTGCGGAATACAAGACCAGTGGAAAATGAGAGAATTCATAAAACAGTCACACGTACAAATCTTGAACTCACCGATATGAATGCAGGACCAGAGAAGAAGAATAAAGTTCCACATGATTAAATAAAATCCTTAAACACTGACAAACGTTTCTTTCTTCCGTACTGACACTCAGTATTGTGCAACGCTTAGCTTCTCTTTTCCCTTTAATCTCCAAAACCATTTCCACATCCTCAAATAGCGTGACATTAACTGCACGTCACAAAACAATATAACCACAGCTCTAGCTCAGAACAATGTTTCAGTGTTATTATTTTTTATGTGGAGTATTTAGACACTTCTAAATACTAATTTCACTCATTTAATCACTTGCATGTTTCTTAAAAGCCTCTTGATATTTTGTTAACTGTTAACTATAAAGATTATCAAGTATAAGCAAGTTGTGCGATCACTGTATAATGAATACAGTGAAGTTCTAAGAAAAACAACCCCATATTTTCATCTAAAAGCATTGGTAAACCATTTTAAAGAGTTACTTCACCCAAAAATGAAAATACTGTCATTTATTGCTCACCCTTAGTAGCTTTTTGGACATATGAAAGTGTTTAATATCTTGCTGGCAATGCAGGCCTCACTGAGCCATTGGATTTTATCAAAAATATCTTTTTTTGTGTTTTGAAGATAAACAAAGGTCTTACGGGTGTGGAACGACACGAGGCCGAGTAATAAATAACATTATTTTCATTTTCGGGTGAACTAACCCGTTAAGCACTAATGAAACCCTAACGTAAGCACAGAGATAATTACAGTAACTCAAGGGCAAGATGAATCATAAATCATAGAAGAATTTAATATTTACTTTTCAGGTGCATTGTACACTTAAGTCTCTCCAAACGGGAAAATAATCCCATTTGAGTCACCTATGCAAAAGTTAGACTATGACTGACTTATTTATAGTCTCTGCACTTTAACTGGAAAACAAGAATGTATTTTAGCATCCAAAATTGACTAACCACACATTTAAATATCCTTAACTGTCATATACTGACCCATAATTTAAAGTACATTTAGTTGACTTCTACTGTATAAAACCATTCATGTAGATGTGAAACAATGTTCTAGCGAACACCTCTATACTGTACAGTGTACACTCAATACACAGTTTATAGCATTTTCAACAACAGAAAGCTATTTAAAATATAAATTAAAAGCACACTTGTCAGATCGACCTAATCTACAGTCCTTTACTAACTTTGGAGTAGATTACTGAGCTTGGATCAGTGATGTTTGATTGGTGTCGAGTTTGAACAGATGAATAAAGTGTTTCATTCGGGTTCATTTCAAACATCTCGCAGTTCTTCACAGTGCAGTTGTGGTTTCTGATAAACACCACAGAGGAATAGTTGAGACTGTCTGATTGTGCAGTGATGTTCAGTGTGGAGTAATTCAGAGAGTCAGCCTGATGTGTAGATGATGTCACGCTGGAGGAGCATCGCTTCTGCTTATACTTCAGCTGGATAAATATGAAGATGACGACTGTAAAAATCAGCGCGAGAATACCAAGACCAACTCCGACATAAAACAAAGGATCTGAGGACAGAAACGAGCACACAAATGAAACATTTCCTTCTTTCCAATCTTATTTTCAAGTAGTATTATATTTATCCATTTACCAGACAGTGCTGATCCATGCATGGTTTCTGGTGATGTGTCTGCAGATGATTGCATCGTCATTGATCTTCCATTATTCTCTAAAATATATAAATATGAATGAATTTAAAGGGATAGTTCACCCAAAATGAAAATTACCCCATGATTTACTCACCCTCAAGCCATCCTAGGTGTATATGACTATCTTCTTTCAGACGAACACAATCAGAGTTATCTTTAAAAAAAAAAAAAAAAAATCATAATGTTTATAATGTATTATAATGCTTTATAATGTTAGTGAATGGTGCTCAAGATTTTGAAGCCCAAAAAAAGTGCATCTATCCATCATAAAAGTAATCCATACGACTCCAGGGGGTTAATTAAGGCCTTCTGAAGTGAAGTGATGCGTTTTTGTAAGAAAAATATCCTTATTTAAAACTTTAGGCAAACGGCCTGTATGCAAGTCGTTACGGCGAAAGCATAACCTCACACGTAACATATAACGTAGGAGTAGCGTAAGCTTGGATGCCTCTCACGGCTCAAACAAATAGGGCTGGTCAACAAACGAACTCAAGCTCCTCTTCTCTTATTTCAAAATCCTCCAACATTTCTCTTTTAAAATTCTTGTTTTAGACTTCTAATTCGTGACCGGTGTTTTGTTTTGCTCTATCCTCTGCAAAGTTTACTCTTCCACCGTAACTCGACTTGCATACGGCCGTTTGCCGGAAGCTGTTTATTATAATTTAAACATGGATACTTTTTCTTACAAAAACCCATTGCTCAGCTTCAGAAGGCCCCTGGAACCACATGGATTACTTTTATGATGGATGGATGCACTTTTTTGGGTTTCAAAGTCTCGAACCCCACTCACTACCATTATATAGCTTGGATGAGCCACGATATTTTTTAATGTAACACCGATTGTGTTCATCTGAAAGAAGATGTTTGATGGATGGCAATTACCTGTTGCGTCTCTAGTTCTTGTTCCTTGCAGGTGGTCTGGATGCACTTGCTGAAACAGGTGTTGATGTAGAGACTGTGGATAATGGAAATATTACTGAAAAATAAAAAAACAAGTGGATGTAATAAACTTAAAATATGCTGATTTAACAGGAAACTGGTGTTGCTGATCATGTTTCCTGTTGGTGTTCATATCTCCACACACTGAAGAGGTAAAACTCTCAACTACAATAGTCTGAACCAACTTCTAGTGAAGTCTTACATAGCATGAAAGGTAAATGACCACCAGCCCAGCACGTTTTGTGTGTCTCCCTCATCTATCACACCTGATTCACCTCATTAACTCATTAGTAGAGACCGCAAGACCTGAAATGGGTGTGTCAGATATAGGGAGACATACAAAATGTGCAGAGCTGGTGGCACTCCATAATGCAGCATTTTTTAGAGTGTAACAATTAACTGTAGGCTCATCTTTTCAGTGAGATGAAAGAGATTCCAACAACTCCAAAAGTAAATTTCTCTCAAATAACTGAGCACAAACACACAAGCACCACATTAATTACTAATTAGACTAATTAGAAGTGTACAGCAGATACGATATGAACCAAACACCTCATAAAACTCTTATGAAATTTATTCAGTGAATAACTTACCCTCATATACATGTAGAGTCACATGTTCATAAGTGTCTTTAAAAAGTCTGTCCACTGCACAGAGGTAAGTGCCAGAATCTGAAAGCTGCAGGCATGTGATGGTCACAGTGAAGTCTGATCCTTCATCATATAGAGTGAATCTGCCTGTGTGAGTCGGGTTTTGTTTTTTATTAGATCGAATGAGAATTAACTCATCCTCACAAGAATCTCTGCAGAAATATTTGATGTTCCCATCGGCCAGAAAATGAGAACAGCGAAATGTGGCATTCCCTCCTACTGGAGCAGTTACAGGATTCAAAGACACCACTGGAAATGAAAGAGACACACAGGATGTGATGTCACATGATCAACTGAATCAATATCTTAGTGAGTCATGAACATGAACATAATCTTGTTACCTTGTAAAAGACTAGTGAATGTTGACTCACCTGTAAATATACAGAACAACTAGAAAGCTCCACATGCTGAAAAAAGTACCATACACGTTCATAAAAGCTAAAAATCTACAGTATAGTTCACCTTCCTTCTTTGTGGTACGATAAAAGTATTTACTTCTGCTTTTGTCTCTCCTTCCTCGAGACTTCTGCAGTGATGACGTAACAAGATCTTTACTCACACTAAACTCAGACACTTCTGTGCTGATCTCAGCACTGCTAAATAATGTCCACGCTTACAGTTTTCAACTATTAGACATTCAAGTTTATTTATTCAAGACTAAAATTCAGTGATATTTCTTCATATACAGTACTGGTCAAAAGTTTGGACACATATGACTATTTTTGATGTTTTTTAAATAAGTCTCTTATTGTCATATGGTCATGGACCTTTGTTTGTTTTCATTAGTCACATGTGTCTGTTCTCATTTACTGCCACTAACAATCATCACAGCTGTTCGTCATTTACCTCTGTGTATTTAAGTTCCTGCCTGTGTTCAGTTCATTGTCTGTAAGATTTGCCTCTTAGTCACCATCTCTGTTTGAAACCTGCAATAGAGCTCCGGCAGTCATGTGACCCACTGTGTTTACACCACCATGTTGGCAGGCAGCAACAGCCGGGAGCGAATATGAAATGAATGGCGCCAGCATCAGTTTCAAGGTAACAGAGTTCACTGCGCACTTTAATTAAAAAAACATATACGTGTACATAGCAAAATATAATAGATTAAACATAACAGATCCCTATAATGTCCCCGAAGTGCTTTTAACATGTATCGATAAAGGAACGGATAGCTTTTCTGACCTGCGGTATCCTGATATGTACAACTACCTCATCAACTTTCCCCTCGTCCTACTCCGGAGACTCTTTAAAAGCCTACAAAAACCTGGAGGGGTACAAATGGACACAATCTAATTTTGTGATTAATATTCAACTTTTGCCGGCTAAAACCTGCTTCATCGTCATTGGAAGGGTAATTAAGCTGTGTTAAGGGTGAGATTATTTATACGTTTAACGCTGCGTTAATAGTTTGACCACTATCAACTCATCTGCCTGATTTGATACTAATGCAATTTATGTCATATTATAATTTCAATTATTTTAATGTCCTATGCATTGCATTTTGAACCATGGTAAAGATATCTGTAGGGCTGTCAATACCGGAAGTGGAGCATTCCATGGACGCGAATCCATGAACCGCATTATTAGACAGTTTTCTAAGGATGCACAATGCCGAATATTATTATTTAACTAATAATATATTTTTAATTATGGTGTTTGGCTTCGATCGTGGATTTGATCGTGCTGTGCTGTGTAACAACAAAAATCAGCAGGCTTTTGGCGCCCTCTGCAGCCATTTGTTATAATAATATATATTATGTACTTATAACATTTCAGGGGAAAAAACTCTTGATGTGTTTAAATATGCAGATTAGCTTGTTTTGGTTAATTTAGAAGAAATCTACAGATGTAAACAGACGGATGGTAGTAGGCTTACAACAAACACCATCTAAATGTGTAGGGTTAGATTTACATTTCCTTCCATTAGAGTAAAAGACATGGAAGCAAAAATGGACCACAATCTTAAAATTGTCCACTACATGAAAGAAGTATTCCAATAACACCAAAGGAATTAAAATGATTTATTGATTTGTGCAAAATAAACATTATTAGTGAAACTATGTCCCTCTCCTTGGTGCAGTCATTTATTCTAAATATATACAGTAGCTACTTGAAAATGGTAGCGTAGAAAACATGCACATTGTTTTCACATGCACACTGATTTTTTTTTTTTGTAGAAATCTGTGGAGTATAAAACAATTGCGTGTGTGAGAGGGAATTAAAATAAATTGGAAAGGAAGTCTGAGTTGTCTTAATATATTTAAGGAATTATTATTTTTTTTAAATAAATAATTATGAGAAGTGCCCTTTTTTCCACTTGAAAAAATTCTGCAGAAATATTTGATGTTCCCATCGGCCAGAAAATGAGAACAGCGAAATGTGGCGTTCCCTCCCACTGGAGCAGTTACAGGATTCAAAGACACCACTGGAAATGAAAGAGACACACAGGATGTGATGTCACATGATCAACTGAATCAATATCTAAGTGAGTCATGAACATAATCTTGTTACCTTGTAAAAGACTAGTGAATGTTGACTCACCTGTAAATATGCAGAACAGAACAACTAGAAAGCTCCACATGCTGAAAAAAAGTACCATACACGTTCATAAAAGCTAAAAATCTACAGTATAGTTCACCTTCCTTCTTTGTGGTACGATAAAAGCATTTACTTCTGCTTTTGTCTCTCCTTCCTCGAGACTTCTGCAGTGATGACGTAACAAGATCTTTACTCACACTAAACTCAGACACTTCTGTGCTGATCTCAGCACTGCTAAATAATGTCCACGCTTACAGTTTTCAACTATTAGACATTCAAGTTTATTTATTCAAGACTAAAATTCAGTGATATTTCTTCATATACAGTACTGGTCAAAAGTTTGGACACATATCTATTTTTGATGTTTTTTAAATAAGTCTCTTATTGTCATATGGTCATGGACCTTTGTTTGTTTTCATTAGTCACATGTGTCTGTTCTCATTTACTGCCACTAACAATCATCACAGCTGTTCGTCATTTACCTCTGTGTATTTAAGTTCCTGCCTGTGTTCAGTTCATTGTCTGTAAGATTTGCCTCTTAGTCACCATCTCTGTTTGAAACCTGCAATAGAGCTCCGGCAGTCATGTGACCCACTGTGTTTACACCACCATGTTGGCAGGCAGCAACAACCGGGAGCAAATATGAAATGAATGGCGCCAGCATCAGTTTCAAGGTAACAGAGTTCACTGCGCACTTTAATTTAAAAAAAACATAGCAAAATATAATAGATTAAACATAACAGATCCTTATAATGTCCCCGAAGTGCTTTTAACATGTATCCATAAAGGAACGGATAGCTTTTCTGACCTGCGGTATCCTGATATGTACAACTACCTCATCAACTTTCCCCTCGTCCTACTCCGGAGACTCTTTAAAAGCCTACAAAAACCTGGAGGGGTACAAATGGACACAATCTAATTTTGTGATTAATGTTCAACTTTTGCCGGCTAAAACCTGCTTCATCGTCATTGGAAGGGTAATTAAGCTGTGTTAAGGGTGAGATTATTTATACGTTTAACGCTGCGTTAATAGTTTGACCACTATCAACTCATCTGCCTGATTTGATACTAATACAATTTATGTCATATTATAATTTCAATTATTTTAATGTCCTATGCATTGCGTTTTGAACCATGGTAAAGATATCTGTAGGGCTGTCAATACCGGAAGTGGAGCATTCCATGGACGCGAATCCATGAACCGCATTATTAGACAGTTTTCTAAGGATGCACAATGCCGAATATTATTATTTAACTAATAATATATTTTTAATTATGGTGTTTGGCTTCGATCGTGGATTTGATCGTGCTGTGCTGTGTAACAACAAAAATCAGCAGGCTTTTGGCGCCCTCTGCAGCCATTTGTTATAATAATATATATTATGTACTTATAACATTTCAGGGGAAAAAACTCTTGATGTGTTTAAATATGCAGATTAGCTTGTTTTGGTTAATTTAGAAGAAATCTACAGATGTAAACAGACGGATGGTAGTAGGCTTACAACAAACACCATCTAAATGTGTAGGGTTAGATTTACGTTTTCCTTCCATTAGAGTAAAAGACATGGAAGCAAAAATGGACCACAATCTTAAAATTGTCCACTACATGAAAGAAGTATTCCAATAACACCAAAGGAATTAAAATGATTTATTGATTTGTGCAAAATAAACATTATTAGTGAAACTATGTCCCTCTCCTTGGTGCAGTCATTTATTCTAAATATATACAGTAGCTACTTGAAAATGGTAGCGTAGAAAACATGCACATTGTTTTCACATGCACACTGATTTTTTTTTTTTGTAGAAATCTGTGGAGTATAAAACAATTGCGTGTGTGAGAGGGAATTAAAATAAATTGGAAAGGAAGTCTGAGTTGTCTTAATATATTTAAGGAATTATTATTTTTTTAAATAAATAATTATGAGAAGTGCCCTTTTTTCCACTTGAGACCCTGCCCCCCAAAATGTCTGTGCACGTCCCTGTTGCACAGTAAAAAAACCATTACGTCTATGGAGAGTCCCCGTAAACCACGTGTGTGTGTGTGTGTGTGTTTCATAACCTCACTGCCAGGTTCTCCCAGGAACAGGTCTGTGGTTTGTTCTTGGGGATCCCCTGCGCAGAAAACAAAAGTGAAAAGACTATAGTTCATGTACAGTATATTGAAACCTCAGGTGGCATTCATTCACCACACGTGTGAATTCAGTTCTTACACTGACTCATTATGAGACGTGTAAGAGGATGACGATGCTGTATCACATCCCATCTGAAACCAGTGTGAAATCCCTATAAAGGCCAGTTCACACCAACAAATATAAAGCTCAGTGTTTCTTCATGATGCCAGACAAATTGGGATTGCAAAAATAATTGTAACATGGGTTGATGACAGATCATCAAGATTTTAGGTTTCACTAGTTTGTTTCAACAAATATGTCATGTCTCAATTTATATTAAGCTCTAAAAAAACCACATGCACAACGTAAAAAGAGCTTTTTAAAATAGTTTTAGATTTTCCAGCAGTTAGACTCTTGCTGCATTCACACAAAGTTTAACTTGTGTTTAATAATAATATTTAATAATCAGTAGTAGGAGGTCAAACTCACACTCTTCTAAACTTAGGGTGCTTTCACACCTGAGCGTTTGTTTCAGAACCTGGTGCGTTTTCTCCTTGGTTTGGTTCGTTTTGGCACATGAACGTTAAGATCCACAAAAAAACAATCGCTCTGAGACCTCCTGGTTTCGGCCCATTTGCAAACAAACTCTAGGGTGAAGTGAACTCTTGAGGTGTAAAAGCAATCCGACCCAATGGACCAACGAACCAAACACTATAATGTGTTATATAAAAAGCAGCAGTGTCTGATTCTGTGAGTGAGCACATTAGTTACTGCAGTTGAAAACTAAAAAGCGCCTCTTAATCTTAAAATGTTGTGTAATTGTGTTTCTCTGTGCAAGAACGCTGTCCAGACGAAGCCTCGGTTCCCGCTCTAGCTACATTACAACATTTGTATAGTGTGTGTGTGTTTTCACACAGTTAGGGGACGTTCATATGTCGTGTCTTTTGCGAGCTCAAGTTCGTTATTTTAAATGAAGATGTGTCCCGAGCGTCTTTGTTTTTTTGCTTTGTTGAATGCTGCAAGCGCACCGCAGGTCATGTGACAAGAACCATCCAATCAGCTTCACCATTTCTGTAGCAACATCGAAAGCTCAGCCAAGATGGAGGAATGTCTGGTCACAGCTGTACAAGGATAGCACTTTTTAAATAAATCTAGCGACTGCAAGCGATTTTCGGTGCTGGAAATCCATTTATCCTTTCCTGAAACTTCCACAAAGTATGATAATCATAATATCAGGTAGGGGAGAGTGGGGTAAGATGAGCCTTTTTTTACTTATGTGGTCCTCAAGATAAGGGAAAATGAGGCAGAAGTACAATGGAAGTATTTAAAGTAATTTCAGGATGTTTCCTATCATTTTAAATGATCAGAATAGTTCTATGACAAGGGGCTCTAAAAATATGGCTTCTTATAAAAAAAGTGTTCCTGTGGCTCAATTTGCCCCAGGTTAGGGGTAAGTTGAGCCGAGTCAGTAGGTGGGTGTAAACTGATCATCTAACTGAATCTGAATCAAACCCATGTGAAATTTTAAACACCAAAGTAGTAACCTTCCCAAAAACAGACTAAACGGAGAATTTGAGTAAAATTAAATAAAAACTGAATTAGAATGAATAAATGTTACTGAAACTAATAAATATTTTAGTCAAAATGTTCTTGGTCTGGTAGTTTTTCTGCAATGTTGACCATGTTAGGCAATTAGGGACTACTGGTGGAAAGATATATATGATGAAACATCTTCTGGTTCATATCAGAGAAGGATTTGGTGGACTAATACACTGTTCCTATCAAATAAACTCAAAAAAAAAAAAAAAAAAGAAAAAGAAAAGAGAAAAAAAAGAACCCAGCTGCATAATATTACATTGAAATTATAGCAGTTTATACTTCAGAGATTTAACTTACACTGAAAATTCAGTGCCTTTATGGTGAGGTAAACACTGGCTCAGTTTACCCCACAGCATTTGGCTTACTTTGCCCCATAGCTGCCATTTTGGGAAAAACAAGCTAGCTCGCAAACGAGTCGTTCATCTGGCAGAAGTACTTGCTGTTATTCTCGTACGTTTCAGGATATCTGCAGGTGACTGAGATGTTGCTTCCCACAGATCCAGTGACGGTAAGAGCCAGTGAGTTCTCCATCAGCCACAGCGCTGAAAGACTAAACACTGCTGACAGAGACCGATTCAGAGTTATCATGCTGAATTGTTGTTTATCAATGATATTGAAGAGTAAAAAGTTTAGTTCTCACTGATTTAGTGTAATGACAGATATAGTACCTGAGAAACTGATGGAGGTGACGGTTCTCATGACTGCCTGCTTCAACCTCGACTCCCACTACCTGTTCTCACACTAAATACTGGATAGATATTCTCTCTCTCTCTTCTCTCTCTGTGTGTGTTTATAGAGTTACACTTCCCTAATGCACATGGATAAGTAAACACAAATACAGTGTCAGAAATATGATCTGAAAAACAGCTCCCTCTTCAGGACAGTGAAGGTAAAGTCTAGCCATCCTCAAGGTTACTCCATCCATGATATTTTACATATGGGAATGCAATTGCATATTCCTGCATATTCCATCCATTAATGCACAAAGTGTTTAATCCATTCATTCATCCACTCATCCACCCATAAACCCATCCAACTATTGATTTGTCCATAAATTCTTCCATCCATCATACTGTTGCCTGATTATTTTACACATGGCAGTTCAATTACATATTCCTGCCCCATCTATTAATGCACAAATTCATCCATCCATCCACTCATCCACCCATAAACCCATCCAACTGTCGATTCGTCCATAAATTCTTCCATCTCTGCATCCATCCAGCCATCCATCCATTCATTCACAAATTCATCCATCCATTAATCCATTTATCCACAGAACTACTTGTTTCAGCTGCGTGCCGTACAGAACATCAGCCTGAATGACAATGTAGCAAATGATCTCTGAGCAAATGCAGTTATATGCTGACCGTCTCAACTATGTGAGCACTAAACAGCGCAGTGAGATCCAGCGAGGAGCATTCGAGTTCGGCACAGAGTTCGTCAATACAAACCTCAAATGTCTAACTAGTTTAAAGCCGGTTAAAAGGTTAGTTTGCCCAAAAATGAAAATTATCCCATGATTTACTCACCCTCAAACCAAAAGTTTAAATATGGATATTTTTCATACAAAATCTCATGGCTTCGCTTCAGAAGGCCTTTATTTAACACCCTGGAGTCGTATGGATTACTTTTATGATGGATGGATGCATTTTTTGGGGCTTCAAAATCTCAAGCCCCATTCACTATAAACCTTGGAAGAGCCAGGATTTTTATATTTATTTATTTATTTATTTACTTATTATAACTCACTGATTATGTTTGACAGAAAAAAGTCATATACACCTAGGATGCCTCAAGGGTGATTAAATCATGGGATAATTTTCATTTTTGGGTGACCTATGCCTTTGAGACGTGTAAAAAAAAATTGTAACATGCATTAAAACATACATGGTTTGATCTTATTGTGAAAACACAAAGCAGTCTAAAAATGAAAAACTACTATTTAAATGTGGTCATGAATTTTCCTTGATCTGTTGACATATGAGGCCTTCATACTATAAGAATATCAGAACTGAAACTGAAAACTTCCTTGTTAGTCCAGAAACAGCTTTTATTGAAACCAAGATCAGAAAGCAAGTTTTTTTTATTTTCTTTTTATTATTAATATTATTTTAATAATGCATCAAACAATAAACAGACAGAAAAGACAGAACAGGTAGAACAGGAATGAAATTACATCAAATCTTCATTATGCATCAGTGGCATTACCAAAAACATCATATTTCAAGAATCTGTCACGTTTCTTGTATTTAATCAACCTAAGAGATTTGAGAAACGTGTCAATTTCAGTTAAGAAATGTGTTTGCTGTATGAAGATATAAACTATTACAAAAGTTTTGAGTTTTGTCACATTGAAAAATAAACGGATCAGTGTTTCATTATTATTCCCACAAAATGAGCAAGAATTGTCAACATCCATATATTTTACCACAGTATCATTCACAGGAAATATTTTATGCAAGATCTTACAATGAATTTCTTTAGTCTTATTGTGAATGCAGTACTTATGTTATACCGTAAGGAACCACTCGCACCTTCATGTTCGCTGTCAGTATGCGTGTGCTTGAGCACTGATGGCTATGTAGGCAATTAAAGGCTCATTATTATGATTTATATGGTTTATTAATAAAAGTGAGATTAGTCGAATAATCACTTAAAATGAATGACTACTAGTTGATCAGAAAAATCTTTAGTCAAGGGCAGCCCTACTTATTTCAAATGCAAGTGTTCACCAATCATAGCAGTGCATCTCTTACAGCAGACACGCCTCTTCAAACACTAACTATTCAGAAACCTCATAAATACTGATCATGGTGACAGGAAGATTCTCTTCACACTGAGAGTTTCATTTGAATATTTTTATGCAAGCTCTATAATTTTTTTTTTAATCATTCTTTTTGAAAGATGTTTAACTTTTTCATTCTTTGCAAGTGGTTTCATTTGGGTTGTTCCTGTCTTGGCATGGGGCAGGTCTCTAAAAAAAGACTTTAAAAAGAGGAAGGAAAAAATGCAAAAACAGCAGAAGAAAGTTTTAGCTTGCATTTGCAGTTCACTCTCCTGGAGTCTGTTTGCTGTGTCTGAAACTACAACACGGTAAGAGTTACACTTGTTCAGTGATGAATATTGTCTAAATAATGAATCTCCATTCACAGAAGAAAACTTCTGAGAAACATTTTCTTTCATAATAACCTCTGAACATCCAGAGCTCATGTGTGCCCAGTGTCGTCTTTACATGAGTTTCAACAGTGGAAAACTGCTAACAGTCGTGATTTTAAAGTTGGTTTATTGTTTTTTACAGTGTTTACAGTACAATAGACTGAAGTTATTGTGTTTTTGAAGCTAAAGATGACGTGTTGTACTGTTGTAAATGATTTAGTTTCCTGCAGTGATGTCACAGAGACCGGCTCCTTCTCTTCTTCTGGTTTTTATGCTCATGATTCCAGGTGAGTTTCTCCTGTAAATGCTGTGTGAATGATAATAACTCAATATTAGAAACAAAGGTTGTGTCTAATCAACTTGGTCAAGTTAGCCCTGCTGTTAGCGTTAGGGGGAAAAAAGATCACCAGTAACTAAAAATGTATTGAAATTTATTTGTTGCATCAAAACAAAATAATATTATTAAGGTTTTTGCTGACATAATGCTAACTGCTGAAACTTCTGACATTTAGTATTGACTGTTTTTCATGGTTAAAGTTTACTCTTCTGCTTCCTGTATTTCTTCACCTTCTGTCTGTCTGAAGAGTTTACACATGATAAGTGTAGTTCTTCATTTACATAAACACCAGTTTTGTATAAAAAAAAAAAAAAAGGTTTTTATAGATGGGCATTTTCATTATTTTCTTGTGAATGTTGTGTTTCAGGAGTTTGTAGCCAGTGGAGTGATTGGGGTGTGTGGTACAATCCTTCACACATCTGTGCACTACTGGGATCAACAGTGACAATGAGCTGCACTTATACATACCCTACTGGATATAAGATCAGGAAAGTGTTCTGGACCAAAACAAATATTAAAGAGAAAAATGAAGATTATCCAGATCTGTCTAAGGACCCTGAATACAGTCAGAGGCTTCAGTATCTGGGAGATAAACAGCAGATCTGCTCCATCAGACTGAGTCGTGTGACACTGAAGGATTCACACATGTACTATTTCAGATTCATCACTGATGAACCTGATGGAAAATGGATTGGTAAACCAGGAGTGACTCTTACTGTCACAGGTGACTTTCATGAGGTTTCTCTCTTCTTCTGTGCATTATGTTGAATAATAATCAGTGTATGACAGCAGCACTAGATATAATGTGTGTGTTGTGTTCAGATCTTCAGGTGGAGTCTCCTGAGAGAGTGACAGAGGGAGATTCAGTCCGTCTGACATGTAAAAGCAGCTGCACTCTGACTGACAGAGCAACATTCATCTGGTACAGAAACTCACAGCTAGTAACAGGAATGAATGGAAACCAGCTCGACCTCAGGCGAATCAACAGACAAGATACAGGAAGATATAGCTGTGGTGTAGATGGACACAGTTACAGATCTCCTGCTGTTCAACTCAATATCATATGTCAGTATATTCTTTGAAGTTTTACTTCTAAAGCCAGTAGAGTTCAATTTGTCCCTCCTTTTGTTTAAATGTGGAAGTAAACTTGCCTGATCATTAAAACAAAGTTAAAATACTGTTTCAACAGTACAGCACAAGATGTGAACAATATATGTGATTTTAAACACTTTTAAAGCTCAAATAATGCCTGCATTTTAATGGAAGAATAATTCAAAATGATTCTATGAAATAACAAGCTTCACAATTACGCCTTTAAATCCTCCAAAACTGGTCCCCATTCATGTTGGATCCAAGAATTCATGTTGTTTTTACTAAATTCTGTAAAAACAGATATGAAAGTACATTGGTGGGGTGAATAATGCTTGAACGTAAATTTTGAGTTTTGTGCCATCTGGGGGAAAATATCCATTTGCTTGAATATGAAGCAATTCTAGACACATATCATATGTGCAAAATCCAACTAGTCATGTTTATATATGTATTTTTTTATATTTTGACTCTGAGGCCATCCTGTAATGTTCATGCATGTTCAAGTTCAAACACTTTATATATTGTCATTGTGTGACACATAACAAAATTACTCGTGACAAATCCAGAGTACATTTAAGAATTAGAATCAAGAATAAAACATACAAATTAAATACCAAATAAAATATTAATAAAATATTAATAATTAACAACAATATAATAAATATAAAAAGGCTAAGAAAACAGTATCAACAGACAAAAGCTCGAACATTACTAAGAATAAAAAAAAAAAAAAATGCCATAAACCATGTACATATTATTCACACTCTTATTTTTCATGTGGAGTCTTGATATTACATATTTCTCCTGTAGATCCACCAGAGAAACCAGTGATCTCCATCAGTCCATCTGGTGAAATAAAGGAGGGAGATTCAGTGACTCTGATCTGCAGCAGTGATTCAAACCCTCCTGCAGAAATCAGCTGGTTTAAAGGAGGAACCTATCTGAAATCTGGACAAACATACAAGATCTCAAAGATCAGCTCTGATGACAGTGGAGAATACAAGTGCAGATCCAGAAATAAACATGGAGAGAAATACTCTGATGCTGTGACTTTAAACGTCATGTGTGAGTTAATGATGATTCTGTAACTGTGACATTACATTGCAAATTTGGTGTAATTGTTAATGATTATATATGGGTTTTGTTTTCTGTTTTAGATCCTCCCAGGAACGTCTCAGTGTTGATATCTGGATCTGGTGAAATAGTGTCAGGAGATTCAGTGACTCTGATCTGCAGCAGTGATTCAAACCCTCCTGCTCTGAACTTCAGCTGGTTTAAGGAGAATGAAAGCTCAGCTGTTGGATCTGGACAGAGTTTCAGTGCACTACAGAGTGGACGCTTCTACTGTCAGGCTCACAATCAACATGGATCTCAGAGATCAGACGCTGTAGCTGTCACAGGTGAAGCTTCTATTTTATAAAGAGTTCAAGACAGTTGTGTGGCTTAGAGTTGATCTTAACACAAATTCTTCATCTTTCAGTGCATCATGGTCTTGGCTGGCATGTCTGGTTGGGGATCACAGTGGCATGTGTAGGATTCATCATCATCATCATCATCATTCTGTTTATAATGTAAGTCATTCTCAATTACAGTGATTGTCTTTATAGTCTTTAAAAGGCAGCTTAAGTTTATTGTCTGTTATTTCAGGAGAAAACGAAGAGATGCTAAAGCTGAAGACCTCACAGCGAAACAGGTAAATCATCCAGACTCAACATGTGAATAATCTCGTTAAACAGGGCCATCCATACAGTACATATAAGTGGAACGAAAAACAGAAGTTTTAGCAATGTGTTTTTATTAATGTTTAATTTCTTCTAGTGTGAGCATTTATAGAACGTTTTGTCATGAGTGCAGTGGTCAAACACATCCGTCTAGCATGTGTTTACATATTGTTTTCAAGTGCATAAAGTCTGATTTATACTTGATGTGTCTGCAAGTTTGCTTGGGTGCATGCGGCAAAAATGACGTTTTTTCAGTGGTTTTCACAACAAAACCTGCCCAATTGCTTCTCGAAACTAATCGCATTTTTGGGGTCCCCCGGAAAAAATCGTATTCTGGGTGATAAAATCCGCATTTTTGTCAGGGTTCCCCTGGTAAAATTCTTATTCCAGGGGCTAAATATCATGTTATTTGGGGTCACTTCAACCAGCGGACATGAAAAACAACCCGCGGCAACAGAGTTAATGTAGCCCAATTCCGCAGGAAAACTGTGGACTTGGCAACACTGTCAGTGGAAGTGCAAATCCATTTCGGTGGCGGTGTCCACGGCATTTTTTGTAAGTTTGCACGCGGCTCCCCATCCGAAGATGCTCAACTTCGAGACGATTCTCGCCAAGCAGGTGCATCTGTACCAGAATCTCACAGGCACCCAGTGCACGCTTGTCAAAATGAATTGCATATGTAACAGGGCTGGCTAACACCAACCTGTATATACCCAATAGGGGCAGTGGACCCGCTCAAGTTATTCAACTAAATGAATATATAGGCAGTGGTGCAGTACATGGTCTCTTTATTTATTGTAAAAAAAAAAAAAAACAATTCCTAAACAATCAACAAAATCAAATAAAAATACAAACAAAATGACAACAATGAGGGGACCAAATTGGCTCACTTACACTACAAGTCTTAGGGTGAAAGTAACCGCCTAAGCTATTTCTAGTACAACCATGAAAACTTGTAACATCCACACGTGTAATGTAATATACAACCATCAAACAAATCAACCAATAGTGTTATCACTGCATCACACCACACCCTGAAGCTGGGATACTGTCTCGCCAAATACAAGGCCCCTCAAATAAACAAAGAAAACAAAACAAATAAACTATATAATGTTCACACAACAAAATCACTGGTATGAAACAAAGCAACCAAACCAAAACCAAAAACAAATAATACAATATTCAAATAACTAAATCCATCAATTAAAAAGAACGAACAAAAACAAATAAACACCACAACATTCACCTAACTAAATCAATAGAAAGGAAAAAAAAACAAAAAAAAAAACAAGACAATTATACAAACTTTCACTACTGGGAAAAACAGCGGTCTAATGTATGATCAGCTCCCTGGTAAGTCTGCTAAAACACAATTACACATTTAAATACACTATATAAATATACAATTTACACCTAGACCAGATCTTTCAATTAATTATACTCTTATAAAATATTAAAACACAATATTCAATTACCTCCACAATGTTTTCTATTTAAGATACATCATATCACAAGTTAAACGACCGTGCGGCCCAGTTTGTTACTACAACGAAACAAACAGAACATACGCTTAAGAACAAACAACGCACTGTTTATGGCACGTAATAAATCAAATCAATCAACCTACCCGGGTATTATCAGCCACATGAACAGGGAAAGACTCACAATAAGTCACCGCGATGCCAGGTTTGTTGCTACAACAAAAACAAAGCATACACGCTCCAGAACGAACAGCACTCTACTTTTTGCACGTAATAATCAAACAACCTACCCGGGTATCATCAGCAACACAAACAGGGAAAAAGCATGATAAGTTTACTGCTACAACAAAAACTACATGCTCAAAAACAAACAATATTCTGTTTATTGCACGTAGTCAATCAAACGACCTACCCGGGTAATCAGCAACACAAACAGGGGAGAACAGACGATACAAACTGTGCACTGTGTGCAGCCGCTCTCCACACTCCCACCGGTACAACGGCAAACAACCATGTGCGTGTCTTCACAGTGTCGCGCCATACAACGTTAAACTAATTCGAACGGAAGTTATGTAACATGCATTCTTCCATGATGTCGTCACCAAACAAAATAACTAAATAAACGAACCCACTACACACACCCCCACTTTAGAAATTCACCGTCCCGGTGAATACCTCATTACTACTCTAACTGCCATGGTCTAAATACAGTAGAATTCACCACAGCATCACTAGAATCCAACCCCTGAGGTAACCGAAATGGGTTTGAGTGACATCCAGCAGTAGGATGTGTAGTAGTACGTCTAAGTGGGGGAGGTATCGTATCCGCTCTACCTTGTCCCCTGCTAATTATAGCAGATGAACCACCACACCCCGTAACTTCAGATGCCGCCAAACTTTCACCTAATGTAGCCAAATTCTGCTCCTTAGTACCCCCAACACAATCTACCTGACCTCCTGAACAAGGGTAGGGATGTAATTGTATTCCCCTTTCAATTTGTCCTTTACTTATCTGACCCAAAGCACTTGGATGGGAAACGGTGACTTCCACCACCAATCCATCATCTTCCTCAGCCTCAATCTCCTCTTCTACTCCTTCACTGTTCTCAACTCCTCCCTCAACCACTGGGGCCCTGCTGACATGTGAGGTAGGGAGCGGCTTTAACTCAGATCTATGAAGGCACTTAGAGGGACCCACGCCATCTTGACGTCGCGCTTCATAAACATTACCAAGGCCATCCTTGCATTCCACCACTTCAAACACGCTAGGAGCCCATGCATCTTGGATCTTATTTCGCCCCAAAGGATGACTCCTACAATAAACTAACGTGCCTGGAGCAAGTATAGATGCATCATTCAATGGTATCATCCCATGGTATGGGGCCCTCTCCTCCAAGTACCTCCGTGCACTATCATAAACCAAGGATAAGTGCTCTTTATGTTGGACAATCCAGTCACTTACATTTCCTCCTACTAACTCTTCCGCAGCCACACCCAAGAGAAAATCAATCGGCAACTGTGGCTTCTGGCCAAACATTAGTTCATAAGGGGAATGCTGTGTAGACTGATGGACAGTGGTGTTATATGCAAATAAGAGTTGCGGAAGAAAGTGTGGCCACTTCACCTTCTTATCTAGGGGCAGAGTCCTCAGCAAAGTCGTGCAACGTTCGATTAAAACGTTCACACTGCCCATTCCCTTCAGGGTGGTATGGGGTGGTACGACTATTCTGAATTCCATAAATGTCACAAAGATGTTTAAGCAACTCACTCTCAAAGCTACGGCCTTGGTCAGAATGTATACGCTTGGGTACACCATACATGCAAAACCACTTCTCCACAAGTATTTTAGCCATAGTCCTTGTGGCTAAATTTGGAGAACACATCTGTTACCACCAAAACATTCTCCTGACCATTACTAGCTCGTTCCATGAGAGTGAAATCAATGGCAATGTTTTCTAGAGGTCAGGGGTGGCAACTGCCACCCTAAAAAGCTTTGCCACCTCATCTGCCACCCCAGAATTATCACAGAATAAAATATAAATGTAAGCAGTGTTTCAAGTACTGCAGCGGCGCTTCAATATGATGACATAAAAAAGACAGCTTAACGCAAAATAATGGCAAGAAAACACGTCTTTCAATAAACTACATGAGGGTTGCACACGCACGCAGCGCGACCAGTGTAGTCAGCTTCATTAACAAATGACTCTTATGAACCGGTTCTTTGTGAGTCAAAAACACAGCGCAGCCAAGTTCACTTACTAATTGTTTTTCCATTTGTTCGTGAAACGGAAAATTACTGCTTCTTGGCTAACTCAGAAGTCTTGTGAGAAATGTAATCCCATCCGAATATGTCTGAGATTAATTTCGTAATTTTTTGGCGAGCTGAATCTACGACCGCCCGGTCCACTTTCATCATGGATAAAGGTCTTTTTGCCATGTGACGAAACAATAACATGAAATCAATAAGAAGATCCCGATCACAGAAACTAATATCAGAGTTAGGTACGAATCTAAACGTATTTTAGTTTTTCTCAATTGCTAACACAATTGATTCAGTTGGCCCAGTTTCCCAAACCATTTGTTCAGTTCTCAAAGCAAAGACAGATTTCTCAAAACGTTTAAAATGACAACATTAGAAAGCAAAACTGATGACACACCAGTCAAAATCTGAGAGAGAGCTGAAAGAATCATTTACGAGTGTTTTAAACTTACACATACATTATAATTACAGTACACGGTACCAGTACTTTAGATGAGGGAAATTTCACTATTCTATGTACAGTAAACTGGAGCACATGTTGTAACACCCTCAAACTTGTGATGGTCAACTTTCTTTGTAGCCATTTTTTATGTGTACTGTATTTTTGCAGAACTAAGAAATGACTGCCTCTTGTGTCAGAAGACCATACACTGCTATAGTATACTGTAATGAAATTTGTCCAAATGTGCAGAGGATGCTGCATTAACTTTTTTTTTTTGACAGTAAAGGCTACTGTATTGTGGTGCATTTGATTTTGTCAGAAGAGAAAATGTTGACTAGAACATTTTATTTTGACCTGGAAGTTTGAGGTTTGTAAAAGTAGTTTCGAGATTGTGTTTATAGTTGAGAGAAAATGTTGAATGGTGTTAGAAATTGTGTGTTAGCAATCAAGAAAAACAATAACTAGACTGAAAATTTTGAAAGACAAATTTATGCTGGCTTATCATAAAGCTAATTTAAAGTCTCATTTTAAATAGTTTGGTCAGTTAGGCCAGAAGATAGATGTTCTAGGTGTTTGCTAAAGTGTTGTTTGGAGATTCTGGATGGCTGCTTAGCTCTTGGTATGCAGTTGCTAGGGTGTTGTTAGAGTATGTGGTTGATAGGGTGTGTATGTGTGAGGATGTGGTTGATAGAATGTTCTGGGTGAACACACACAGACATTCCCATCACTGTTAAAGGATTACTTCACTTTCAAATGAAAATTATCCCAAGCTTTACTCACCCTCAAGCCATCCGTAGGTGTTTCTTCTTTCTGATGAAGACAATCGGAGAAATATTAATAAATATCCTGACGCACCTAAGCTTTATAATGGCAGGGAGCAGGATCAACGAGTATGAGCTGAAAAAAGTGTCTCCATCCACATCCATTATAAAGCTTGAATGCATCTGTGTTCATCAGAAAGACTGTGTTCATCAGAAAGAAGAAAGTCATGTACACCTGATGGCTTGAGAGTGAGTAAAGCTTGGGCTAATTTTCATTTGAAAGTGAGCTAATCCTTTATTAACAGAAACTCAAAAATTGTTTGCAACTGCTTATGTATTTAACCTTAGTTAAAGGGTTAGTTCACCCAAAAATGAAAATAATGTCATTTATTACTCACCCTCATGCCGTTCCACACCCGTAAGACCTTCATTCATCTTTGGAACACAAATTAAGATATTTTTGTTGAAATCCGATGGCTCAGTGAGGCCTCCATAGCCAGCAATGACACTTCCTCTCTCAAGATCCATTAATGTACTAAAAACATATTTAAATCAGTTCACGTGTGTACAGTGGTTCAATATTAATATTATAAAGCGACGAGAATACTTTTGGTGCGCCAAAAAAACCCAAAATAACGACTTATATATTGATGGCTGATTTCAAAACACTGCTTCCGGAAGCTTGGAGCGTTATGAATCGCATGTCAAACTGCCAAACTGCTGAAATCACGTGACTTTGGCGCTCCGAACCGCTGATTCGACACGCTGATTCATAACGCTCCGAAGCTTCAGGAAGCAGTGTTTTGAAATAGGCCATCACTGTATAAGTTGTTATTTAGTTTTTTTGGTGCACCAAAAATATTTTTGTCACTTTATAATATTGATATTGAACCACTGTACTCACATGAACTGATTTAAATATGTTTTTAGTACATTAATGGATCTTGAGAGAGGAAATGTCTTTGCTGGCTATAGAGGCCTCACTGAGCCATCGGATTTCAACAAAAATATCTTAATTTGCGCACCGAAGATTAACGAAGGTCTTACGGGTGTGGAACGGCATGAGGGTGAGTAATAAATGACATTATTTTCATTTTTGGGTGAACTAACCCTTTAATTTAGGTTATTTGAAAACAACGATCTTCTATGATAAACAAATTCTCTTCACTCACCTTATTGAAAAAATATGGAATAAAAACAACTTTTACTTATTAAAATCGCATTCATAAAGATCTATGAGCGTCGATTCTTGCCAGAACTGTTTTGTTGAAATGACCCCAAACATTAATATCTCTTGGTAAATAATCCATTGTTTTGCTCGCGTCCACTCCAAACCGCACAAACATGGCGGATATCACCCACTACCACAGGTACGAGACCCCTCCCACCGCCATGAGCGTGAAGATGAATGAATCACCTGAGAGCACAGTGAAGCACGTTTAAAATACATGAAAGCTTATAAAAGAATTAATTGCTACATTACTTATAAATAGATTTGATGTTATACATATTAGAGAATGTTCTGTCTTATACGGCACTTTTATTATATTAGGTTTTACCGCAAATATGATGTTTTTGACAAATTCGCTAGTTAAAATGTGTAGTTAACACATATCAGGAACTACCAAGACATTTTAGTCAATTTTAAGACAATTTTATGATAATTATTGCTACATTATACCATCTGTGAGTGAACATAAGCTGAGTCATTGCCAGAAGTGGCCTAGACTTCTACAGCCAAAGTTGGGCCAGTTACTGTGAACAGGAATCGGCCCAGTGCTTTACAGCTGTAACAAATATACATGTGCCAGAGCGAGCTGCGGGCCCCAATCGGCCTGGTTAACACACACCAATGTCGAGTCTGAGCCGCAGGCGCCGCGGTGCAGCCGAGCTCGGCCGAATACTACATGCTATCTGGGTTATACCATCAAAGAAACCTATGTAATATTAATAAAACTGCTCATCTCCTTTAGTGATACAAGCTCAAAATAATAATCTGTTGATGTTTTTCATATAGTGTCTTGACCAGTGTTGGGTGTAACGTGTTACTAAGTAAGTTACTGTAATTAAATTACGTATTCACTGAAAAAGTAAAGTAAGTATTGTATCTTTTTAGGAGATTAAAACGACGCATGCAGGAAAGGATGACACACACACACACTCTTAACGTGACTGCTCTCTTTACTCACATGCGTCAGAGAGGTAACACCGGAACATTTCCGGAAAACACATGTAACAATGTGCATTATGGGAAACGTAGTTAAATAAACAGCGTTAACAAAATACACAACAGTAAGGGATTACTGTTCATTTTTAGGTAATTTAATTACAGATACTTATAATGTACTTGCATTACATACTGTAAATTAGTTCAACAGTTCTGTTCTAAATCAATATTGAATTTAAAATCGAAATTTGTCGTCTAAAGGTAAAAGTGAACGCTGCCTCTTTAAAATCGTTAGCTGTACTGCAGTTGCGCGTGAGTTCGCCTGAAGATGTCGGCAGAAGCGAGTGGCTGTTTTGCAGAATGGAAATAATCCAATTACTTCACTTTTTTGACACAGGTAGGCAAGAACATTACGGTAAAATGTAAGCTATGTCCTAGAGAGAAAAAACACAAAAACAAAAAAAAACTGTGCGCTCTCTGAGAGACAGTCTTCAGTCAGTGTGCTCTCGACCAAAGCGCGCACACACATAGCCGCCTCTCGCGAGTGTCAGATTTTCGCGGTTTATTACACATTAACGTTCAAATACACACACTGTTATGTCAAAATGCCCGTCTTGGCGTATATTCGCATTGGTTATGTGAATGTGAACAGCATGTGTAACAGCATATCGTCTCCGTCCATTAGACTATTAGACCTACCTGGAAAAAAATATATAGCATTGTTTTATTTGTATTTTTATATATTTTTACCGTGGTATCGAGCATTGTGCACTTTTGGCGGTATCGGTACCGACTACTAGATTTTTGGTATAGTGACATCCCTATTTGTTACTAAAAAAATGTACGTATTATAAAGTAAATAAAAGTATTATAGTATATGTTTAATAAAGTTAAAATGTTTTAAAAAGCTATAAAAGGCTAAACTATTCCATGTTGGACTAAATTATTAAAAGAGTTTCCTTTCTGTTGTCTATCCGGTCAAGGTTTATAGGGATTTTAAGAAGTAATGGTCGTGGCCTAATGGATAAAGAGTCGGACTCGTAACCCAAAGGTCATGAGTTCGAGTCTCAGGTCCGGCAGGGATTGTCGGTGAGGTGAGTGAATGTCCAGTGCTCTCTCCACCCTCAATACCACGACTGAGGTGAGACCCTTGAGCAAGGCACCGTACCCCCAACTGCTCCCCGGGCGCCGACTGGCAATGGCTGCCCACTGCTCCGGGTGTGTGTTCATGGTGTGTGTGTTCACTGCTGTGTGTGTACACTTGGATGGGTTAAATGCAGAGCACAAATTCCTAGTATGGGTCACCATACTTGGCCACATGTCACTTCACTTTCACTTTCACTTAATTAGTAAGTTACTTATTGAGTAATTAAATTACTTTTCAGACAGAGTAATTAGAAAAGTATTTTAAATACAACGTTGATGTAATTAGTAAATAATTACTTTTTTGAAGTAACTTACCCAACACTGGTCTTGACTTGTTGCCATGATGGATATTGAAATCTTGTTATCTATTTTTAATTTTAAACTGTTTAGATGATTATTTTGTGGTAATGCAGTATTTGTGAACGCAATTGTGTAAGTCAGGCCATAAATCTCCAAAAACTATGCATGGGCGCTTGCTTTGGTGTTGCCACCCCTCATAGACCTCATGCCACCCCTTTGCCACCCTATAAATAATTTTCTAGATCCGCTCATGCTACAGGTCTTGATGCAGTGAGACTTCCCATGTAAGTGTGAAATTTAGGCTGTGTGGCCTTAGCCAGTACACACCGCTCACATTCACTACACCACCGTTTCACATCCTTCCACATTCCTGGCCAGTAACATCTTTTCCTCAACAAGGTCATGGTTCGCCCGACGCCCTGATGGCCGTGGTTATTATGCACATTGTTAAGAACCTCAGCCCGTAAAGCAATAGAAAGTAATAGCTGCAAGACAGTCTCTCCTGCAGGTCGATATAATACTCCTTTATCCTCCCTAATCTGAGGCCACTGCCTAACTAACTCTCTAAGACCTGGGCTACTTCTCCCTTCGAGGGCGGCCCTCCCCTCCTCCAGTGTCTCAAGAAAATTCCAGTCACTGGATTGGAGGCCTGCAGTGCAGAGAGATCACCTTTCTCTTGCATCGGTACCGCATTTACAGCTGAGGCCCTAACGACATAGGGATTTGGCTTCAAAGCTTGCTGTCACACCATCACCTCAGCTGGAACAACAGTCCCAGCATTACTCATCATCTGACTACTACTAGCGGGTGGGGGAAGATGTGACAATGCATCCGCATAATGATTAGCTGCCCCTGGTCGGTACTGAAGTTCAAAATCAAAAAGAGCCAGCTGAGAAGCCCAGCACTGTTCTATAGCTGCCAATTTCGCAGTTTGCAAATTACTCAAAGGATTATTATCAGTATATGTACAATGAACTTGTTGCCCATTAAATATTTCCATAATTTCTCAGTTACTGACCATTTTAAAGCCAAAAGCTCCAATTTCATCGAGCTATAGTTTGACATATTAGTTTCAGGTGGGCGCAAACCTCTACTTGCAAATGCAGTAGGTCTAATCTGTCCCCCCTGGTTTTGAGACAAAACTGCTCCAAGACCACGGTGACTTGCGTCAATTTCCAATATAAAAGGTTTTGCAAAGTCTGCATACCCCAACACTGGGGTATGCACTAACTTCTCTTTAAGAGTCACAAAAGCTCTCTCAAAATTATCAGTCCAATGTTGTTTGAAGGAGCCTAAAATTTTACAAACCGGCTTCTTACCACCTTGCAAAGCTCCCACCAACTTATGCAAGGGTGCGGCAACTTCAACGAATCGGCGATAATATTAAGCAAAACCTAAAAAAGAACGCAATTCAGTCACATTACTAGGCCTTCGCCACTGGGCCACGACACTAACCTTTTCTGGGTCAGTAGCTACCCCTATAAATAATATGCCCCAGATATTTCACCTCAGTCTGAAACAGATGACACTTTTGTAGCTTCGATTTCAAGTGGTATTGCTGGAGACGTCCCAACACCATTTCTAACCTCTCCAAGTGTTGCTGGAAGGAAGTTGAAAAGACAACAGTATCATCAAGATATAAAAGCAAAGCATGGAATCGCTGGTCGCCAAATATTTCCATGAGGTGCTGAAAGGTACTTGGCGCATTGCATAACCCAAAGGGCATCCTAGTAAACTCAAAGAGCCCAAAGGGAGTGCAAAATGCTGTGTTTTCCTGATCTTGACTGGCTACGGGAACCTGGTTATATTCACTAGCTAGATCTAAAGTGCTGAACAACCTAGCCCCAGCCAAAGCATCCAAGGATTCCTCAATCCGTGGGAGAGGGAACGCATCCTTACGAGTTCTCAAATTCAGCTGTCGATAGTCTACACACAGCCTAATTGAACCGTCCTTCTTTTGCACAACAATTGGAGAAGCATATGGACTACAACTTTGCTTTAATACCCCCTTGATCTACCAGCTCTTGAATATGCATTTTTACCTGATCGTACTGAGAAGCAGGTAACCTACGATAACGCTGCCGCACTGGGGTCTCATCCAGTAAAGGTATTGTTTGCTCGACTAAAGTAGTACAGCCCAAATCACTTTCCCCATGACTAAAGATATCACTATACCTCTCCAGAAGATTTTAACCAATAAATAAATCGATTGGAGCTTTCAGACACGATTTTCACCCTTTTTTACAGTTTATTTAAGGCTGTTTCTATGGCGATATTTTAATGGCAAACGGATTTATCTATAAAATGGATGTAATTGGATGTGGGGCATAAATTGGCGCCTATGCCCTGAGCGCTATATGAATAAGCATGGGGCCTTTGACTAACAATGTGTTCTCCTTCCTCTACCCACTGGATAGCTTCGGTACGAATATCTAAGAAGGAGACAGAAGGGTCCATACGTACCCGTCGCTTTAACTCTCACCTCAACATGTTATCTCTAACGTGTTCAATAAACTGATCCCTAAGAACAGAATCAGGATTAGCAAAACATTGTGGATCTCTTCGCTTAACTGCTTCAATAAGAGACATAAGGGCATGAGAATATTCTCGCAACGATTCCCCCTCCATCTGTTTTCGTTGAAAGAACTGAGTCTGTAGCCCTATGTAAGATTTAGAACAACCATAAGTCTCACAAAGGATGGAAAAAATCTTTTTTTGAGTATTTCTTTCTGCAGGGGTCCTAAACTTCATCTCAACATTTGCCTCCCCTTCTAATAAATCAAAAACAAAAATAGCTTGTTCAGTGTCTGACATGGCGTAAGGTCAAAGAGCTACACACCTCCTCTATCCAGTCCTCTACTCCCAAAGAATCCTGGGAAGAAAACCGTGGACATTTTCTTTCCCTTGGGACATAAACATATCGCTCTGTTACCACAGGAAGAGATGGCATAGACACAGGAGTTGGTAGAGAATTAGTGAAAGCAATAGGTGCAGAGGAAGGACCTTCCAACAAATCATTAGCAGGGGCAGCTACCACTCTTTGAGTGATTTCTTCTCTAAGCCTGGCATTTTCTGACTGCAATTGTTGTACCAACTCAGCCATACTGTGATGAAGGAGGAAAAGAAAAAAAAAAAAAAAAAGACAAAGAAATAAATTCACATAACCAAACCAAAAACAAATAATACAATATTCAAATAACTAAATCCATCAATTGAAAATAAAGAACAAAAACAAATAAACAACACAACATTCACCTAACTAAATCAATAGAAAGGAAAAACAGTGGTCTAATGTATGATCAGCTCCCTGGTAAGTCTGCTAAAACACAATTACACATTTAAATACACTATATAAATATACAGTTTACACCTAGACCAGACCTTTCAATTAATAATACTCTTATAAAATATTAAAACACAATATTCAATTACCTCCACAATGTTTTCTATTTAACATACATCATATCACAAATTAAACGACCGTGCGGCCCAGTTTGTTACTACAACGAAACAAACAGAACATACGCTTAAGAACAAACAACGCACTGTTTATGGCACGTAATAAATCAAATCAATCAACCTACCCGGGTATTATCAGCCACATGAACAGGGAAAGACTCACAATAAGCCACCGCGATGCCAGGTTTGTTGCTACAACAAAAACAAAGCATACACGCTCCAGAACGAACAGCACTCTACTTTTTGCACGTAATAATCAAACAACCTACCCGGGTATCATCAGCAACACAAACAGGGAAAAAGCATGATAAGAGACGTACATCTCCAAATCAGTGACCGCGAGGCCAGGTTTACTGCTACAACAAAAACTACATGCTCAAAAACAAACAATATTCTGTTTATTGCACGTAGTCAATCAAACGACCTACCCGGGTAATCAGCAACACAAACAGGGGAGAACAGACGATACAAACTGTGCACTGTGTGCAGCCGCTCTCCACACTCCCACCGGTACATGCCAAACAACCGTGTCTCCACAGTGTCGCGCCATACAACGTTTAACTAATTCGAACGGAAGTTACGTAACACGAATTCTTCCATGATGTCGTCACCAAAAACGAACCCACTACACATACATTTACAAAATGAGCCTACAAATGCAGAAATATGCCTTTTAATGAAAATAAAGGTCAACTTTTAATGAAAATGTTCATGAAATGTAATAAGTAATAATCTGAAGGTTTACTGGATTTGACACAATTCTTTGGTTCTTTTGTAGCGTGGGTTTGGTGAAGTGTATATGTCACATGTGTAACTTGTGTTCTCACCGCTGCTCCCTGATGGTTTAGAGAACAATTACTCCGAGTCGTTTCGAATAATAGTACAACAGCAAGCGTGTCAAGTATAAACGCCTCTCCGTTTGGGGAGGAGCGTGCGCAGTCAGTGGAGGCTCACGGAGCCAGGCCAAAGTATAAATCAGACTTAATTTGACACCTTTATTCTCAGGTTAGGTAAATTAGTCAAATATGACCTAAATTATAAGCGCTTTAAAATACCTACAATCAGACAGAAGACCTGGGTGGTCATGGAGCAGCATCTGATGTCACTGTCGTCACAAATATTTAAAGTTAAATTATTGACTTCCTCAAAAATGAGGTCATTCAAATTGGGAACGCCCCTTTAAAAAAGCCCTATTTTATGTATTTTCCATTCTACGACTGGACGAATACTATAAAACATCATACAAATGTTATATCCATTATATTATAAAGAAAATACATATAACTTATGTTATTGCCCATATAAGGCCTTTCCTGGAAATAAACAAAATAATAAACCATTATCTAAATATGTCAAACAATGAGGCAGGGTAATTGTATTCTTATGAAATGGAAAAAAAAAAAAAAAACACTATGTGAACCCTAAATGTGAATAATAAATAATAATTCATTTTCTTTCACTGCAGGACAATCTGTACTCTAACGTAACAGTGAGAGACGTTCATGTTTCTGAATCAGCTGATTGTGATGACGCTCAGTACGCCACTGTTACTCCCAGCAAACCCAGAAGAGACAGAAACGCTCCTGATCGCAGAGATACTGAGGAGATCCAGTACGCAACTGTAGATCACAAAAACAAACAGACCAAGAGATCAGAGGAGAACGAAAGCGAGTACGGCAATATCAGGATTCATCAGCCTGAATCTGCTGTGAGGTGAGAAGAACCAGCTTAAAGAGACAGTTCACCCAAAATAAAACATTGTCATCTACTCATCCGCATGTTACTTTTATGATTATGATGAAAGGAGAATTTATAGTTTATTAATAACTTTTTGTCCCATTGAGGTTTAAGTAACATGATATACAAGGTGTCTTTACTTTTAAAATGACTGTATCTTCATGCAATCTGATCATTGTTTCTATTTTTTCTTTATTTTATTTTGTTTACTTTAGGCGATCAAAAGTTGAAACTGTGGAAGACTCTTCTGTGATCTACAGCCGTGTCAAATGATGATAATAGAGACCATCGTGAAGACAAAGGCCTAAACAAATAATAATTAATGTTCTGAAAGTAGGCCTGTCAATTCTGCATGTTCAGTTATTTATTATTTATTATTCAGGTAAATAGATGGCAGGAATGCAGTGAAATTGATCTTTTAAAAGATGAAGAATACAAAGGAAAGAGCCAAGAACCTACAACAGTGTTTGGTGAGACTAAAAAAACCTTTTGTGATGTCACTGGCTGGTAATTTGATTTAAACTTTTGACTTCAAATGTTTTCTGTGACCAAATAAAAAATCCATATCAGTTTTACCAAAATCAAGCTTGAGAGTGGTTATTTCTGTGCAAGTGTGTTAAAAATGTTGGTTTAATGAGAATACTAACGTTTTACAGAGCCCCTAAAGGGACACGTGCTTTTGCTTTCAATTCTTTTGTGTTCTCTCTTCCTCCCATCTCATTCTTTTCAATCACATGTCCTTTTAGGGGCTTCGTATTAAGCAACATTAGCTGAGAAATAATTTTGATCAGTGACGTAAATTGAGACACTGTCTGTGGGCCGTACATGTGCTCCGGGCTGGTGCTTATGTGTGGGTCAGCTGATTCTGAATGAGGTCATTTCCTGTCCCACCCACCTCTACTGCCCACCACTTCATGTTGATATTCTTTTCACCAGTAAACTAAAGGCAAAAAAAAAAAAAAATCTCTCAAGAATTTCAAAATATAACTCATCTGTCGACATCCAGTCTTACTCAACTTAAGTTCCTGTATTGAGTGTCGTTCTCAGTAATTCTTAAGAAAATGTTTCCTGAAAGGAGGTTTTTATGGTTTTAAAAACCCAGTTTTATTTTTATATATTCCTGAATATCCCTTCAATCTTACAGTTTTTTTTCAACTGCTTACATTTTCAAAACTTTGCCTCTTTTTTTCAAAACTTTACAGACAAATCCAAGAACACACAAAATGCAAAATGCCTCACACCTCTTGCAAAATGAAGCACTGCATTCAAAATATCACAAACACATCTCAAACACAAACACCTTTGCCATAATATTCTGTTTTTGGATATATCATATACACAGTTATTCAAAACCTAAAGCTCTTGTTTCATGAGCTCTTGTGTTTTCACAGTAAACACAAAAGCAAGATTGAAACCAAACTATTTGTTTACTGTATTTGTGGTTGGTAGTACGGTATTACACAATATGAAAGAAAAGAAATGCATCAACCATGTGTAGCTGGACAGGAACAATGGTTGTGGAAATCAAGATACTTCCTGTTAGATTTTGGTGTGTTACATAGAGAACTGTGTGTTGTGTTTTGCAAAAAAGTGTTTTATGAAATTGAAAACTGAGTTAAAGGCGAGAATTAGTGTGTAGTTTTGCAGATTTGGTGTGTGGTTCTGCTGTTTGAGTGTCAAATGTGACAAGTAAGGATTCTGTGTGTAAGCAGTTGAAAAACACTGTAATATGTGCAAGCATTAGTGAAACTAAATATGTCCAATATGTTAATAAATCTGTGTGCATGATTCACTGATCAATCAAAATGGTGGACAAATTTCTTATAGGACAATTTTTTTTTTTTTTTTTTTTTTTTTTTAAGAAATCAGTAAATGTCACTGGATCATGATGAAAAGTTGCTTGTGTGGGCAGAAGTAAAGAAAGAGGAAGAAACATTTTTTCTCTGTGCAAGAATTTTAAAATAAACCATGTTAACTGAGATATTCATCAGTTTATCGTCTGCTGGAGAGACTCACCAGAACACGGTAAGTGTTACTCTGGTTACTGTGTGAATATAGTCTGATTAATACTGTTGTAGAAACCAATGACCTATTCAATAGGACATATTCTCAATGAATATGCTTCACACTTAAATATTTTTAAACCTAAAGTTTGTTTTTCTCATGATGTGTGTGTGTGTTATACTGTATTGTTCATGTAGCGATGTCACTGATAAAGGCTCCTCCTCTTCCTCTGGTGTTTCTGCTCATGATTCACGGTGAGTCGCTCCTGCTGGAGAGTTTTTTTGTTTGTTTGTTTATTTTTTTAAGTAATTTCTTGTTCAAACGTTACTGAACCCTCTGTTAAAACCCTTTAAAAAAAAAAAAAAATTTACATGTCAGGTCAGTTATGAAAGAATCATTTTTATGTGAACTATCCCTTTAATGTGTGTTTCAGGGGTTTCTAGTGCTGATTGGGGTGTGTGGTACAGTCCTTCACACATCTGTGCACTACAGGGATCAACAGTGACAATGAGATGCACTTATACATACCCTACTGGACATTGGATCAGGGAAGTGTTCTGGACCAAAACAAATATTAAGGAGAAAAATGAAGAGTATCCAGATCTGTCTGAGGACCCTGAATACAGTCAGAGGCTTCAGTATCTGGGAGATAAACAGCAGAAATGCACCATGAGACTGAGTCATGTGACACTGAAGGATTCACGCATGTACTATTTCAGATTCATCACTAATAAACGTTATGGAAGACATATTGGTGATCCAGGAGTGACTCTTACTGTCACAGGTGACTTTCATGAGGTTTCTCTCTTCTTCTGTGCATTATGTTGAATAATAATCAGTGTATGACAGCAGCACTAGATATAATGTGTGTGTTGTGTTCAGATCTTCAGGTGGAGTCTCCTGAGAGAGTGACAGAGGGAGATTCAGTCCGTCTGACATGTAAAAGCAGCTGCACTCTGACTGACAGAGCAACATTCATCTGGTACAGAAACTCACAGCTAGTAACAGGAATGAATGGAAACCAGCTCGACCTCAGGCGAATCAACAGACAAGATACAGGAAGCTATAGCTGTGGTGTAGATGGACACAGTTACAGATCTCCTGCTGTTCAACTCAATATCAGATGTCAGCATATTCTTTGAAGTTTGAGTACAATTGTCCCTCCTTTTGTTTAAAAGTTAGAGTAAACTGGGCTGATCTTTAAACATTTTAACAGTACAGCACAAGATGTGAACAATATATGCGATTTTTAAACACATTTAAAGCTCTAATAATGCATCAATTTTAAGAGAAGAATGATTCATAATGCTTCTATGAAATAACAAGCTTCACATTTATGCCTTTAAATCCTCCAACTGGCCATTTATGTGCATTCATGTTGGATCCAAGAATTCATGTTGTTTATGCTAAATTCTGGACCCTCCATCTGCATGTAACAACAGAAATAAAAGCACACCGGTGGGGTGAATGATGGGTGAAAGTGCTCTAATGGTGTGAATTATTAGATTTTGAGGGTGTTTTGTGCCATTTAGTGGAAAATCTTTGAAGGCCTGTGTGCCATGTTTCGACACACAGGCCTTCATCAGGGCTAAAAAAAAAAAATGTGCCTATGTGCCGAAACGCGTTTGCAAAATAAAATATTGATCTTTTAGCTCCATCTTCTGTTTATTCTGACCCCTTGACGCCACAGGTGTTGCTGGTATTGTCCATAAATGGCATACTGTAATGTACATGCATGTTTAAGTTCAAACACTTTATATATTGTCATTGTGTGACACATAATAAAATTACTCTTGTGACAAATCCAGAGTACATTTAAAAATTAGAATCAAGAATAAAACACATTAATTAAATAACATATGCATTATTTAAATTATCATTATAAAATGATGAATAGAATATGAATAATTAACAATAAATATAATCAAAAAAGGCTAAGTAAACAGTATCAACATACAAAAGTTCGAACATTACTAAGAATAGAAAAAAATGTCATACACCATGTACATATTATTCACACTCTTATTTTTCTTATTTTTCAAGAGAAATACTCTGATGCTGTGACTTTAAACGTTATGTGTGAGTTAATGATGGTTCAGTAACTGTGACATTACATTGCAAATTTATTGTAATTGTTATTGATTATATACGTTTTTTTTTTTTTTTCCTGTTTTAGATCCTCCCAGGAACGTCTCAGTGTTGATCAGTGGATCTGGTGAAATAGTGTCAGGAGATTCAGTGACTCTGATCTGCAGCAGTGATTCAAACCCTCCTGCTCTGAACTTCAGCTGGTTTAAGGAGAATGAAAGCTCAGCTGTTGGATCTGGACAGAGTTTCAGTGCACTACAGAGTGGACGCTTCTACTGTCAGGCTCACAATCAACATGGATCTCAGAGATCAGACGCTGTAACTGTCACAGGTGAAGCTTTTATTAACACACTCCTGTATCTTCACATCATTCATCAGTTTGGAGAGTTAATCATGATGATCTTCCTCTTTCAGTTCATCATGGTGCTGGTAGGAATGTGATTGTGATCGTAGTGGCATTTGGAGGATTATTCATCATCATATTTATAATGTAAATAAAATCAATCAATAAAGTGTAGAAATAAAATGTGCTTTTAAATGAATACAAAAGGACATTATTAAAAGAAATGGCTTGTTTGTGTTTCCTTTTAACAGTCAGAGGAAAAGGAAAAACAGAAGATCTGTAATACACGAGTATGAGGTGAGATGATCAAATAATTCAGTTGGAGCTTCTTTCTACATGTAGAACATGTGTATTATCACACTCATGTGTTTACTGCTGTAGTCAAAATGTGAGAAGAAAGAGACCATGGAGTGATTACACTAGATCAAATCTGGACCTTGAGGTCCACTTTCCTGCAGTTTATCTCCAACCCTAATCAAACACACCTGAACAAGCTACTCAAGGTCTGTGTCTGGAAACTGGAAAATGCTGCCTCTGCAGGCAGGATACGGAAATAGGAAGGTAACGAGTCACATGCAAATCCAGTGATCATTCCACATCCTGTCTCCTGAGATACCTTCATCTGAACGAGTTTTGAAGGCAGCACAGATGTATCCCTTCATGCCTTTAATATCCCACAATCCTGCGTGTTGCATTGCATGGCAGATGAGCTAAAAAATAAAGATGCCATCTGAAATTTAAGTTTGGTGACCAGTTTGTGTGTAAAATGTACATTTTGACCAACTTTTTCCACTTTTAATGACTAAGTGTAGTAATTAAATATTCACTTTGTTGTCACCAAAGCTCTCTCTGTTTTGTTGTCGATCGTTTAACCGTTATGCCGCCTCATTAGTCTGTCTGAAATCAGTTTCATGAGGTGCCTGTGTGAGTAAATGCTGCCGGCTAAATCATTACCTGATAGGGCAGCGAGGCAACAATCAGCTGCCTAGGTTTTCAGATGCAGCTAGTGTCTTCAGGATTACTACAGATTTGCAGGTAGGTGTGTTTCATTAGGGTTGGAGCTAAACTCTGCAGAAAAAAGTGGATTTCGCGGTCCAGAGTTGCTTTAGATTGATACTTTTGTATATGTGTTGTTAGGGACACTTACTGTCATGGTAACCCTTTAAAAACACTTGTTTTGTCCTTCTCTTTGTTTCCCTGTAGAATGATTCTCCCAGTACAGGAACATATGCAGCTCTTGACCCAAAGTCAAGATCTTCTGATGTATATAACACACTCACAGTAAGTAATATATCAAAAACTACACATGTAAAAGAGTTTGTGCTTTCAAAAGTCAGGTAATCTGTCTAATAATCAATATGTCTTTCACATAGACTGTCCATCCCAGACCTGCTGTTCACCAGTCGGGCTCTTCTGAATATGAGAATCAATAAGTGAGATCCTCAATGTGATCTTCTCATAATAATCAGTAAAGAAGAAAATATCCTTAATCTACCAGTCAATACATTTTAAACAGTATCGCTGTCGGTCATCATCAGAAGAACTACTGCTGAACTTAGCTTACATTTGATTTTATTTGATGGAAACACTATACAGCAGAAACCGACGCAATGCGGTTAACAGAAAGTAGATCCCCGCTACTCGCTCTTTCTACAAACAATCCGCCACAGGAAACAGAGAAAACGGAAATGATCACCAGTGCACAGTGAATAACCTATAAGAAATAACAACAAATTAATGCTCTTCCACACATAGTAAGACGTCACGTTAAGATGAAGCACAAGCTAAACTTTACCCAACTTTTGTCACAGCACTGGACACGCCCACATCACAACTCCCAATGAAAATGAAGGACTTTGTGTAAACGCCACTATAGAGTTTAGATTCTGCAGTGAAGTGACTTTTGTAAAAGATAGTAATGGTTTGTTTATGTGTGACCATGTGATGAATGAGCAACCAAAAGGTGCATTCTGATTGACATGGTCCCTACAGAGTGTTCACTGCTCCCTGAGCACTGAATATCCATTGAAGTGGACTTCACTGACAGTAACTGTTCATTTGGAACACCCTACACCGTCATCAAAAGACCGGGACAAACTAAGCCGACGGTCAGCTGGCTGTTCAGCTTGTTGCAGTCACCGAGAGGAGACAACACAGTCAGCATTCATTGCCACTTGTTTTTTTTGACATTGGCTTGGTGTGTCCCAGGCTAAAGAAAAGCAACAGATTATGATATAACACAAATATTGTAATTTACTTTACTTTAAAACGTAAATAGTATATACAAATACATATACGCACATGAATCTAATAAATATAATCAAAACTTAAATGCTTATTATATGCTTGTTTGACTATTGCAGCTATTGATTGATTAATTAGAGATTTGAAGCTGTACTGTAATTGTCATGCAATATGAAAATAAATTATGGTTTGGTTAACTGTAAATGTGTTCTTAATCCATTCTCTTAAAGGGGACATAACACACACACACACACACACAATTACTGCCAATCTCATGTCAATCTTGAGTAGTATAGAGTAGTATTGCATCCTTCATATCTCCGAAGAGTCTTTAGTTTCATCAGGTTTATAAAAGACTGATACACTGTACCGCTTCTTTCCAAAAACAGTCAAGTTCCTGGAGGCGTGTCGTGAACGGCGCTAAAGAGTCACGAGCATTAAATGCACTCACACACCGACTGCCAATAACACAGACATTTGATGCAGTTTTACTTACCGCTTGTGATCCTGACTCGTGACCGGGATCTTTTATCTCTGGAACCGCTCCATCTTTCAGTTTCAAACGATCTGCAAATCCCATGTCAAACTGAACCTTGTATAAAAATCATTCGTCACCAAAATGCCGGGATGTTATCTTTCCCTCACAACCAAAAACACACTTCTTTGGTGACATTCGTTATTTCATGGTTTAAAAACAAAATGACACATCTTCCTCGAGCTAGTCCTGTGCAGCGCTGCCGACGACTTCCATAACCCTCTTTTATAAGTCAGTATAGATTGCTCTCAAGGAGAACATCTTCCCCAGGGACCACAGGAAGATCTGGTGCGCCAGTTTGCATAGTGGACGCGAACGCAGACCCCCCTGTCGATTTATGTAAGAGACCACCAACGTGTTGTCTGTCCGGACAAGAACATGATGGCCCCTCAGGTCTGGGAGGAAAAACATCAACGCATTGAAGACTGCCATCATCTCCAGGCAATTTATGTGCCATGAAAGATGATGACTCCTCCAAAGACCCTGAGCTGAGCGGCCTTCCATTACCGCTCCCCAGCCCGTGAGAGAAGCGTCCGTCGTGAGAGTGACTCGATGACATTGAGCTCCTAACACAGGGCCCTGGGACAGGAACCAATTTTTCTTCCATATAACCAAGCCGTGGAGGCACCTTGATCATATGAAGTGGGTTCCCCTTCGGGGAAAACCCTTTGGTCCTGAGCCACCACTATAAAGGTCTCATGTACAGCAGGCCAAAAGGTATCATGTTGGACGCTGCTGCCATCAGACCCAATAGTCTCTGAAACTGTTTTACAGTGAGTGACTGGCCTAGTCTCATTTCTTTCAAGACTGAAAGAATAACAGCTATACGAGTGGGCGAGAGAACGGCCCGCATCGTCACTGAATCCCATACCACCCCAAGAAAAGTGGTCCTCTGTACCGGAGAAAGCACACTCTTCTTGGCGTTCAGTCTCAACCCCAGTTTCTGTATGTGTGCGAGAACGACATCTCGATGCCGAACCGCCATCTGTTCTGACTGTGCTAAAATCAACCAGTCGTCGATGTAATTCAGAATGCGTATGCCCTGCAGCCTGAGCGGGGCCAGCGCTGCATCTACGTACTTTGTGAATGTGGGTGGTGAAAGACCTAGGCCAAACGGAAGGACCCGAAATTGGTAAGCTTCGCCCCCCGAAAGCGAACCTCAGGAACTTCCTGTATTGTGGAAGGATGGAGATATGGAAGTACGCGTGACAAACCAGTCCTCTGACCTGATTTGAGTCACGATTTGACTCAGTGTCAACATCCTGAACTTCAGTTTTCTGACTGAACGATTTAGATGATGTAGATCTAATATGGGACGCGACCCTCCATCATTTTTCGGAACTATGAAGTATCGGCTGTAAAAACCTGACTGTCTGTCGGTTACAGGGACCCGTTCTATAACCTCCTTTACTAACAGGGTCTTTACTTCTTGTTCCATAACCAGAGCCTGCTCGGGATGCACTAAAGTTAGTCGCACCCCATTGTATAGAGGTGGATAAACCGCAAACTGGATTTGTACCCTTTTCTATAATATACAGGATCCATAGCGACACATTTGGTAGACGTTTCCACTCTGCCAGATAATCTACTAAGGGAACCAGCCTCTCGAGGCTGGCCTCTGGTGTATTGAGAGCAGCCATCTCGGTGACCTGAGACATACTGGCAGGAACCAACCGATTTGACTGCATTTTTAACCTCCTCAGAGGCTGCGAGTGTGACGCAGTGTCTATTGACGCAGTGTCTTGTGAGCGCTGAATCAGGAACTCGCTGGAAACCGCTGCGCCCCGCGAAGCACCAAGGGTGGCGGGGTTGGCAGAACAGTCCCCTGAGGGCAACGAGACGCCCAGCAGCCCCAGAGGATGGATGGCGGCATGGTAGAAATTTTTTAAAAGCCTCCGCTTGCTTCTTGGTTTCTTGAAACCTCTCGACGACTGTATTAACGGAGTCGTCAAAGAGGCCAGAGGGTGCAAGCGGGGCGTCGAGGAGAAAAGCCCTGTCTTTATCTTTTACATCTGATAAATTGAGCCACAGATGTCTTTCCGTTGCACTATTGCTCTGGCGGTCTCCTTGGTGGCCCTAAGAGATAAATCTGTGGCTCGATGCAGTTCTCGAACTGCTTGATAAGCCTGCAGTATTGACATAGTGTGCAGACATGCACCAGCCTGACCTGCTGCCGTATACGCTTTTCCCACTAACCCAGATGTAGTTTTTATTGGTTTTGTGGGAAGCGTCGGGGTCTTCAGGGACGATGCTGCACCAGGGGACAGATAACTCTTCAAGCGTCTGTTCAACCCTGGGCATCGTCCCATAGCCGTACTCTTTCAGCCCCCTTATATCAGAATAAACTTTAACTTGAGGGCTGAAAATATGTGTGGAGTATGGCTTTTTCCACAATCTAGATAACTCATTATGCAGATCGGGAAAGAAAGGAAGGCCCCGTGGTGAAGGTGTTGTGCTTGGTGTTAGAAAGCGCTCGTCTAGTTTACTTTTTGGACGAGCACCAGTTTTCTCAGCTGACCAATCGATGTTTAACTTTGACACAGCGTGAGTTATCACCTCCACCAGCTCCTCATATGCTGGGGAAAGAGATGGCGAATCATCTTCCCCTATTCCGACGCTCAACACATCCACTTCCTCAGAACTGGAGTACTGAAACGACGGTCTCTCTCCCTGGGCGGAAGAAGCCGTGACGCGGACTTCCACCAGAGATTGAGCAATGGATCCGCCGGGTGAAGGCAGAGAAAGAGCGCTCACGCCCATATCAAACCCCTCCGACAGATCCATTTGCGATCCCCGTGATTTCTTTCTCCATGCTGCCTCAGCAGCAGCGGGTCCAGAGCCATGGGGAACGCTAGCCTGATCACTTTTCTCGAAAAGTGATAGGCGGGAGCGGAGCGTGCGAAGCGGCATTTTTTTTCTAAATGATCTTATGAGATCATTTAGAAAGTGTAAGTAAATGATTAACTATGTAAATGTACATTTATGCATCTTATTATTTAGACATATAGTAGTTACTCGGTGTGTTAATAAATGCTTTATTAACACATGTTCCTACTGTAATTCATGATTAATTCAGGTAGTTATAAAACATTTAGTAGTTGTCAGTTAACTCTTTTTGTGAGTTCATGTAAAGTGAGGACTATTTATGCCTCATAAAGCTTTTACAAAGGAGATTTTAAAGCTCAGTTATCTCAAACAACACAGAGTGATACAGAACAGAAATATTTATTTCAAGATGCAAAAAAATGAAACAATTGTGGAAGAAATTGATAATTGAATAAATGAAGATTTGTTGTTGAGTTTGATATTGTCCTGTTTCATTGAGGAGCAGAACCTGATCAAAACAAGATTTAATTATTCATTCTTTGAAATATGCAGGGACTCTTTCAGTCCTTCAACTGAACATGTTTTGAAGAAAAGTACGTTCTGTTAGTGTTGTAGTCTCACCTGAGTTACTGCGGCTGTTGTGCTTGAGATCTTGAAACAGACCAAACACACACACAAAAACAGAGCGAAAACACACATCGAAGCCACCATCATCATGAACCTGGAGTTGATGCAAAGACCACAATGAGTTGACTGATAAAAGCCAAACCACATGCTGTGTGTGTGTGTGTGCGTGCGTGTGTGTGTGTGTGTGTGTGTGTGTTTTATAACCTCACCGCCAGGTTCTTCCAGGAACAGGTCTGTGGTTTGTTCTTGTGGATTCCCTGCGCAGAAAACAAAAGCGAAAGGACTATAGTTCATCACATATTTCAAAACCTTGTGTGTGAATTCAGTTTTCACACTGACTCATTATGAGACGTGTAAGAGGAAGACGATGCTGTATCACTAGATTTCACTAGTTTGTTTCAACAAATACTCCATGTCAACATGTCTCAATTTACATGAGGTCTGAAAAACCACATGCACAGTGTAAAAAGATCTTTTTAAAATAGTTTTAGATGGAGCTTGAATGTATGTTTTTCAGCAGTTAGACTCCTGCTACATAAGTTTAATTTATGTATAATAATATAATTTAATAATCAGTAGTAGGAGGTCAAACTCTTCCAAACTCACACCTGAGCGTTTGTTTCGGAACCTGGTGCATTTTCTCCTTGGTTTGGTTCGTTTAGGCATATATGAATACTAGGGATGGGAATCTTTAGTCACCTCACGATCCGATCTGATTCCGATTCTGGGAGTCATGATTCAGTTCCAAAACTATTCTTAATCTACTTTTTTTTTTTTTTTTATTAATTAGGTTACCTACTTAAAAACCTTAAAATCCTTTTCATTTACATATCCCTACATAAGTAATTATAAGTAGGCCTACTTTTTAAAATAATTACACATTTAAAAACTTTTAATTAAAACAATTGTATGTTAAGAATTTTAAACTAATATAACTTTAAAACATACAAGCAAGTAGCAAATAATAACAAGAAGCAACGAAACCCATTACAAGCAATGAACAAAGAGTGCGTTCAGTATTTAAAGGGGGGTATAATGCTGTTTCATGTATTCTGACTTATTTACACTGTTAAAGAGTTGGATTCTCATGCTAAACATGGCCAAAGTTTCAAAGCATGAGTTGGATGAATGACGGAGTATTTCTGTTCCAAAAATTCTCTTCCAAATCATCACAGGTTTCGGATTTTTTTTTTTCAAATATCAGGGCGCGCGCACACGTCGACCAGGGGTGCGTTTCCCAAAGCGAACTATGATCGCAAGTTCCGTCGTTACCAATAGAGTTCAATGGGACTTACGACCATAGTTGGCTAACGATGCTTTCAGGAAACGCACCCCAGAGCGAGAGAGCAAAAGCACGCCTATCAACGTGCGTTCGGGTTTACGGAAGTCGTCGGTTTCATAAACAAGGCCCAGTTCTACGCTGGATTTATAGATCGTTTGAAACTAAAAGATGGAGCGGTCACAGTGATAATGATCCCGGTCATGAGTCGGAACAGCAGGTGGTGAGTACAACTGCTTCAAATGTCTGTTTTGTTGGCGATAGGCGCCTAAGTGCATATAATGTAAACAACACAAATGTAGTGAATTAATAAATTCATTATTCATCATTCATATGCTATATTCATTATAGTGATTCAAAAGTTATCCATGGATAATGCGATGGTGTACTGTGTGTTTAAATCAAGCGGCAACCTCCCCCAGTTTCTCGTGAAGCCAATACGGAAGTGACTTAAACTGCAATTCATCGACTGGCCGCTAGGGACAGGCTGCAAAAAAGAGCAGCATCTCATTGAGTCCCATGTTAAAATGGCCAAGTTTACAGCAGAAAAAAAACATGTTTACAGCCTGGATCAAATTGTGGTTTTGGTCTATACTGCTAATTTTGCTCTTCATGACAACTCTGAGGGGGGTGAATTTTTTTTATAACTCATCCGTTTAAATTATATTAAGCCTTAAATGTTCTGCATAATTAAGGGCGTGGTCACTTGAGTGACAGGTAGATTGCCGCTGCTGTCTGTGAGCCGTCACTTCAGCTAATTACAGTCACTGAATTTGGCATCTCTGCCGTGTTTGTGCTTTTTTTGCATGCGGAAGATAAACAGAATACACCTTGTTGGAGCGTGGCATTGGCTTAAAGTTTTGTTTGTGAGATTTACTACAATGACAATGGCGGTAGAATATTAAACTCTGACAGTACTGCTTGGATATTATAACTAAAACTGCTGCACTATTTTGAAAAATTATATTTTGCATCATTTCTTGAAGAACGATGATAGAGAGCAGATCTTTCAGAATGCACACAATGGATAATAAATCAATATTTCATGGATTTAACGCTTTTGTGGACAAAAAGTACTGTTTTTTGTTTTTGAATGGACACTCATGGACATTTTACCCAAGTGCCACTTGGATTCATCTCGCGATCACTATATAAAGGTATGAAGTCCAGTTTGATTTTTCATGTTTTTGCACACCCGACACAAATTAATTACTGATGCTGGAGCATCTATATCGTAAAAAAGACACCGTATATTGACAGTAAGCCTTTAGAACGTTCTAATGATCTAACTTGTTATCTTTATTAATATTTTAGATAGTATCTAAGATTGATAGATAAGCTCCTTTGCCTGCTTTCACGTCGAGCTAGGCGGGCGTGGTTTCAGCAACCAGGCACGTCAGTTGGTCAGTTCCAACCACGTCCCGCCTCTTTGCCCATTTTCAGATGTCAGGGACTGACGCACTGTTAAGATGGCAGCGGCCTCATTTTCGCTTCAAAAATGCTCTTCAGAAATCTACGGGTGACGTCACGGACACTACGTCCATATTTTTTTATAGTCTATGGTTTAAATACAGTCATTTAGCTGACCATTGATAGCTTGTAGACGATCTATACACAAAAGCTGCGCGTTCTCGTGACTCTAGCTCCACTTACAGGACACGCCTCCAGGCGTTCGGCTGTTTTCAGAAATACTCGGTACAGCATATGTATCTTTTATAAATATGATTAAACTAAAGACTTTTTAGAGATATGAAGGATGCACTACTACTCTATAGGTACTCAAGATTAACATGAGATTGGCAGAAACTGTGTGTGATACCCCCCCTTTCTGAACGTTTTCTTTCTCATGTTTACTGTCGTTTGATTGTTACATCAGCAGCGGGAAATCTAATAAGTTGCATTCACGCACAGATCTCTTTTGAAATATAAGAAGTAATGCGGTTTGTCCTGTCCATTTAATCCCTTAAGACAAAACTGGCTGTGTTTACATTAATTTTGCGTCATAAAACCATTTTGAGACGCAGGTACATTAAACCACTTACACGGAGTTGCGCGAGCACTCTTCACAAACAAAGCCTTCTGTAAGTGAGTTTCATATTTTAAATGTATAAGTCACTGCATTCCAAATTACATAAATGATGCCTTCGTAGAGCATTTGTAAGGAAAATACCAACCGCACACAGCAACATCAAACAAAGCTTGCGTCTCTCTCAGGTCATCCTGTGCAGTGAAGCCCGCGAATGTCGTATTTCGCTTCACCCTTTCCGAACTTAATGAAAGATTATTTTACGGAAGGTTCGAGTGGTGTAGCCTATGTGTGTGAGGAACTGGAAGCAAACAGAATCCAGGTGTTTCTAAAGCACACTCAGCGTCATCGGCCCTGTCCCAAATGGCACACTTCTATGCACTTTCGGTCTTGTGGACTTGCAATGGCTGCCGCGTAACCGCAGGGTGTCCCATTTATCAGTTTTAGGCTTCAGAAGGGTGCTCGCGAACGCCCCTTATGTGGCCGATATGCGCCCTCAATGTGCACTTTTGCTGAGCCCGCAGCAGACATCTTCCCGACAATCAAAGCGGCGTTACATCACGAAAGTGTGGACTCGTAGGAAGACCGCGAGGGTGCCATTTGGGACAGGGCCATCATAGACACAAACATTAGCATCAGTGGCATTACCAAAAAAATGAAAAACAGCATATTTCAAGAATCTGTCACTTTTCTTGTATTTAATCAACCTAAGAGATTTGAGATATGTCAATTTCAATTAAGAAATGTCAAAAAGTAGTCTGTGAGTTAGAGATTTTTTGCTTATAAATAAAGACATTTCCAAACAAAATAAAAAATAATAACAATATAATTCATTGGAGTATTAGTTGCACCTTTATAGTAACAGATTACATCTTTTAACTGAAAGCATTTGGAAGAATCAAGATGTTAACAATATAAAGATATAAACTATTCCAAAAGTTTTGAGTTTTGTCATATTGAAAAATAAACGGATCAATGTTTCATTATTATTCCTACAAAATGGCAAGAATTGTCAACATCCATATATTTTACCACAGTATCATTCACAGGAAATATTTTATGCAGGATCTTAAAATGAACAACTTTAGTCTTATTGTGAATGCAATACTTATGCGATAACAGCCAGACTTCTTTCCAGTCTATAAACTCAATAAGAGATGCCCAGTAAAATTTGCCTTTAGGAACATGTTTTATTCTGAAGAATTTGTCAAATATGCCTATTATTAATTTTTTTTTTTTTTTTTTTTTTGTTAAATACACTTATTCCATCTAAGATCAAATCAGGTTCTTTGGTGTGACTCTTAATAAAACTTAGATGACATTTTACAAATTGAGTTAGACCGAAGGGAACCGCTTTTGTGATTGCACTGGTGTCTTCATGTTCAACTGTCACCCAGTATGTGTGTTCTTGAGCACTGATGGCTATGTAGGCAATTAAAGGCTCATTATTATGATTTATATGGTTTATTAATAAAAAGTGCGATTAGTCGAATAATCACTTAAAATGAATGACTACTAGTCGACCAGAAAAATCTTTAGTCAAGGGCAGCCCTACTTATTTCAAATGCAAGTGTTCACCAATCATAGCAGTGCATCTCTTACAGCAGACACGCCTCTTCAAACACTAACTATTCAGAAACCTCATAAATACTGATCATGGTGACAGGAAGATTCTCTTCACACTGAGAGTTTCATTTGAATATTTTTATGAAAGCTCTGCAGTGATGCATTTATACATTTTTCTTTTTTCTTTTTTTTTTTTTTTTTTAAATCATTCTTAAATCATGTTTTACTTTTTTAAATTCTTTGCAAGTGGTTTCATTTGGGTTGTTCCTGTCTTGGCATGGGGCAGGTCTCTAAAAAAGACTTTAAAAAGAGGAAGGAAAAAAATTGCAAAAACAGCTGAAGAAAGTTTTCAGCTCACATTTGCAGTTCACTCTCCTGGAGTCTGTTTGCTGTGTCTGAAACTACAACACGGTAAGAGTTACACTTGATCAGTGATCAATATTGTCTAAATAATGAATCTCCATTCACTGAAGAAACTTGAAATGAGAAACATTTTCTTTCATAATAACCTCTGAACATCCAGAGCTCATGTGTGCCCAGTGTCGTCTTTACATGAGTTTCAACAGTGGAAAACTGCTAACAGTCGTGATTTTAAGGTTGGTTTATTGTTTTTTTACAGTGTTTACAGTACAATAGACTGAAGTTATTGTGTTTTTGAAGCTAAAGATGACGTGTTGTACTGTTGTAAATGATTTAGTTTCCTGCAGTGATGTCACAGAGACCGGCTCCTTCTCTTCTTCTGGTTTTTATGCTCATGATTCCAGGTGAGTTTCTCCTGTAAATGCTGTGTGAATGATAATAACTCAATATTAGAAACAAAGGTTGTGTCTAATCAACTTGGTCAAGTTAGCCCTGCTGTTAGCGTTAGGGGGAAAAAAGATCACCAGTAACTAAAAATGTATTGAAATTTATTTGTTGCATCCAAACAAAATTATATTATTTAGGTTTTTGCTGACATAATGCTAACTGCTGAAACTTCTGACATGTAGTGCAGGATGTTTTTCATGTTTAGCGTTTACTCTTCTGCTTCCTTTGTTTCTTCACCTTCTGTCTGTCTGTAGAGTTTACACATAAGTGTAGTTCTTCATTTACATACACACCAGTTTTGTAAAAGAAAATTTTTATAGATGGACATTTTCATTATTTTCTTGTCAATGTTGTGTTTCAGGAGTTTGTAGCCAGTGGGGTGTGAGTTACAGTCCTTCACACATCTGTGCACTACAGGAATCAACAGTGACAATGAGCTGCACTTATACATACCCTACTGGACATCAGATCAGGGAAGTGTTCTGGACCAAAACAAATATTAAGGAGAAAAATGAAGAGTATCCAGATCTGTCTGAGGACCCTGAATACAGACAGAAGCTTCAGTATCTGGGAGATGAACAGCAGATCTGCTCCATCAGACTGAGTCGTGTGACACTGAAGGATTCACACATGTACTATTTCAGATTCATCACTGATAAACCTGATGGTAAATGGATTGGTGATCCAGGAGTGTCTCTTACTGTCACAGGTGACTTTCATGAGGTTTCTCTCTTCTTCTGTGCATTATGTTGAATAATAATCAGTGTATGACAGCAGCACTAGATATAATGTGTGTGTTGTGTTCAGATCTTCAGGTGGAGTCTCCTGAGAGAGTGACAGAGGGACATTCAGTCCGTCTGACATGTAAAAGCAGCTGCACTCTGACTGACAGAGCAACATTCATCTGGTACAGAAACTCACAGCCATTAACTACAGGAATTATTGAAAACCAGCTCGACCTCGGGCGAATCAACAGAGAAGATACAAGCAGATATAGCTGTGGTGTAGATGGACACAGTTACAGATCTCCTGCTGTTCAACTCAATATCAGATGTCAGTATATTCTTTGAAGCTTTATTTCTAAAGCCAGTAGAGTTCAATTTGTCCCTCCTTTTGTTTAAATGTGAAAGTAAACTGTGCTGATCATTAAAACAAAGTTGAAATACTGTTTCAACAGTACAGCACAAGATGTGAACAATATATGTGATTTTAAACACTTTTAAAGCTCAAATAATGCCTGCATTTTAATGGAAGAATAATTCAAAATGATTCTATGAAATAACAAGCTTCACTTTTATGTTCCCATTCATGTTGGATCCAAGAATTCATGTTGTTTTTACTAAATTCTGTAAAAAAAAGAAATAAAAGTACATTGGTGGGGTGAATGATACTTGAATGTAAATTTCCATTTACTTGAGTGTGAAGCGATTCCAGACTCAGACCATGTGTGCAAAATCCAACTAGTCACATTTATATATGTAATATTCATATTTTGACTCTGAGGCCATACTGTAATGTACATGCATGTTCAAGTTCAAACACTTTATATATTGTCATTGTGTGACACATAACAAAATTACTTGTGACAAATCCAAAGTACATTTAAAAATTAGAATCAAGAATAAAACACACAAATTAAATACCAAATAAAATTATAAATATAATATGAATAATTAACATAACAATGTAATAAATATAATATAAAAGGCTAAGAAAACAGTATCAACATACAAAAGCTCAAACATTGCTAAGAATAGAAAGAAATTCCATATACCATGTACATATTATTCACACTCTTATTTTTCATGTGGAGTCTTGATATTACATATTTCTTCTGTAGATCCACCAGAGAATCCACTGATCTCCATCAGTCCATCTGTTGAAATAAAGGAGGGAGATTCAGTGACTCTGATCTGCAGCAGTGATTCAAACCCTCCTGCAGAAATCAGCTGGTTTAAAGGAGGAACCTATCTGAAATCTGGACAAACATACAACATCTCAAAGATCAGCTCTGATGACAGTGGAGAATACAAGTGCAAGTCCATCTATGAACTTGAAGAGAAATACTCTGATGCTGTGACTTTAAACGTCATGTGTGAGTTAATGATGGTTCAGTAACTGTGACATTACATTGCAAATTTGTTATAATTGTTAATGATTATATATGGATATATATCGGTTTGGAGAGTTAATCATGATGATCTTCCTCTTTCAGTTCATCATGGTGCTGGTAGGAATGTGATTGTGATCGCAGCGACATCTGGAGGATTATTCATCATCATCATCATCATCATCATATTTATAATGTAAATAAAATCAATCAATAAAGAGTAGAAATAAAATGTGCTTTTAAATGAATACAAAAGGACATTATTAAAAGAAATGGCTTGTTTGTGTTTCCTTTTAACAGTCAGAGGAAAAGGAAAAACAGAAGATCTGTAATACACGAGTATGAGGTGAGATGATCAAATAATTCAGTACATCAGTTGGAGCTTCTTTCTACATGTAGAACATGTGTATTATCACACTCATGTGTTTACTGCTGTAGTCAAAATGTGAGAATAAAGAGACCATGGAGTGATTACACTAGATCAAATCTGGACCTTGAGGTCCACTTTCCTGCAGTTTATCTCCAACCCTAATCAAACACACCTGAACAAGCTACTGAAGGTCTGTGTCTGGAAACTAAAAAATGCTGCCTCTGCAGGCAGGATACGGAAGTAGGAAGGTAACGAGTCACATGCGAATCCATTGATCATTCCACATCCTGTCTCCTGAGATACCTTCATCTGAACGAGTTTTGAAGGCAGCACAGATGTATCCCTTCATGCCTTTAATATCCCACAATCCTGCGTGTTGCATTGCATGGCAGATGAGCTAAAAAATAAAGAGGTTGGTGACCAGTTTGTGTGTAAAATGTACATTTTAAACAAATTTTTCCACTTTTGATATTTCTAGTGAGAAATTTGCATTGTAGTTATTAAATATTCACTTTGTTGTTACCAAAGCTCTCTCTGTTTTGTTGTCGATCGTTTAACCGTTATGCCGCCTCATTAGTCTGTCTGAAATCAGTTTCATGAGGTGCCTGTGTGAGTAAATGCTGCCGGCTAAATCATTACCTGATAGGGCAGCGAGGCAACAATCAGCTGCCTAGGTTTTCAGATGCAGCTAGTGTCTTCAGGATTACTACAGATTTGCAGGTAGGTGTGTTTCATTAGGGTTGGAGCTAAACTCTGCAGAAAAAAGTGGATTTCGCGGTCCAGAGTTGCTTTAGATTGATACTTTTGTATATGTGTTGTTAGGGACACTTACTGTCATGGTAACCCTTTAAAAACACTTGTTTTGTCCTTCTCTTTGTTTCCCTGTAGAATGATTCTCCCAGTACAGGAACATATGCAGCTCTTGACATGAAGTCAAGATCTTCTGATATATATAACACACTCACAGTAAGTAATATATCAAAAACTACACATGTAAAAGAGTTTGTGCTTTCAAAAGTCAGATAATCTGTCTAATAATCAATATGTCTTTCACATAGACTGTCCATCCCAGACCTGCTGTTCACCAGTCGGGCTCTTCTGAATATGAGAATCAATAACTGAGATCCTCAATGTGATCTTCTCATAATAATCAGTAAAGAAGAAAATATCCTTAATCTACCAGTCAATACATTTTAAACAGTATTTTCTTTCAGTTACAACAGACAGTCATTTAGCTGTCAGTGATCAAATTATAAAAAAGTAATATTTTATGTTTGTGTAAATGTGTTTCCCTCGTATTTCTGTTGTAGCCACATTGAAGCAGCGTCCAGTCGCAACATATGGGCAAGATAGTGGGATAGTCCTATGTGACTCGTTTGCTGTCGGTCATCATCAGAAGAACTACTGCTGAACTTAGCTTACATTTGATTTTATTTGATGGAAACACTATACAGCAGAAACCGACGCAATGCGGTTAACAGAAAGTAGATCCCCGCTACTCGCTCTTTCTACAAACAATCCGCCACAGGAAATAGAGAAAACGGAAATGATCACCAGTGCACCCGTAACAGTGAATAACCTATAAGAAATAACAACAAATTAATGCTCTTCCACACATAGTAAGACGTCACGTTAAGATGAAGCACAAGTTAAACTTTATTCAACTTTTGTTGCAGCACTGGACACGCCCACATCACAACTCCCAATGAAAATGAAGGACTTTGTGTAAACGCCACTATAGAGTTTACATTCTGCAGTGAAGTGACTTTTGTAAAAGATAGTAATGGTTTGTTTATGTGTGACCATGTGATGAATGAGCAACCAAAAGGTGCATTCTGATTGACATGGTCCCTACAGAGTGTTCACTGCTCCCTGAGCACTGAATATCCATTGAAGTGGACTTCACTGACAGTAACTGTTCATTTGGAACACCCTACACCGTCATCAAAAGACCGGGACAAACTAAGCCGACGGTCAGCTGGCTGTTCAGCTTGTTGCAGTCACCGAGAGGAGACAACACAGTCAGCATTCATTGCCACTTGTTTTTTTTGACATTGGCTTGGTGTGTCCCAGGCTAAAGAAAAGCAACAGATTATGATATAACACAAATATTGTAATTTACTTTACTTTAAAACGTAAATAGTATATACAAATACATATACACACATGAATCTAATAAATATAATCAAAACTTAAATGCTTATTATATGCTTGTTTGACTATTGCAGCTATTGATTGATTAATTAGAGATTTGAAGCTGTACTGTAATTGTCATGCAATATGAAAATAAATTATGGTTTGGTTAACTATGTGTAAATGTGTTCTTAATCCATTCTCTTAAAGGGGACATAACCCACACACACACACACACACAAAATTGCTGCCAATCTCATGTCAATCTTGAGTAGTAGAGTAGTATTGCATCCTTCATATCTCCGAAGAGTCTTTAGTTTTATCAGGTTTATAAAAGACTGATATGCTGTCCCACTTCTTTCCAAAAACAGTCAAGCTCCTGGAGGCGTGCCGTGGGCGGAGATAAAGAGTCACGAGCATTAAATGCACTCACGCACTGATCGCCAACAACACAGACATCTGATGCAGTTTTACTTACCGCTTGTTATCTTTCCCTCACCCAAAACCTCAACCAAAAACACACTTCTTTGGTGACATTTGTTATTTCGTGGTCTAAAAACAAAATGACACGTCTTTCTCGAGCTAGTCCTGTGCAGCGCTGCTGACGACTTCCATAACCCGAGACGAAGCACACTGATGGGTGTGCTCTTGCTCTCGCTCTGGTTGATGTGTGTGTGCGCATTTCCGGGAGAAGTAGCCCTTTATGACACTGTACAGGGCCATAAAAAAACTTTCTAAAACTTATACGAACCCTGAAGGAGTGTATTTGGCACAGAAATACTCCGTCATACGCCCAACTCATTTTTTGAAATGTTTGGCCATGTTTAGCAGGAGAATCCAACTCCAGCTCTTTTATAAGTCAGTATAGATTGCTCTCAAGGAGAACATCTTCCCCAGGGACCACAGGAGGATCTGGTGTGCCAATTTGCATAGTGGACGCGAACGCAGACAAGCACATGATGGCCCCTCAGGTCTGGGAGGAAATACATCAACGCATTGAAGACTGCCATCATCTCCAGGCAATTTATGTGCCATGAAAGATGATGACTCCTCCAAAGACCCTGAGCTGAGCGGCCTTCCATTACCGCTCCCCAGCCCGTGAGAGAAGTGTCCGTCGTGAGAGTGACTCGACGACATTGAGCTCCTAACACAGGGCCCTGGGACAGGAACCAATTTTTCTTCCATATAACCAAGCCGTGGAGACACCGCCGAGTGATCTTGATCATACGAAGTGGGTTCCCCTTCGGGAAAACCCTTTGGTCCTGAGCCACCACTATAAAGGTCTCATGTACAGCAGGCCAAAAGGTATCATGTTGGACGCTGCTGCCATCAGACCCAATAGTCTCTGAAACTGTTTTACAGTGAGTGTCTGGCCTAGTCTCATTTCTTTCAAGACTGAAAGAATAACAGCTATACGAGTGGGCGAGAGAACGGCCCGCATCGTCACTGAATCCCATACCACCCCAAGAAAAGTGGTCCTCTGTCCTGGAGAAAGCACACTCTTCTTGGCGTTCAGTCTCAACCCCAGTTTCTGTATGTGTGCGAGAACGACATCTCGATGCCGAACCGCCATCTGTTCTGACTGTGCTAAAATCAACCAGTCGTCGATGTAATTCAGAATGCGTATGCCCTGCAGCCTGAGCGGGGCCAGCGCTGCATCTACGTACTTCGTGAATGTGGGTGGTGAAAGACCTAGGCCAAACGGAAGGACCCGAAATTGGTAAGCTTCGCCCCCCGAAAGCGAACCTCAGGACCTTCCCGTATTGTGGAAGGATGGAGATATGGAAGTATGCGTCTTTTAGATCTATCGTGACAAACCAGTCCTCTGACCTGATTTGAGTCACGATTTGACTCAGTGTCAACATCCTGAACTTCAGTTTTCTGACCGAACGATTTAGATGATGTAGATCTAATATGGGACGCAACCCTCCATCATTTTTCGGAACTATGAAGTATCGGCTGTAAAATCCTGACTGTCTGTCGGTTACAGGGACCCGTTCTATAACCTCCTTTGCTAACACGGTCTTTACTTCTTGTTCCATAACCAGAGCCTGCTCGGGATGCACTAAAGTTAGTCGCACCCCATTGTATAGAGGTGGATAAACTGCAAACTGGATTTTGTACCCTTTTTCTATAATATACAGGATCCATAGCGACACATTTGGTAGACGTTTCCACTCTGCCAGATAATCTACTAAGGGAACCAGCCTCTCGAGGCTGGCCTCTGGTGTATTGAGAGCAGCCATCTCGGTGACCTGAGACATACTGGCAGGAACCAACCGATTTGACTGCATTTTTAACCTCCTCAGAGGCTGCGAGTGTGACGCAGTGTCTATTGACGCAGTGTCTTGTGAGCGCTGAATCAGGAACTCGCTGGAAACCGCTGCGCCCCGAAGCACCAAGGGTGGCGGGGTTGGCAGAACAGTCCCCTGAGGGCAACGAGACGCCCAGCAGCCCCAGAGGATGGATGGCGGCATGGTAGAAATTTTTTAAAAGCCTCCGCTTGCTTCTTTTTTTCTTGAAACCTCTCGACGACTGTATTAACGGAGTCGTCAAAGAGGCCAGAGGGTGCAAGCGGGGCGTCGAGGAGAAAAGCCCTGTCTTTATCTTTTACATCTGATAAATTGAGCCACAGATGTCTTTCCGTTGCCCTATTGCTCTGGCGGTCTCCTTGGTGGCCCTAAGAGATAAATCTGTGGCTCGACGCAGTTCTCGAACTGCTTGATAAGCCTGCAGTATTGACATAGTGTGCAGACATGCACCAGCCTGACCTGCTGCCGTATACGCTTTTCCCACTAACCCAGATGTAGTTTTTATTGGTTTTGTGGGAAGCGTCGGGGTCTTCAGGGACGATGCTGCACCAGGGGACAGATAACTCTTCAAGTGTCTGTTCAACCCTGGGCATCGTCCCATAGCCGTACTCTTTCAGCCCCCTTATATCAGAATAAACTTTAACTTGAGGGCTGAAAATATGTGTGAGTATGGCTTTTCCACAATCTAGATAACTCATTATGCAGATCGGAAAGAAAGGAAGGCCCGTGGTGAAGGTGTTGTGCTTGGTGTTAGAAAGCGCTCGTCTAGTTTACTTTTTGGACAAGCACCAGTTTTCTCAGCTGGCCAATCGATGTTTAACTTTGACACAGCGTGAGTTATCACCTCCACCAGCTCCTCATATGCTGGGGAAAGAGATGGCGAATCATCTTCCCCTATTCCGACGCTCAACACATCCACTTCCTCAGAACTGGAGTACTGAAACGACGGTCTCTCTCCCTGGGCGGAAGAAGCCGTGACGCGGACTTCCACCAGAGATTGAGCAATGGATCCGCCGGGTGAAGGCAGAGAAAGAGCGCTCACGCCCATATCAAACCCCTCCGACAGATCCATTTGCGATCCCCGTGATTTCTTTCTCCATGCTGCCTCAGCAGCAGCGGGTCCAGAACCATGGGGAACGCTAGCCTGAGTGATAGGCGGGAGCGGAGCGTGCGAAGCGGCATTTTTTTTTCTAAATGATCTTATGAGATCATTTAGAAAGTGTAAGTAAATGATTAACTATGTAAATGTACATTTATGCATCTTATTATTTAGACATATAGTAGTTACTCGGTGTGTTAATAAATGCTTTATTAACACATGTTCCTACTGTAATTCATGATTAATTCAGGTAGTTATAAAACATTTAGTAGTTGTCAGTTAACTCTTTTTGTGAGTTCATGTAAAGTGAGGACTATTTATGCCTCATAAAGCTTTTACAAAGGAGATTTTAAAGCTCAGTTATCTCAAACAACACAGAGTGATACAGAACAGAAATATTTATTTCAAGATGCAAAAAAATGAAACAATTGTGGAAGAAATTGATAATTGAATAAATGAAGATTTGTTGTTGAGTTTGATATTGTCCTGTTTCATTGAGGAGCAGAACCTGATCAAAACAAGATTTAATTATTCATTCTTTGAAATATGCAGGGACTCTTTCAGTCCTTCAACTGAACATGTTTTGAAGAAAAGTACGTTCTGTTAGTGTTGTAGTCTCACCTGAGTTACTGCGGCTGTTGTGCTTGAGATCTTGAAACAGACCAAACACACACACAAAAAACAGAGCGAAAACACACATCGAAGCCACCATCATCATGAACCTGGAGTTGATGCAAAGACCACAATGAGTTGACTGATAAAAGCCAAACCACATGCTGTGTGTGTGTGTGTGCGTGTGTGTGTGTGTGTGTGTGTGTGTGTGTTTCATAACCTCACCGCCAGGTTCTTCCAGGAACAGGTCTGTGGTTTGTTCTTGTGGATTCCCTGCGCAGAAAACAAAAGCGAAAGGACTATAGTTCATCACATATTTCAAAACCTTGTGTGTGTGAATTCAGTTTTCACACTGACTCATTATGAGACGTGTCAGAGGAAGACGATGCTGTATCACTAGATTTCACTAGTTTGTTTCAACAAATACTCCATGTCAACATGTCTCAATTTACGTGAGGTCTGAAAAACCACATGCACAATGTAAAAAGATCTTTTTAAAATAGTTTTAGATGGAGCGTGAATGTATGTTTTTCAGCAGTTAGACTCCTGCTACATAAGTTTAATTTATGTATAATAATATAATTTAATAATCAGTAGTAGGAGGTCAAACTCACACTCTTCCAAACTTAGGGTGCTTTCACACCTGAGCGTTTGGTTCGTTTAGGCATATATGAATACTAGGGATGGGAATCTTTTGTCACCTCACGATCCGATCTGATTCCGATTCTGGGAGTCATGATTCAGTTCCAAAACGATTCTTAATCTACTTTTTTTTTTTTTTTAATTAATTAGTTTACCTACTTAAAAACCTTAAAATCCTTTTCATTTACATATCCCTACATAAGTAATTATAAGTAGGAAGATAAACAGAATACACCTTGTTGGAGCGTGGCATTGGCTTAAAGTTTTGTTTGTGAGATTTACTACAATGACAATGGCGGTAGAATATTAAACTCTGACAGTACTGCTTGGATATTATAACTAAAACTGCTGCACTATTTTGAAAAATTATATTTTGCATCATTTCTTGAAGAACGATGATAGAGAGCAGATCTTTCAGAATGCACACAATGGATAATAAATCTTTCATGGATTTAACGCTTTTGTGGACAAAAAGTTTTTTGTTTTTCAATGGATACTCGTGGACATTTTACCCAAGTGCCACTTGGATTCATCTCGCGATCACTATATAAAGGTATGAAGTCTAGTTTGATTTTTCATGTTTTTGCACACCCGACACAAATTAATTACTGATGCTGGAGCATCTATATCGTAAAAAAGACACCGTATATTGACAGTAAGCCTTTAGAACTTTCTAATGATCTAACTTGTTATCTTTATTAATATTTTAGATAGTATCTAAGATTGATAGATAAGCTCCTTTGCCTGCTTTCACGTCGAGCTAGGTGGGCGTGGTTTCAGCAACCAGGCACGTCAGTTGGTCAGTTCCAACCACGTCCCGCCTCTTTGCCCATTTTCAGATGTCAGGGACTGACGCGCACTGTTAAGATGGCAGCGCCTCATTTTCGCTTCAAAAATGCTCTTCAGAAATCTACGGGTGACGCCACGGACACTACATCCATATTTTTATAGTCTATGGTTTAAATACAGTCATTTAGCTGACCATTGATAGCTTGTAGACGATCTATACACAAAAGCTGCGCGTTCTCGTGACTCTAGCTCCACTTACAGGACACGCCTCCAGGCGTTCGGCTGTTTTCAGAAATACTCAGTACAGCATATGTATCTTTTATAAATATGATTAAACTAAAGACTTTTTAGAGATATGAAGGATGCACTACTACTCTATAGGTACTCAAGATTAACATGAGATTGGCAGAAACTGTGTGTGATACCCCCCCTTTAAGATTATCTGAACGTTTTCTTTCTCATGTTTACTGTCATTTGATTGTTACATCAGCAGCGGGAAATCTAATAAGTTGCATTCACGCACGGATCTCTTTTGAAATATAAGAAGTAATGCGGTTTGTCCTGTCCATTTAATCCCTTAAGACAAAACTGGCTGTGTTTACATTAATTTTGCGTCATAAAACCATTTTGAGACGCAAGTACATTAAACCACTTACACGGAGTTGCGCGAGCACTCTTCACAAACAAAGCCTTCTGTAAGTGAGTTTCATATTTTAAATGTATAAGTCACTCCAAATTACATAAATGATGCCTTAGAGCATTTGTAAGGAAAATACCAACCGCACACAGCAACATCAAACAAAGCTTGTGTCTCTCACAGGTCATCCTGTGCAGTGAAGCCTGCGAATTTCGCTTCACCCTTTCCGAACTTAATGAAAGATTATTTTACGGAAGTTTCGAGTGGTGTAGCCTATGTGTGTGAGGAACTGGAAGCAAACAGAATCCAGGTGTTTCTAAAGTACACTCAGTGTCATCGGCCCTGTCCCAAATGGCACACTTCTATGCACTTTCGGTCTTGTGGAATTGCAATGGCTGCCGCATAACCGCAGGATGTCCCATTTATCAATTTTAGGCTTCAGAAGGGTGCTCTCGAATGCCCTTTTTGTGGCCGATATGCGCCCTCAATGCACACTTTTGCTGAGCCCGCAGCAGACATCTTCCCGACAATCAAAGCGGAGTTACATCACGAAAGTGTGGACTCGTAGGAAGACCGCGAGGGTGCCATTTGGGACAGGGCCATCATAGACACAAACATTAGCATCAGTGGCATTACCAAAAAAATGAAAAACATCATATTTCAAGAATCTCTCACTTTTCTTGTATTTAATCAACCTAAGAGATTTGAGATATGTCAATTTCAATTAAGAAATGTCAAAAAGTAGTCTGTGAGTTAGAGATTTTTTGCTTATAAATAAAGACATTTCCAAACAAAATAAAAAATAATAACAATATAATTCATTGGAGTATTAGTTGCACCTTTATAGTAACAGATTATATCTTTTAACTGAAAGCATTTGGAAGAATCAAGGTGTTAACAATATGAAGATATAAACTATTCCAAAAGTTTTGAGTTTTGTCACATTGAAAAATAAACGGATCAGTGTTTCATCACTATTCCCACAAAATGGCAAGAATTGTCAACATCCATATATTTTACCACAGTATCATTCACAGGAAATATTTTATGCAGGATCTTAAAATGAACAACTTTAGTCTTATTGTGAATGCAATACTTATGCGATAACAGCCAGACTTCTTTCCAGTCTATAAACTCAATAAGAGATGCCCAGTAAAATTTGCCTTTAGGAACATGTTTTATTCTGAAGAATTTGTCAAATATGCCTATCATTAATTTTTTTTTTTTTTTTTTTTTTTTTTTTTTTTTTTGTCAGGTTCAAATCAGGTTCTTTGGTGTGACTCTTAATAAAATTTAGATGACATTTTACAAATTGAGTTAGACCGAAGGGAACCGCTTTTGTGATTGCACTGGTGTCTTCATGTTCAACTGTCACCCAGTATGTGTGTTCTTGAGCACTGATGGCTATGTAGGCAATTAAAGGCTCATTATTATGATTTATATGGTTTATTAATAAAAAGTGCGATTAGTTGAATAATCACTTAAAATGAATGACTACTAGTCGACCAGAAAAATCTTTAGTCAAGGGCAGCCCTACTTATTTCAAATGCAAGTGTTCACCAATCATAGCAGTGCATCTCTTACAGCAGACACGCCTCTTCAAACACTAACTATTCAGAAACCTCATAAATACTGATCATGGTGACAGGAAGATTCTCTTCACACTGAGAGTTTCATTTGAATATTTTTATGAAAGCTCTGCAGTCATGCATTTATACACTTTTCTTTTTTCTTTTTTTAAATCATTCTTAAATCATGTTTTACTTTTTTAAATTATTTGCAAGTGGTTTCATTTGGGTTGTTCCTGTCTTGGCATGGGGCAGGTCACTAAAATAGACTTTAAAAAGAGGAAGGAAAAAAATGCAAAAACAGCAGAAGAAAGTTTTCAGCTCGCATTTGCAGTTCACTCTCCTGGAGTCTGTTTGCTGTGTCTGAAACTACAACACGGTAAGAGTTACACTTGATCAGTGATCAATATTGTCTAAATAATGAATCTCCATTCACTGAAGAAACTTGAAATGAGAAACATTTTCTTTCATAATAACCTCTGAACATCCAGAGCTCATGTGTGCCCAGTGTCGTCTTTACATGAGTTTCAACAGTGGAAAACTGCTAACAGTTGTGATTTTAAAGTCGGTTTATTGTTTTTTACAGTGTTTACAGTACAATAGACTGAAGTTATTGTGGTTTTGAAGCTAAAGATGACGTGTTGTACTGTTGTAAATGATTTAGTTTCCTGCAGTGATGTCACAGAGACCGGCTCCTTCTCTTCTTCTGGTTTTTATGCTCATGATTCCAGGTGAGTTTCTCCTGTAAATGCTGTGTGAATGATAATAACTCAATATTAGAAACAAAGGTTGTGTCTAATCAACTTGGTCAAGTTAGCCCTGCTGTTAGCGTTAGGGGGAAAAAAGATCACCAGTAACTAAAAATGTATTGAAATTTATTTGTTGCATCAAAACAAAATAATATTATTAAGGTTTTTGCTGACATAATGCTAACTGCTGAAACTTCTGACATGTAGTGCAGAATGTTTTTCATGGTTAAAGTTTACTCTTCTGCTTCCTGTATTTCATCACCTTCTGTCTGTCTGAAGAGTTTACACATGATAAGTGTAGTTCTTCATTTACATAAACACCAGTTTTGTAAAATAAACTTTTCATAGATGGGCATTTTCATTATTTTCTTGTCAATGTTGTGTTTCAGGAGTTTGTAGCCAGTGGAGTGTGAGTTACAATCCTTCACACATCTGTGCACTACAGGAATCAACAGTGACAATGAGCTGCACATATACATACCCTACTGGACATCAGATCAGGAAAGTGTTCTGGACCAAAACAAATATTAAAGAGAAAAATGAAGATTATCCAGATCTGTCTAAGGACCCTGAATACAGTCAGAGGCTTCAGTATCTGGGAGATAAACAGCAGAACTGCACCATCAGACTGAGTCATGTGACACTGAAGGATTCACACAAGTACTATTTCAGATTCATCACTAATAAACCTGATGGTAAATGGACTGGTGTTCCAGGAGTGACTCTTACTGTCACAGGTGACTTTGGTGAGGTTTCTCTCTTCTTCTGTGCATTATGTTGAATAATAATCAGTGTATGACAGCAGCACTAGATATAATGTGTGTGTTGTGTTCAGATCTTCAGGTGGAGTCTCCTGAGAGAGTGACAGAGGGAGATTCAGTCCGTCTGACATGTAAAAGCAGCTGCACTCTGACTGACAGAGCAACATTCATCTGGTACAGAAACTCACAGCCATTAACTACAGGAATTACTGAAACCAGCTCGACCTCGGGCAAATCAACAGAGAAGATACAAGCAGATATAGCTGTGGTGTAGATGGACACAGTTACAGATCTCCTGCTGTTCAACTCAATATCAGATGTCAGTATATTCTTTGAAGTTTTATTTCTAAAGCCAGTAGAGTTCAATTTGTCCCTCCTTTTGTTTAAAAGTGAAAGTAAACTGGGCTGATCATTAAAACAAAGTTAAAATACTGTTTCAACAGTACAGCACAAGATGTGAACAATATATGTGATTTTAAACACTTTTAAAGCTCAAATAATGCCTGCATTTCATTGGAAGAATAATTCAAAATGATTCTATGAAATAACAAGCTTCACTTTTATGTCCCCATTCATGTTGGATCCAAGAATTCATGTTGTTTTTACTAAATTCTGTAAAAAAAGAAATAAAAGTACATTGGTGGGGTGAATGATGCTTGAATGTAAATTTCCATTTACTTGAGTGTGAAGCGATTCTAGACTCAGACCAACTAGTCACATTTATATATGTAATATTCATATTTTGACTCTGAGGCCATACTCTAATGTACATGCATGTTCAAGTTCAAACACTTTATATATTGTAATTGTGTGACACATAACAAAATTACTCTTGTGACAAATTCAAAGTACATTTAAAAATTAGAATCAAGAATAAAACACATTAATTAAATAACATATAAATGTATAAATATAATATGAATAATTAACATAACAATATAATAAATATAATATAAAAGGCTAAGAAAACAGTATCAACAGACAAAAGCTCAAACATTACTAAGAATAGAAAGAAATTCCATATACCATGAACATATTATTCACACTCTTATTTTTCATGTGGAGTCTTGATATTACATATTTCTCCTGTAGATCCACCAGAGAAACCAGTGATCTCCATCAGTCCATCTGGTGAAATAAAGGAGGGAGATTCAGTGACTCTGAACTGCAGCAGTGATTCAAACCCTCCTGCAGAAATCAGCTGGTTTAAAGAAGGAACGTTTGTAGGATCTGGAAGAATCTTCAACATCTCAAAGATCAGCTCTGATGACAGTGGAGAATACAAGTGCAAGTCCATCTATGAACTTAAAGAGAAATACTCTGATGCTGTGACTTTAAACGTCATGTGTGAGTTTACGATAAAACATAAGATGTTAATTCTCTGTTTTTATAATTTTATTTCATATTAGTAATTTTAAAAAGTTTAAATAAATAATCTGATAATTGCTGTTAGATCCTCCAAAGAGCGTCTCAGTGTCCATCAGTCCATCTGGTGAAATAGTGTCAGGAGATTCAGTGACTCTGAGCTGCAGCAGTGATTCAAACCCTCCTGCAGAAATCAGCTGGTTTAAAGGAAGAACGTTTGTAGGATCTGGAAGAATCTACAGCATCTCAAAGATCAGCTCTGATGACAGTGGAGAATACAAGTGCAAGTCCATCAATAAACATGGAGAGAAATACTCTGATGCTGTGACTTTAAACGTCATGTGTGAGTTAATGATGGTTCAGTAACTGTGACATTACATTGCAAATTTGTTGTAATTGTTAATGATTATGTATGTTTTTTTCTGTTTTAGATCCTCCCAGGAACGTCTCAGTGTTGATAAATGGATCTGGTGAAATAGTGTCAGGAGATTCAGTGACTCTGATCTGCAGCAGTGATTCAAACCCTCCTGCTCTGAACTTCAGCTGGTTTAAGGAGAATGAAAGCTCAGCTGTTGGATCTGGACAGAGTTTCAGTGCACTACAGAGTGGACGCTTCTACTGTCAGGCTCACAATCAACATGGATCTCAGAGATCAGACGCTGTAACTGTCACAGGTGAAGCTTCTATTTTATAAAGAGTTCAAGACAGTTGTGTGGCTCTGAGAGTTGATCTTAACACAAATTCTTCATCTTTCAGTGCATCATGGTCTTGGCTGGCATGTCTGGTTGGGGATCACAGTTGCATGTGTAGGATTCATCATCATCATCAGCATCATTCTGTTTATAATGTAAGTCATTCTCAATTACAGTGATTGTGTGCAAGTACAGTAATTCACTTTCAGACTTGTGCTGGTAGAAATGACTCATGTCATGTGATAAGTAGTTAGTCTTTAAAAGGCCGTTTAAGTTTATTGTCTGTTATTTCAGGAGAAAACGAAGAGATGCTAAAGCTGAAGACCTCACAGCGAAACAGGTAAATCATCCAGACTCAACATGTGAATAATCTCGTTAAACAGGGCTGTCCATACAGTACATATTAGCGGAACGAAAAACAGAAGTTTTAGCGAAGTGTTTTTATTAATGTTTAATTTCTTCTAGTGTGAGCATTTATAGAACGTTTTGTCACGAGTGCAACAGTCAAACACATCCATCTAGCATGTGTTTACATATTGTTTTACAGTGCATAAAGTCTGATTTATACTTGATGCGTCTGCAAGTTCGCTTGGGTGTGTGCTGCAAAAATGACATCATCATGGCTTCGGCGGACAGGGTTGCCAGGTTTTCACAACAAAACCTGCCCACTTTTTACTCAAAACTAGCCCAATCGCATTTCATGGAACATGTTTTTAATTAAATTACAAAATATTTAAGAGATTGTTGTTTAATTTAGTTTTATACATATGTTCTCATTTCCATATATTTTGTTCTAATGTAACAAGTAATAACCTCAAGGTTTACTGGATTTGACACAGTTCTTTGGTTCTTTTGTAGCGTGGGTTTGGTGAAGTGTACATGTCGTGTGTACCTTACATCTTCTCACCGCTGCTTCCTGATGGTTTAGAGGACAGTTACTCTGAGTCGCCCCCTGTTGTTTGAAAGAATAGTACAACTACGAGTGCGTCAAGTATAAATGCCTCGTCCAGTTGGGGAGGAGCATGCGCAGTCAGTGGAGGCTCACGGAGCCAGGCGAAAGCATAAATCAGGCTTAATTTGACTCCTGTATTCTCAGGTTAGGTAAATCAGTCAAATCTGACCTAAATTATAAGCACTTTAATATACTCACAATCAGACAGAAGACTTCTCCAGGGTTTGTTCGGGCTCAGCGTCATAAATCAATGCCCCAGGAGGCAGACGATTACAATTAGTTTGTCTAGCAGTATAATTGTTCTACGATTACTTTATAAGTTAAAGTACAAATATCGAAAGTTTAACCTCCGCAAATGAGGTCATTCAGACTGGGAACGCCCCTTTAAAAGGCTTGTTTTATGTGTTATCCTCAGTTCTATGACTGGACAAATGCTATAAAACATGCAAATATTATATTCATTGTATTATAAAGAAAATGCACATATAACTGTTACATGATTGCTCATATAAGGTCTTTCCAGGAAATAAACAAAATAATAGACCATTAGCTAAATATGTCAAACAACGAGACAGGTTGTATTCTTATGCATATAACATAACAGTAGAAAACAATGAAAAAGTAGTGCACTGAATTTGAAAAAACACTGTGTGAACTGACCCAAAATGTCAATAATTGATCATTCATTTTCTTCCGTTACAGGACAATCTGTACTCTAACGCAACAGTGAGAGACGTTCATGTTTCTGAATCAGCTGATTGTGATGACGCTCAGTACGCCACTGTTACTCCCAGCAAACCCAGAAGAGACAGAAACGCTCCTGATCGCAGAGATACTGAGGAGATCCAGTACGCAACTGTACATCACAAAGACAAACAGACCAAGAGATCAGAGGAGAACGAAAGCGAGTACGACAATATCAGGATTCACCAGCCTGAATCTGCTGTGAGGTGAGAAGAACCAGCTTCAAGAGACAGTTCACCCAAAATAAAACATTGTCATCTACTCATCCACATGTTACTTTTATGATTATGATGAAAGAAGAATTTATAGTTTATTAATAACTTTTTGTCCCATTGAGGTTTAAGTAATGTGATATACAAGGTGTCTTTACTTTTAAAATGACTGTATCGTCATGCAATCTGATCATTGTTTCTATTTTTTCTTTATTTTATTTTGTATACTTTAGGCGATCAAAAGTTGAAACTGTGGAAGACGCTTCTGTGATCTACAGCCGTGTCAAATGATGATAATAGAGACCATCGTGAAGACAAAGGCCTAAACAAATAATAATTAATGTTCTGAAAGTAGGCCTGTCAATTCTGCATGTTCAGTTATTTATTATTTATTATTCAGGTAAATAGATGGCAGGAATGCAGTGAATAAGATATTTTAAAAGATGAAGAATACAAAGGAAAGAGCCAAGAACCCACAACAGTGTTTGGTGAGACTAAAAAAACCTTTTGTGATGTCACTGGCTGGTAATTTGATTTAAACTTTTGACTTCAAATGTTTTCTGTGACCAAATAAAAAATCCATATCAGTTTTACCAAAATCAAGCTTGAGAGTGGTTATTTCTGTGCAAGTGTGTTAAAAAATGTTGGTTTAATGAGAATACTAACGTTTTACAGAGCCCCTAAAGGGACACTTTTGCTTTTGCTTTCAATGCTTTTGTGTTCTCTTTTCCTCCCATCTCATTCTTTTCAATCACATGTCCTTTTAGGGGCTTCGTATTAAGCAACATTAGCTGAGAAATAATTTTGATCAGTGACGTATATTGAGACACTGTCTGTGGGCCGTACATGTGCTCCGGGCTGGTGCTTATGTGTGGGTCAGCTGATTCTGGATGAGGTCATTTCCTGTCCCACCCACCTCTACTGCCCACCACTTCATGTTGATATTCTTTTCACCAGTAAACTAAAGGCAAAAAAAAAAAAATTCTCAAGATTTTCATAATACATGTCTGTGGTCAAAGTGAAGACATCCAGTCTTACTCAATGTAAGTTCCTGTATTGAGTGTCTTTCTCAGTAATTCTTGAGAAAATGTTTCCAGGAAGAAAGGTTTTATGGTTTTAAAAACCCAGTTTTATTTTGTAATATGTAATAAATCTGTGTGAATGATTTACTGATCAATCAAAATGGGGGACAGACTTTTATCGTCTGCTGGAGAGATTCACCAGAACATGGTAAGAGTTACTCTGGTTACTGTGGAATATAGTCTGATTAATACTGTTGTAGAAACCAATGACCTATTCAATAGGACATATTCTCAATGAATATGTTTTATATTTACAATATATTAATATATTATGGTATTTTACATATTTTTAAACCTAAAGTTTGTGTTTTTCTCATGATGTGTGTGTGTGTGTGTGTTATATTGCAGTGATGTCACTGATAATGGCTCCTCCTCTTCCTCTGGTGTTTCTGCTCATGATTCATGGTGAGTCTGTTACACCACATGGACTTTCGAGGTTGCCGCCAGCCCCACTCCCCATCCAGTGCCCAGCCAGAACCATCCAGACGGCGATCAACGACCTGAGCCCACCGCAGGTAGCGAGATGGAGACCGCCGCGATTGATGAGCCCGCACCCACAAGAGCGACCGGGGATTATATCGCCACAAAGCCCTAGCAGCATGCGCTTGACCAGGTGTGTGAGCTGGCCGAGCCATCCATCGCCGAGGGAGTGTTGGTGGTTTGGAACTGAGCCCCACCCACCCACCCACCCGCTACTGAGAGTTTTTTGCTGAGACACTGCTGGACTCTAGGTGTGGAGAGGACATTTTTCTAGCCCCAGTACTGTTGCCTGAACCTGTCTTCTGCCTGCCCCGCTGGTCCCGCCCAGAGTGCCTCTCCCACCATCTCTCCAATCTATTTTGGACATTCTGTTTTTTGGGGGGGGTTTTGCATAGGACTTCAGTCTGTTCCCCAGTCTCCAGCCATCTGTGGTACCACCTCCTCTCAGTAGCGTGGCACCATCTCGGGCCTGCTGGGAACCGTCTCCTCCTGAGCACGAGGAGCCCGAAGCTCCGCCTCCGGCCTCGGAGCATTACAAGCTGCCTTGATCCGTCGCCCTGTCTCCTGCACCTGCGCTTCTTCCACCCTCGATCTCAGAGTGGACCATCGGCCATTCGGCCTTGTCGGACTCCCTCGGCATGTTGGCTCTACCTGGGTCAGACATTGCTTCGCCTCCGCTGCGGACTTGCGGACCGTCTGCTGCTCTCTGGTCCTTCACCCCTTCGACTACGGCTTGCTCCGCCCTACCTCAGGCTCCGCCTCCATCCTCGATCGCTCCAACTCGTCCTCAGACCTCCGGATCCCCTCCTTGATCTCGGGAGGTCGTCGCTGCGGCTCCTTCGCGGCCGGCAAGATCTTCGCCATCTCTTTCCATCTCTCCATCACCTCGGCTCATCAGCTGCGTGGTGGGCCCCATCCTCGCCGTCTTTGTCTAAGGTCATCCCCATGCTGGCCCACATCAGTGTTCCACCATGGCTCTTCCCTCCATCGATGCCGCCGTGGGGCACTACCCTGGCTTTGGCCTGGATGAACATCCAGCAGCCCCTGTTCAAGGCCATCACTTGGCTTTCACCACCATCTGCTCCACCCTGGACTCTTGTGTTCCACAATGATAGAGTTGAACAGGAAGTGGAACTGGAAATGGAGCTATAGGAAAAAGTCAAAGACAATCTGGAAAAGAATCATCAGTTTCCTCAGTAATAAAACACCTTTGCTGACAAAGGTAAGTTCTACAAATCAATACTAAATCGCTGTTTAGTGTTCAAATGTACGATACTTGCAAGATGCCTTTAGGCTGAGGAGCATCGGATCTGCAGGCTGAGTAGAAATCTTGATGATTCGGTCCAAAGTTGTTGCCAGTATCTTCTGCGTTGGATGAAGTACTATGAAACAACTTAAGCTGTTAATTTGACTCTTAGTGGGGAACAAGATTATTTCTCTCTGTCATAGATGAGCACATGGCTGTGTTGTAGTCCGAGGCCTGCAGGCCTATAGGCCTTGGCCTGAAGAGGCCTGCAGCAACAAGGGGTCTCTTCAGTCATCCAAAAAGCAAGAAAAAGAGAGAGGGAGGGGCGTTGTGCACTGGCTTTTAACCTCTGGTCAAAGTCCCACCTCTTAGGGTTGACGTGACCAATGAAGATGTTGTATTTCCAGGCGACAACGCCTCCTGTCAGGGCTGTTACGACTAAGCAAGATTAACTGGCTTGCATATACATTTATACATATATACATTTATACATATATACATTTATAGGTAAAATCGAACTCCTAACCTCCTGTACCTATTCTGTGATGTCAAACAACTTCCCTGTGCAAAGGATCATGGGGGCCCGAAGTGTCCATCAGTTGTACCCTTCGAAATCCGTCATTCCGAAGGGCCCTTTGAAGTGGCCAGTTTTGAGCACTTCGGTTTGGAACGACCCTTCAATATGGCAGCCATGATTGTTTTCACTCCGAAGTGCAATATATCTCGTTTGGAATGCACCAATAGTAAGACGTCACGTTAAGATGAAGCACAAGCTAAACTTTACTCAACTTTTGTCACAGCACTGGACACGCCCACATCACAACTCCCAATGAAAATGAAGGACTTTGTGTAAACGCCACTATAGAGTTAACATTCTGCAGTGAAGTGACTTTTGTAAAAGATAGTAATGGTTTGTTTATGTGTGACCATGTGATGAATGAGCAGCCAAAAGGTGCATTCTGATTGACATGGTCCCTACAGAGTGTTCACTGCTCCCTGAGCACTGAATATCCATTGAAGTGGACTTCACTGACAGTAACTGTTCATTTGGAACACCCTACACCGTCATCAAAAGACCGGGACAAACTAAGCCGACGGAGACAACACAGACAGCTTTCATTGCCACTAGTTTACTTTAAAATGTAAAATATACAAATACATATACACACATGAATCTAATAAATATAATTAAAACATATATGTTTATTGTATGCTTGTTTGACTATTGCAGCTATTGATTGATTAATTATAGATTTGAAGCTATACTGTAATTGTCATGCAGTATAAAAATAAATTATGGTCTGCAAATGTGTTCTTAATCCATTCTCTTAAAGGGGACATAACACACACACACACACACACACACACACAATTGCTGCCAATCTCATGTCAATCTTGAGTAGTATAGAGTAGTATTGCATCCTTCATATCTCAGAAGAGTCTTTAGTTTTATCAGGTTTATAAAAGACTGATACGCTGTACCGCTTCTTTCCAAAAACAGTCAAGCTCCTGGCATGGGCGGAGATAAAGAGTCACGAGCATTAAATGCACTCACGCACCGACTGCCAATAACACAGACATTTGATGCAGTTCTACTTATCGCTTGCGATCTTGACTCGTGACCGGGATCTTTTATCTCTGGAACCGCTCCATCTTTCAGTTTCAAACGATCTGCAAATCCCATGTCAAACTGAACCTTGTTTAAAAAACATTCGTCACCGAAATGCCGGGATGTTATCTTTCCCTCACCCAAAACTTCAACCAAAAACACACTTCTTTGGTGACATTTGTTATTTCGTGGTCTAAAAACAAAATGACACATTTTTCTCAAGCTAGTCCTGTGCAGCGCTGCCGACGACTTCCATAACCCGAGACGAAGCACACTGGTGGGCGTGCTCTTGCTCTCGCTCTGGCTGATGTGTGTGTGTGCATTTCCGGGAGAAGTAGCCATACAAGGAATCCCGCCCTTTATGACATTGTACAGAGCCATCCTTAAAAAAAATACACATAAAAAATATGATTTGAAAAATGTTAATTTAAATATTTTCATAAAACATACTATAAACATATTTTATTTATAAATTTAATATAAACATCTTTATGATCAGATATTTTTATTTTTAAATACAACATTGAATTATTAAACAGTTGCACATTTTCCTATTGTCATAAATCTACACATTTTGAACAATTATAGTTTTAAGCAGTGTATTCCGTAAAAATAGGGCAAAATGTTAATATGAAGGAATTATCTGTATAGATTTTTTCACTGGTGTTTTACCTGTGTTTTAAATTACGCATTGCATTTTGTGTTTTAGGGTTATATATAACTTTACAGATAATGTCCTGGCAGAAAATTATCAGCACCTTTTCCGTTTTTCTACAACTTTTTTCTTAACTGTTATAGGTACAAGCTGATAATAACATGCTGTATCATAAATGAACAATTATTATTGCAAAACTTCAGCTATCAACTTAATTCACATATGATGTGTGTACTGGCATCTTTCTTCAGCTCTCACCAGACAGATGTGCTGCTTGGCTAGCTAGCTGTTCAGTGGTCTAATTTAGATGAAAATATGTTTTTTTTTTATTGTTTGATTTTTTTATTTATTGTTGTTGAGTCACTTTTCAAAAATTGCTAAAAGTTGCCAAATAAATTTTAAAAATAGCTGAATTTGTTGCTAAGTGCTTTTTGAAAATAGTTGCTAGGGTAGTCTGAAAAGTTGCTAAATCTAGCAACAAAATTGGCAACATCTGGGCGGACGCGCATGCGCACCAAAAACTAGGTGAACGACCCGAACTCGCAAGCAACTTTTTAAACAAATAGTCTGCTCTCCCTTTTTCCTGTCATTACTCGCAAAAGGTGACCCCGGCCAGGGTGGCGTAAAACGGATCAGACCAGGGGACACAGCGCTGTTGTTTTGAACTTGACATAGATTTTATGTCACTTATAAGAAAGCGTCATTCAAGTCGGTTTTAGAACCATTCTTATGATTTTTATCCCGCGGACGCATAACTCATCATGACAAAGGAAACTCTCTGTACCACGGCGACGCTTTTCTTCTGTTTATGTTTTTCATCTTTTAAAGCAGAAAGCATGTCTTGTCACGGCGCCTACGACCTTTACTTTGTTTTAGACCGGTAAGTACATTTAAATGATTTTCTAAAAAATGATTTTCTGATTACCTAAAGATTGTGTTTTATGTTATTGGCACATGCAGTGCACTATAGCCTAATTATTAGTTCAGTTACCTTGTAGCTATTACTTCAAGAGCACATTTTACACACTTTTCTCATTACAGACACTGCATTGCATTGAGGTTAATTAATGTCCCAGAAGTCCACTTTCACTTGAACTGATTCATGGATTTGCATGTGATTTCGCAATAATAATCGATATCATTATGAAAACATCTGTTGCAATATATCTACAGTTGCATTCTGGCTGTGCATTTATTGATCGCTCCGTTTGATTTTATGTTGATTTTGTGTGTGTGTGTGTGTGTGTGTGTGTGGTGTTCACTGGATTTGCTATAATATATTGGCTATTGAGTCCTAGCTTGGCACAAGTTGTAAGTTCTTTGTTACCCATGCATCCCTTTGCTTGGGAGTTAAATAGTAACCTCCTGCTAAATGTCTTAAAATGTAAAAATTGTTTGTTGTACTCATCAGCCAGGCTGTTATTTGTCCATTTTGAGGCTATCAGCAATGGTTAATAACCAAGTTTGCTTGGCCAGTTAACATGTGCCAATTCCATTATCTACCAACAGCCTTGTCAATAGACACTTAACAGTTTCTATTTTTAAATTACACTACCATTCAAAAGCTTGGGGGTCAGTAAGATTTTTAGCAAGGATGAATTACATTGATTTTACATATATTATTTTGAACTTTCTATTAATCCAAAGGTTACGCAAAATATAAAGCAGCACAACCGTTTTCAACAATGCTAAAATTAGGAAACGTTTCACCCAAAAATGAAAATTATGTCATTTATTATTTACCCTCATGTCGTAATTAAGATATTTAACACAAATTAAGATATTTTTGATGAAATCAGATGGCTCAGTGAGGCCAGCAAGGTCACCTAGCTTCTCAAGATCTAGAAAGGTACTAAAAACATATTTAAAACAGTTCATGAGTACAGTGGTTCTACCTTATATTATAAAGCGGCGAGAATACTTTTTGTGCGCCAGAAAAACAAAATAATGACTTTTCAACAATATCTATTGATGGCCGATTTCAAAACACTGCTTTGAAGCTTTACAAATCTTTTGTTTCAAATCAGTTGTGATTTCAGCAGTTTGGCAGTTTGATACGTGATCCGAACCACTGATTCAAAACAAAAGATTTGTAAAGCTTCAAAGCAGTGTTTGAAATCGGCCATCAATAAATATTGTTGAAAAGTCGTTATTTTGGGGTTTTTTTAGCCCACAAAAAATATTCTCGTCGCTTTATAATATTAAGGTAGAACCACTGTTCTCACATGAACTGATTTAAGTATGTTTTTAGTACTTTATGGATCTTGAGAGGTTTGATGACATTGCTGGCAATAGAGGCCTCAGTGAGCCATCAGATTTCATCAAAAATATCTTAATTTGTGTTCTGAAGATGAATGAAGGCCTTACGGGTGTGTAACGACATGAGGGTGAGTAATAAATTACATTATTTTCATTTTTGGGTGAACTAACCCTTTAAACACCTATATCAGCTTGGATATTAGCCATTGACCAGTAGTTTGATGTTTGGTGTTGGAATGATGCAGTGTTTTCAGGACTAAGTGTTGCTGGAAACTGAAGTGGTCAGCAGTTGTAATGAATTGTCTTGACTCAGTGTGTTGTGTATATAGACAGACTCCATAAATGTTAACACTGAAGTGTAGCTGATTCAGCCTCTTTGCCACAGTGTGATTGAGAGCACAACTCCTACAATAACCACATGAAGACATATGACTTAAAGATTTATGTATAATTGCCTCAAGAGTTTAGTTGTTTGTTTTTTTTTAGTGCTGACATTGTTTTTCATGTGCTTTGTTACAGATCTGGAAGTATTTCGACCGACTGGGGTCAGATCTATGAGTTTGTCAAAAGTCTTACAGAGAGATTTGTGAGGTAAATATTCTTTCTTTCTTTTCTATTATTGAGTTTCTGTGATCAATGCTACCAAACAAGTCAGCTGTACAATAATTCCCAATCCTCCACATCAAAGAAAGTCATCCATAATAACTTGAATTAAACCTAAATGCTAACTTGGCTACACAACAGCTAGAATTAGGGGGGGGATGTATAAAAAAAAAAAAAAAAATCTCCAGATGAATGTGAAATTATGTAGCGTTGACTCAATGTAGACTATATTGCCAAAAGTTTTGGGACGCCTGCCTTTACGTGGTTTAATATGGAGTTGGCCCATCCTTTGCAGCTATAACAGCTTCAGCTCTTCTGGGAAGGCTTTCCACAAGGATTAGGAGTGTGTTTATGGGAATTTTTGACCATTCTTCTAGAAGCGCATTTGTGAGGTCAGGCAGTGATGTTGTTAAGAAGGCCTGGCTCACAGTCTCCGCTCTAATTCATCCCAAAGGTGTTCTGTCGGGTTGAGGTCAGGACTCTGTGCAGGCCGGTCAAGTTCCTCCACACCAAACTCGCTCATCCATGTCTTTATGGATCTTGCTTTGTGCACTGGTGCGCAGTCATGTTGGAACAGGAAGGGGCCATCCCCAAACTGTTCCCACAAGGTTGGGAGCATGAAATTGTCCAAAATGTCTTGGTATGCTGAAGCATTAAGAGTTCCTTTCACTGGATCTAAGGGGTCAAGCCCAACCCCTGAAAAACAACCCCACACCATAATCCCCCTCCACCAAACTTTACACTTGGCACAATGCAGTCAGGCAAGTACCGTTCTCCTGGCAACCGCCAAACCCAGACTCCTCCATCGGATTGCCAGACAGAGAAGCATGATTCGTCACTCCAGAGAACACGTCTCCTCTGCAGAAAGTTGGCGACTTCTGCTCACTGTGCTCAGCATGCGCTGACCCCGCTCTGTGATTTTACATGGCCTTTTACATGGAGTTGCTGTTGTTCCCAATTGCTTCCACTTCCACTAACAGTTGACCGTGGAATATTTAGTAGTGAGGAAATTTCACGAATGGACTTATTGCATAGGTGGCAACCTATTTTATACACCTGTGGCCATGCAAGTAATTGGAACACCTGAATTCAATGATTTGGAGGGACTTTTGGCAATATAGTGTATGTGCCAGTACAGATGGTAGCGACCTAGCTAGAAGAAAGCAGTCTACTTGAGCAAAGGGAGCAGGTAGGAGTGGGTGGCAAGGAGGCTCAGTCTTCTGGGCTGTGAGAATGACCATTTGCACTACAACCATCCAACAGCACATTTATCCCTCACACATGAAAGGAGACGACACAGCCAATGTACTTTAAGTCATGAGTGCAGGAAGACCAGTGCAGTCTGCCATTGACTTTGATGGTCTTCTGTTGTGACATGTGTCTCATTTAGGGTCCTTTTTTAAGCATTGAACGGACCTGCTCTATGAATATATCTTTTAGGAATTATCTTGAAGAGCTGTATGAAGGGGGTTCCTGTGTTGTTTTACGGTGTAATAAGGGACCAGACCGAAGGATGTCACAAGTAGTTTACACCACGTCTTTATATCTTCAGGAACATTCAAGGTCATTTCCTTTTCAGGGCGATTATTTATTCATGCAGGGTATCGTAATACCATTTGGCGGTTCATTGGTGTATTTATCACTCTATTAGCCTGTGAAATATTCAGTCCTCCTGCCTGTTCTTCATTGATTTTTGTTACCAAAACTTGGCTGCTTGAATACATTTGAATGTTCTCCCTGAGGATCTCATTGTAGATTGGATGCCATTCTGAGTGAGAAAAAGCTCTCCTTATGTTTAGTCTTGACACCTGATTTCAAATGTGTAGAGGAAACCAACATGTTCCTATGCTGTATCAGCTTTCATGACAGAAGGTTGTAAAAAAAGACCAACTGCTTCATTGAAATGTCCTTGTCATAATCAGCTATATATTTGTTGTCAAATTCTGTCAGTTCTTTCTGAGAGAAAAAAAAAAAAAAAATGCTGTTCCAATATCATTAAGACAACATATAACTGTGCATAAAAGTACAGTTTTGTAAATGTAAATTTAGCATTGTTATTAAAGTATAAATATATAAGTATTATCACTTCTGGTTAAAAAAAAAAAAATGTGCATAACTAGAATTTGCAGCGGTACTTGATTTTTCATTTGTCACTCATCTACAGCGTTTTTCCATTTTTCCCATATTTTTTTCATTCCAGTCCAAATATGCGAGTGTCCTTCATAGTGTTTTCATCGAGAGGAGAGCTTGTGTTACCGCTCACTGGAGACAGGTATGAAATCATGCTTGCGTGAAGTATTTGCAGTCCCTAGTGTAAGAAAGCTAGTAATACATAATAGTATAATAGTAATGTTTGTGTTGTGTAGTACATTAAAGACAAGTAAATGCTTATGGTGTAAAGGTTTTCTTCATATGCAGATAGGGTTCAGTGACTCTGACATGACCATTACATCACATTGTATGCATAACATTTAGTGGAATATTTCTCTCATATACTGATCAGAATATTCCTTGCTTTTCATTATCAGGGGAAAAATTAATGATGGCCTGAGGATTTTAAATGTGATCAAACCAGCAGGAGAAACCTACATGCATGAAGGAATAAAACTGGTAATATTTATTTATTTATTAGTTTTACTTTACATGAACAGTGGAATGGAATGTGAATTTTTAAAATTAATTTATAAAAAAACTTATATAAAAGTTTTTTTTCATGTTGTGAGGAGGACACGGGAGTGTATGAAACACTCAAGTCTGCATGTATTTCCTGTACTTTAGTCTTGTACTAGAATAAACAAAATAAAATGGTAAACTTTTTGGTTCCCCTCATGACCATGATAAGGCACAATTACATCTTTCTAAATAAACACACCACATTCAGTGTCTTGAATCTGGGATTCTGTGTAAGTTTTATTACAATGATAGATAAATTATATATTTTTATATATTTACATATACTGTGCATTTTTATCCCTGCAGTTTTTGAGAAAATAGATACGTTTCTAATGGCTCTTCCTTCTTTCCAGGCTTCTGAACAAATGAAAAAGCAGCTTGAAAATTCCTCTAGTATCATTGTGGTGTTGACTGATGGAAAGCTTGAGAATTATATCTATCAACTCTCTAAGGAAGAGGTGAGCTGGTATCTAACACTTTACATATTTTTATGCTTTTATGGCAACAAATGATTATGTTCTTATGACTGCATGTTGTGTATATATAGGCTAATAGAGCAAGGCAGTATGGTGCTCGTGTGTACTGTGTTGGCGTAAAGGACTTTGATGAAGAACAGGTAATATTGGCATTCCAGCTGATTTTAAAATAGTGTGTATTCTACATGTATGCACTGAATCCATGTGCAATTAACACTTAAAATGCTCTCTAAAGCTCCACCAAGTGCAGGGGTTTTGCAGAGTTGCCTGTAACTGCAGGACTGCTGCTGTTTTCCTGTTTCTGTAGCGATGACAAACTGAGTTAAAGGAGAGGAAACGTCAGCACATTTTCCCCCCTTGCTTGATCAGCCCTGTTATTGTTATCTTTCTATTTGCCTGCCAACAGCTCGCCGATTTGGCTGATAACAGAGAGCAAGTGTTCCCAGTCAGAGGAGGATTTCAAGCTCTCAAAGGCATCATTAACTCGGTAAGTTCTCCATGCCAGGGGCACCCATCCCAAAAGGTGTGATACATGCCTCTGTGGTTTAGTCCAGGGTTCTCAAAGTGAGGTAAATAAATTTAGGTCTCTATGATTTCCACAATTCGGAAAATGCAGACTGAATGTAGAACGTAGAATGTAGGCGCTTAACGGTACACGTATTCGTACCGAACCGTTTTGGTACAGGTCTTCTGATACGGCACACATGTGTACCGAATGCATTACATTGCAACTTTAAGGTCTCCTGTTTGGGAACACTTCAGTTTAAAATAAGCTCTGTGTTTTGTTACTTTTGATAAGAAACAAAGTGTCTTTCATTTTGTCTCGAAATTCAAAGAGAAAATGCAGCTTTGACGCTCTTTAATGTGGCGTGACAGATCTCTGTATAGGATCTCCACAAGCGGCGTTCAAGCTGCAGCGAGGAGCGTGAGTGATCTCGATCATCTCTTCCTCATTAATACTAGTTACAGAATAAAAATGAATGAACATCTGAAGGTATGCTGAAAGATTCAGTACAACTACTGAAACTTATATCTCGTGTAATCGCTCAAATAGTGTTTCACCGGTGGAAGGATATCATTAAAACAGCTTGTAAACAACACTGTGTCATGTAGCATTTACTTCAGAAAAGCCATTCAGTGTCCACAGCTTGTTAGTTACCAAGAGAGATTAACTCTTTCGCTAAATACATGCACTATATTAGCCTATATATTCATTATATTTCACTTAACCTGTTAGTGATGTATTGATTATATGTATGTTTAAATAAATCTGTCATGAAAATGACAGCCTCTGTGTATAAATGATTATATTTCAACATTGAATTGGAGTAAAAACATAACTTTATAATTAGATTTAGAACTTAATGCAGACACTGCCTTATGTACAAATTTGTTATTTGAGTGTTGATTATTATATCAAAAAATAAATAGCAACTGAATGGGCTCTGAACCTTTAATATTATAGTAATGTTCAAGTAAGGGCTTCCTATATAGTTTACAGCATTAGCAGCCATAATTGTTTTTATCCTTAAGAAACTTTTAGTTATAATTTAATTTATTTAAAGACAGAGACAATTTGTTTAATTAATATTCACTAGCATCTGTGAATATTAAAGCTCAAAAAGACTGCTGTGTCTGCATGTTCTGGGCGTCTGGGTGTCCTCCACTATAGTCTGAAGCCTCATCTCCACTGCAGGTGATTCAGAGGACAATATCTTTCTGTTACTATTGTCTTTTGGCCCATTGTGTACAGAGATTTGCATAGTTTGTCCTCTGTTGATTCATGTGGATGATGGGAGAGGCGATGGTGGCCTCTCACAGGCCTGTTTATATGATAATGTCAGCCTGTGGTCTCTAATAGAGCTGAAGAGGGAAAATGACACCGCATAAGTTCCCCATAACGGCTGACACGGGTCTATCCCACACAGCACTACATGTGATTCTCATCTCGTTGCGTTTGATTTGGCATAGCAAACATCCCGGTGTGGATGCTAAAGACCAGGACACTGTGATAGCTGATATAGTGATTCAGCAGTGACAAGTACTGATTTGGATACTTTTGTTTTTTTTTATCATCCAGATCCTCAATCAATCATGCACGGGGAGCCTAACAGTGGAGCCGTCTAGCGTCTTTGTGAACGGTAAGCATTTCAAGGGTATTTCAGTAAGCATTACAGCTATCAGGGTGGATGAAATTGCCTTTGTGTGTGTGTGTGTGTGTGTGTGTGTGTGTGGTTGTTGATTTGGAGTGTCTCCCATTATGTCCTCATCTGGTGTACACACCACAGAGTCCTTTGACATTGTTTTAAGAGTGAACGGGTTAACTTGGATGGAGTTAGTATGATTATTCCACATATATTGACCTCAGTCTTACCCTAAGCTTGATATGATATTGCATAGATAAAGCCAAATGATGAGAGAGAGATTATGTGTCTGTGAAAGTCAGTTTTATCATACAGGAACTGAAAAGCTGGTCACACCTATACATCTCGCCACATATCGCCTTCGTTCTTCTTTCTCCAACCAAATTTGTTTCTTTGTTTCTAGTGTGTTTGGAACTAGTTGTCATATGGCATAGTGGTAATATTATAAACATTTTGAATAACATAAAAACGTATGGAGTTGTACCTTCATTTGAAGTCTTTACATGCTGGGACAACAGCAAAGAATCACAAGACCCCCAGAATTGCACATATGTACAAAGGGAGGAACCATTTGTATAATGAAAATTGCAACCATGGCAAGTGATGACGAAGTGCCCCTAGTCTCAGCCTCAGACGTCACGCCCACGGACCGTTGGCCGAATGTCTGATGCATATGGCACACTTATCTGGAAACACTTCAGGAGTTTGGAAGTCGTCATCTGGTTGATTAAATTATACAGAATGTCCGGGAGACGTGTGTGTTCGTGTTCTTTAACGGTCCGCCTGGAAACAAGTGCCGTGACGCTAAACCCCCTCATGAAGGTTTAAAAAAACAAACTGTGATTGGTTGCCTTACATGTCGGTTAAATGTCCTCTTGGGCGGTCCTTTGCCAGTGAAAGCTAGAGTCCAGACCTTCTGCCGTCAGTCTGAAGGTCTGGCTACGCAAGACTAAAGTGCCCCCTACTGTTGCATCCAAAATCCAAGTCAAGTCATCTTCATTTATATAGCGCTTTTTACAATACAGATTGTTTCAAAGCAGCTTCACTGTGATAAAAGGAAAATTAATGGACAGAGATCATGGCTTTACAGCAGCTCTAGGAAAAAAGTTCTTAACGAGAATAATATATAATAATAATACATAACACTTCAATACCAAAAGTAAAAAAAATTACAAAAAAGCAGTTGATTAAACCACTTTAATGCAGTTGTTTGTCTTTATCAATGCAGAAATGTTTTCTGAAAACATTGCTGATAAAGAAGCAACTCTGTAATAGTCAAGGGTCAAGAGCTCAACTAAAGCAACCACCAACCTCCATGATGGTGACCTCAAACGAAACATCTAAACTTTTGTTAATTCTCAATAAGAACTTCTGTAGACGTGTGGCAGAAATAAAGTCAGTCTGGTTAGTAATAAGTGAAGCTGGTAATGCTGTTTGTGGAGTTGTTTAATCAGATCTTCAGAGATTTAATGTCTTTTATCTTCAGTTCATCTAAGGCTGTGGCTGAAGAAAGTTGTAGTTTGTGTTCTTATTTCTCTTTCTTTCAGTGCTTGTTCACAGCAGGTGTTTGAATGATTGAAAGAATGTTTCAGGAACATCATACTAACCTTTAAATAACATTCTACTAACATTAAGGAAACTGATAATTTTCATGTTCTTGGAATGTTACAAATCAACGTTCCTAAAATGTTGAATTTTAGATCAAAATTAAGTTGAAAGAACGTTTGAGGAACATTATACCTTATAAAAACGTTCCTCTAACGTCAAGAAAACCTTCAAAAATACAGCTCATATACATATTTTATTTTTTATGGTGTTGCTTCTTATAGTAGTAAGTTTCTGAAAATATGTTTCGATTTCAGGGTTGCTTACTTTATATACTGTATTCAGTTGTGTGTTGATTGACTTGATTTCTAATTTTGAATTCTGATTTTAAAGCCAAATTTGCCATTCCACGATCCAACATTTTTTGATGGTTGAATGTGCATCTTTTATGCAAGTTATTGGAGTTGCACAATTAATTGTTAAATGATCTTGATCTCAATTAAAAAAAAAAAAAAAGTCCTAAACTTGCTACAAAACCGACATTCCATGTTGATATGCTTTTCATATCAAACACATCAGCATGTGAGCTCACCAGCCTTTTTCTTTACATTTCCAGTCACTGTGTCTGCTGCTCAAGAAGATGCAGGATCAAGTGTGCACAGTACAAAGCAAGCGTGTAAGCAAAATCTTTTTATGTTTCAAAATGTACCCAACCTATAATAATTTTAGATTTGTTTGATACACTTTACAAAGTGGTACTTTATAACAAAGATATTCCAACATTGCCTTGCAATTAATGAGTTTTTACAAGCCACATTTTAAAAGGGGTTTATTCATTTATTTATTTTCAATTTTAGTCCACCCACCGGACGTACAGCCAAATGTTACAGGTATGTATGTTATGCACAATTTAACCGTTTTAACCATTTTTGCTGTTTATTTTTGTGTGGAAATGAAGCTTTACATTATTTAGTAAATTGATTTCCACTATATATATATATATAACACAAACAATTAATGTAACCATTTTAAAGAAAAAGGGACGTTTTGCTAAAGCTTTTGGAGCAACGGCGTTGCCATCTTGCAGTACTGCAGCGAGCAACGTCACGGGGTTGGTTGTGTTGCCTGAGGTAAACTGATATAGTAGATGACTTACAGGGAAAGTTAGTGACAGAGACATTTTACATTTCTTTGGTTTTCACCCTAATTTGGATGAATGTCCAACATCATAGTGTCTACATCACAAACATATTTTATCTTCACCTGCAAATACGTTTAGCTTACCTGCTGGTGTTTCCACTCAGGCATCTTTAAGGGAAAGCATTGCCACCTCCAACACGTCCACCTCCCGGCAGAGTCCTGCACAGGTCCCGCCCCGCACCCGCAGTACATTTTTTGGTGAACTAACCTTTTAACAGAACACCCGCCTGTTATCCGACAGCAGCACCAGTTTAATTCCATACACAATATTATATCAGGGATATTTTAGCAGATTCACTCTGCGTTTAAATGTGGATGTCTCCCCTGAAACATATGCAGTTGGACTTATTATGGGCTTAACAGTCCTTTCAAATTCGTCTTCCTCCATTTCAAAACAAGCGTGTGTTCAAAAAGGAAATCAGTTTACTAAATGGGGGTTCACACTAACACGTGACGCAGCACATTCATTTTTCTTACTAACATTAAATACTAACATTTTTCTTTGCCTTCACTATTAGAAGGAGCACCTACCCTACACATCCAATTACAGAATGCGAAGCAAACAATCGAAATTCAAAAACAGAAGATTGTTCACCTGGAGGATAAGGTGAACAGTCTGACAGATGAGAGAAATTATCTTCGAGAAATACTTAAAGATGGTAAGTGGCCCTACGAGTGAGAAATTAACCACTACTATTGGTTCATGAAGCCACTTAACTTTAGGTCACTCCAAGGGATTTTCTGTGTAGTAAGTTTTTATTTAGTACTGTCCTGTATAAGATATCTTACATAAAAGATGTTTACATATAAAACAATACAAAATAAAAGTTGAATTTATAAAAATGACCCTGTTCAAAAGTTACATACACTTGATTCTGTGGTTACCTGGATGATCTACAGCTGTTTTTTTGTTTTACGCAATATTAATATTGACTGTTTTTGTTAGCGAAAATAGTTCCAAACATAGCTCATCTCACAGAAACACTCCGTTGTGTTTTCATTATGATTCAGCGTTTTAAATCAATCAGTTTAGTCAAAGATTCAATGACCCATTCATAGACAACTGCCTCATTCTTGAATGAATCAGCCATTTGAAAGAATCATTTGAATGAATGACTCAATGACTCACTCATTAAGATGGTCACTTGACGCCACCTACTGGCGGTTTAAAAGTATCATTCTTTCCAACACGTTTTAAGTGTATATTCAATATACAGTGCTCAGCGTAAATGAGTACACCCCCTTTGAAAAGTAACATTTTAAACAATATCTCAATGAACACAAAAATAATTTCCAAAATGTTGACAAGACTAAGTTTAATATAACATCTGTTTAACTTATAACATGAAAGTAAGGTTAATAACATAACTTAGATTACACATTTTTCAGTTTTACTAAAATTAGGGAGATGCAAAAATGAGTACACCCCACAACAAAAACTACTACATCTAGTACTTTGTATGGCCTCCATGATTTTTAATGACAGCACCAAGTCTTCTAGGCATGGAATGAACAAGTTGGTGACATTTTGCAACATTTATCTTTTTCCGTTCTTCAAGGATGACCTCTTTTAGAGACTGGATGCTGGATGGAGAGTGATGCTCAACTCAGATCAGGAGCCACTAAATCACTTTCACCCTGTTCTTCTTCAGAAATCCAACAGTGGCCTTAGATGTGTGTTTAGGATCATTGTCATGTTGGAAAAGTGCACGACGACCAAGGGCACGGAGTGATGGTAGCATCTTCTCTTTCAGTATAGAGCAGTACATCTGTGAATTCATGATGCCATCAATGAAATGCAGCTCCCCGACACCAGCAGCACTCATGCAGCCCCACATAAGGACACTGCCACCACCATGTTTCACTGTAGGCACCATGCATTTTTCTTTGTATTCTTCACCTTTGCGACGCCATACGGTTTTGAAGCCATCAGTTCCAAAAACATTTATCTTGGTCTCATCACTCCAGAGTATAGAGTCCCAGTAGTCTTCATCTTTGTCAGCATGGGCCCTGACAAACTCTAGGCGGGCTTTTTTGTGCCTGGGCTTTAGGAGAGGCTTCTTTTGCGGACGGCACCCATGCATGCTATTCCTCTGCCGCGTACGCCATATTGTGTCACGGGAAATAGTCACTCCAGTTTGGCTTTCTACTTCTTTAGATAACTGCAGTGAACTTGCATGCCGATTTTCTTGCAAGACGCTCCTGTCAAGGTGTTAACTTCCATGGACGACCTGGACGTCTCTGTGAGATGGTTGCAGTTCCATCTTTTTTAAATTTTTGTACCGCTTTTGCTAGAGTAAAAGCTTTGCTGATCTTCTTGTAGCCTTCACCTTTCTGGTGTGAAGAAATTTTCTTTCTCAGGTCTTTCTCTTCTATGTGGTGCCATTGCTGACAGCATGAAATGGGAAGGGGTTTTAACACCCTTTTATAGTCAACTGTCTGCTGGACACCTGTGTAATGAATAATTAGACTCACCTGTGGTTGAATTCTTGTTAAATTAGACATTTGTAGTCTAAAATTTAGCTTTGCTGCAGAGACTTTCAGTGGGGTGTACTCATTTTTGCATCACCCTAATTTGAGTAAAAGTTATATTATTAACCTTTCTTTTATGTTACAAGTTAAACTTAAACTTAAGTCTTGTCAACATTTTGGAAACTGTTTTTGTGTTCATTGAGATATTGTTTAAAATGTTACTTTTCAAAGAGGGGTGTACTCATTTAAACTGAGCGCTGTATTTAAAACAATCTAATAACATTATTTAATGCAATTGTAATTTCAGTGCAAATGATACAGTAAAAAAACTGAAAAAAAAGGGCATATAATACACATCAATTGGTGTGTCCAAGAACTGGCAGCGCACCCATAGTTTGTAGTGGTCTTCCTCATCTGCTTACTTCCTCTTCATCGTCTTGGTATCAATGTGTGCTCAGCAAGACCGTTTTGTGCTTGAGCGCCACCAAGTCGTGTTTTACTGTAACTTCAGCAGCTCTAGGCACGTGAACAAAAGCGCCAATCTCATTGGTCAGCCAGTTTTTAACGCGGCGCATCAAACCAAAAAATTACGCCTGCCGTTTTTCGCGCCGTTGTCCACACTCACAGTGGCGCCCTTTGTTTAGTCACGAGGCGTTAAACGTCAGCGATAATCGTGATTATCAATACCACTGATGAGTAGACATTGATCAATAAGTATGTCCCAGCCAGGTTCGTCTCTTGTTGGGGTTCCATTGAAACATTTCCGTTGTGGTCTGTGCTATTTGCAGTACTTTGATACTGTTTAATCCATATTTTGTTTAACTGTTATTTACTTTTATGTTAATAGTAAATTTGTAATTGTCCTCTGTTACAGTTCTTATTCTGAAGAGTACCTCAGAAAGGATACCTTCACAGATGTCAGCTACAAAGATGAGCAGTGCTTCTGACTCCTCAGATTATGAGCCAAAAAAAGGAGAGAAACAGAGGGAAAAGAAACAAGAAGAAATTAAAGAAATTGTTGTGTGACCATTCCAAAAGATGTATCCACCTTATTCCCAACGAGCCTACTGCGTTTTGAATTATTGGAGGCACTTCCGGTTTGGGGATCTTCCATTTAAAAAGACTGAAACGAATCATTTCAAATCATAAGGTTGCCATACGAATAAAGCTTATCTGTCAATTTTCCTTCATGTTGTATTTTCAGACATCGTGAGAATAACGTAACGCTTGGTATTTTAACGTGATGTTATAACAAGAATATCTATGGCAAGAGCTCTTTTCAGTCGCTGCGATCTTTTCTTCATGATTATTTTCATTCAAAATGGAAATCAGTCTTCTATGTAACACTAAAGTAGTTGTTTTAAAGCATGGGTAGCCAACCCTGCTCCTGGAGACCTTCCAGCAGACTTCAGTTCCAACCCTGCTTCAACAAACCTGCTTGGGTAACTTAAATATCTGGTTCAGGAGTGTTTGATTGGGGTTGGCGCTGAACTCTGCAGGGCGGTAGCTCTCCAAGAGAAGGGTTAGCTACCCCTGTTTTAAAGAATGTTCACACTGTTATGCTTGTTTAAACATTCAAACTTTGTAGTCACCCACATTATGAATGTAAAGAGATACTACGAGGTATTAAACCTTGTTAAACGAGGTCTGAGTAAGTCAGAGACCTACAACAGACTTAATGTCGACAGAAACACCATAGTGATTCGGGCTCCAATTGTTAGCAGTTAGCAGCAGCTAACCCGGAAGCTTTCGGGAAGCTAAGGGAAGTGTTCAAAAAGGGAGACAGTATCCAGAAGTTTGCAGAAAGCTGTCTTTCTCAGTGTAAATTACAACCCAATGAGGATTTGATTCATAGGATGAAAGAAGCTAATGACCTACTAGAGTTTATAGTGTTGTCCTTTTATGGTTCGGTTTTAGACACATTTTTTGTGTTTAAGTAAATAGGAAGTTTTACAAGCTGATTTATATTTTAAAGGAAATGTTTGTTGAGATTTTGAATTCAAGTTTATATTTCTTAACACAGCTAGTAAAAGGTTACATTACATTATCTTATAGTGATTGCCATGTTCATGTTGTTCATGTAAACCTTAAGAAAACATTTGTGATTTGTTCCAGTGGTCTTTTTTTTTTTTATTATTGTTCAATAAATCCAATGCATTTATGATGGTTGATCTGTACTTCTGTTTAACTTTTTAACTTTCATCTTTGGTTCTTGTGCTAAGGTAAATTTTAAGATTCCTATTTAACTTTATTATTATTATTATTATTATTGTAACATCAAGTCATTAACTGCTTCTTCACTAACACAAGCTCAAGATTTGTTGATTCATCTTTATGCCATGACTTTACTTGAAGGGGCAGTGATGATTAACTCATTATTAACTAGCCATATACTAATTCATGACTAAAGTCATATACTTAAATGATCATTTACACATGTAGTATTATACACAGTGTCCAGGCTATTTAATGAAGTGAATGTATGGTAAACTATAACCTATGTCCTGCGCATGAATGAAACAAAGCCATATCGTGACATGGGATCCTAATGTAGACCCGATTTTGAGGGAGGGCCTGACTTTGATCAGGACTTTGAGTGTTATAAGGACTCTCTCACTTGATGGGGGCGAGGAATTCTCTAATGACATTTTTCAAGCGGTCAAGCTTCAGGTGGTTCCATAGGAGAAAATGGAGAGCCGTTACTTCCTCCTCCCAAAGAAAATTGGGGGCTTGCACCCTATCCAAGATTTATCCTACATCCTAGTTTTTTGTCAGTTTATCAAGGTGCAGAAAGTTTCCAAAGTTTTTCTCCTAGGGGATTGTGTACAAGTTTCTTTGCAGTTCAGCACACAGCAGGGAACAAGCAGTGTAACAAACACAAGCACTTGTCTCCCATTTGCAAGCTCTGGTATTCTTAATAAATCTCTCTAAATAGTTCATTGGTCCTGAGCCAGATGATTGCATATGTTTCTTTAGAGAACATAGCTATGCTGTCAGCATGGAGGGCAGCAGATTTTTGCAGCTATCTGACTCCTTTTCAGTTGGGCAAGCAAGTTTCCTTACAGTTCTGTGGCTGCTAGGGTTTATGGCTTCGATGATAGCAGTCGTCGTTCAAGCTCTGATTCCCTGGGGAAACTCGGATCTGTTGGCAGAGGGAATCCCCATGGACAGGGTTACGTCTTGTATAGTGGTGACGACAGATGCATCATGACATGGATTGGTAACTCTGTGCAATGAAAGGTCTGTAAGAGGGGAGTGGTCATCAGTACTGAAAGAGCATCACATAAATTATTTGGAATTGAAGGCAGTCGTTCTGGCGCTGAAACGTGTTAGTCCAGAGGTAGGCAAATTCGGCCCTAGAGAGCTGCTGTCCTGCAGAGTTTAGCTCCAAACCTGAAAAAAAAAAAAAAACCTCAGCTGCCTATAGCCTTAGTAATCCTGGTTAGCTTGTTCGGGTGTGTTTGATTAGAGTTGGAGCTAAACTCTGCAGGACAGCGGCTCTTTAGGACCAAACTTGCCTACCCCTGGGTTAGTCAAAATGGACAACGCAACTGTGGTGTCATACACAAGCAAGGAGTTACTCAGTCTCTTCCCCTGTTGCAGTTGTCACGGATGTTCTTAATATGGGGCAACATTGAAGATCAGGGAGTGGCGCTTCCACCCTTTAATAGTGTCACAGATATAGGATCGGTTCTGCTGGGCTGATGTGAAACTATTTACATCAGCAGAAAACATGCATTGCCCACTGTTTTTTTAGTCAAGGACAGGAGAACCCAGCTGGGGGTGGATGTCCTGTCACATGTATGGCCCGGGATCCTGATGTATGCATTTCTGCTGGTGGTACTAACATAGCCCACCCCAAACAGGGTGCGTCAGGTGCATGCATCACTGATTTTGGTGGCCAGCGAAGACATGGTACGCAAGCATCATGATGTTGCTGTCAGGGACACCATGGTGTCTTCACCTATACATGGACCTGCTTGTCCTAGGCAGGGGGGCAGATTCTGCACCCTCGGCCAGAGCCGTGGTCTCTATGGGCCTACCCGCTGAGAGGGAGAATCTGATGGCACTGTGGCTCCTAATCAATGTTGTGGCCACAATACAGAGTCCTAGGGTGCTGTAGACAAGAGGGCTTTATGAGTTGAAATGGTGCATAATTGAAGCCTTATGCAGACAAAGATCTGTTTTGCTGTATCAATGCCCAATTGCGTGAATATTGAGTTTTCTGCAGAAATTGTTGTTCCACACTGAAAGTTTATTTTGTGGCTATTTTGGCTTGTAATGAAGGCATTAATGGTGCTGTGCCAAGAGCGTACCCTGCTTGCCATTCAGTTCATTAAAGAGGCATGGCATCTTATGCCTGTTGCAAAATCAGTGGTGCCATCATGGGATCTGATTGTAGTTCTGGAGGCTATGTGTAAACCTCCATTTGTGAGGTCTTTAGAATCTTTGGATCTAAGGATGCTGTCTTAGAAAGTAGTGCTGGTGCTGACATCAGCTAAATGCACTGATATTCTTCATGTGCTGTTGGTGCATTCCTTGTGCGTCTAATTTGCGTTGGATGGGTCAAGTGGGATGGGTCAAGTGTAGTGCATTCTCGTTTGAGCTGCCTGCCTTGTCACATCCCTCTGTAAACTCAGAGAAAGACAGGAGACTTCATGCTTTGTGGCCTGTGCGTTTATTACGCACACACATTGAGCAGATGCAAGCTGTGTGCTCTTCTGACCAGCGTTTTTATGTGCTTGGCCAACCAGATTCCTGGGAAGCCACTATTTAAACAGCATCTTTTGCATTGGATTGTGGAGGCGATTTCTATTGCGAATGTAGTGAGGTTTGTGACTCGTCTGAAACGTCACAAACATTAAATAAGTGACCAATGAGCTACTGCCCCACCATAGTATAAAAGCCTGTTGTTGCCTCCTGGAGTGCGTCATGATTGAAATCCTGCCCCTTCCTTTTGTTGCTATAGATTACAGTGTGTGATGTTGAGCCTCCAAGGCTGTGGGTGTGCATGTGTGTGTGGTGCGCTGCGTACTACCAGTGCTGTGTTCCTTCAGGGCTCCTATCTGTGCGGTATCGCAGTGTAAGGTATCTGTGCGGTATCGCAGAGCCAGGTCGGAGCATCAGCTCTTGCTAAAGAAGTTATTATATGATTGTTGTTTGTGTGATTGTGAATATTACGTCGTCAGATTATAGGGTCTTCTTTGTGCTAGTGTTAAGGCAGGCTGAATAAGAGCAGTCACCTTAACACAGCTTCTCCCCACCCCTTGCTCTTTGAGCCACGCTGCTGCTTTTGGGGTCCAGTCACATCCTCATCTAGTGCCCAAGTGGGCTTGAAGGTTTCTTTTTGGTTGTTCTGGTATTATTTCTTTGTTTATTTGTGTTTGTGTAGATTTGTTTTTTTTATTAATGTCACCAGTTTTTGGTTGTGTTGGTATTATTTCTTTGTTTATTTGTGCTTGTGTGGATACATTTTGTATTACTGTCACCAACTTCAGTTTCATGATTCTGACTGTTTTGCAACAGTCTTCATTAATTGTATCATTTACCGCTATGTGGTATTAGTGGTTTCGGTCATTTTGCAACCTTATGACCTGTAATTTGTTCTGAGATTGGTGTGATCTTTATTTCTTTGTGACAGTATAATTCATTGTTTCTGTCTTAAATGTTTTTTTTTTTTTTTTTGAAAAATTTATTCTTTTGCTTATCTTGCGTATAATTTGTGTTTTTCTTGGTTTTCATTTTGTCACATTGGATTTAGTAAATTGACTGTTTTCTTTATTTATATTATTTTTTGTATGTTCATGAGCGTTTGGTTTATCTTCCTAATGTGATTTGTTTCTTCTTTTCTTTGTAGGAGCTGAGTGCTTCCTGAATGTGGGCTGGTTCTTTGCTGCACAGGCTTTACATCACCAAGGGTTTTCATTATTGCCATGTCACTGTTGCTGTGTTATTATTTGCAGTGAATTTTTTGGGTGTGATTCTGATTGGCGTGGTTTCTTATCTGTGTACCTGGTGCAGTTATACTCACCCGCTCTTTATAGAGGAATCCTCAGCCCCTGCAATGATCATTGTTAATTTTCCTTGTTTTTTTTTTTGTTTTTTTTTTCTTTTTTGTTCCCTTCAACCAATGACACTTGTGTTGATGGTTGGTTTTAGATGATTGTAGACCAACTATTTTAACTTTAAAGTTTTTTTGTTGTTGTAGTTGGGTTTTTTTTTTTGCACAGAAACTCACGCCTCTTGCCTTTTCCTAGGTTACTTGGGTGCCTTTATTTGGGTTGTTTTTTTCCCTGTAATTTCGTGGTGGCGTAGTCACTATAATTGAGCCACTTGCTACACATATACAAGAGTAAAGACTAGATGTCACTGCGGCTGCGGTGATTCAGTCTGAGCTCACCACGGGAGTTTTACACCAGGGATTTAACCTAAAATTAAAGAAATGTTACTTTTGATTCACTGAGCAGTTAAACTGATTCACTGACCATTCAAAATTTTGGCAGAGCATTGTTACATCACTTGTTCCTCTACTTGTGTGGGCAGGAGTCAAGAAAGAGGAAGAAACTTCTTTTTTTCCAAAATAAACTGTGTGTAGTAATGAGAAATTCATCAGTTTAACGCCTGCTGCAGCTCAGACTCACCAGAGCAAGGTAAGAGTTACACTGGTTAATATGTGAATATAGTTTATATATATTAAAACTGTTGTGGAGAACAATGAGAAATATTCTCAAACCAGAATGAACAGATGGTGATTTATGGAAATGGTTTTAAAGCTAAAGACTATGTTTTTCTCTTGATCTGTGTGTTATATCATTTTTCTCGTAGTGATGTCCATCAGAATGGCTCCTCCTCTTGCACTGGTGATTCTGCTCATGATTCACAGTGAGTCATTTGAGAGTTAACAAACGTTGCTTAGTTGGTTATTAAATAAACCTGTTAATTGTGGCTTTCTTTAGCTGGGGGTTTGCCAATCAGTGGACCCCTGTTGAATCCCTTTTCGTATTTTTTTTTTTTTTTTTTTGTATTAATCAAAAATAGAATATTATGTAAACTTTAGACAGAGCTCAAGTTTAAAAAACTATAGTTTACCTAAATGTCTCTCCCACACTAAAATGTGCAATGTTAAATTAAAACAGTAATGTACAAGTTTATGACAGCATAAAGGTTTGGGACAACATGAGGAACTTGGGAGAACCATTTTGGGTGAACTGTTCCTTTGATGTGTGTTTCAGGAGTTTATGGCCACTATGGTTGGCGTGTGAGTTACAGTCCTTCACACATCTGTGCACTAAAGGACTCAACAGTGGAAATGACCTGCACTTATACATACCCTACTGGATATCAGATCAGGAAAGTGTTCTGGACCAAAACACTGTTAAAACATAATGGAGAGTTTCTAGATCTGTCTAATGACACTGAATACAGTCAGAGGGTTCACTATTATGGAGATAAATGGCGGTACTATACCATCAGTCTGAGACATGTGACACTGAAGGATTCAAGCATGTACTATTGCAAATTCATCACTAATGTATGTGCAACAAATTGGATTTGTAATCCAGGAGTGTATCTTGCCATCACAGGTGACTTTCATGAGGTTTCTCTCTTCTTCTGTGCATTATGTTGAATAATAATCAGTGTATGACAGCAGCACTAGATATAATGTGTGTGTTGTGTTCAGATCTTCAGGTGGAGTCTCCTGAGAGAGTGACAGAGGGAGATTCAGTCCGTCTGACATGTAAAAGCAGCTGCACTCTGACTGACAGAGCAACATTCATCTGGTACAGAAACTCACAGCCATTAACTACAGGAATTATTGAAAACCAACTCATCCTCGGGCGAATCAACAGACAAGATACAGGAAGCTATAGCTGTGGTGTATATGGACAGAGTTACATCTCTCCTGCTGTTTATCTCAATGTCAGATGTAAGTTTGTATTTTAATTACTTTGTTCTTTCTATCTATTTTTCCAGAGATACGAAATACATGGCCAACATTTTCTTTGAATTTAATGGCTTTTACTCTTTGAGTTGCACTAACATTTGCACACAATCACATCTGCACTCATATAATCTCCTTAGACAAGCATTTTGATTAGAATAGTGTATCCGTAACTATTTGGCTCCTGCGTGACAATAGAGTGAGGATCATGAAGAAATTATGTACTGAATCTGGTCTGGAAGATCTTGATTGCACAAAGTCCAGATCTAAACCCTCTAAACACATTTGGGATGAATTGAATAAGTCTGTGTGAGTGAATTAATCATGAACATCTCAGAGTTTCCAGGAATGCAGTTTTTGAGGCCTTTTTAATGAACTGATGATTTTAAATTATTTTTCATATATTTCACCTGCAGATCCTCCAGAGAATCCTGTGATCTCCATCAGTCCATCTGGTGAAATAGTGTCAGGAGATTCAGTGACTCTGATCTGCAGCAGTGATTCAAACCCTCCTGCAGAAATCAGCTGGTTTAAAGGAAGAATGTTTGTAGGATCTGGAAGAATCTACAGCATCTCAAAGATCAGCTCTGATGACAGTGGAGAATACAAGTGCAGATCCATCAATGAACATGGAGAGAAATATTCCTCTGTGACTTTAAATGTCATGTGTGAGTTAATGAAGTTTCAATAACTATGACATTAAATAATTTAAACATTTTATGTGATGTCAGCTTTATTGTAATAAAATTTATTTTATCTGTTTCTGTTTCAGATCCACCAAAGAACACCTTTCTGTCAATCAGTCCATGTTGTGAAATAGTGTCAGGAGATTCAGTGACTCTGAGCTGCTGCAGTGATTCAAACCCTCCTGCAGAAATCAGCTGGTTTAAAGGAGGAACGTTTGTAAGATCTGGAAGAATCTACAGCATCTCAAAGATCAGCTCTGATGACAGTGGAGAATACAAGTGCAGATCCAGAAATAAACATGGAGAGAAATACTCTGATGCTGTGACTTTAAACGTCATGTGTGAGTTAATGATGGTTCAGTAACTGTGACGTTAAATCCTATAAACAAAGTCTGTGATGTGAAATGTATTGTGTTGTCTGTTATCAGATCCTCCCAGGAACGTCTCAGTGTTGATATCTGGATCTGGTGAAATAGTGTCAGGAGATTCAGTGACTCTGATCTGCAGCAGTGATTCAAACCCTCCTGCTCTGAACTTCAGCTGGTTTAAGGAGAATGAAAGCTCAGCTGTTGGATCTGGACAGAGTTTCAGTGCACTACAGAGTGGACGCTTCTACTGTCAGGCTCACAATCAACATGGATCTCAGAGATCAGACGCTGTAGCTGTCACAGGTGAAGCTTTTATTAACACACTCCTGTATCTTCACATCATTCATCAGTTTGGAGAGTTAATCATGATGATCTTCCTCTTTCAGTTCATCATGGTGCTGGTTGGAATGTGATTGTGATCGCAGCGACATCTGGAGGATTATTCATCATCATCATCATCATCATATTATTTATAATGTAAATAAAATGATAAAGAGTATATAATATAATTTACTTTAACTAATGCTGAAAGATATTTGATTATTAATTATGTGTGAAACAATGAAATTACTTTTTAACGATTCCTTTTTTGATAGCCAGAGAAAAATGATGAACAGACCTGCAATACATGAGTATGAGGTGAGATAAACAAAAGACCATGGAATCATGGAATAAAATCAGTTAGAGGTATCAAAATTAGTTTTTCTGCACACATAGTTGTTTGTGTGTGTCTGTGTCTATCTATCCATCCATCGATCCATCCATCTAATTTCACTTTCTGTTTCCCTGTAGAACGATAATCCTAGTGCAAACAGATATAGAACTCTTGAGTCCAGATCTTCTGACCAGTACAACACACTCACAGTAAGTGAAATATCAAAAACTACACATGCAAAAGAGTTTGTGCTTTCAAAAAATAATAAACATTTGTCACATAGACTGTCCATCCCAGACCTGCTGATCACCAGTCGGGCTCTTCTGAATGAGAATCTGTCAGTAAGTTGGAGATCCTCAGGTCTTCTCAATTTATAAAATAAAGAAGAAAATGTCCTCATATGTCGTAATTTCAGCAACAGTAAACAAATTCAGTTCTTTGTAAATGTGTTTCTTGTCTTATTTCTGTTGCAGCCACACAGCAAGACGCCATGATAAGATGAAGCACAAGTTAAACTTTACTCAACTTTTGCTGCATCACTGAACACGCCCACATCACAACTACCAATGAAAATGAGCGACTTTACATGTGAATGACTTGAGTTTCTGTTCTACAGTGGAGTGATGTTTCTCATTGTTTTTTTTTGTTTTTTTGTTTGTTTGTTTTGTTTTTTTATAAAAGAAAGTAATATATTCATGTATGACCTCGGTGTGTGCTGAATGAACAGTTAAAGTGTAATCAATATACAAGCTTTCCACTTTGAGCTAGTGCTGTTAGAAAGAACCTTATGCAGTAGTGTGACTACAATGATTTTAAATATCTTTAAAATATAACTGTTTATTGAAGTGTCTGTTTGACTCATACTTTATCTTTATTATTTTTAAATAGAAATTAAATTATCAAAAATAAACAGACAAGTTTCAGCCCAGTGTTTCAAATCGCAGCTTATATCATCTTGTCACCCGATTTGAGCAAACAAGACTTCAAAACGTCACACTGTTTCAAATTCAGAATGGTAGGAACAAATTAAGTAATCCATGTGACTCGAGTGGTTTAACCTGAAGTGACGTGAGTGCTTTGTTTGTGCAAAAGAAAAAAACATAATTTACCACTTTATTTACAAAATAATATTATTCAAAGCGTGTTCATGGAACAACTTCTGCTCCCACGCTTGTGCCGTGGTGTTCCCCCTACTGGATTGCAGTTTTTTGTGCAAAAAAAAAGCCCTCACATTTCTTCATAAAATTGAGGTTAAACCACTGGGGTAATGTGGAACTATCTCCAGACCGGAACATATATATGTATGCAAATATGCATACATATGTGTGTGTATACGTACATACAGTATATACTATATGTATGTATACACACATTTGTGTTATTTGGACTGATTCTTGGAGATAAAATGCTTTGGTTAATTTATAAATTGTATATAATTCTGAAGATGAACGAGGGTCTTACGGGTGTGAAGCGACAAGAGGGTGAGTGATTAATGACAGAATTTTCATTTTTGGGTGAACTATCTCCAGACCGGAACACACATATAAGAGATAAATTGCTTTGGTTAATTTATAAATTGTATATAATTCTCCCAGCTCAGTGAGTAAATATTGTTGTGGTTGAAACTTTTAAAATCTTTATATTTTTCTGGTGATTAGATGTAGTTTTTCGTGAAAACATAAGCCTATTACGAAGACCAAAATATGTTGTTTTTGAAGTTGGTGTCATAATTTTGAATAAGCTTAACCCACCAGACTATCTTGGTCAACAGCTTGTACTGTAGATGGTGCTCGATTTGCAGTGGCTTAAAACATGAAGATAAGGGCATTTGACCTTAAATTAACTCTCTAAACCAGTCACCGTGAGTCTGGCTAAACAGGAAATAATATTTATAAGGTTACTAAGTATTTTACAAGAGTTTAAAAACTTAAATAGAATAGAATTAAGCCACTGTGGTTTTGAAGTAGGTGTTGCTCTGATGTCAGAATGGCTCCACCTTTTCCTCTTTCTGCTCATGATTCACAGTGAGTCAATGCAAGAGATTTTGCTTACTACATTTTAATGTAGAAAAAGCTGCCACTGGTTTGTTCATGATGAATTCTAGTTTCTAGTGCTGATTGGGGTGTGAGTTACAGTCCTTCATACATCTGTGCACTAAAGAACTACTACTGTCCCCTACTGTCATCAAACTATTGTTTATAATAAAAAATAAAGACATATAATTTGCTTTTAATGACATTTTGCATCCAAGGACATTTGATTAGTAAATGAAATAATAAAATTACTTGTTTGTGTTTCATTTTTAACGGTCAGAAGGAAAGGATGAACAGAAGATCTGAAATAAATGAGTTTGAGGTGAGATGATCAAATAACCACAGAATGATACCAATAAATCAGTTGGCACTTATTTCTACATATATAACATATATATTATGGAACATACTACTATGTTCCTATTTAGGTATTATTTTTTTCATACTTGAAATATACCTTTAAATGTACTTTAACTCTTTCCATTTTAAAAACATTTTATTCTAGCTTTTTTTTAATCAACCCTTAAATATATGTAATTTTAAACGAAAAGCACTGAAAACACTGATAGCCTGAAAATTATTTTCTTTGAATGGTTATTTATCATAACATGATTTTGTAGGAACTGTCATAAGGTGCTACAGAGAGTACCCAGCGTTGCCAACTGTTTTCAGTTAAAAGTATCTAAAACTGGTCACTAAATGTCACTAGATGGCGAGTTCACTGATCTAATAAACATAAAAATAGGTCAGTGGGCAAGTCTCTGAATCAATAAGATTTGTCGCTAGTCTTTTAAAAAAAAGTCTCAAAAGGGGTGGGGATGTCACAAAATCATTAAATTGGCAACACTGAGAGTGAAAATAATTTGAGCCAATGGGATCACTTGGGATAGACCCAATTTGGCTGGTAAATACCCTACTGCGACGAGCAGGGTGGGGCGAGAGTCATGAGAGAACGGCGCGAGGCCGGTGGCATGATTGCTAAGGAGTGTCACCTTCGCACTGCACCGGTCTCATATCTCTCATGGCGGTTCCCGCCTTCTTCTTCCCGTATATACAAAACTGTGATACACCTACTACCATTGGTCGATTATGTAATAGGTAGGTGTGGCTCTGAGGCTCTCAGTTCTTCTGTTCAGTTTGAACAGTTTCAGTTTGAGAGCCCTTGTTATGATTGATAGATAAATCAGCTTTGCTGCATTATTGGTCTGTGGTCAAAGTGACCATCCAATCTTATTTAATAAATGTCTACAAGAGTAGAAAGAAAGAAAGAAAGAAAGAAAGAGTGATGGAAAGAGTTCATTATATAACCTAACCACTACTACTCTAAATTTAAGTAAGTGTTACGTGAAGCTTAAGTGCACATTTACTGACAGTTCAAAATTCTGTCTGAATTGTTGCATCACTGCTTGTGTGGGCAGAAGGGGAAGAAAAAGGGGAAGAAACCTTTTTGCTGCAAGCATTTTAAAATAAACTGTAACCATGAGAAATTCATCAGTTCAACGCCTGCTGGAGATCAGACTCACCAAAACACAGTAAGAGTTACACTGGTTAATATGTGAATATAGTCTTATTAATACTGTTGTGGAGAATATGAGATATATTCTCAAACCACAATGAACAGATGGTGATTTATGGAAATGGTTTTAAAGCTATAGACTATGTTTTTCTCATGATCTGTGTGTTATATCATTTTTTTCTCATAGTGATGTCCATCAGAATGGCTCCTCCTCTTGCTCTGGTGATTCTGCTCATGATTCACGGTGAGTCATTGGAGAGTTAACAAATTTACATACTTGATTATTAAATGAGATATATATGTTTTGTATTAATCAAAAATACAATATTATGTAAACTTTAGTCAGAGCTGAAGTTTATAAAAATGAAAGTTTACTTAAATGTCTCTTTCATACTAAAATGTGCCATGCTAAATTAAAATAATAATGTACAAGTTTATGACAGCATGAAGGTTTGAGGACAACTTTCTGGGTGAACTGTCCCTCTGATGTTTGTTTCAGGAGCTCATGGTCAGTATGGCCATGATTGGTATAGTTATAGTTCTTCATACATCTGTGCACTAAAGGGCTCAACAGCGACAATGACCTGTGTTTACTCATCTGAATACTGGATCACGGAAGTGTTCTGGACCAAAACAAATGTAATGTATAATGTAGAGCAACCAGATCTGTCTGTGAACCCTGAGTGCAGTCCGAGGGTTTACAGTTGTGGATATAACGAGTTGTGCTGCACCATCAGTTTGAGTGATGTGACACTGAGCGATAAAGATGAGTACTACTGCAGATTCATTACCCCTGAAGGAATTAGGATTGGTATACCAGGAGTGTATCTTGATGTTGCAGGTGACTTTCATGAGGTTTCTCTCTTCTTCTGTGCATTATGTTGAATAATAATCAGTGTATGACAGCAGCACTAGATATAATGTGTGTGTTGTGTTCAGATCTTCAGGTGGAGTCTCCTGAGAGAGTGACAGAGGGAGATTCAGTCCGTCTGACATGTAAAAGCAGCTGCACTCTGACTGACAGAGCAACATTCATCTGGTACAGAAACTCACAGCCATTAATTGGAGGAAATTTTGAAAACCAACTCATCCTCGGGCGAATCAACAGACAAGATACAGGAAGCTATAGCTGTGGTGTAGATGGACACAGTTACATCTCTCCTGCTGTTCATCTCAATGTCAGGTGTAAGTGTAAATTTATTTTCTTTTTGTATATGACAAGCAGGGCAGGGCGAGAGCCATGAGTGAACTGTGCGAGGCCGGTGACGTGATTGCTAAGGAGCGTCACCTGCATGCTGCGCCGGTCTTGTATCTCTCATGGAGGAGCTTCGGAAGCATAAAGGGAGGAGCCATGAGAGAGGACCAGGCCTGGACTATTTTATGTTTTGTTTATGTTTGTGGCAGTCATGATCAGGTGACCCATGACCATCTTCACCTTTTTAATGTTCAATCTTTCAAATATTTTTCCCTGTAGATCCTCCAGAGAAACCAGTGATCTCCATCAGTCCATCTGGTGAAATAGTGTCAGGAGATTCAGTGACTCTGATCTGCAGCAGTGATTCAAACCCTCCTGCAGAAATCAGCTGGTTTAAAGGAGGAACATATTTGACATTTGGACAAACGTACAAGATCTCAAAGATCAGCTCTGATGACAGTGGAGAATACAAGTGCAGATCCAGAAATAAACATGGAGAGAAATACTCTGATGCTGTGACTTTAAACATCATGTGTGAGTTAATGTTGGTTTAGTAACTGTGGCATGAAATCCCATAAACATATTCTGTGATGTCACCTTTATTGTGATAAAATTGATACCTGTTTTCTGTGTCAGACCCACCAAAGAATGTCTTAGTGTCCATCAGTCCATCTGGTGAAATAGTGTCAGGAGATTCAGTGACTCTGATCTGCAGCAGTGATTCAAACCCTCCTGCTCTGAACTTCAACTGGTTTAAAGGAGGAACGTTTGTAGGATCTGGAAGAATCTTCAACATCTCAAAGATCAGCTCTGATCACAATGGAAAATACAAGTGCAAGTCCATCAATAAGCATGGAGAGAAATACTCTGATGCTGTGACTTTAAATGTCAAGTGTGAGTTTAAGATAAAACATAAGATGCTAATTATGTGTTCCTTTTCTGTCGTTCACTTCTATGTGTGTCGAAACGTTAGATTGGGGTTACTTTTGGGAGCAACAATTATCTTAGAGATATTCAGAAAAGGCCAATAAAATGCAATGAAATTGGTCAGCAGAATTTGCATGCTCAGGCCCGACCCCACCCCCAACATACGGGTATAAAAGGGCCCAGCGTGCATTGCTCAGATAGTTCAGTTCTTCGCAGCTCAATGATAGCTTGCAGCCCTGTACGGATCAGCGGTGTTTCTTTCCTCTGTTCCAAGAAGATTTGTTGCTGAAAACATCAGAGCAAGAGCAAATTCCCCTTCTGAAAGAGTGAATTCATCTTAAAGAGCAGTTCAAGGCAGTTAGTGTTTGTGTACAACATGCCTTTCTGACCTTATTCCTCTTCTGGGTGCGATCAGGTTGTCTCGGCCTCGGACGGACACTGTTGCTGTGTTCAGTGTTTGGGCTGTGCCCACACTGAAGCAGCCTTTGTGGATTGCTCATGTTCTCAACGTGAGACCTCATTGATATGTTGGTTTTTCCTCCCTGGTGGATCCCTCTGAGGAGAGACCCTCTCTCTCAGGGGGCAGGGCATGATTTGGCACCCATGCCGGGCCTCTGGAACCTCCATGTATGGTTCCTGGATGGGACCAGGAGGAACTCTGAGGTCTACCCCAAAAAGATACTATCCTTCAGGCCCACTCTACAAGGTAGTTGTGCAAGTTTGGTCCTAGAGAGCTGAACGATGAAAGAAAAAGAAAGAAAAAAAAAAAAAGTCACCTATAGCCTTAGTAATCCTTAAGACGTTGATTAGCTTGTTCAGGTGTGTTTGATTAAGTTTGGATGTGCAGCACAGAGGCTCTCTAGGACCAAATTTGCCTAGCTCTGGATTAGGCTCTAAATGTGATTTAAGGCAATTGATAGTTATGTCAAAACCATCAGCACCTGATCACATTTTCTCTTTGCTGTTATAACTCCTGTACAACAGCCAGACCAAATTTAATGTTAAAAATTCATGGTTCATAAACCCATCTAAAGCAAGCATTGATCTCCATAATGGTGACTTAAGATTGTGTTTTAAATTGTGTTTTGCTTGTTAACATCAGGTGTCTTTACTACTGGTCAATTAACACTCAGGTATTTACAAAATTATCTCATTAACTTTAACAATCCTTCAATATTTCATATATTTCTCCCGTAGCTCCTCCAGTGAATCCAGTGATCTCCATCAGTCCATCTGGTGAAATAGTGTCAGGAGATTCAGTGACTCTGATCTGCAGCAGTGATTCAAACCCTCCTGCAGAAATCAGCTGGTTTAAAGGAGGAACGTTTGTAGGATCTGGAAGAATCTACAGCATCTCAAAGATCAGCTCTGATGACAGTGGAGAATACAAGTGCAAGTCCAGAAATAAACATGGAGAGAAATACTCTGATGCTGTGACTTTAAACGTCATGTGTGAGTTAATGATGGTTCAGTAACTGTGACATTACATTGCAAATTTGTTGTAATTGTTAATGGTTATATGTTTTTTCTGTTTTAGATCCTCCCAGGAACGTCTCAGTGTTGATAACTGGATCTGGTGAAATAGTGTCAGGAGATTCAGTGACTCTGATCTGCAGCAGTGATTCAAACCCTCCTGCTCTGAACTTCAGCTGGTTTAAGGAGAATGAAAGCTCAGCTGTTGGATCTGGACAGAGTTTCAGTGCACTACAGAGTGGACGCTTCTACTGTCAGGCTCACAATCAACATGGATCTCAGAGATCAGACGCTGTAACTGTCACAGGTGAAGCTTTTATTAACACACTCCTGTATCTTCACATCATTCATCAGTTTGGAGAGTTAATCATGATGATCTTCCTCTTTCAGTTCATCATGGTGCTGGTTGGAATGTGATTGTGATCGCAGCGACATCTGGAGGATTATTCATCATCATCATCATCATCATCATACTATTTATAATGTTGTAAATAAAATAATAAAGAGTATACAATATTATTTACTTTTAAATAATGCAGAAAGATATTTGGTTATTAATTAATAATGAAACAAGTAATTTCATTATTTGTTTTTCCTTTTTGATAGTCAGAGAAAAATGATGAACAGAAAATCTGCAATGCACGAGTATGAGGTGAGATGACAAAAAATAACTACAGAATTAAATCAGTTAAGGAATAAAATTTGTAGTTTTACGACATGCATACGTGTGTGTGTGTGTGTGTGTGCATTTATAGAATGATTCTCCCAGTACAGGAACATATGCAACTCTTGACCCTAAGTCCAGATCTTCTGACCAGTACAACGAACTCACAGTAAGAAAAATATAAAAAAAAAACTACACATGCAGAAGAGTTTGTATATTCAGAAGTCATATAATAAATATACTACATATTTTTCACATAGACGGTCCACCCCAGACCTGCTGATCACCATTTGGACTCTTCTGAATGAGAATCTGTCAGTAAGTGTGAGATCCTCAGGTCTTTTCAATATATTAAATAAAGAAGGCAATAAATAAAGGGGGACCTTATGCACTAGTGTGACTGCAAATATTTTGAATATATTTTGAAATTAACTATTTATAAGTGTTTGTTTGACTCATTTTTTATATTTATTCTTGTCAAATAGAAATTAAATTTAGTTTCAGCCCATTGTTTCAAATCGGCGCTTATCATCTTTAAAAAAAATTTCACTTTAAATGTGTATTACGAGCCCCGCACATGACATGCAAGAAAAAAAATTAAATTGTGCGCACGATTTACTAATTCGTTCCCTCGATTTATAAATCATGCACATGAGGGAACAAATTAGTAAATCGTGCGCACAATTTAGCCAACTATTATTTTCCTGCATGTTAAAGTATGAAATAAAGTATGTTATACTTTATTTCATACTTTTAATTTTCAGGTTGAGTGTTGTAATGGGCTTTGTGATGAACTGACTGTATGCTTTGTATTAATTATAACAGAATATAAATTATGAGTGCTCAATTTATATTTATTTTGCATTTGTCAAAGTAAAGAAATTATTCACATGAATCATATTAATTTTGTTTTTAGGGATGACTGAAGTCTTGCTGCAGAAAATCCATGAAACAATGGGCTTAGGAGCCAGTAGTTTTAGTGTTTTAAGTTGATTGTTTGTTGTTTATTTGTTGATTACGAGCTGGTTAATATGTTTTTAAATTATTATTTTAGCAATATGTTTTAACCCTCTGGTCCTCTTCGGTCAAAAATGACAGAAAACTTTAATGTTTTTAAATTTTAAAATGTTTTGCTTCATCGAAATGGGATGAAACTTGGTGACTTTTGTCGCATTAGCTATGTGAACACACAACAAAATCATGGATACGATTCGGATATGTTAAAGGATCGTAAACATATAGTCACACTTGGCTCCTTCGGCAAGGAAGAGATTACACTCTAAAACATTGAGAGTACAAAACAGACATATCCCCTCAAACACACGCTCACTTACATGCAGAGACACACACACACACAACACACTATTGAACTGGTGTGGCTGTAACAATTTGGTAAAATTGAGCCAAAAGACTCAAATAAGAGATTGAAATCAGATCAGACCCAGATTTATTAAGCTGTGATAAAGCATACCGTTTTTTTTTTTTTTTTTTTACATTTTTATTGAATTTTACTGCTATGTGTAACAAAATGTCCTCATCTGTGTTCAGGTTTGACTGTAGTAAAATTAATACAAAAAACGACACTTTAAATTAACATTTCAAAAAAAAAAAAAAAAAAAACCTTGACCAAAATTGTCTTTGAGAATGTCTAAATACAAATATAAATCCACAACTTAATAAAAATAAGTATTTATGTCTAAAAACACTAGATAATTTATAAGCCACTTTATATAGGAATCTAGTGGTTACACCATGGCATTACAAAAGTTTTTCTTTTTTTCTCCCACCAGATGGCACTAATATACCTTCAAAAAATTGGATTTTAAATGCCTTGTCTCTATTTTTAACATGGATGCTTTAATTGAAATAATAATAATAATAATAATAGAAACAAATTGTGTATCATTTTCAATGGGGAAAAATAGCTAATAAAAATTGTATAAATATTGCATAGTATCATACAATACCCTAAAAATTCTGAATAATAGTCAAAAATAGTATTGAACAGAAATATATTTCATTGGTTTTCCTGGGGGGAAAAAGGTTACATTTTAAGGCTTCAGTCATTTTGACCACGAAGAAGCCAAGTGTGACCCCTAAACCAACAGGACCAGAGGGTTAAATGTCCTATTGGGTTTCATACAAAGAAATGCACGTTTCACTTGTTCAAGGTGTTGTATTAAATGTTTATTTTTTAGCTTACACATATGATTAAGTAGAGCATATTTGACATTAAATAGGCCAAAGTCTATTTGTAACAACATGAAGGAAATAATACAATTGCATATGCAAGTTACAAATAAGAAAAATAATATAGTTTTTGCCTATATTGTTGAACTAACAATAAATACTGTGCTTTTGTACATTGTATCCATGTGTTTGTATCTATTATTAAGCATGATCAATAGGCTGTGTTAAAATATTACTCACATCATATCTTATGCATGTACAGAAAAGTGACACTGTTTAAAAGTTTAAAAGTACTGTTTAAAAGTACTGAAACCATCAACAAGCACAGTGAGATGAGCACAGACTGTGTCAGAGATGTCCACTTTCTCTCCATCATTCAGCTCTGTGTAGCAGGAAAACATTGCTGTTACTCCATTTCTCACACGTTCTATCCAGCGTCGAACCTTCCCTGTAAATCCGTTGATTCTGTCAGACAGGTCCAGAATGTTTGTCTGGGGATCCTGCATACTAGTGTTAAGTTTATTCAGTTCATCAAACACATCTGCCAAGTATGCAAGTTTTGTGTTCCATACAGGGTCCTTGAAGTGTGCGGTCAAGTTTGAATTCTGATTGGATAAAAATTGAGCGATCTCATTGCGCAGTTCAAAAACTCGTCGCTAAAGGGATCTGAGAGACAGCCAGCAGACCTCTGTGTGTAAAAGAAGTCCAGGTGATCAGCGCCCATTTCAGCGCAGAGTGCCGAGAAAATGCGAACATTTAATGCACTTAGTTCAAATCCGGGCACAGTTCTTTTGATGCGAGTGCTACTCTGTGTAAAACACAATGCATTGCCACAATATTGGGTGACACCTGCTTAACTCTTGCAATGAATCCCTTCCTCGAGCCCGTCATTGCTTTTGCTCCGTCAGTGCATATGCCGATGCAGTTCTCCCAACGAAGTCCTTTTGATGTCATGAATCCGTTGATTACGTCAAAAATCTCAGCTCCTGTTGTTCTTTCTGGCAAGATGAAGCACCCCAAAATGTCTTCATTGATTTTGTTTTCCCAAACATAGTGAATAAAAACCAGCAGTTGGGCTTGACTTGCCACATCTACAGAGTCATCAATTTGCAGCGCATACGAAGTCTATCAATTAGCTGTGTTTCAATGTCATCTGCCATTTCTGAAATTCTCCTGGAAACCGTGTTATCACAGAGTGGTTATTTTTGTACCTTTTTAGCCTGCTCTGCTCCGAACATAATTTTGCATATGTCAACTGTAGCAGGAATAATGAGAGACTCACCGATTGAATGGGCCTTTTTGCATTTGGCAATGTGCTGTGACACCAAATAAGAAGTTTTCAGGGCATTCTCGGCCACAATGGCTGTCTTAATTATCAGCGTTTGCTGCTGTTTTAAACTGTCCAGCTTTGCTTTGAAAAATTCAACTGGTTTTGTCAACAACTTTCCATGTTTTGTTTCCAAATGTCTTCTCAAAAAAGCTGGCTTCATACATTCATTTGCCAGTTTCTCCAGACATATAACACATACAGGAGAAGACTTGCCATTTGTCCTTGCCAGTTCTTTGAGGTCAAGTGACCTCTTATGGCTATGTGGAGTATAGCAGGAAGATTGCAGAGTGTGACCTCATTAATGAGGGACAGTGACATCATTATAATCAGACTGAATCATCCTGTTGTAACACTCTAAATTTGGTCACACATATAACTGAAGGGGATCCATTCATCCAAGAGCAGAGAAGAATATCTTTAAAGGTTTTAAAGAGTAGACACCCCAAACAGCAACAATATCAACCAAACACTACATTCAAAAAAAAAAAAAAAAAAAAAAAAAGGAAATTCACATCTTGTAGAACATTTCAGCCCAACCACAACATGTTGAGTCCAATCAGAAATAAAGTCCATTTCTCACAACTCCCACATAGTCAGGTAAGAAGTGAGTATCTTACCACATTCCGACAGTTCAATGGAAATCCACAAAAGTTCAACATATAGTGTCCCAAACGTCAGTCCAAGTAATCAAAGGTGTAGAAAAAGATTATAGTCCAGATGAAGTGTTCTTGTCCGACGAATGAGGCCGAAAGAAAACCCTCTGAACAAATATGCAAACAAAAATCAAAATATGCAGTTGAACACAGAAACCAAACATAGAATTACAAAATATATACAAAACTTACACTGAGCTGTAGAACCAAAGAGGTTCCTCATAATAGGGTCTCATGCATCACCAAGTTGAGCAAACACTCAAAGCCATGCCAATACCTAGACAGTCTTACTCGTCTCTCTTAAAAGGATAACCTTTCCTTCAGAAACCTCCCTAGATCCCCCTTGAGGTGGGGAGAAGCATTACATCATACGACATGAAACAGCTTTTCAGAACTGTTACACTGTGAGTTAGAGACTCTAGCCGTTTCTCAATATGCGTTCTTGTCTGTACTTTTGTTCTTGTGGACTTGTGAAACGTCATCGGTCGCTGTCCAAGTACTGTTCCAATTCAAAGTTCACATCTAGCCAAGTACAGTTAAAATCTCCGGATGTATTCTTGATCCGCCCCTTTTATCGAGGATGCATCGAGAGGTGACTTGTGCGGACTTGAGACGGCCAGGTATCCCAGAATGCATCTTGCACTAACCAGCAAGCGTCAATAGTAAAGGAGAAAACCCGCGTAATTTAAACATATCACTGTTATTATGTCACGATATGTAGTTTTATGTTTTTTAGGCGAGAATGTACTGGTTTAAAACTCAAATTTGTGGTTTATTGATAAAGATAGCGCCTTTCTGAAAATTTGATCTGACGTTGTCAGAGTTGTGAGATCCAGGCGATCACCGGGCGCTCAGCGCTCATGTGCCCAGCCGAGAGCAACCTTACCTCGGCTAGTCCTTCTGACGTTTACCGCTGGCTCAGATGTCTCTGTAGTGGTTAAACATGAGATCATTTGTCTTTTGTATATGTAAAGGCTGATCTTTGGTCTCATGAATCTATAATTTTTTTCCGTGCGAAATCATTTTGACTGAGGGCAAAGTGATGTTTCATAACTTCATATATTTAGGCTATTTAACTTTACCATTGTAGCCTACTAAATTTTGTACGCTTGACTGAATAGTTTGCTTTATTTCTTATTGTATATTCTTATACCTTTTATAATGGCTATTATTGATCATTAAAACTGACATTCAACAAAAAGAGACAGGGTTGTGTTTTGTTATATTTCATTTTATTACATTGAAGATAATCAGAGTATACAAATATATTAATATGTTTAATATTTTTGAAATGTAAACGAAAAGAGGCAGGGTTGTTTAATATTTCGTTTTGTTATAAATACTATAGGCTATATGCAGACATTGAAGATAATCAATGAACACGTTGCCTGAACCACATTTGTGAGGCTATTAATATGTTTTTGTTTGTTTGTTTTTAAAAAAAAAAAAAAAAGACACAGAGTGGTGTTTTATAACACATTTCATTTTATTGTTGCCTAAAATATACATACAGAGATAACCGGAGAAGCCAGAGCGAGCTGAGTGACGTTATCAAATACGCTGCTGTGCCATTTGCAGAATCACCGGACAGATACCACAGCACACCTTCAGGGGTCTAGTGGAGTCCATGCCTCGACAGGTCAGGGCTGTTTTGGCAGCAAAAGGGGGACCAACACAATATTAGGAAGGTGGTCTTAATGTAATGGATTAATTCCTTAACAAATAATATTCCAAGAAGTAATAAAATGAGAATGAGGACTGCCCTCAAACTCTGATAGTACTGTCTCAGTCTGTTCATTGCTGTAGAGTGAGAATCCATTTGGGGTATCAGAAGTTGACTGTCTGAAAAGATTTTTATAAAGATATCCCGACGGACTTTACAAAGTCGGTCAAGGTTGCCAACCTGTCGCAACAGAGTGGACTGTGGGAGCGCATAAGCAGGCATAGCTGTGGTGCACTGAACAGAAGGCTAACCCACCCCACCCAGGTAGGCTTGGTTGATATCTGAACCGTAAGCCTAGGGCAGGGGTCGGGAACCTTTTGACCAAAGAGCCAATTTTTCATTTTTGTTAATGAATTTTTCTAAAAGAGCCAAAGTGGGAAAATAATGTAGTGTAATATTATTTGGGGAAAAAATGCAACAAACAATAAATAAGTTGCAATATAACAATTAATTGTGCTGGGCTTTCATATGAGGTTGATTTACCACCTGAGGAGCATAAATTCTCTTCAGAGTTCTCTCTCTCTCTCTCTCACACACACACACACACACACAGAGAGAGAGAGAGAGAGAGAAAACAAGTGAAGAACAATGCCCACGCACAGTGATTACATCTACTGCATTTATGTGAATACTCACCAATGCGGGCATTTTGACAGTGTGCCCAGCTAACAAAAATATGTTCTTAGAATGTTTTGCTAACATTCCCATTAAGTTATGAAAACATTATTTCTGAATGTTATTTAAACATTGAAAACGTCCATTTTTTTTTAATGTATCAAGAATGTTTTTTTGGTTTATGTATGCGTTAGAGGAACATTCCATTCTATCATTTTGGAAATGTTATGAAAAGCGTTATTTTGTAATATTTTTGGAGCGTTCAAATTATCAGTTTTTATGTATTAAGAACGTTTTTCTTGGTTTATGTGAACATTAGAGGAACATTCCATTCTATCATTTTGGAAATGTTATGAAAACGTTATTTTTAACATTTTCTGAACGTTTAAAACACTATGAGCGGATGGTCAGTCCATCACCGGGCTCACACACAGACACTTGAGTATTGCTAACTTCCCTCTGCTGCATGTCTTTGAACTGTGGTGGAAACTGGAGTACCTGAAGGAAACTCACACTGACACACAGAGAACCTGCTAACTCCTGGCTAGTTTATATTTATGTTTATATAAATTCAAGTGATAAAAATAGATACAATTTCTTAAAGCCACATGTATGGATTTCAAAGTAACAGAATTTTTAAGTACCAAAAACTGTGTTAAGGCACATGTTTCCAGAGTGTTTACATTTTTCTGGAGTATTAAGTAAGAGCATTAAATATTTGAATACAAAAATAACAGATATGACTTTACTTTAAGATTCACATTTTACTGTAGTAGTACACTAACTGTGTTAGAGTCTCTGGGAAGTATACTGTCCAAAACATGGAATCATAAAGAGCAAAGCTTACGTTTTCTAAACCAAACACACAACCCCACCAAGTTAAACAAGGGAAAAAAGAACACAAACTCAAATATACAACTAGACAGCACACGAGTCAAATCTAACAAGACGTGGAAAACAACACCATAGAAAAGAAAACAACAAAGTGTTTGGATTTCAAACATTGTCATTTTACAGTGATGCTTCAGGCTGAAGAGAGACCTTATAGTGTATTATTAAAATATATATATATATATATATATATATATATATATATATATATATATATTATATTATATTATATTATATTTTGAATGTTTAAAAACTGGATATTGTCACATCCACACACTATATGAACTGTCAGTTTGTTTGTTTTCATTTGTCACGTTCCTTTGTTCCTTGTTCCCGCCACTATCTGTTTCATGGGCGTTCATCATCATCACCACAGCTGTTTATCATTTGAGTTCATTAGTGTGTGTATATCAGTTCAGTTCTGTCAGTGTGTCTTTGTCGGGTTTCGTTTGTGATAAGGAATGTGTTGGTGTATGTTCTGCTCTGGATTCGGTGTTTCTCCTGTGGATTATCAAGTAAAGACTTATTAAACTAACTCTTCCTCGTCGTGTGTTGGTTACACCACCATTACGTAACAGATATTTTGAATGTTTAAAAAATATTTTAGGAATAATGTTTTCATAACTTAATGGGAATGTTATCAAAACATTCTAAAAACATATTTTTAGCTGAGATGTATTATTCCTGCTTGCCTGTATATTTTATATACAACTTGCATTCATTATTTGTTCCTTATGCATGTGTCTTGTGACTTCATGTTCTCTTCAGTTCTATCAAACAAGTAGTAACATTTAAAAAAATGTTGAGATGAACTTCCAACTAACATTTCAAAAACATATAGCAAATATTAATAACATCATAAAGACATTACGACAATGTTGTTCTAAGAACATTTTTTCTCAATGTTATGAGAATGTTCTTTAAGTAAAAATAACATTGTATGGACGTTCCATGAACGTTGTTCCTACAACGTTTTCTCTATATGACGAGAACATTCATTAAGTACAGATTACATTGTAAGGACGTTTCATGAACGTTGTACTCAGAACGTATTATGATAACATTATGAAAACATTCAGCAAATAATAATAACATTAAAAGTATGTTCTGAGAATGTTATCCTAGAATGTTTTCTCTCAACATTATGAGAACATAAGTCAAGTTAAAATAACATGATAAAGACGTTTCAAGAACGTTGTTATGAGAACGTTTTCACTCAACATTATGAGAACATCAGTCATTTACAAATAACATCATAAAGACGTTTCAAGAACGTTGTTTTGAGAACGTTTTCACTCAACATTATGAGAACATCAGTCAAGTACAAATAACATCATAAGAACGTTCCAACAATGTTGTTCTAAGAATGTTTCCTCTCAACGTTATGAGAATGTATTTTAAAAACATTATAAGACTGTTCCTGAAACATTATTCATTCATTCATGTTTCATTATTAATGACGCCAAAAGTCGTGCCCACTGAAAGCTGCGCGGATTATCATAGATGTAAATACGACACATTTATAGGACGTAAAGGTCTATGCGACAAAAGCGAAAGTAACCGGTGAAATGTTTCGAAATGTCTCTTGGCACAGCAGAGCACCAGTTTCAATAAAATGATATTTTTCAGTCCAGTCACTATTTTACATAGGCTACTTTTTCGCTGCTGTTCAAAAATGTTTTCTTTTCGCCGTTACCACGAAAAAGCTGCATAGCCACTTGAATCTGAGAGCAGGAGCTCTATATTACCATAGAAACCTAAGTGGTTTGTTGTTAATTGCTGTCGTGACACTCGCAATGTCGCGAACATCACTGAACATGCACTTTGGCCGGTACAGCTTTAAATATATTATTATTATAAACTTTTAATAAACCTCGGTAGGCTCTACAACACAGGAATTGCTGATCTCTAGTGATGTCGAATTTGTTATCGATCATTTGTTGGGAAAGGGTGAGAGACCTGGCGAGCCACATGATTTTTGTCAAAGAGCCAGGTGTGGCTCACGACCCATAGGTTCCCGACCACTGGCCTAGGGGGTACGGTAGTGATCAGAGGTGGGTAGTAATGAAGTACATTTACTTCGTTACATTTACTTGAGTATTTTTTTTTTTGGAAAATTTGTACTTTTTAGAGTAGATTTAACTCTCTGGGGTCTGAGGATTTTTGGGGCCCTGGAGAAGTTTTGACATGCCCTGACATTTGTGCTTTTTTCAGTTGTTCATAAACATATTAATGGAAAAAGTGTCATTACACTGTATTCAGCACAAACTAGGCTACCATAATATGTGAGCAACATGTATGTACATGTTTGAATTTTTGAAGGAATAACGTTTATGCGTGGTTATTGAAAAAACAAAAAACTCAAATCACTGAAATAAGGCCACAAAAACATGATTTTTTGTGATCTCATGCATGCACATATTGTTGCAAATCATGTGAAGAAAATTTTGTATAGGCCTATGTTAAATTACAGTACCAGTCAAAAGATTGGACGCATTACTAATGTTTTTAAAAGAAGTCTCAAGTCTCTAACCAAATAATGGTTTTCTATTTTAATATACTTTAAAATATATATATCAGGTTACGTAACCATGGTTCCCTGAGAACAGGGAACGAGACTCTGCGTTTGAAACACTATGGGGAATGCCCTCACGTGAACCGGTGTCTGAAACAATTATCCAATCTTACCAATCTCATTGGCCGGCAACATCCTATGATGTCATCAAAGATGCGACCCGGAAGTATAAAGGAGCGCCTAGAGAAACAGTCAGTACCTTATCGTCTGAAGGGACTGTTCAGCAGGCAGCCCTCGTTCCCTGTTCTCAGGGAACCATGGTTATATACGTAACCTGAGACGTTCCCTTTTGAAAGGGAACTCAACTCTGCATTTGAAACACTATGGAGAACGATATACCCATGCCACCATGCTTGAGAGGAGTGCAATGCAAAAAATGGCTAGACAAATGTCAGAACTAGCAGAACTAACAACTGAAGTGCCAGAACCACTCCGCTACGGGTCAAACATAGGCTGTCAGTGACAGCATTCCCTATGGCCAACAGCACAAGCTATAAGCCTCAAAGAGGCCTTCCTCAGAAGGCCTAACAAGGCCGCTCAAGGTTTCTGGAACCAAATTTCCATAAGAGAAAAAGGGGTACTTTTAAGGGAATGTGGCCAGAGTCACTTGTCAGGGGAAAGTACTCGACCCTGATTGCCACCAGGGAGGCCTGACCTGGTCTCCCTTACAGAAACCTAGTCTTGGCCAACAACCTGTCTGATAACAGAGTCTCCAATCACATTTCTTCAGAGAAGACATCCAGTAAGAGTGACTGCTAAAGAGGCAGTAACCAACTCAGACCAGAGTATAGAGACTGGCATCCTGGAGAGCAGGACTCAGCTAAGCGCTTTTTACCCTTACCAATGAGGGGAGTAACACTCCGCTCAATCCTGGGATCTTACCAACACGGGTAGTACATAACCAGCCTGGGGGCTGATCCTCAATAGGGAGGCCTCAGAGAGTCCTTCAACCACTGACCAGCTTAGGGAGCTAAGTACTATTCAGGACAACCCTCAAGTGAGGGGAGTACAAAGCTTGACCTAACAGATAAACCGTACTGTAGGCACAAATCATGGAGGCCCAAGAGGGGGCCTGCCACATGATACAGATTCTAGATGTGTAGAATACATACAACAGCCTTGCAACAGCATGCGCTAAATCTGCTTGGAGAACACCCAGAAATGGGTTAGTGAAGCTCAAAGGGAGGCCTGTGAAGGCCACACACCTGAACAGCTTGCTTGCTGATAAGAAACTACAGCAGATAAAACAGTTTAGAGTGCCCACATAACAGTCTACCTAACACAATCCGACAAGCAGTGTACTCAGTAAAAACACTTTTTACTCTTTAAAGCAAGAGGTGTACAGCATATGCCAACATGCCCTGAAGGAGGCCCAGGAAAGGGCCTACGACTTCCAGACATGTGGCATCAGCCCACGGCCGTGTTTTAAGCTCTAAGGGAGCCAAGTAGAATAACCAGACTTCACAAGTGAGGTTAACTAGTTTAACTCAACCTGAGCCACCATACCACCAGGTCCTGTACTCAGTAAAAAACACCCTTTTTAACTCTTTAAAGCAAGAGGAGTACAAACCTACACCATCATGCTCTGACGGAGGCCCAAATGGGGCCTACAACTCAAAACGACAAGTGGCGTCAATAACCAGTGGCAATACTAAGCTCTTCAGGGAGTACAAAATAGAACCAAACTATACAGTGAGGTTAACTATTAGCTCAGCCTGAGCTTAATTCCAATCGACACATTCCAACTGGCAATGTACTCAGTAAAGCACTTACTCTTAAAGCAAGTGGAGTACAACAGCTCTGCTAAATGCTCCGAAAGAGGCCCAAACCGAGCCTACTTTCCCAGGAGACACAGGCGTCAGCCAGTGGCAGTGTCAAACCAAAACAAGCCTGAGCCATCATGTTCTTAGAGGAGGCCCAAACCGGGGCCTGCGACTCCAACAGACACGTGGCGTCAGCTAGTGGCATCTATCTAAGCTTCTAAGGGAGCCTAAATCTGAGAACCAAACAATAAAGTGAGGTTACCTAGCTTAACTCAACCTGAGCTTAAAACTACACATTCCAACAGGCAATGTATTCAGTATAACACTCGAAACCCTGAAGTAGAAAGTACAAAGAAATATGTTATAGTGTTCTGAAGGAGGCCGAAAACCGGCCTACTACCTCAAACAGACACAGACATAAGCCTGTGGCAGTGCCTGAATTCTAAGTGAGCAAACTACAGTGCTCAGAAGGAGGCTTATCTCATGCAAGCCTAAAACTCCAAAAGCAAAACAATACCTGTGGTAGTGTTTAAACTCTAAGGGAGCTATAAAGGAACCAAACTGAATAGTGAGGTTCCAAAGGCGAACTCAACCTGAGCTATGCATTCCAACAGGCCATGTACTCAGTAAACACCTTTACCCTTAACTCAAGGGGAGTACAAATTAATCACCATGCTCTGAAGGATGCCTAACCAAGCCTACTACTCCAGAAACGGGTGTAAACCTGTGGCAGCAATAGAGTACAGCTCACATTGTGTAGAGCAAAACTAGAACTAAAGCATAAACGTGATGCTTTAATTTTTCATTCATGCCATCCTGAAATTTAAGGATGGATGCCTTTCATCAACCAGAAGTATACACATCTGTACCAAACTCTAGGGAACGGGAGCTAGATAGAAGCTAACACCGTTACACTCAAACTTGAATGATAATTCAAGGGGTTCAGGGGAAACAGGCAAGCACAGAATGAATGAAAAAATTCTAGACAAGTGGGGCCTAAGCAACACTAGCATACACTTATCCAAGTACTAAAGATAAGGGGCCTACCACCTGAGACAACGGCACCAGGGAGGCTAATGATAGCCTGCTACCTTAGCTGCTATCTGATATGCACCTACACTAAAGGGGTAAAGGGCTATTTGGCCTGACAACTCATAAGGAGGAGGCCAGAACTTTGAAACCTTACAACCTGACAAAGGAAGTAAAGAAACAAGGGAAAATGCTTAGCATAACACTTAACCTTAGTTCTAGCCTAGGCCAGCTATAGCTGTGGGCCCAAAGGGCCACACATAAGCATAGATCTGCCTGGGAGAAAAACTTAGCCTAACACCTCAAGAGAGAGGAAGCTACTCTAAACTCTAAAATAAGAGCTCAGAGGAGCACAACTCAACCCAAGCCAAACAATGTCAGGCGGCCCGAAGGCTGACACAGACATAGATCTATCTGAAGTAAAAAGTGCCAATCTCAAAACAAATCTAGCTAGAACCAGAGGAGAAGCTACTATACCAATGGTGGCTGTAGCGGCGGCCATCTTGTTTGCCAAACCAAAATAAATCGTTCAAGCCAACCTAATAGTATCTTTTTTAAACTTCAGAGCCCTTAAAAAAACCCTTACTTTTCCTATACACACCCAGGAAAAACCATACAGGAAACTTATCAGATATACTTAAAATGTAATATAGACCCAGCTTACCTTCCTGCGGCTCGAAGACCAAAGACTCCTATCACGGAAGAGATCTAGGGTTCTTTCCAGCCTAAAGGAGCCCTTTTTTTACTATCAAGCCTGAAAGCGAGCCATTAGAATTTTATTCATCATGGGCCCAGTCCCCAGCCTGAGCACGTTTTCCATTAAAATTCCATTCCTCAGGAGGTGGAAGAAGAGAGGAAATCAGTCACCGATGCTGCTGGCGTCTCTGGTTGATTACCTCCCTCAGATCCTGCTTCTTCTTCCTAGAGTCCCGCCTTCTCTGGGACTTATTCCGTGGAAGAGGAGGTGCCCGAGAGGCAACACTGGACCTCTGGCCCTGTCTCCTATCCTCGAATCGGGACGGGCCAGGACCTCTTGTCTGTCTGGGCCCAGGATTGGATCTGAGCGGTATCCAGATTTTAAACACTGCTGAGTGTGCCTTCGCCTCTCTGAACTTTCCTACCACACGCCACATGATCCTTCAGAAATCAAATCAGCATATTAGAATGATTTCTGAAGGATCATGTGACACTGAGACTGAAGTAATGATTCTGAAAATTCAGCTTTGCCAATACAGGGATAAATTACATTTTAAAATAGAAAACAGTTATTTTAAATTGTAATAATACTTCACAATATTACTATTTTACTGAGCTGTTTTTACATTTTATTGTATTCTGCATTAAATGCAGCCTTGGTGAGTAGATGAAACTTCTTTTAAAAACATAAAAATCTTACCGATCCCAAACGTTTGACCGGTAGTGTACACATACACACACACACACACACACATATATATATATATATGTATATATATATATATGTTACAAAGCAACTAGTAACTAAGCTACTTGAGTAGTTTTTCATTGGATACTTTTTACTCTTACTCAAGTAACTATTCAGATTATTACTTTCACTTTTACCTTGAGTAAATATTTCTATAAGAACTTATTACTTACTTTTACTTGAGTACAGTTTTTGGATACTCTACCCACCTCTGGTAGTGATCAGAGTAGACCCTGAGTTAATACAATTAAAGAAGAGAATATTATACGCCTACCCGACTCCTCCTGAATCTATAAAGGCAACCCTTTTACAGGAGTTGAGTAACATGAATAGAGGAAGTGGCTCGTGTTACTTCGGGTCTGCATGGGTCAGTCAGCCAAACAAGTCATTTGAGATTAATGGGAATGCTAAAGAATAGCTTATAGGTATTATATAGACATTCTTAAGATATTTATTTTACCTCCTTGAGATATTCAGAGTTCATCAGCATCATCTATGATGTCACCACTCGTCTGTACATAGATTTGTTCCGAAATCGTTCCACAGCCATTCCTATAACTTCACCCTTATAATGCACTATTTTAGGGTACATACATTTGTAGTGGCATAGAGAGCACTCATTCAATCCCATAATGCACCACAATAATGAGATAGAACAATAGAATGGTGACTGGTGCAGAAAATGGTGCTCAATCATCTTTATTCACTCTTTCAAGTGGACTACGGTGGGCCTGTCCAAATACCCACTCTTGAGGTCTTGGCTATTTGAGAGCGTTTGCATGTGACAGGAAGTGCGCAAGACTGTCCTAGGTGTGAAAAACGTCAACACTCAGTGCCCTTTACAAACACTCAAATATGCTTTGTGTATATATACTTACATACTTACATCATGTTCAGGAACTCGCGTGCCCCAAAATATTTAGGAAAACATTCCACTCTAAGTTAAATGAGATATTGTAATCAAAATAAAACCGTGTAAACACTTGCATTTGTACAGCAGGTTATCAAAAGCTCTACACACACTGGCAATCTTCACACCTACTTCAACACTTGGACCAAATATAGGAAATACGTCATGTAAGCAGACAAGTGGTCAAGCGCAAAGATCGCAAGTGTGGTATTTTAACAGGCCTAGGGTTTACTGCTTAATTCTGAGCACCTAAAGGGACACGTGATGAAAAAAAAATACAATTTTGGAAACGGCCCGTGTCTCACAAGCTTCACACTGAAAGATGCTGCTAGTTCGAAGTTGGACAAGTTAAATACAAATATATGGATACAAAACTGTGACACACGGCCACTATTAGAAAAATAAGTTAAGAAGATCTCATAAGATTGATGTTTAGACATTCAGAGGAAGCATCTGTAGTATTCTAATACTTAATCAGCAAGTTCTTACTGTTTATTACCAAATTGCTAGTCAAAGTTTATCAAATGCACAATAAAGCAATTATTTTCTTGGTTCTTTAGGAAGATGCAGATAAGTTTGAAAACATTATAACATGAGCATCTCTGTGAACCAGTGTAGAGTTTCTCTCAGTTTAACTTTTATTTTATGTGTTTAGTCTGATGTGTTCTCTGTGATGTTACTCTTGATAAACCAAACCAACACTAGGTGAAGTGTCATGAATAAGACCACATGTTAAAATATAAGGTGTTAACCACATGTGTTTCAGAGTGTGAGAAACCCAGTGCCGTTTCAACCTGGTTATTTTAGTGCTGGCAAAAAAAAAGGTAAGAGCATCATTTACTAATCTTTCTTTAGATTCATTATCATCAAATAGCTTTTTTTGTTTGTTTGTTTGTTAATAGTGTGAATTATTCTTTTTTTTTTTTAAGCTGCTGTTTGTGTTGTAATTGTTGGGTATGGAGTGTAGATTGGAATGAAAATTTAAAGTATTTTAGCATACGGTGGAAAAATGTGAAAACATGAAGGGGTCTGAGCTGATATATACAGTATATTAAGATATAACTCTGGCCTCGAAATCCACTTTCCTGCAGAGTTTAGCTCCAACCTTCATCAAATTCACCGCCTATATCTTTCTAGTAGACCTGTAGACCTCGATTAGCTTGTGTTTGACTAGATTTGGAGTGAAACTCTGCAGGAAAGAGTAGAGAACCCCTGATCTAAATACACTGTTTGGTCTGATTTTTGGAAATAAAATGTTGTTTAATAATATATTTAACACGATTTCTGAGCTCAGTGAGTAAATACAGCTTTGGTTAAAACACTTTATCGTTTAGTACTACTACATCATAAACCGGTATTTAAAATTCTAGCTGGTCTTCAGCAGGAAAAACATTTATTTGAGGACAAGCATGTTAAAATGAATAGATTTCTCTTTAATCTTTGTTTTTCTGCTTCCTATATTGTAGTGGTTGAGTAAGTGTTTAATGTTTGGCCATGTTTTGCTTGTAGGTGTAGTAGAACAATTGCAAATACTGACTATTGATCAGCGATTGGAGCAGGATTGTCTGTGTTTTGTCATGTATATAAGGTGCACTTTGCATTATAGATGGGGCTCGATTTGCACTAGCCGGAAAAAGGAACTTGAGAAAATGGAGAATGTGTGATAAACTAGCTTAACCACAGTTTAAACCAAACCTCAATAAACACCACCACCGACACAGGCAGTGAACTAATGATATTTACATGTACTATAAAAAGTAATTTTCTATTCATGACAGCAGAAATAAGCCACTGTTCATTTGTTGCAGGTGTTGCTATGGTGATGTCAGTCAGAATGGCTCCTCCTCTTCCTCTGATCTTTCTGCTCATGATTCACGGTGAGTGAATGACTAAGTAGGAAACTGTGAGCAATTTCCCTCCCCAACATTCTTTGTTCAAAAGCAGATGCTGTTTTCTTCACTCTATGAATTCTGTGTTTCAGGGGTTTCTAGTGCTGGTTGGGGTGTGAGTTACAGTCCTTCACACATCTGTGCACTAAAGAACTCATCAGTGATAATGAGCTGCACTTATACATACCCTACTGGATATCAGATCATGAGAGTGTTCTGGACCAAAACACTGGTTAAAGATAATGTACAGCCTCCAGATCTGTCTGAGGACCCTGAATACAGTCAGAGGCTTCAGTATCTGGGAGATAAACAGCAGAACTGCACCATCAGACTGAGTCATGTGACACTGAAGGATTCACACAAGTACTATTTCAGATTCATCACTAATATAACAGAACAAAGATGGACTGGTGATCCTGGAGTGACTCTTGCTGTCACAGGTGACTTTCATGAGGTTTCTCTTCTTTCTTCTGTGCATTATGTTGAATAATAATCAGTGTATGACAGCAGCACTAGATATAATGTGTGTGTTGTGTTCAGATCTTCAGGTGGAGTCTCCTGAGAGAGTGACAGAGGGAGATTCAGTCCGTCTGACATGTAAAGCAGCTGCACTCTGACTGACAGAGCAACATTCATCTGGTACAGAAACTCACAGCCATTAACTGAGAGAAGAGACAGAAACAATGAACTCCTGCTGCAGTCAGTCAGAAGAGAGGATGCAGGCAGATATAGCTGTGCTGTACACGGACACAATCACATCTCTCCTGCTGTTGAGCTCAATGTCATGTGTGAGTACAGATTCATTTGTTCTTTTCTTTTCTTTTTTAAGATGATTTAATGATTTGTGTCCCTTTTAGATCCTCCAAAGAATGTCTCAGTGTCCATCAGTCCATCTAGTGAAATAGTGTCAGGAGATTCAGTGACTCTGATCTGCAGCAGTGATTCAAACCCTCCTGCAGAAATCAGATGGTTTAAAGGAAGAACATTTGTAGGATCTGGAAGAATCTACAGCATCTCAAAGATCAGCTCTGATGACAGTGGAGAATACAAGTGCAGATCCAGAAATAAACATGGAGGAAATACTCTGATGCTGTGACTTTAAACGTCATGTGTGAGTTAATGATGGTTCAGTAACTGTGACGTTAAATCCTATAAACAAAGTCTGTGATGTGAAATTTATTGTGTTGTCTGTTATCAGATCCTCCCAGGAACGTCTCAGTGTTGATAAACGGATCTGGTGAAATAGTGTCAGGAGATTCAGTGACTCTGATCTGCAGCAGTGATTCAAACCCTCCTGCTCTGAACTTCAGCTGGTTTAAGGAGAATGAAAGCTCAGCTGTTGGATCTGGACAGAGTTTCAGTGCACTACAGAGTGGACGCTTCTACTGTCAGGCTCACAATCAACATGGATCTCAGAGATCAGACGCTGTAACTGTGACTGTTAAAGGTAGAGCAGCTCATATACTTACTTTACTCTTTCTAAAGTGATGCAAATTAATTTACTTTTTTTTGTAGAACGTCAGGTGATATTACACATGTCCATTGGAGTGGTTTGTGGAGCTGCAGTTGTCCTTACGATGTTGCTCGTTTGGTAAGATGTTGTGTGTAATATTTTATCACATGTATTTAACTGTATTGTAGATTTCTTTTCATCACTGAAACAAATAAGAATAATTCTCCACAAAGTTGACCAATGAAGATATATGAAATATTTTCCCATATTGTTTTTAAGGAGAAGCAGGATGAAAAAGAGAAATGACACACTGGAGCCTCAGGTGAGAAAAATGAGTTTGGTTATGGTTAGTTTACTGATCAGGGAAATGTACTAATGAAAAGATTGAAAGTCTGAATGCTGTTGTGACTTTATATTGTGTCAGTTATTCATTCTGTTTTCTCTTTTAATGGCAAAGATGAATCAGTCCAGACCTCATCCTGACACAAGTCAAGCTTCTGATGTTGAGTCAAATGAACCTGTTTATGAAAATGTAACGGTACGTTAATGTTATAATTATCATCAACTGGTGTGGATGCTAATATAGTTATTTATTTTGAAGAAGTCTCAGGTGAGAAAAATGAGTTTGGTTATGGTTAGTTTACTGATCAGGGAAATGTACTAATGAAAAGATTGAAAGTCTGAATGCTGTTGTGACTTTATATTGTGTCAGTTATTCATTCTGTTTTCTCTTTTAATGGCAAAGATGAATCAGTCCAGACCTCATCCTGACACAAGTCAAGCTTCTGATGTTGAGTCGAATGAACCTGTTTATGAAAATGTAACGGTACGTTAATGTTATAATTATCATCAGCTGGTGTGGATGCTAAAATAGTTATTTATTTTGTGTGTATATTCTGTTTTTGTTTTTTGTTTTTCTTTAATGGCAAAGATGAATCATTCCAGGCCTTATCATACGAGACGTCAAGCTTCTGATGTTAAGTTGACCGAACCTGTTTATGGAAATTTAAAGGGGTGATGAACTGAGAAATCAAATTTTCCTTGAGCTTTTGACATATAAGAGGTCATCATACTATAAGAATATCCTGTGAGTTTCAAAGCTGACAACTTCCTTTTTAGTCCAATTAAAGCTTTTATTGACACCAGACCCAACAAACGACAGGATTTTCAAAGTGGAGATCTATGACGTCAAAGGGCAGCAAGCACCGCCTCTGCAGAAGATCAACGCCTACTTCATCACTGCCTGTTTAGCCCCGCCCACCAATTCGCGCATGATATGCAATAGAATAGGTAACGTTAGCCTAAGTAACATAGGTCTACGTGGTGCTAAACCGGATCGAGCTACCAAGCAATAAACATGCCGTTGAGGATTACAAAATATTGTGCAATGCCTCGACTTGATGGTAATGCAACATGTAAGTAACTGTGTTAATTCTAATGCCTGATCTGATATGTAATGATTCATGTACTGTCAGATGTTCTTTGTCTGTGTGTCAGTAAATCAAACCCGTGACTAAACGTCAACTTGCGTTGTTTCTCTTAGTAGGATGAAAATAATCTGTTATTTAACGGTGATTAAATTATATAAGGAAAGCGATCAAATAAAGCTCCCTTTGCAGTCGTTGGAGCAGCGCGCGCTGAAGCTGTCAATCAAACAGCGCGAGTTTATCGTGACTGACACAATCAAAGCTCCCGTTTTATTCAACGAATCTCTTAATTATATCGCGTTTGCACTGTTAGAGAAGATGAAAGCATTCGTTAGCGTGCAGAAATTGAGTTGCAATGACGAGATCACTGCTTTCATGTGCTCAACAACATGTCTGTGATCGGCTACAATGTTCATCTCTGCAACCTTTCATGCCACGATATAAATATGCCATAGATCTAAATGTAATGCAACACTTTTCACGATTAGTTAACCTTGAGAGCTGTAATAGTGAAAACGCACTAAAAGAGAGAGTAATACTTGGCCATTTCAAATGGAAAGATGTCAGCCAATCGCAGCAGTTTTACACTGAAGTCTCACAGCAGACACGCCCCTTAAAACAGAGCGTTCAAACCAGAGGGCTAAAATCAGGGTAAGAAAAATGTCTTTTATTTATAAATTAAGACAATTTTGGATGTAAAAAGCATACTAACATTATAAGTGCACCCCAGGAAACATTATAAAACAATAAAACAACGCAGTTCATGACCCCTTTAACAGTAAGTTAATGTTATAGTTATCTTCCATTGGTGTGGACGCTAATATAGCTATTGTTGTGGTTATCTTATCTTTATAGTTAGCATCTGTTGTAGATGATAATATAGTTATTATTATAGTTTGTGGTGTGATGATGGGTCAACACACTATGATTTAATGATGAAGACCTGATATGCTAAATATAATTTACTGTTTAAAATAAAGTAACTCAAGTCATTTTATACCAACCTGACAGTTAAAGTGTATTAAATATTAATGTATTCATTATTTAATTCTGTCTTTCTTTTTTCAGCTTGTGATGAAGAAGCCATAGTGTTTTGGACAAATGACAAAATATTTAACAGCTTTTATCTGTCTCTCTGTGGGTGGAGCTCTGAATGATTGACAGGAGTGTCACGAGTCACATTTTATCCAAAGTAGCTCAAATAATTTAACAATATTTACTACTACACAATGTCAAGTTTAAAGTACAAGCTAGATCAATGCTAGAGCTCAAGTGAAATGCAGTTTAAATATTGTCAGTATAAATAGGAAGTCTGTCCCAGTGAAAATGTCATACTTTGCGTGTTCTTTGCACCACTTTAGTTCAAATATTAAACTTTTCTATTAACATAGCAAACATTTTAATAATAAACATCAATATTTAACTATACTCAGTCACTTTAAATCAGTACTCATCTCAGTTTGACATTGATTAGCACATAAAGACATGAATCTATTACGACACACCATGAGCTCGGTAACATAATTATCACTACTCACCAAACAAATGAGACAAAATGACAAAACAGATCCTGACAGTTTGTCCAGTGAAAAGAAGAAAATAAAATTGGTAAGAAACACTTCTTTAAACAAAACAAGCTTTTCTTTTCCTCTTAAATTAACAAATCGGTTTTAGTCACGTTTTCATCACACATTGTACCGATCACACTCGTGCAGGGGGCGGGGCTTAACTCAACTGCAGCTCTGATTGGATAGCTGCCAGCGCTCTCTTAAAGAACCCACGCACATATATAGTCTATAACTTTGATAAAATTCTCTTATTATGGTTACATAAATCATGAAATAAAAGTAAAGTACCAATAAATCACGTAACTGGTATGTCATGTGTAAACTGGGAAGCATGATATTTTCATGTTCATTCTATTCATCAGCAGCAATTTCCATGTTTCATTAGCAGTTCATGTTAGTAGCATATTGTGTATTTACCATGGTAACCCCAAAATGCCACTTTAATTTCACTTTGTGTTATTTTGTATATTTTTAAATTACTGTAGTGGCTCATGCATACTTACTAATTTTACAGTAGGGGAGCGCAGGGCACAAACTAATGCGGGGTTAGTTGTAACACACATGGTTTAAATACTTCCACACACACTAGCATGAAGAAACTTAGCATATTTACTATTTGCCATATCGACAATATATACAGAAAAAAATTGCGCCAAAATTCAGAAATATTTGGAAGATATCACTGAACATTTAACAATAGCAAAAGTAAAATTCTTACTTAATCTAATTTTTCATCAATATTTTTTGTTTTTATTTAAAATTAGACATATCTGATATTATTTTAATCTCCAATCTCTTGTTTAGCAATTTGGGTAGTTCTTTAATGCTTCACTAACTATCAGAAGACACTAATCAGGTTTAAATTCCAGTTGCACAGATAGGGTTCGTTGTAACACTGCGTTACAATGTGTCCGTTATTAGAACTATACTGTTCTATACAGTTATGATACAAATGGCATAATTAACTTTTATGAATTTCTGTTGAGAAACTATGGAAAAAAGGTGAATAAAGACTGAGAGAACCTGAATATCCAGAAAATATTATTTCAAGAAATTTACAGCATTTGTACTGGCTCGTCTATTTATCTCGTGTTCTGTGAGAGTGTTCACTGTCAAACCAAAAAATTATTTAAATTTGAATTTCTAAAAAAATGCCATTATTTTATATGAAAAAAAATAATAATTGTCTTTTATTGACAAAATATTTTAGTTTTTCATGTATATTTTTTTAATTAAATCAGACATTTTTAGCTGTCATATGGTCATGTTACTACGTGCCCCACCTATGGGGCATGTTGTCACATTTCCCTTCCCTTCTTTCGGGGTAAATAAAGAAAAAAGTATACACTGTATTAATGAAACAAAGCCAAAGTCAAAAAAGCGTTAGGCTGTGCCCCGCTCTCCCCTATTAACAAAAGTTTCGGACCTTACCTTACAGGCATTTTTAATTTATCAATATGAGTCATATTCGTACAATTTATGTGTATATGTTCTGTAAAATGGGATTGTGTGTGTGTGTGTGTGCGTCAACAATTTTTGTGAAATAAATTTGCTTGGTTTTAAAAAAAAATACACTGTGCACAAGTGTACATAGTGCATATAAAAAACATTACAGTGAGTTATACATATTATTAAAATTGTAAAGGATATTGTATTAGAATATTCAGCCTGTCTTTCCTTTGCTTGTCAGCTTTGTCTTTGTTTGTCCAGCAGATGTCCTCGGTGTGCAGTGTGCAAAATCATTTCATAAATGAACTCTCACATCACTAGTCTTATCATAATGAATGAATAAAGCATCCCAGCGGAAATTTAATTTGTGGTTAATGAGGGATATATCAATATTTGGTTGGGTATTATTGTCAAAGGTGGAAGGTATATCTAGATCTGTGTATATGTCTTTATCATTAGATGTGCCTCCTAAGATTATTAAAGATTTAAATAAGATATTTTATGACTTTATTTGGAGAGAAAAAAAAACACATTATTTGAAAAAAAGAGGTCATGAGGTTGTAATCTTAAAGAGCAAGGGGGACTTGAGGTCTTAGATTATAGTACACTTAATGACACTTTCAAAATTAAATGGTTGAAAGAGTTTATGAAGAATATCCTTGGAACGTATTTCCTAATTTTAATAGACTTTTTGCTGAAATGTAATTTTTCTGTTAAATTGGCCAGTTTTCACAGACAAGCCTTGCTAGCATGGAAAATATAAGCACAATTTCTCACCCCATAATTATGTCACATGGAATAACAAAGAAATACTATTCAAAAACAAATCATTATTCTATCATACTTGGTTCAATGAAGGTATTATGTTAGTAAGACAGTTGCTTAATTCCCATGGGTATTTGTTGTCATATACTGAATTTCTCCAAAAACTTCAATTTCCAGTTAAACCATTCGAGTTTGCTATTGTTCTTGACCCGATCCCAAAGAGCGTGACATTACTTTTAAAGAACTCTAGTTCAGTGGAAATCAACATGGATAATCCTTGTCAGAATATTTTCATTGATAATGTTGATGTTCTACAACAACTGTGTAGCAAGAAATGCTCTTTGTTCTGTATCCTTTCCTGCTGCAAGATTTTTCTGGTCTTCTCTATTTGGTAATATCTCTTGGGTTAAAGCATGGAAACTTTCAAATAAGTTCTGCATCAATAACAAAATTAGGGAAGTGTCTTAAAATACTATAAAATACTTTGTAGAATTTATCCTGCTAAGCATGTTTTGGAAAGATTAAAGCTCAATATTTGGACAAGAAAAATAAACTATTTTGCATCTGTTTTTTCACTATATTTATACAAGGTTATTTTAGAAAGATTTAAAATTCTATATTAATAGAAAACTTGATTGTATGATAGAAGTTTGTGTATTTGATGTACTTTTTTTATACTGAGAATGAACATTTGAAATGTAAAGAACTACATACTATACATAAGAAGAAGTGGGCTCAATGTAAACCAAATTTTTCACATTTTATGAATGACTTTAAATTATATGTAAATCTTTTGGAACAAACCAATAACAAAAAAGCACTGAAAACATGTAATGCTCTGAAATTTATGTAATATTTCCTTTTTCTTTTCTTTTTTTCTTTTCCTGGCAGCTAATGTTAATATGATATTGTGAATATGTAATGCCTCTTGTTCTTGTGGCATTGAATAAAATAAATGAATAAAATAAATAAAGCATCCCAGCGCTAGCGCCCTCTACAGGAAGAACTTCAGATATATTACTCTAGGTTCACCCAAATGTTTCCTCATCTTCATCTGGTGCATGTGAGCTTAAAGAGCTGGTACTTCAGGTCTGCGTGTGTCAGTCAGCCAAACAAATGTCATTTGAGATGAATATGAATGCAAACGGATAGCTTGTAGATATTATATAGACATTCTTAAGATATTTTCTTACCTCCTTGAGATATTCACAGTTCATCAGCATCATCTATGACGTCTTGTCTGTCCATGGATGTGTTCCGAAATCGTTCCTCAGCCAGAGGAAGCAGCTTCACCCTTATAGTGCACTATTTTAGGGTACAGACATTTGTAGTGGCGTAGAGAGCACTCATTCAATCCCATAATGCATTGCAATAATGAGTGTACAATAGAATGGTGACTGGTGCAGAAAATGGTGCTCAATCGTCTTTATTCACTCTTTCAAGTGGACTACGGTGGGCCTGTCCAAATACCCACTCTTGAGGTCTTGGCTATTTGAGAGCGTTTGCATGTGACAGGAAGTGACAAGACTGTCCTAGGTGTGAAAAACGTTAACACTCAGTGCCCTTTACAAACACTCAAATATGCTTTGTGTATCCCATCATGCATCATGTTCAGGAACTTGCTTGCCCGAAAATGTTGAGGAAAATATTCCAAAATAAGTTAAATTAGATATTGTAATCAAAATAAAACCGTGTAAACACTTGCATTTGTACATCAGGTTATCAGAAGCTCTACACACACTTACAGTCTTCACACCTACTTCAACACTTGGACCAAATACAGGAAATATGTTATGTAAGTAGACAAGGGGTCAAGCGCAAAGACTGCAAATGTGAATATTTTAACAGGCCTAGAGTTTAAACTGAAAGATGCTGCTAGTTCGAAGTTGGACAAGTTAAAAACAAATATATGGATACAAAACTGTATCGATGACCATATTTAGAGTTAGAGACGACAGAGAATCAGACACTATGAAGTGACACACGGCCACTATTAGAAAAATAAGCTTAGAAGATCTCATAAGATTGATGTTTAGACATTCAGAGGAAGCATCTGTAATATTCTAGTGCTTAATCAGCAAGTTCTTACTGTTTATTACCAAATTGCTAGTCAAAGTTTATCAAATGCACAATCAATAAATTATATTATTGGTTCTTTAGGAAGATTGTAGCATTATAACATGAGCATCTCTGTGAACCGGTGTAGAGTTTTTCTCAGTTTAACTTTTATTTTATGTCTTTAGTCTGATGTGTTCTCTGTGATGTTACTCTTTTGACTTGATAAACTAAACCAACACTAGATGAAGTGTCATAGATAAGACCACATGTTAAAATATAAGGCGTTAACCACGTGTGTTTCAGAGTGTAAGAAACCCAGTGCTGTTTCAACCTGGTTATTTTAGTGCTGCCAAAAAAGGTAAGAGCATCATTTACTAATCGTTCTTTAGATTCATTATCATCAAATAGCTTTCTATTAAATGAACTGTATTTTTTAATGGTGTGAATTTTGAAAAATGTACAAAGCTGCTGTTTGTGTTGTAATTGTTGGGTATGGAGTGTAGATTGGAATGAAAATTGAAATGCAGTGGAAAATTGAAAGCAGGTGGAAAATGTGAAAACATGAAGGGGTCTGAGCTGATCTATACAGTATAATAAGATATAACTCTGGCCTCGAAATCCACTTTCCTGCAGAGTTTAGCTCCAACCTTCATCAAATTCACCGCCTATATCTTTCTAGTAGACCTGTAGACCTCGATTAGCTTGTGTTTGACTAGATTTGGAGTGAAACTCTGCAGGAAAGAGTAGAGAACCCCTGATCTAAATACACTGTTTGGTCTGATTTTTGGAAATGTTGTTTAATAATATATTTAACACGATTTCTGAGCTCAGTGAGTAAATACAGCTTTGGTTAAAACACTTTATCGTTTAGTACTATTACATCATAAACCGTGTTTAAAATTCTAGCTGGTCTTCTGCAGGAAAGACATTTTTTTTTTAGGACAAGCATGATAAAATGAATGGATTTTTCTTTAATCTTTGTTTTTCTGTTTCTTTTATTGTAGTGGTTGAGTAAGTGTTTAATGTTTGGCCATGTTTTGCAGCGATTGGAGCAGGATTGTGTGTGTTTTGTCATGTATATAAGGTGCACTTTGCATTGTAGGTGGGGCTCGATTTGCACTGGCCAGAAAAAAGGAACTTGAGAAAATGGAGAATGTGTGATAAACTAGCTTAACCACAGTATTTCTAAACCAAACCTTAATAAACACCACGACTGACATAGGCAGTGAACTAATGACAATATTTACATGTTTATTAGGTATTGTACTATAAAAAGTACACTAAAATAGAGAGTTTAAAACTTCTGATTCATGACAGCAGAAATAAGCCACAATTCAATTCAATTCAATTTATTTCCACTACATCTATACATGTTTTCAGATACACTTTTACACACATGCACATATAGCACAACTATATATATTATTCAACATTTACATGTGCATAAATGCCGATATTATTTCTCACACTGTGGAAAATGGACACCCTAAGAAGCTATGCAGCTTATGGCTGGGGTCCATCACCAAGTGCAGGCAAGACAGATGGTTTGGCAGATTTTAGATACTTTAAGTAAATAAAAGACAACAATAACAAAACAAATAACAAAAAAATTTTTTGTGTAGGTCTGGTACAGTAATATAAATATGCAGTTTACTCATCATTATATCATGTAGGCACTGCATACTTCCCTGCCACATGTACAAGGAGAAATACAATAAAGGTAGAACCTCAGCCGCAATATCAGTCATATACTATAATTTTCCAGCAGCTTACATTTTAAATTTCTTTTAAATATGGATAGTGAGGCAGACAGTTTAATATCATTGTCTAACTCATTCCATATTTGTGGTCCTCTATAGCAGACACTGAAACTAGTACATTTTAAGTTCCTGATTTTCCCTTTTAAAAGAGACTTTTTCCTTGTATCATGTTGGTGCGAAGATGAGTATAGTGGAATAAGTTCGCACAATCTGCTGTTTAATTTGTGAACAGCGCTATACATTATACAAGCATTATGATAGAAGTTACTTTCAGGAAGCTTTAGAAGACCATATCTATGGAAGAGAGGATTTGTCGGGGAATTTGGCATGGACCAGGTAATTGCTCTTAAGGCTTTCTTTTGTATTACCTGAAGTTTTGCAGTGTAAGTAGGATATGTGTTGTTACATATCACATTACAATAATTCAGGTAAGGCTCAAACAGAGATCTGTACAATGTCAACAACGCTTCAAATGGAAGCAGATGTCTTATTTTGAAGAATAAACCAACAATTTTGGATAATTTTTTGACAAGCTCGTCAATGTGCTTTTTGAAGTTTAGAGAATGATCTATGAAGATTCCTATTCCTAATATTTAAAGACAGTTTGTTGCATTTGAACCATATGTTGACCTTTGCCAATTGCTCATTTAGACATTTTTGCAGTTGGTCCATATTTTTATGAGATATAAACAAGTTTGTGTCATCGGCGAAAAGTATTTTGTGAATGTCGCTGGAACAATGAACAAAGTCATTAATATAAATTATGAATAAAAGTGGTCCCATAATGGATCCCTGTGCAACCCCAGTTTCAATGCTTTTTGTGTAGGAATTTAGTCCCTCAACATTCACATATTGCTCTCTTCCACAGATATAACCCTCAAACCACTGGCACCATAGTGCATTAGTTTACCAAGCAAAATTTCATGATCAATGGTATTGAATGCTTTTGAAAGATCCAGAAAAACACCAATACCATACTCCCCTCTTTCAAAAGCATCATTAATTTTCTCCACAAGGTCTAAAATAGCCATATACGTGGTGCTGTTTTTTCTAAAGCCATATTGTGAGGGCTCTAATGCATTATATTTCTCAAGATATTCTGCTAGTCTGGAGTATACAACTCGCTCTAGAACTTTAGAGAGGGTTGGCAAAACTGATATTGGTCTATAATTTTGAATATCATTTTTATCCCCAGACTTATATATTGGTATTATTTTTGCTATCTTGGTCATTTTTGGAACAATGCCTTGTGTTAACGAGAGATTGATAATGTAGACAAGAGGCTCTGCAATTTAATTTACTATGGCTTTAATAATTATACTACATATGTTATCAGCACCAACTGTGTGTGAAGATTTTAATTTGTTTATAATATTTATCACTTCTGTTTTGTAAGTAGGTTTTAAAAAAAAAAAAAAAAAATATTGTATAATTACCCTGAAGATAGTCTTTGTAATTGGCATCCCCTGGTGGACAAATATTTTGAGAAAGATTTTTTCCAACAGAGGAAAAGTAATTATTAAAGATGTTAGATAGATTGTCATTACTTGGTTGATTTTGCACTACAGTGTCAGGGATGACTGAGATTTTATTATTGCGGCCGAGTACCTCATTCAACACCTTCCAAGACGCCTTTTGATCCCCAGAAGCATTTTTAAATTGAGCAGTAAAATGATTTTGTTTACTTGCTCTTAATACTTTTGGTAATTTATTTTTATATTTTGTGTATACTGATTTATTGTGGATGTTCGGATTTTTAATATATTTTTTATAAGCATATTCTTCTTTCTGATGGACTTTAGTATTCCATTTGTTATCCACGGTTTTGGTTGTATTCCATTTTGTTTAATTATTTTTTCAGGAATAGTTTTATCTATAGAATCATTTATTTCAGATATTAGAGAATTATAAGCACAGTCGGGATCTGTGGTGTTAAATACTGCGTCCCACCTTTTAGTTTGAAGGTGTTGTGTCAAGTTTGCAAGGCTTTTGTGGCTGAGAACCTTCACTTTTCTCCTTGTACATAGATTTGGTACTGATTTGTTCAGATTCATACATTGTATAATGGGATAATGATCTGTGATATCCGAGTATACAACCCCTGATTTATATTCAATACCTTGCATGTTAGTTATTATGTTATCCAAAGTTGACTGACTTCTCTCTGTAATTCTAGTATGCTTATTGAGTTGGAAAAAATGATGAGGAATTTAAGCCACTGTTCATTTGTTGTAGGTGTTGCTATGGTGATGTCAGTCAGAATGGCTCCTCCTCTTCCTCTGATCTTTCTGCTCATGATTCACGGTGAGTGAATGACTAAAGAGGAAACTGTAAGCAATTTCCCTCCCCAACATTCTTTGTTCAAAAGCAGATGCTGTTTTCTTCACTCTATGAATTCTGCGTTTCAGGGGTTTCTAGTGCTGGTTGGGGTGTGAGTTACAATCCTTCACACATCTGTGCACTAGAGAACTCATCAGTGATAATGAGCTGCAATTATACATACCCTACTGGATATCAGATCATGAGAGCGTTCTGGACCAAAAACCTAGTAAAGGGTGTAGAGCCTCCAGATCTGTCTGAGGACCCTGAATACAATCAAAGGCTTCAGTATCTGAGAGATGAACAGCAGAACTGCACCATCAGACTGAGTCATGTGACACTGAAGGATTCACACAAGTACTATTTCAGAATCACCACTAATAAACCAGATGGAAAATGGATTGGTAAATCAGGAGTGACTCTTAATGTCACAGGTGACTTTGGTGAGGTTTCTCTCTTCTTCTGTGCATTATGTTGAATAATAATCAGTGTATGACAGCAGCACTAGATATAATGTGTGTGTTGTGTTCAGATCTTCAGGTGGAGTCTCCTGAGAGAGTGACAGAGGGAGATTCAGTCCGTCTGACATGTAAAAGCAGCTGCACTCTGACTGACAGAGCAACATTCATCTGGTACAGAAACTCACAGCCATTAACTGAGAGAAGAGACAGAAACAATGAACTCCTGCTGCAGTCAGTCAGAAGAGAGGATGCAGGCAGATATAGCTGTGCTGTACACGAACACAATCACATCTCTCCTGCTGTTGAGCTCAATGTCATGTGTGAGTACAGATTCATTTGTGCTTAAAAAAAAAAGAAAAGAAAAAGAGATTTGTGTTTGAATGAGATGATTTAATTTTTGTCCTTTTAGATCCTCCCAGGAACGTCTCAGTGTTGATAAACGGATCTGGTGAAATAGTGTCAGGAGATTCAGTGACTCTGATCTGCAGCAGTGATTCAAACCCTCCTGCTCTGAACTTCAGCTGGTTTAAGGAGAATGAAAGCTCAGCTGTTGGATCTGGACAGAGTTTCAGTGCACTACAGAGTGGACGCTTCTACTGTCAGGCTCACAATCAACATGGATCTCAGAGATCAGACGCTGTAACTGTGACTGTTAAAGGTAAAGCAGCTCATATATTTACTTTACTCTTTCTAAAGTGATGCAAATTAATTTACTTTTTTTTGTAGAACGTCAGGTGATATTACACATGTCCATTGGAGTGGTTTGTGGAGCTGCAGTTGTCCTTACGATGTTGCTCGTTTGGTAAGATGTTTTGTGTAATATTTTATCACATGTATTTAACTGTATTGTAGATTTTTTTCATCATATAAATGAATAAGAATAATTCTCCACAAAGTTGACCAATGAAGATATATGAAATATTTTCCCATATTGTTTTTAAGGAGAAGCAGGATGAAAAAGAGAAATGACACACTGGAGCCTCAGGTGAGAAAAATGAGTTTGGTTATGGTTAGTTTACTGATCAGGGAAATGTACTAATGAAAAGATTGAAAGTCTGAATGCTGTTGTGACTTTATATTGTGTCAGTTATTCATTCTGTTTTCTCTTTTAATGGCAAAGATGAATCAGTCCAGACCTCATCCTGACACAAGTCAAGCTTCTGATGTTCAGTCGAATGAACCTGTTTATGAAAATGTAACGGTACGTTAATGTTATAATTATCATCAGCTGGTGTGGATGCTAATATAGTTATTTATTTTGTGTATATTCTGTTTTTTTTTCTTTAATGGCAAAGATGAATCATTCCAGACCTTATCATACGAGACGTCAAGCTTCTGATATTAAGTTGACTGAACCTGTTTATGGAAATTTAACAGTAAGTTAATGTTATAGTTATCTTCCATTGGTGTGGGCATTAATATAGTTATCATATATTGGTGTGGATGGTAATATAGTTTTGTTATAGTTATCTTTACAATACCATCAACTGGTGTGGGCATTAATATAGCTATTGTTGTGGTTATCTTATCTTTATAGTTAGCATCTGTTGTTGTAGATGCTAATATAGTTATTATAGTTTGTGGTGTGATGATGGGTCAACACACTATGATTTAACCCTCAGGTGCTCCTCATTTGTCACACTTGTGCTCTTCGCGGTCAAAAGTGACCGGACCCCTAAAATGTAATGAATCAATGAAATAGATTTTTGTTCAATAATATTTTTTTTATTTTGTATTTTGAGAGAATTTCATGATACTAATTAATATTTATGCAATAATTATGATAAATTTTTCCCCACTGAAAATAATAATAAAAAAAAATTCTAATTTTTTTCACTATTTTTCAATTAATGCAGTATTTCAGGTTAAAATAGACTCTAGGCCTTTAATATATATATATATATATTTTTTTTTTTTTTTTTTTTTTTTTTTTTTTTTGAAGGCAGATTAACGCCATCTGGTGAGAGTACAGAAATAAAAATGTGTAATACCATGGTGTAACCACTAGCTACTTGTACAGCTCTCTATGGAGAGGCTTGTGAATTCCCTAGTTGTTTTTGGACATATTTACTTTTTTTTTTTTTTTTTAGGTTGAGGATATTGAATATATATTTAGACATTCTCAAAGACTATTTCTTATCAAGTTTTATATATATTTATGTTAGAAATAGTGATTTGAAGTGTTAATTTTTGCATTATGATTACAGTCAAACTTAAACATTGTGTTAGAAAGAGAACGCAAGGAAGCATTTTGTTACCAATTTTTTTTATTCAGAATTTGTAAAAAAAAAAAATGCCACATGACTTTTTTTTTTTTTTTTTAAACTTTATATGCTCTTGACACAGAGCTCCTGCAAAAAAAAAAAAAAAAAAGTTCATAAGAGTGTGTGTATAATATGTGTGTGAGTGGGTGTGTCTGTATCACACTCTTGATGTTTTACAGTGTCATCACTTTATTGCTGTGTACTTTTTTTCAGCATTGTGGCCAAAAATTTTCAGAATTTTTGTGTTTTTTTCAATTTTTTCCATTCATTTCCTATGGTCGGTAATTTTTGACCAAAGAACACAAACGTGACTATTTTTTTTTTTTTTATGACCACTTAGCCTTTTCAAATCATGCCCTCAATTTTTTTTTGTGTTTTCACATACCAATTGCCATAAATGTTACAAAGTTTCAACCCATTCTGTTGAAGCTACAATTTTTTAAATCTTCAAAACTAAAAATGTTATAATATTTTATATTATACCAAAGGGGTATAATGTGTGCGTGTGTATGTATGAGAATGGGTGTGTTTATTTCACTCTTGATGTTTTAGAGTGTTACCCTTTCACTGCTGGGAGCTTTTCCTGCATTATGACTAAATTATTGAATGATTTCAAATGTTCTCAACTTCTCTCTGTGTTACACACACCCCCCATGAACCACTGTGTCTGTAAGTGTGTTTGTATGTGTGTGTGCGTTTGTGTGCAAGTGGGTGTGTCTAAATCACACTCTTGATGAGTGTCACCCCTTATCTGCTGTGTACTTTTTTTCAGCATTGTGGCTGATTTGTAGATTGTAAAATTCTCTGAATTTTTGTCTCTGAATTTTTTTAAATATAATTTACTGTTTAAGATAAAGTAACTCAAGTCATTTTATACCAACCTGACAGTTAAAGTGTATTAAATATTAATGTATTCATTCTCTAATTCTGTCTTTCTTTTTTCAGCATGTGATGAAGAAGCCATAGTGTTTTGGACAAATGGCAAAATATTTAACAGCTTTTATCTGTCTCTCTGTGGGTGGAGCTCTGAATGATTGACAGGAGTGTCACGAGTCACATTATTTGTTTAACAGATGGTTTTATCCAAAGTGACTTACAAATGATGAACATAATTTAACAATATTTACTACTACACAATGTCAAGTTTAAAGTACAAGCTAGATCAATGCTAGAGCTTAAGTGAAATGCAGTATAAATATTGTCAGTATAAATAAGTCTGTCCCAGTGAAGATGTCATACTTTGCGTGTTTTTGCACCACCTTCAAACCAATGCATCATTTTTTCATTTCTTTAATTAATGAAAGTGGATCTCTGATTTTCAATGTGAAATAAAAATCTTCTAAAGCCATATGACCGCTTTGTTAATAGCTTATTTAATAGTAATCTGGCACTGTTGGCCTCCAAATAATTAGTGGTCATGTTTCTAAAAGCTTTTTCGGCGCTACACAGTCACATGACACACGGGAACAGTTACCGTCTGATGTCAATGACATCAAGAGCAGCCCAAATCCGCCATTTTTAAATTAAACACGACCACAAAGGGGAAGATTATCAACTGCTCAGCAAAAACAAACAGTAGAACAGAGAGAACCAAGATAATCACAGAAGCGACAGAAAAGTACCTATAGGGATAGAGAAGCTATCAGTCGAATGAATTAATGCAGCACTAACAGCAGAGATATCTGAAACACAGTCAACATGTGGTGGTGGAGGAGGGCACTGATGGTACTATCCATTTTACATTAGAATGTCAGAAGTTTAATTGCTAATGGACAAGAATTAAAACATTTCATAGAAGAATTATCTGTTAAACCAAACATCACATGTATACAGGAAACCTGGTTAAAACCATCACTTGATTTTATAATTCATGGATATACAGCAGTTCGTAAAAATAGAAGTTCTGCAATTAAAGTGATTACTTTCATTCAACAAGGTAGTAATTATAGAGAGAGATGCTTGATAGTATATATGAGGTGGGAAATGGCAAAATTATAGTATGCAGAAACTTTAATGCTCATTGTGGGGAAGTACAAAACAGATGATTATTGAAGAGTTTATGGATGACAACCAATTAGTATGTCTAATGATGGGAGAGGAACTATGATGTAGTACATGGAAAGGAGTCAGCTATTGACAATAGTTTCAGAATAATTAGCAGAGATAAGTCAATGGGATGTTTTTAAAGATAATACAATTGAAAGTGATCATAATAATAAAACATCAAAACTTCCCGGTAGAAGAGAACTGGCTCCCAAGATGGAGAATGAGAGAGGCTAATTGGTATCTGCATAAAGCAAGTAGTACATTAATTGAGGTTATGCCACATCTGAGTGATGACATTTTTGGGTGAACTAACCCTTTAAATACCTCCGGACCAGAACGTTTGTCTGATGATAGTCAGTATGACAGTTACAGATGTGAAAATGATGTGAACTTCTTTTTACAACGAACACAACAGATATATTCACCTCAGAGAAGTAGGTACATGTATTTCATGTTGTGTTTTTGTTAATCTTGATTTCTCACAACTTGTGTGCTTTATCTGAGCGAGATGGAGTGAACTGCAAACATGTCACAACTGTCAATCTGTCATCAGACAAACAGAGTTCAGGTGTTGTGCTGAATTCTGACCTCCACCAGATTATGACCTCACTAGTATAGGCAGGTTTAGGTTTAGGAGTGGGGTTAGAATCAGGCAGTCAGGTACTGACTTCAGTGAGGAGGATAATAATTTGGCAGGGAGTTGAAATTCAGCACAACACCGGTTAAGTGTGCCACATGCATCAAACATTCAGCCAACGGTCCGTGGGTGTGACGACTGAGGCTGAGACTATGTCGTCAGTTAGTAAGTGTAACACCTTTTTCAATTGTTACTCAGTTACTAAAGTAACTTAATGCATTAATTTGGACCAGTATTGTTAGGTTCGGCTAAGGAGATGGAGTGTAATGTCAGACAAAATCACAGAAATAGAATGAATAAGAAATTAGGCCGGCTTTACTCACAAAACAAAATAAACAATAGAATCAATCAAACAGCCAATTGTCAAAAGAGAGTATATCACCTCCTCTAAGATAAATGTCCACTAAAGTTGGTTATATTCTCAGGTTTTCAGTCCTGTTGTGTGTGATATGTAATTTAAGTCCTCTTTCATTCTTGTTGAGGAAATCAAGAGAGTTTAGTCCTTATTTCAAACAAATCCAAGTCAACAGTAATCCTACCACTCTGGTTGAGGACGTAAATTAATCACTCTTCCATTCTTGTCAAAAACTGAAGAAATCCAGTAATGCATCGATAAGAAAAAAAAACACTAACCTGCATATATAAAACAGGTTCAATGTAATTACCACATCCCTTTTACAAAATTTAAAGTTATTCAAATGTATTTCACTAAGCATATTGTGTGTGTGTGTGTGTGTGTGTGTAGAACTCTTACAATGATTTATCTTTTTAAATAAATCAAATTCACCTCTCATTTCTTTCTGCAACATTGATAATCCACCAACAGACCTTATATTCACAAAGGTAACGAATTTCAAATATTCAAATATTGCACATATGAAATTAGCATACGTCATGAAATCGTCCTGAACCCAGTTAATTGCCTTATATTCGACTTTAGCTGAAATATTAAACTTTTCTATTAACATAGCAAACATTTTAATAATAAACATCAATATTTAACTATACTCAGTCACTTTAAATCAGTACTCATCTCAATTTGACATTGATTAGCACATAAAGACATGAATCTATTACGACACACCATGAGCTCGGTAACACAATTATCACTACTCACCGAACAAATGAGACAAAATGACAAAACAGATCCTGACAGTTTGTCCAGTGAAAAGAAGAAAATAAAACTGGTAAGAAACACTTCTTTAAACAAAACAAGCTTTTCTTTTACTCTTAAATTAACAACTCGGTTTTAGTCACGTTTTCATCACACACTGTACCGATCACACTCGTGCAGGGGGCGGGGCTTAACTCAACTGCAGCTCTGATTGGATAGCTGCCAGCGCTCTCTTAAAGAACCCACGCACATATATATCTGACTGTGTGTGTGCTGGATGGAATAATTCAGGCTGAGATCAGGTGGATGGTCACTCAAAGTTGCTTTACTGGGCCTGGGACAAGACAAGACTGGGACAAACAGCACCAAAAGGCTGATCAGAATGCAGTGCATCGATGTTGCATGATCAGTCAGCAGGATGAGATATGCGGCTCTGCTGATTACATTTTTACAAAGTGATCGTGAACATATAGTGGACAAAATTCCAAATAAAGCATACATTAAAGAAAATAAATCACATTAATACAAAGAAACTATAAACTCAAGTAACCATCATTTCACATATTTTGTTGAAATGAAATGAGGAGAGAAGAACAGTGGACAGCACGTGCGAGCATATAGCACGTGTGCTAATAACTAACACTCAACTGGGTCTAATATTATTTTAACACAGAACATGACAAAAACCGAATATAACACATACCTGGGACAAACAGCACCAAAAGCCTGATTAGAATGCAGTGCATCGATGTTGCATTAGAAGTCTTAAATGAAATAAACAGAAGGTCGGAGTTCACAAGCAGGCCAATTAACACACTCTTCATCTTATCACCACAAATAACACATATTTGACTCGACTAACACAACTAGGAGCTGACAGACAGATAGTGATGGCCGATTTCAAAACACTGCTTCATGAATCTCCGAAGCTTTATGAATCTTTTGTTTCGAATCAGTGATTCGGAGTGTGTGTCAAACTGCCAAAGTAATGTGATTTCAGTAAACGAGGCTTCATTACCTCATCACTGTTTCGAAACGTTTCAAAACAGTTCGAAATTTCAGTGGTTCACCGGTAGAGGGCGATGATAAAGTGAACCCATGAATCATGCAGATTCACTGAGAGCCATTGAACAAGTGTCTATGGGCTTTACCCTATGGTTTTACCTGATCTCTGATCAGTTTTATACATTTGCAGATGTTTTAATTAGGCATTAGAATAATTAAAATGAATAATTGTAGTTATTAATCTCTTATTGGCCTGTTTAGCTTGAGCCATGGAACAGAGAAACAAGCCTTGAAAATTGATAAAACAACACATATTATACAGACACTCTATATTTATTCTTATTAGATGATTAGTTAATTGCATTTGATAGATTTTACTTTCAATAAAACTTTTGCAATAGCTTTGTAAACTCTGAGACTCTGCTGATTACATAGCTCCGCCCTTGCAATATGTGCACAACGAGTGACACAACAGCCAATGGCGAGTTTTCCCAATTTATTCTGAATTTAACTAACATATTTTTAAACTCCATTACATATAGCCTATAACTTTGATACAATTCTCTTATCAGGGTTACATAAGTCATGAAATAAAAGTAAAGTACCAATAAATCATGTACTTACCAATTTTACAGTATTAACAAAAGTTTCGGACCTTACTTTACAGGCATTTTTATTCATCAGTATGAGTCACATTTGTACAATTTATGTGTATATGTTCTGTAAAATGGGACTGTACTTGTGTGTGTGTGTGTGTGTGTGCGTCAACAATTTTTGTAAAATAAATTTGCTTGGTTTAAAAAAAAAATACACTGTGCACTAGTGTACATAATGCATATAAAAACATAACATTGAGTTATACATATTATGAAAATTTTAAAGGATATCGCATTACAATATTCAGCCTGTCTTTCCTTTGCTTGTCAGCTTTGTCTTTGTTTGTCCAGCAGATGTCCTCGGTGTGCAGTGTGCAAAATCATTTCATAAATGAACTCTCACATCACTAGTCTTATCATAATGAATGAATAAAGCATCCCAGCGCTAGCGCCCTCTACAGGAAGAACTTCAGATATATTACTCTAGGTTCACCCAAATGTTTCCTCATCTACATCTGGTGCATGTGAGCTTAAAGAGCTGGTACTTCAGGTCTGCGTGCGTCAGTCAGCCAAACAAATGTCATTTGAGATGAATATGAATGCTAACGGATAGCTTGTAGATATTATATAGACATTCTTAAGATATTTTCTTAGCTCCTTGAGATATTCACAGTTCATCAGCATCATCTATGACGTCTTGTCTGTCCATGGATGTGTTCCGAAATCGTTCCTCAGCCAGAGGAAGCAGCTTCACCCTTATAGTGCACTATTTTAGGGTACAGACATTTGTAGTGGCGTAGAGAGCACTCATTCAATCCCATAATGCATTGCAATAATGAGTGTACAATAGAATGGTGACTGGTGCAGAAAATGGTGCTCAATCAACTTTATTCACTCTTTCAAGTGGACTACACTTGGCTATTTGAGAGCGTTTGCATGTGACAGGAAGTGCGCAAGACTGTCCTAGGTGTGAAAAACGTCAACACTCAGTGCCCTTTACAAACACTCAAATATGCTTTGTGTATCCCATCATGCATCATGTTCAGGAACTCACGTTTCCCAAAATGTTGAGGAAAATATTCCAAAATAAGTTAAATTAGATATTGTAATCAAAATAAAACCGTGTAAACACATGCATTTGTACATCAGGTTATCAAAAGCTCTACACACACTGGCAATCTTCACACCTACTTGAACACTTGGACCAAATACAGGAAATATGTCATGTAAGTAGACAAGGGGTCAAGCGCAAAGACTGCAAATTTGATGACCATATTTAGAGTTAGAGATGACAGAGAATCAGACACTATGAAATGACACACGGCCACTATTAGAAAAATAAGCTTAGAACTCATAAGATTGATGTTTAGACATTCAGAGGAAGCATCTGTAATATTCTAGTGCTTAATCAGCAAGTTCTTACTGTTTATTACCAAATTGCTAGTCAAAGTTTATCAAATGCACAATCAATAAATTATATTATTGGTTCTTTAGGAAGATTATAACATTGTAACATGAGCATCTCTGTGAACCGGTGTAGAGTTTTTCTCAGTTTAACTTTTATTTTGTGTGTTTAGTCTGATGTGTTCTCTGTGATGTTACTCTTTTGACTTGATAAACTAAACCAACACTAGGTGAAGTGTCATGAATAAGACATGAATAAACATAAGGTGTTAACCACGTGTGTTTCAGAGTGTAAGAAACCCAGTGCTGTTTCAGCGTGGTCATTTTAGTGCTGGCAAAAAAGGTAAGAGCATCATTTACTAATCGTTCTTTAGATTCATTATAAATAGCTTTCTATTAAATGAACTATATTTTTAATGGTGTGAATTTTGAAAAATGTACATTGCTGCTGTTTGTGTTGTAATTGTTGGGTATGGAGTGTAGATTGGAATGAAAATTGAAAGTATTTTAGCATACGGTGGAAAATGTGAAAACATGAAGGGGTCTGAGCTGATATATACAGTATATTAAGATATAACTCTGGCCTCGAAATCCACTTTCCTGCAGAGTTTAGCTCCAACCTTCATCAAATTCACCGCCTATATCTTTCTAGTAGACCTGTAGACCTCGATTAGCTTGTGTTTGACTAGATTTGGAGTGAAACTCTGCAGGAAAGAGTAGAGAACCCCTGATCTAAATACACTGTTTGGTCTGATTTTTGGAAATAAAATGTTGTTTAATAATATATTTAACACGATTTCTGAGCTCAGTGAGTAAATACAGCTTTGGTTAAAACACTTTATCGTTTAGAACTATTACATCATAAACCGGTGTTTAAAATTCTAGCTGGTCTTCAGCAGGAAAGACATTTATTTGAGGACAAGCATGATAAAATTAATGGATTTTTATTTAATCTTTGTTTTTCTGCTTCCTATATTGTAGTGGTTGAGTAAGTGTTTAAAGTTTGGCCATGTTTTGCTTGTAGGTGTAGTAGAACAATTGCAAATGATGACTATTGATCAGCGATTGGAGCAGGATTGTGTGTGTTTTGTCATGTATATAAGGTGCACTTTGCATTGCAGGTGGGGCTCGATTTGCACTAGCCAGAAAAAAGGAACTTGAGAAAATGGAGAATGTGTGATAAACTAGCTTAATCACAGTATTTCTAAACCAAACCTCAATAAACACCACCACCGACACAGGCAGTGAACTAATGACAATATTTACATGTTTATTAGGTATTATCATATAAAAAGTACACTAAAATCAAGTTTAAAACTTCAGAAATAAGCCACTGTTCATTTGTTGTAGGTGTTGCTATGGTGATGTCAGTCAGAATGGCTCCTCCTCTTCCTCTGATCTTTCTGCTCATGATTCACGGTGAGTGAATGACTAAAGAGGAAACTGTGAGCAATTTCCCTCCCCAACATTCTTTGTTCAAAAGCAGATGCTGTTTTCTTCACTCTATGAATTCTGTGTTTCAGGGGTTTCTAGTGCTGGTTGGGGTGTGAGTTACAGTCCTTCACACATCTGTGCACTAAAGAACTCATTAGTGATAATGAGCTGCACTTATACATACCCTACTGAACATCAGATCATGAGAGTCTTCTGGACCAAAACAAAATTTAGAAATGCAGAACATCCAGATCTGTCTGAGGACCCTGAATACAGTCAGAGGCTTCAGTATCTGGGAGATAAACAGCAGAACTGCACCATCAGACTGAGTCATGTGACACTGAAGGATTCACACGAGTACTATTTCAGATTCATCACTAATATAACAGAAGGAAGATGGATTGGTAAACCAGGAGTGACTCTTGCTGTCACAGGTGACTTTCATGAGGTTTCTCTCTTCTTCTGTGCATTATGTTGAATAATAATCAGTGTATGACAGCAGCACTAGATATAATGTGTGTGTTGTGTTCAGATCTTCAGGTGGAGTCTCCTGAGAGAGTGACAGAGGGAGATTCAGTCCGTCTGACATGTAAAAGCAGCTGCACTCTGACTGACAGAGCAACATTCATCTGGTACAGAAACTCACAGCCATTAACTGAGAGAAGAGACAGAAACAATGAACTCCTGCTGCAGTCAGTCAGAAGAGAGGATGCAGGCAGATATAGCTGTGCTGTACACGGACACAATCACATCTCTCCTGCTGTTGAGCTCAATGTCATGTGTGAGTACAGATTCATTTGTGCTTAAAAAAAAAAGAAAAGAAAAAGAGATTTGTGTTTGAATGAGATTATTTAATTTTTGTCCTTTTAGATCCTCCCAGGAACGTCTCAGTGTTGATAAACGGATCTGGTGAAATAGTGTCAGGAGATTCAGTGACTCTGATCTGCAGCAGTGATTCAAACCCTCCTGCTCTGAACTTCAGCTGGTTTAAGGAGAATGAAAGCTCAGCTGTTGGATCTGGACAGAGTTTCAGTGCACTACAGAGTGGACGCTTCTACTGTCAGGCTCACAATCAACATGGATCTCAGAGATCAGACGCTGTAACTGTGACTGTTAAAGGTAAAGCAGCTCATATACTTACTTTACTCTTTCTAAAGTGATGCAAATTAATTTACTTTTTTTTTGTAGAACATCAGGTGATATTACACATGTCCATTGGAGTGGTTTGTGGAGCTGCAGTTGTCCTTACGATGTTGCTCGTTTGGTAAGATGTTGTGTGTAATATTTTATCGCATGTATTTAACTGTATTGTAGATTTTTTTTTCATCATTGAAACGAATAAGAATAATTCTCCACAAAGTTGACCAATGAAGATATATGAAATATTTTCCCATATTGTTTTTAAGGAGAAGCAGGATGAAAAAGAGAAATGACACACTGGAGTCTCAGGTGAGAAAAATGAGTTTGGTTATGGTTAGTTTACTGATCAGGGAAATGTACTAATGAAAAGATTGAAAGTCTGAATGCTGTTGTGACTTTATATTGTGTCAGTTATTCATTCTGTTTTCTCTTTTAATGGCAAAGATGAATCAGTCCAGACCTCATCCTGACACAAGTCAAGCTTCTGATGTTGAGTCGAATGAACCTGTTTATGAAAATGTAACGGTACGTTAATGTTATAATTATCATCAACTGGTGTGGATGCTAATATAGTTATTTATTTTGTGTGTATATTTTGTTTTTCCTTTAATGGCAAAGATGAATCATTCCAGACCTTATCATACGAGACGTCAAGCTTCTGATATTAAGTTGACCGAACCTGTTTATGGAAATTTAACAGTAAGTTAATGTTATAGTTATCTTCCATTGGTGTGGACGCTAATATAGTTATGTATTATATGTATATTTTGTTTTTTTCTTTCATTACAAAGATGATTCAATCCATACTTCATCATGTGAGACATCAAGCTGGTGATGTTGAGCTGACTGAGCTCAACTATTTAAATGTAATGCTAAGTTAATGTTATAGTTTTGTCCATTGGTGAGGATGCAAATATAGTTCTCATATATTGGTGTGGACGGTAATATAATTATTCTTATAGTTATCTTTACAGTACCATTGTAACGGTGCTTGCAGGAAAGCAGACGAAGGCAGAAGATAAGTTCCAAACGTTTAATATCAAACTCCAACAATGACAGGCAGGCAGATAGTGCAAACACATAGGTATTACTGTGACCGGACAAAGGGTGCAGGACAGGGAACAACTTAATGACGAACAGCTGATGAAGATAATGATTAGTGTCCATGGTGACAGATTGTGGCAGGAACATAGAACAAAGGAACACATGTGATCAAAGAGATGAGGAAGGGTGGAGTCCAGGTGGTAGCGAGGCTGACGACAGCTGGGGGACGACCGACGGAGGCGTGGCCAATGGATCCGCAAGCGCAGACAGAGAGCCGATGGGAACAAGCAACATCGCTGGTACCGGAGACCCAGGCGATGCCACAGCAGAGCCAGAGTACCTGAGAGCTGAGGTGGAGCCAGTGTGATCGAGGACATAGGTGACACCGAGGGGAAGGAGGAACCCACAGCAGTCATAGGGGTGGAGGGACGGAGTGCAGTGGACGGACTGCAAGTTCGTGACAGAAGTGGTGTGATGACTGACCAAGGGGGAGCCGGCAGGACAAGGGAGCCCGGAGGAGCCGCAAGTCCGAGGGTCTCCGGTGGAGCTGAAGATGGATGGAGCCGAGACGGAGCCGACAGGTCGACAGGCCGAGATGGAGCGAACAGTTCTGAGGCCAGAGGCAGAGCCGCAGGATCCTTTAAACGCTGCTGGTGGTAACATGACCTGCGGCTTGACGTCAGAGCGGGGCTCCCACGGAGATGCCGCAGGGCTGTGGACATCCGTCAGGTGGTGAGAGGAGACTGGACATGACGATAGTGAGTAGGGTGATTTCCATACATATCAGAGAAATGATTATTCACAGTCCATGCAGGTAGATGAGGGAGATTCATTTTTGAAATAGTGAATGGTGATGTTTAAATACAGCAATGATGGTACTGGGTGGGATATGACAAGTCCTCGTTGAAGTCAATCAGTCAGTCCTCTTCCGTCCTCACAAATCCCTCATCCGCAGATGTCGTGGGCTCACTCCCCTGGTCAAACTCGCGATGGAGCTCCACTTCCAGGGTGAGGGTCAGCCCTGGCCTCTTCTCCTCGGGCTCTGGGTCTCGTCGTCAAAGGGGCAGGTGAGGGCAAGGTGGGAAAAAAAAAAAAACTTTGCGGCGTAATCCATTTGTGGTCCGGTCATCTGTAACGGTAACAGACGAAGGCAAAAGACAAGTTCCTAACGTTTAATATCAAACTCCAACAATGACAGGCAGGTAGTGCAAACACATAGGAGTGCAGGACAGGGACAACTTCTGTAATGACACAGACGATTAACTCAAATGACGAACAGCTGATGATGATGATTAGTGTCCATGGTGACAGATTGTGGTGGGAACATAGAACAAAGGAACACGTGATAAAAGACAACAAACTGAAAGTCCAAAACAGAAACTAAACAGAACTAAACGTGAAAACCGTCCATTGGTGTGGACACTAATGTAGCTATTGTTGTGGTTATCTTATCTTTATTGTTAGCATCTGTTGTTGTAGATGATAATATAGTTATTATTATAGTTTGTGGTGTGATGATGGGTCAACACACTATGATTTAATGATGAAGACCTGATATGCTAAATATAATTTACTGTTTAAGATAAAGTAACTCAAGTCATTTTATACCAACCTGACAGTTAAAGTGTATTAAATATTAATGTATTCATTATTTAATTCTGTCTTTCTTTTTTCAGCATTTGATGAAGAAGCCATAGTGTTTTGGACAAATGGCAAAATATTTAACAGCTTTTATCTGTCTCTCTGTGGGTGGAGCTCTGAATGATTGACAGGAGTGTCACGAGTCACATTATTTGTTTAACAGATGGTTTTATCCAAAGTGACTTACAAATGATGAACATAATTTAACAATATTTACTACTACACAATGTCAAGTTTAAAGTACAAGCTAGATCAATGCTAGAGCTTAAATGAAATGCAGTTTAAATATTGTAAGTCTGTCCCAGTGAAGATGTCATACTTTGCGTGTTTTTTGCACCACCTGCTGGTGACTACAAACCAATGCATCATTTTTTCTTTTCTTTAATTAATGAAAGTGGATCTGTGATTTCAATGTGAAATAAAAATCTTCTAAAGCCATATGACCGCTTTGTTAGTAGCTTATTTAATAGTAATCTGGCACTGTTGGCCTCAAAATAATTAGTGGTCATGTTTCTAAAAGCTTTTTCGGCGCTACACAGTCACATGACACACGGGAACAGTTGCCGTCTGACGTCAATGACATCAAGAGCAGCCCAAATCCGCCATTTTTAAATTAAACACGACCACAAAGGGGAAGATTATCAACTGCTCAGCAAAAACAAACAGTAGAACAGAGAGAACCAAGATAATCACAAAAGCGACAGAAAAGTACCTATAGGGATAGAGAAGCTATCAGTCGAATGAATTAATGCAGCACTAACAGCAGAGATATCTGAAACACAGTCAACATGTGGTGATGGAGGAGGGCATTGATGGTACTATCCATTTTACATTAGAATGTCAGAAGATTAATTGCTAATGGACAAGAATTAAAACATTTCATAGAAGAATTATCTGTTAAACCAAACATCACATGTATACAGGAAACCTGGTTAAAACCATCACTTGATTTTATAATTCATGGATATACAGCAGTTCGTAAAAATAGAAGTTCTGCAATTAAAGTGGTTACTTTCATTCAACAAGGTAGTAAATATAGAGAGAGATGCTTGATAGTACATATGAGGTGGGAAATGGCAAAATTATAGTATGCGGAGACTTTAATGCTCATAACACATTGTGGAAAAGTACAAGAACAGACGGGAAAGGGATGATTATTGAAGATGACAACCAATTAGTATGTCTAAATGATGGGAGATGGGACTACCCAGCTAACAGAATTTTGTTATAAGAACGTTCTCTCAATATTCAGTGTTGGTTCTGGGAATGTAAAAAACGTCCAGTTTTCTTGACGTTAGAGGAACGTTTTTATAAGGTATAATGTTCCTCAAATGTTCTTTCAACTTAATTTTGATCTAAAATTCAACATTGTAGGAATGTTGATTTGTAACATTCCAAGAACATGAAAATGTTCAGTTTCCTTAATGTTAGTAGAATGTTATTTAAAGGTTAGTATGATGTTCCTGAAACATTATTTCAATCATTCAAACACCTGCAGTGAACAAGCACTGAAAGAAAGAGAAATAAGAACACAAACTACAACTTTGTTCAGCCACAGCCTTAGATGAACTGAAGATAAAATACATTAAACTCCACAAACACCATCATGGAGATCAGTGTTTGCTTTAGTTGAGCTCCTGACCCTTGACTATTGTTGAGTTGCTTCTTTATCAGCAATTGCAGGTGTTTTCAGAAAACATTTCTGCATTAATAAAGCTGATAAACAGGTTTGTTTTTAATAACAGGTAAATGACTGATTTTTGTGTAATTGCTGAAGCATTACTGAAAAGTGTCAAACTCAACCAATGTGAAAAGAAATATTTTGTAACACTGTTGTTGTGTTTCAGATGCTTCATGTTGATTTTATAGCAACATTTTTTTGTAAAGTTTTCACATCAAAATTAAGTTGAAAGAATGTTTGAGGAACATCATACCTTTAAAAAAATGTTCGTCAAGAAAACTGGACATTTTTTACGTTCCCAGAACCAACACCGAATACTCTTCACTGACCACCAGAGAAGAGCCTGAAAACATCAGAGAACAATCATCATCAGAGTGAAAGTCAAGATGATCTTCATTCTTCTCTCTTATTAAATGATCTTCTCTGTTGTTAGTAGATTCAGTTCTTCTGAAGCTCTCGATGTGTGTTCAGATGAGTTTTGACTGTTTATTTCCTGGTTACATGTTTAACATGAAGTGCTGAATGTGACGGAGACGCCCACTTCCTCTGAGAGAGAGAGAGAGAGAGAGAGAGAGAGAGAGAGAGAGAGAGAGAGAGAGAGAGAGAGAGATGCATTTAATTAAAATCTAAACGTCCGTACTTACTCACGGTCACCAGTGCCTTTCTCACAAACCATCTCCATTCAAAAAAGGCAACATTATCAGTATATTTATAATATGTATACTCAATGATCACTCAAGATTCTATTAAAGATCTAAACATAGCTACCATATTAACATCATTTCCTGCATTTTTCCACTAGTGGGATTTCAAAATGGCTAGCTTAGTTTGGCCAATTAAAAAATTTGCAAGAACACATTGTTGTTGCCATGACCGAAATATTTTTTTATATGAAAACCCCAATTTTGTGATCAATTTTTTCAAGTATTACAAATAAAGGACCAAGTCTAAGACATTCAAAATACACATGAAAAATAGCATCATGAGCATTACAGAATGGACATAGTAAAACCATCTCTTTACATTTCGAAAACTATTTGAGGCTATAACACAATGGAGTACTCTCCACTGAAAATCTCCACAGACAGGAGGTTTATATAACACTCTCCATGATGGATGTACTCCTTCACAAATAGAGATCTTATCCCTCCATTTAGTATCTGTTCTACCTTGCAGTTGTCCAACATGCACAGATTTAACAAAAATATAATAAAGAGTTTTCTTCGCCACATTATGAAAAACAAATCCCCATATCCCTTCAAGAATGTAGTCTGATTAATATTATCCCCAACTTCCCTATCGTTAGGGATCACTTTAAGCTCAGGGAAGTTAAATGGTAAAACCATTTACCAGGGCTGAGTTTATGAAGGAAATTAATGCAGGTGGAAAGGCATCACTTGATTATCCTATCCAGAGTTCTAAATATATTTTGCTATATATAAAGCATAAATGTATATGCTATATATATATATATATATATATATATATTTGACTCTATATGTATTAGTCCTTGACCTCCCTCTGCCAAAGGAAGGTAGAGTATTCCAGGAATAAGCCAATGGTGACTGTTTAAAAAAAAAAAAAAAAAAATCCACAAAAGCTTTTTGAATGGTAATAAGGAATTCCTTAGGAGGACTTAAAACAGTAACTCTATGTCATAACATTGAGTCCATTTACACTGTTGTGGCAATCGAGGTGGTCCTACAGCCATTCTCCCAACAACAAAGACGCACATTTATCCCAATTAATATAGCTTTCTTGAAACTTACAGTTTCCAAAAAATAGGTTACATCATCAGTGCTCTTAATGTTGCATCATCTGCATAAGCTGTAAGTTTCACCAGGGCTACTTCTGGGAAACCTGGGACACCAATCCCACACAGCTGTTTCCCCAGCATAACTAGCAGAGGTTCAATAGTAATAGAGTACAGAAGACCAGACAGAGGACATCCTTGTCTTATTCTCCTGGTTGTTACGGACAGAGGGACAGGAGACACGGATGTTTATTGACAAACAGCAAGGTGAACACAGTGATGCAGGTAAGTGAACTGGAGATGACAGACTTTGCAGACAGATAACTAAATAACGATACTGTCCTTTGTCTTACAGGAACGTGGATCTTGGATGGATTGATGATTGTCAGCGGGGTGAACACACGTTGGAGGTAGGTAGACTCACACACAGACCTAGAAGCACGGAGACTGAGGAAACACACTGGAGTGGAACAGGTAAGTAGCTTGGTAATCTTGGAGATCAACATGAAGAAGTCCTTTATGTATGAACGAGACTTGACAACTGACTGAGGTGAGTGGCGTGCTTAAATGTCTGGTGTGATCAGGTGCTGATGGGGAACAGGTGCATGTGATCAGTACTCTGGTGAGGGAGTGCGCTGTGATTGGCTGATGGTGGAGCCTGTGACACTGGTCTCAGGGAAAGGTCTATTTAAAGTCCCATAAAGTCCATAGCATGCTGTAAATGTCACTGTACAGTAGCTTGACAAGAGAAATAAAATGTGTACCAAAACCAAACGATTCCAGGGTCAATCCTATCGAAAGCTTTTTCCTGATCCAAAGAAAGGAATCCAATGTCCAGTTTGTGTCTTTGTGCAACTGTAATAAGGTCTCTTACGGGAAAAAGATTATTGAAAATCGCATGTTTATGGACACAAAAATGACTGATTTGTCATATATTTCTAAAGTCTATTAGTTATTGTTTTAGATAAAAATTTTAAAATCAACAAAGATCAGTGACACAGATCGCCAGTTTTTAAGGAACAAAGATCTCCTTTTTGGAATCAATGTTTTCCGACTGCCCTCCAACAACTTTCCCTTGAATAAAACTCTCCAGAAAGACTGCATACAGGTCCTCCCCAATCAAATTCCAGAAAGCGCAATGAAATTCTGCTGAAAGACCGTCTAGACCAGGTGAATTCCCAGGGCTCAGCACCTGGACGGCCAGAGAAAGTTCAGCAAAAGATACTGTCAGTCTTCCTCTGATAAATGTGGCAGATCATACAAAAGTTGTTCTGTTGCTATTCTGTCACATGGTTCAGCATTGTAGAGGTCCTCATAAAAGGAAAGAGCATGAGTATGAATTTCCTGCTGGTCAGTTGTCACACCACCTTTTGGTAAATTCCGTTTATGAAAGTACTTCTGTTCTCTTGGTTTTTTTTTTTCAAGACCAAAGAAGAATGCAGAGAGAGCATCCATTTTGTTAAGCTGAGAATGTCTGGTCCTTAACAGGGCTGTTTTTCCATGCTCCTCCAACAATGTCTTTAGAAGGAATTTGTTTCTCTCAAAAGAATCAGCAGATTCACCATGATTACTTTGTCTCAAAATGTCTTCTTCTAGTCACTTGGGCAGTATATTGTTGGCAAAACAACATAATATGCACTTTGCCCATGTCCCACCACTGACTTAATAAAGGAAAACTATAAAGAGTTAATAAAAAAATGATCCTGTAACAATCTGTTGTTAAAGTGCCAGTGTGATTTATGGATTTTAGAAGACAGGACAGAAACAGCTATAGTGGTGGTCAGATAGAAAAGATGGTAAGATGTTATAAAAGCTACCACTGTTACTCTTAGCACTGTAAAATCGGTCAAGTCTCGCTCAAGACAAAGAACCTGTCTGCATTACCCTCGGTTTCCGGTTTTATTTTGTAGAAACCATGGAAGCACCAAAGACGCTTTAATATATTACATGTTTTAATACGCAAGTGAACAACTGTTTGGTTATGTTTATAGACAGAAAACTAATTATTTTATATAGCTCAACACGTTTAGTCGTATTGTTTAAATCAAATTTTCTTGATTTTTTGCGAGTACCATGCTTTACCATGCCTCAGAGAAAAACACTATTTTGTGAACATTAGTTGTGTCTGTCTTTCACAAACTGAGGATGCACCACATTGCCAAACTGAACACACTATAGTGATAAATCAAGAAAAAAAGCTCTGCAGAGCAGTTCTGTTCAAAGGGTTTTAGCCTTAACTCCCCCTGACCCTAAAAAGGATTAGCGATTTTTAGATGATTGATGGAAAATGTATAGCCTTTTGTTATTATTATTATTATTATTATACCAATACTATATTATTATTGTACTAGTCACTATTTAATTTACTATTTTTATTATTGTCTATATTATTCTGCAATTGATATTACATTGCATTTGCGATTATTATTATTATACCAATACTGTTATATTATACCACTTGAGATTATCAATCTATTATAGTTATGCTGTTATATTATTGTCTATATTCTGTAATTGATATTACATATTCTATTGCTATTATTATATGGGCATTTTCACAATTCTTGTGCTAGAATAAAGCAGCCAAATACATGACAAGCCTGAGCTTTGACTATTTCTTATTAAAATAAATATTTTATATGTCTAACCATAGAGATTTTAAGTAACTAGAACTTTTTGTACACCACGTACATTATAAACCACTGAAATCGGTTGATAAATGTAAACATTATTTTTGTTTTTTATCCAGAAAAACCGCAGCTCGCCCGTTTACTTGCATTTGTTAACAGCGCAGTCCTGCCCCGCACAATATGGCGGACTCGTTTACGTATCGCAGCAACAGTCCAAAGCGGCCAATAGGGCGTGTAGTGTTTATTATAATGTCTATGGCTGTGTTACGTCATACTCATGACCGGAAAAGCGGAAGCGGCGCGGAAACTCGTGAGGCGTGTGTTGCGCAATCGCTCAGCTCCCACAACAACTCGGTCCTGCATGAACATGATTTCTTCCCGAGTCCTATCCCGATTGTTTCCACCCGCCGTTGAGGTGAAGACCACATGTCAGGCGTGCACACTTCCTCCCATACACTGTACTGTGTGGCCCAGCTGTTGTCAACAAACACACACAGCCCTCCTCCAATGGATTTAAATGAGCTCGAAGCTTAACGAATCATTTGTTTCGAATCAGTGGTTCAGAGCGCCAAAATCACATGATTTCAGTAAATGAGGCTTTGTTACATTATAAGTGTTTTGAAACTTCAGTAGTTCACGTGACTTTGATACATGCTCCGAATCACTGATTCAAAACCTATGATTCGTAAAGAATCGAAGCTTCATGAAGCAGTGTTTTGAAGTCGCCCTTCACTGGATATTGTGGAATAAAGTCGCTATTTTGTTATTTTTTGCGCGCAAAAAGTATTCTTGTCACTTTATAATATTAAGGTTGAAACACTGTACTAACATGAACTGTTTTAAATATGTGTTTAGTAGCTTTCTGGGCATTGAAAAAGGGAGTGTTATGAAGGCCTCACTGAGCCATTGGATTTGATCAAAAATATCTTAATGTGTGTTCTGAAGATGAATGAAGGTCTTACTGGTGTAGAACGACATGAGGGTGAGTAATTAATGACAGAATTTTCATTTTTGGGTGAACTAACCCTTTAATGAGGCTGATGTTATTGCAAGTCTTAGGAAAGTGAAGCCAAATTGAAGTCATATTGACCCCAAGGGTTAAGACACATGTCTAGAATTCACTCCTCACTTATGTGGGTTTATTATAAACAGCCACTTCTATAAAGTCGTGAAGTTTACTTGCACAAGTTTTTTTTTTTTTTTTTTTTTTTCCAAATTGTATCAATAAATAATTAAAAGACATTTACGTGATGCATGCAAACACAGCACATGATCTTTTGTAACACACATCTAGAAAACACCCACTCCCTCCTCTGTAATGTTAGTCCATGAAATCACAGACATCAAATGATAAGGATTGTAACTTAAGCTTTGTTTAGAAAACTAGTCCCATCTGAATAGGGCTATTTGTTGCCCATTGTTCACCGGGTCAGGAAGCAGTCTCAAACAGTTCTGTGTTTAGGAAAGGGAAGAACAACAATCACACATGCAAGTTGTTCATGCTTTATTGTAAAAATATCAGAGGTTATAGCAGACGCCATCACATCCACTCCACCCACGCAGAATCCTGTTTGTATAAGTTTCCTTCTTGTACCCCAAGTTGTTTCCCTTCATTCACAGTGTATCCCAGCTAACATCATTTTGTTATAAGAACGTTCTCTTAATATTCAGTGTTGGTTCTGGTTCTTGATGTTAGAGGAACGTTTTTGGTATAATGTTCCTCAAACGTTCTTTCAACTTAATTTTGATTTAAAATTCAACATTCTAGGAACGTTGATTTCTAACATTCCAAGAACATAAAAATGTTCAGTTTCCTTAATGTTAGTAGAATGTTATTTAAATTTTAGTATGATGTTCCTGAAACATTCTTTCAATCATTCAAACACCTGCTGTGAACAAGCACTGAATGAAAGAGAAATAAGAACACAAACTACAACTTTCTTCAGCCACAGCCTTAGATGAACTGAAGATAAAATGCATTAAACTCCACAAACACCATCATGGAGATCAGTGTTTGCTTTAGTTGAGCTCCTGACCCTTGACTATTGTTGAGTTGCTCCTTTATCAGCAATTGCAGGTGTTTTCAGAAAACATTTCTGCATTGATAAAGCTGATAAACATGTTTGTTTTTAATAATGACTGATTTTTGTGTAATTGCTGAAGCATTACTGAAAAGTGTCAAACTCAACCAATGTGAAAAGAAATATTTTGTAACACTGTTGTTGTGTTTCAGATGCTTCATGTTGATTTTATAGCAACATTTTTTTGTAAAGTTTTCACATCAAAATGAAGTTGAAAGAATGTTTGAAGAACATCATACCTTTAAAAAATGTTCGTCAAGAAAACTGGACATTTTTTACGTTTCCAGAACCAACACCGAATATTTAGAGAACGTTCTTATAACAAAATTCTGTTAGCTGAGATCTTACTTTCATTTTCTCTGCACATGTAGAGTATAAGCATGCAGGGATACGAGATTAAAATACAGGAGCATGCTTCATATAATGCAACAAACATAATGCAATACAGCAGAACCTTAAAGATTATTTACCAGTTTCCTGGTGTCGCTTAAGATCTTTTAAATGAGGAATGAGCAATATCAAAAACAAGTGAAGGAAATTTCATACCTGCATGCGTTCATCATATCACATTTCATAATTATTTTTCTGGGTAATTGTTTTTACATTCTTACGTTAAAAACTGAAAAAAAAAAAAAGAATTGTAAAAGTATGACTCTATGAGTGTTAATGTATCAGTTTGATCAATGTTGAAAATAGACAAAATCGTTTTAAAGAAAGTAAAAAAAAAAAAAAAAATGCATATCTAAAGAGACTGACTCCTCCTTCAGAGAGTGATGAACACGAGTCCAGTGCTGATCAGCAGCAGAACCACAGACACACTGACCACCAGAGAAGAGCCTGAAAACACCAGAGACTCACAATCTGAACCACACACACAAATGAGTGAGTTTGTGTTTCAGAGAGAGTTTGTACCTGTTACAGGAGACACAGATGTGATCGCTGGAGATTCAACTGATGATGATGATGGTGGTGTTGATGTTATCTCTAAAACACAGTAAAACCAGTGAGAACAAGATGGAGCAGAACATATGGGTGTTTTCTAACTCACAAACATTTCTTAAAGAAACTAATGTTTTTCATTACTGAACCATCCGACATTTCACACACACAAACATCAAACTGTTGACTTGTGTATTTGAGCAACTTGAGACTCTCAGGAGGTTTTTCTTAAAGTGTTACAGATGCTGGTTTGTTTCATCATTTCTCACCTGTAACATTGATCAGGACTCGTGTGATGAAGCTCTTGTGTCCTTGATCAGACTGAACTCCACACCAGTATTCTGAATGTTGTTCAGTCACATGACTGAACAACACACTGTGTGTGTGTGTGTGTATGTGTGTGTGTGTGTGTCAGTGATTGAACATTCTTTACAAGAATGATGAAGAACATCATCATCACATTGATATCTGAGTTTGTGTTCAACAGGTTAAAACATCAGGACTGTGAGAGGATATTCAGGAGGAAACGTCATTATAAACTACAAATATGAAATTAAACACAAGAACCATGTGAAATATTTCTGTAAAACTGCAGCAGATCAATGTTTTACTGTAATAAACACTAACAGAGCAGCAGAATGGAAACATGACAGACGATTCTCGGTTCAATCACTGACACACACACACCTACACACACTCACAGACACACACACACACAGTGTCTCTTCATCACTGTGTTCATATATTTGTTCTCCTGCTTTGATCATTTGTTGTTTTGTACTCAATTATTATTATTATCATACCTACTTTGCTGTTGGCATCAATTATTTTGACTGTAAATCTTAAATTGTATTTGTCCTGGATATTGATTTTTTTTTTTTTTTTTTAACATATTTTAGTTACATTTGTGAACGGCAGTAATTACAGTCAGTGTTGAGTATCGTGATGTTGTGGAGATCATCATGGGTTTGAGACTCTCAGTTACTCACCTGTTATAACCTTCAGATTCACTTCAGTGTAGGAATCTGCAGCTAAAGACATATCAGCTGCACAGTAGTACGTCCCAGTATCCAGTTCAGTCAGATTTCTGATGGTCACATTGAAGACTGTTGATCTTGTGTCATCATACAGAGAGAATCTTCCATCATTAAACCATTTATCTTTAATATCAGTCTTGATGAGGTCAGAACATGTTGTTTTCCGCTGTCCTTTACAAAAATACTTTGTATTTTCTGTATATCTTTTATCATATTTGCATGTGATCGTGACTCCTCCTCCTGAACATCCTGTCACACTGATGGAGCTCACGACACCTACAACAAAAACACACTTTAATAAAACACTAAAATATACTGAACTGGGACTAATTTCAAAGTGTCTTTAAAGATAATTTCACCATTTTAGTATATGTAAACTAAATATTTAATATTAAATTATTGTTCTGGTTCTTCTGATGTGATTGTTGGATCAGAACTTGAGTTCAGATTCTTACCAGGAATCATCATCAGAGTGAAAGTCAAGATGATCTTCATTCTTCTCTCTTATTAAATGATCTTCTCTGTTGTTAGTAGATTCAGTTCTTCTGAAGCTCTCGATGTGTGTTCAGATGAGTTTTGACTGTTTATTTCCTGGTTACATGTTTAACATGAAGTGCTGAATGTGACAGAGACGCCCACTTCCTCTGAGAGAAAGGCCCTGTCCCAAATGGCACCCTAAACCCTCACAGTCTTCCTCTGAGTTCGCACCTTCGTGACATAAAGCCGCTTTAAATGTTGGGTAGAAGTCCTCTGCGTAGCTCGCAGACTTGCAGGCTCAGCAGAAGTGTGCATCAAGGGCACAAAAGGATGAGTTAATTAATAACAATTTTTTTTGTTATGGCTATTTTAACACATTTTGTGTAATTTTAAGTTGATCATATGTAAAAAGAGAGAGAGGGAGAGAGAGAAACAACACTGTGTCCAACACAACATGTGTTAACTATCATCCAATCACATTGCTGCTACGTCACTGCAAGCCGTTAAGCAAGTTCATGCCTCTTTCTTCATCAGTGGATGACTTAAATGCACATATGTCAGGTATTTGCATTTATTTGTTATTACACTCTAAGAAGAAATGTGTAGAAAAATTATATGTGTAACACTCTAGTTTACACATTTTGTGTCAATATTGCATAAAAATGTGTTGGAAGAATTCAGCTGTTTTACACATATTATGTGTAGTTTTAAAATTAACACAACCTGTGTATTTGTTCACAGCATCAATACAATCTGTGCAGCCAAGAACACCTGTAATGTGTTAATATTACACATTTACACATCCTTGTGTTCATTTCAGAGGTGAAGACCAGACCTCCAAAACCAAGACCAGAGGTGTGGTCGAGACCAGACCTTCCAAGACCAAAACAAGTCCATTCAATCAAGATAATTAATCGTGTGACTACTGAACATTAGTGATGAACACCTGCTGTTAACAAACAGAATCACTGGAAGAACAGAAAAAAAAGAGATGAGCAGAAACCCAAGAACTACAACTAAATTCAGTCACAGTCTTAGATGAAATCAACTGAAGATAAAATACATTAAATCTTTCAAGATCTGATTAAACAACTCCACAAGCAGAGGTGTAAAGTTCAAGGGTCAGAAAGTAAATGTCCTGCCATATGTTTATTCCACCCACACAACAAAAACTCCAGTGTTAAATAAACACTAAAGCAGTGTTACAGTTGAGATAATTAAGTGATTAATTGAGTTATGATTGGCCATTATAGAAGACACCTGATGTTAACAAGCAGAATCACCAAAGGAGAAAATCACAATTTTAAGTCACCATCATGTAGATCAGTGTTTGCTTTAGTTGAGCTCTTGACCCTTGACATTTTAATATTAGATTTTGTTTGGGCTGTTGTAACTGAGTTATAACAGCCAGACAAACAAAGAGAAAAGATGATCAGGTGGTGTTGGTTATGTTTTCACATAATCATTATTTGACCTGAATCGCTGAACTCATTTAGAGCCCAATCTCTGAGTTAGATTTACAATATTGATTACAGCAGAAGATCAGCTTTGACAATATGATCCAAAGGATTTTTCAAAAGTTGTTCTGATCAACAAAAAAACAAAACAAAAAAAACAAAAACTTTCTTTTAGACACAGACAGACATCAAGAGTCAGCGTATGAATCTTAACAACGGTGACAAGCAACTTATTCTGATAAGCAGATCAACTCTGAACATTAGAAAACAAGCTACTAAAAAGTCACATAAACAGAACAAAATAAAATAGTGAGAATAAAGGAAATTACTAAAACAATTCAGCTCATAATTTATTCATGCAGCAATGCATGATGGGAGCCATGGATGAATTTTGATTGCTGACACCCAGAATGCACTGCAACATGCTTTATTATTCTGACCATTGTTGAGATTCATTTTTTTTTTTTTTTTTTTCAGAACAACTTTTGATTTTGATTCTGCTTAACATCAGATCACCTTCCTGACACATTTACTATGTTAAAATCATAACACAGTGAATGTGTCAAAATTAACACAAGTGTTGTCCCTAAACTCACACACTGATGTGTAAGAATTTAACCAATTTGAGCTGGTTTTTAACAAATGCTTTTTGACACATTCTTAATGTCTGTTTTTGACACAGTGAATGTATCAAAATTAACACAAAATGTGTTGTCCTTAAAGGTGCAATATGTAAGAATTTTGCAATAAACCACTAGGCCAGTGTTATATATTTTGTTCACTTGAGTACTTACAATATCCCAAATGTTTCCAACTATTTGTAAATCGTGAGAAAATTGCAATTTTAACCAAGGCTCCAGGACGTGTGAGGAGTCGCCTGTCAATTGCGTCATACCCGTGTTACCCTCGGTTTCTGGTTTTATTTTGTAGAAACCATGGAAACACCAAAGACGCTTTAATATTTACGTTTTAATAGACAAGGGAACAACTGTTTTAATATATTTATAGACAGAAAACTAATTATTGTTATATAGCTCAACACGTTTAGTCTTATTGTTTAAATCTAATTTTCTTGATTTTTTGTGAGTACCATGCTTTACCATGCTTCAGAGAAAAACACTATTCTGTGAAGTAGCTAACATAGCATAATCAGATGCAGCTTTATTTTTAGTAACAGTAATACAGCATTTTCTCCATCATACAATACGTTTTAAAATGCCAAGTCACAGTTTCATCAGTAAAGTGCTCGTAGCAAGGTTTTTTTTTTTTTTTTTAATATATACAAATAGATGGAGAAAGAGAATAGAAATCGAAAAAAGAAAAGTAAAATATAAATAGAAAATAAGTGCTAATATTACTGGGTCAAGTGTTAACGAAAAAGATACGTCTTTAGCATTTTTTTGAAAATGGTTAAAGACTCAGCTGCTCGGATAGAGCATGGCAGGTCATTCCACCAGCCAGGAACAGACCCAGAGAAGGTCCGTAGGAATGATTTTGTGTCCCTTTGGTATGGCACCACAAGGCGCCGTTCACTTGCAGAACGCAAGCTTCTGGAGGGCGCATAAGTCTGAAGTAGTGAGTTTAGGTATAGTGGTGCAGAGCCAGTGGTTGTTCTGTAGGCCAACATTAGAGCCTTGAATTGGATGCGAGCAGCTATTGGCAGCCAATGCAAACTGATGAAGAGAGGTGTGACATGCGCTCTCTTCGGTTCGTTAAAGACCAGTCTTGCTGCAGCATTCTGGATCAGTTGTAGAGGCTTGACAGTGCATGCTGGAAGGCCAGCCAAGAGATCATTACAATAGTCCAGTCTGGATAGAATAAGCGCTTGGACAAGAATCTGTGTGGAATGCTCCGATAGGAAGAGTCTAATCTTCCTGATGTTGTACAAGGCAAATCTGCAGGATCGGGCCATTGTAGCGATATGATCTGTGAAGCTTAAACAATCATCCATCACCACTCCAAGGTTCCTGGCTGACCTGGAAGCAGTTATGGTTGATGACCCAAGTTGAATGGAAAGGTTTTGATGAAGTGTTGGGTTGGCACCGACCACGAGCAGTTCCATTTTTGCAAGGTTGAGTTGAAGATGATGGTCCTTCATCCAGGCAGAAATGGCTGTCAGGCAGAAATGGCTGTCAGGCAGGCTGCGATGCGACCAGCAACCGTCGGATCATCTGGTTGGAATGAGAGGTAGAGTTGTGTGTCATCAGCATAACAGTGATAGGAGAAACCATGTTCCTGAATGACAGATCCTAGTGATGACATGTAGATGGAGAAGAGAAGTGGCCCAATATCCCGATTATTTCCACCGGCTGTGAGGTGAAGACCACATGTCCCAAGATTCCGCGCTCAAACTTGCCGTCATCAAGCTACGCCTTTGTTTTGAATAGGCCTCTAGCGACCTCTAGCGGACAGAAAATTTTACATATTGCCCCTTTAACTAGACACACAGGTTGTGTTGTTATTAACACATCCTTTTTGAGAGTGTAGCGGCACCTTGCAAGCACCCTTCTGAAAGATAAAATAAGGAATGGGACACCCTATGGTCTCGTGGACTTAATGGACATGCATACACAGCAGCCATTGTAAGTCCACAAAACCGAAAGTGCACATGAAGTGTGCCATTTGGGAAAGGGCGAGAGAGAGAGAGATAAATAAAGAGGGAAGTGAAAGTAAGACACTGGACAGTGACATCTGATGGAAACAAACGCAAACAGCAGCAGTTCACATGATCACCTTATAAATGATTGATTGATTAATATGGTAAATATTTTTAACATCTTATCATGGTAAAGATTTAACTTTTGAGAGCAATACCAGTAAAGAGGTTTTAACTTTTAATAGCATTTAAATGTAATTCAGGGCTGTAACCACTACAGATATTGAGTCACTCGTAATGCTTCAGTTTAATATTAATATTTAAGTTTAATATTGTAATATTTGACAACTGCTTAACATCCACTGATGCAAAATACTCTGCTTTTTGTCACAGTTCTGCGCTTTCAATTGGAGATATGCATGGTGTCACATCTAAAGTCCAAAGATGATGAAGATGAAACTGTTCAGGTTTGACTGACAGTTTGAGGATCCAATGGAGTTTTGTCACAAACTCTTTTAAATCCTTTTCATTGGTTAAATATTTGTAAAACTCACATACAGGTGTAAAGGGTGACCAATAGCATTCATTTTTAAAAAATAAAATGAAACAAAATTGACGAAATATAGAGATACGAGGTTTCCACCTGACAGCGATGATATATTCTTAACTGTATAGCATTTATTTTATTTGATTAATTTATTTTTGGGCATTTGGTAATTTTCTAGTGTGCCGTGGCACAGTGGTTGGGAAACTGGTTTACAGCTGTCAGTCAAACTTAAGCATCACTGATGACAGTTTAACAACATAAACTGAACAAAGAGTGACAGCCAGCTTCCTCTCTTTCATTTTGGTCATAAAACATGCGCATGAACAATGAGTGTATAATTATCAAATAGCCCATTATACAAAAACCCTCATTTCTCCAGATTCACTTTTACTTTAAACACACGAGTCATGTAAAACAGTGTCAATTAAACTCATATTAATGAAAACTCACCCACCCTGTCAGCTATCATAACACTACACAAAACTAGATGGAGCCGAAGGTTTCAATTACTCATCTGATAAACAGGGAATTACAAACACAAACTCTACAGAGATTCAAAGAGACTCATTTAATAACTTGACTGAAAAAGACTAATACAACAACTAAAAGCTAATAAAAACCCTCTTTAGAAATAATCCTGCAGAAAGAAAAAAGCTCCAAACAGTTTTAACATTTGAACACAAAGCAGACATTTTATAACACAGATGTGTGACTGCCGTTGACTGGACTTTAACTAGTTCTGAGCTTGTGCTTCCTTTTATACTGTAAAAAATCAAAGTCATTCAACAGAAGCATCTATATGCATTTCCAACAACCAGAATAAAATCCTCTCAAAGAATTGCAATATATTATAATTAATATTTTATAATATAATGCAAATTCACAGCATCTCTTCACGGAGTTGAAAGTGTGTGTCCATCGCTGCTAAAGAAACCACTTCCTGTTTTGATCACACCTGCAGGCGGCTGAAGCACATCTTGGTTCGACTAAAAGAATATAAAGAGCAAGAGCAAAAGAAAAGCACAAGCTGAAGAGCTGCTCGTGTTAGTTTCTCTTTATCACACTGACTACATTTGATGGTCAACATATATAACGAAAATAGAATTGGAGCAAGAATTGATCCCTGGGGTACACCGCATGCAAGAGGACATGAAGAAGAAATATATTGACCAATAGAAACATTGAAACCAGTTTATTAAAAAAAAGAACAAAACCATTTTAAAACAGAGCCACACAACTCTCCAACCTGGAAATAAGAATATTGTAGTCAACCATGTCAAAAGCAGAGCTTAAATCTATAAATTCAAATAGTATTCCTTACTATAAAAACACTAGTATGTTTACTTGATTTTAACCAAACTGTTGACTTTACTACAAATATTTAATTGTTGCTGAAATATTAGAACCGATAGTTCCCATAACTAACGTAATTTGAGTAAAAATACAAAAAATGTTGAAGACATTTCATAAATTGATGTGGATTTTCCTAAAAAGTTGTGATAGTTGTGAAGATGGATCATTATGAAGTTGTACAATGATGTTATGAACATCTTGGGTATTTGTAACAATATCTTGCAGCTGACAGCGCTTGAGTCAAACACAGATTTCAACATTCAGTATGCAAACCACAACAATGGTAACAATTACATTTTATTTAAAGTAAATTAAGTACTCTCTACAGTTCTTTTTTTAGTTGCTAGAACTCTTGTGTAAGTGAACTATACTAAGAAAGCTTTTGTCAGTACAACATACTATTCCTTTCACTTTACTTGAAGAAAATGTGGAACCCGATTGCACAGTTTTTTAAGTCTCCATAGCCAGATTAAAACCACGCTGAGAATAATAGATGTTTGCAGAACACAGTAAACCACTGTTAGTTAAATGGAATTCCTCCAGTAATCTTACTATTAAATCTTAAGTAAGACTGGTAAATATTCTAGAGTATGTTAACTAGAATTGACATCAAACTAACTTGATATTTATTATTTAATTTACTTGGGAAGAGTTTGCTTTCTTTACCTTTAGCAGATTATTAACTTAACTTAAGTTTTCCCTTCAAGTTTGCTATGCAAAAATAAGGCAATCGGTTTCCAAACATTTAGAGAACGTTCTTATAACAAAATTCTGTTAGCTGAGATCTTACTTTACATTTTCATTTTGTATAAGCATGCAGGGATACGAGATTAAAATACATGAGCATGCATGTAATATAATGCAACATATAATGCAACAAACATAATGCAATACAGCAGAACCTTAAAGATTATTTACCAGTTTGCTGGTGTTGCATGAGATCTTTTTAAATGAGGAATGAGCAATATCAAAAACAAGTGAATGAAATTTCATACCTGCATGCGTTCATCATATCACATTTCATTATTATTTTTCTGGGTAATTGTTTTACATTCATACATTAAAAAAGTATGACTCTATGAGTGTTAATGTATCAATTTGATCAATGTTGAAAATAGACAAAATCGTTTTAAAGAAAGTAAAAAAAAAAAAAAATGCATATCTAAAGAGACTGACTCCTCCTTCAGAGAGTGATGAACACGAGTCCAGTGATGATCAGCAGCAGAACCACAGACACACTGACCACCAGAGAAGAGCCTGAAAACACCAGAGACTCACAATCTGAACCACACACACAAATGAGTGTGTTTGTGTTTCAGAGAGAGTTTGTACCTGTTACAGAAGACACAGATGTGATCGCTGGAGATTCAACTGATGATGATGATGATGATGATGATGGTGTTGATGTTATCTCTAAAACACAGTAAAACCAGTGAGAACAAGATGGAGCAGAACATATGGGTGTTTTCTAACTCACAAACATTTCTTAAAGAAACTAATGTTTTTCATTACTGAACCATCCGACATTTCACACACACAAACATCAAACTGTTGACTTGTGTATTTGAGCAACTTGAGACTCTCAGGAGGTTTTTCTTAAAGTGTTACAGATGCTGGTTTGTTTCATCATTTCTCACCTGTAACATTGATCAGGACTCGTGTGATGAAGCTCTTGTGTCCTTGATCAGACTGAACTCCACACCAGTATTCTGAATGTTGTTCAGTCACATGACTGATGCGTCCCGTCAGGAGCTGCTCCTCTCTGTCATCATACAGCTGGATCTTTCCCTCAGGACTCCATCTTCTGCTCTCCTTCACAGACGTCTCTTCAGCACAGAGATCAGCTCCAGATCTCCAGCAGAGAAACTTCACATCACTAATGTGGGATTGTGGGTATTTGCAGCGGATGTTCACAGATCCTCCTGCAGCAGCTGATAGACTGATGCTCTTCACACAACAATCATCTGTTTCAGACCCAAATCAAGTGCAGCAATGTTACAATTACCAGATATATTCATGGATTCTGTCAAATAATGCAGAAATTAATCAAAGCGTCTCACCGTCTCTGATGTCCAGATTAAACTCAGAAAAGAAACTGTATTCTTCAGAAACTTTGACTGTAATCTTATATTTTCCAGAGTCGTTCTCATTCAGATCTCTGATAAACACACGTAAGAGACCTGCAGATCTGTCATCATGAACCGAGAATCGTCCGTCATGTTTCCATTCTGCTGCTCTGTTAGTGTTTATTACAGTAAAACATTGATCTGCTGCAGTTTTACAGAAATATTTCACATGGTTCTTGTGTTTTATTTCATATTTGTAGTTTATAATAATGTTTCCTCCTGAATATCCTCTCACACTCCTGATTTGTTGATCTGTTGAACACAAATAATTTGTCATTTTGTTCTCAATATAAACTCTATCTGCTCACTTTATTGCAACATTTATGAATGAAGTCAAGATTATGAGTGTAAATCTTACATCAGGAGATCAAAAGGTTATTGATGGAGTCTGTTATGAGTTTCACGTGTGAACGGCAGTAATTACAGTCAGTGTTGAGTATCGTGATGTTGTGGAGATCATCATGGGTTTGAGGCTCTCAGTTACTCACCTGTTATAACCTTCAGATTCACTTCAGTGTATAAATCTTTTCCAACTCTTTCAGTTAAACACCAGTATGTGTCAGAATCCCATTGATTCAGATCTCTGATGGTCACAGTGAAGACTTCTGATCTTGTGTCGTCATACAGAGAGAATCTTCCAGAATGAACCCATTTATCTTTCTCATTAGTCTTGATTTGGTCTGTGCAGTCTGACCACTGTCCTTTACAAAAATACTTTATATATGCTGCATATCCTTCATTATATTTGCATGTGATCGTGACTCCTCCTCCTGAATATCCTGTCACGCTGATGGAGCTCACGACACCTACAACAAACCAGCATCAAATACACTTTAATATATTTATGAGACTACACAGAAATGAACTTTCTTCAGCAGTCACTAGAACAACATGAACTGAAGTGAAAGACTCTCCTCATCAGATCTGTGCTGTTTTTAGTGATTTACTCTGAGTTCAGATTCTTACCAGGAATCATCATCAGAGTGAAAGTCAAGATGACATTCATTCTTCTCTCTTATTAGATGATCTTCTCTGTTGTCAGTAGATTCAGTTCTTCTGAAGCTCTCGATGAGTGTTTCTTTCCTGGTTACATGTTTAACATGAAGTGCTGAATGTGACGGAGACGCCCACTTCCTCTGAGAGAGAGAGAGAAAGTGAAAGTGAAAGTAAGACACTGGACAGTGACATCTGATGGACACAAACAGCAGCGGTTCACATGGTCACCTTATAAATGCACGTATCTCTTTGATTAATTATTATATTACCAGTGAGAATATCAATTACACTTTAAGATTTGACTTTTAATAATCATCCAAACATCATTAACACTGTTAAGTTTTAACAGTGTTAAAAAAAGTTTAAAGTTTTCCAGCGTATCTTTGTTTGAATGACTCTTTTACTCCTTCAGTGAATCTGGTCTCCACAGGGACACACATGAAACACATCAGATAAAACCTGCTGGAAACCACAAACCACGAAAGAGTGACACAAAAGTGAGTGTGAAAGTCTTGAGGTCTGAGAGTCAAGTGGCTCCATCTAGTGTTGATCTGATCTCCTGATGATGGAGGAGAGTCGCTGCTCATGTTCAGAGCTGAACTAACCCGTTCTCATCAGTCTGCGTATAAATAACACGACTTTACACTTTCCAGTTGCGTGGAATACATACGCCAAAGTCCCAATTTGCGTGCATATGATACGCCAATCCTTCCCATTAACTTCGGTGGAGAGCAGATGCGTCCAAATTTAAACGGCAATGACGTCACCAGCGATATTAATGAAAACTCACCTACCCTGTCGGCTATCATAACACTACACAGAACTCATCTCAATAAAACCAAGACATTTAAAAGGTGATTACTCACACGTGCCACTGGATGGAGCCGAAGGTTTCAATTACTCTTCTGATAAACAGGAAATTACAAACACAAACTCTACAGAGATTCAAACAGACTCATTTAATTAAAAAAAAAAAAAAGACTAATACAACAACTAAAGGCTAATTTAAAAATACATCTTTACCAGTAATTTATTCCTGCAGAGAGAAAAAAAGATCGTGCTGATGGGACTTTAACATTTGAACACCAAGACATTTTATAAAACACACTGAGATTGTGCTTTCCTTTGATAATGTAAAAACAGAAGCATCTACATGTGCTTCAGACAACCAGAACAAAACCTTCTGAAAGATAATTAATATTTTATAATATAATACAAATTCACAGCATCTCTTCATGGAGTGTGTTACAATATGTTATATTTATGGTCAGCAGGATGTGACAGACCATGTATGGTTGACTTGTGAGTCCTGTGTATGTGATGTCATTGAGATGCGCGAGCACGTGAAGTAAAGTGGAAGCACTGAGAAGCATGCGGTTGTGAGATTCTTTATTAAAAGTGATTAACATTAAGAACCAAGCATATAACAGAGGGGAAAGTGTGTGTCCATCGCTGCTAAAGAAACCACTTCCTGTTTTTATGACATACGTAGGCGGCTGAAGCACATACTGGTTCGACTAAAAGAATATACAGTGCAAGAGCAAAAGAAAACCACAAGCTGAAGAGCTGCTCGTGTTAGTTTCTCTTTATCACACTGACCACATATTAAAAACCCTGCAAAACCTTACAAACACCCTTCAACACTGCTACATATCTCACCTTACCTCTAGATCATGTAGAATCTAGTCTGATTCATTGCTTAAAAACAGTAATTTTGAAGTTTTAGAGAAACTAACTCAATATATTAAATACATAATGTATAATGAAGGACTTTTTATGATTTATAATTGATTCCCCTTCAACTTTGTTTCCATTGTTTCAAGGATGTTTAGGATGTTTACAGATATTCTGTGGGTTCATTAAATTTATTTAAATTGACCATTTCAATTGATCAGTAAAAGTACAATTTTTAAATCACACATGGACAACTTGATCATAAATGTTTTTCAGTCTCTTCCTCATTCAGCAGTAAATATTGAAGATGATCAGCTCTTAGTCTTTATTGTCTTCTGCTCTCAATGGATGTTGATCTTCTGTCTCTCTCTGTTCAGTCTCGTGTCTCACTGTGGGTTTCCTGAGTCTGTTTAATGTTCAAAGAAAAGAACTAAATTTAGAGCCTGAAACCTCATCTGTTGTCTGTAGCTTTGAGATGGACGGAAATGGCCTGTTCATCACGGAAACTCAAACACAGTGTTCATGAAACACTTCATGAAGAAAAAAGATATTCAAAAGATATTCTTTTTTACATTTTGAAACACTTTTAAATAATATATATATATATATATATATATATATATATATATATATATAAAAGATAATACTAATATTAATGATTAAAATTATCAAAATGATTAGTCAGAGAGAATCGTCACTACCAGTGTCAATGGATTTGAAACACAAGACACCAAACCTGCTAGATTTAAAGCTGCAGTCTGTAAGTTTTGCCTCTTTGTCGCCATCTCTGTTTTTACCCTGCAATTGCAGTTATTTGTGGAATTATCATCTTTACGTGGGTTGTGCTTCGGCATGGCTCCTCAGCGCGGATGAATCTAATGGATACTGTACTTCAGAATCACAGATTCTACATCTTGGAAGTATGACCAAAATAAGTAACATGTCTCCCACTTTTGTTCTGACCAACTGAGGAAAAAAGCATTACAATAAATCACGTTGCCAATGGTGATTAAATATAACGATCGCTTAGCTCGGATCACATCAAACCGTGCAAATTATTATTATTGTTATACTTTGTTCTCAAATTGTTAATGATAACAACATCAGCATTGCGTGACTGTGTATTTAGTGTGTATTAGTGTTATCTGTAGATTTCAATTTCTGTATCCGCTCCACAGTCCGACGTCTTTTGCTTTTGACTACGGGTGAATCTCCAGTTGTCACTGATGATTGTCATTTGGACCTTTCTGGATTAAAATCCACCATCAAAATGACATGACTAATGACACTAAGACGAATGGTGACATGCTTGAATTTCCTGCAGAAACCCACCAGTATCGATTTTATTATAAAACATTATTACAAGCTTACCATTGTGAATCTGGCTAAAGTAAAGAGATAGTTTTGAGCACTGGCTGTTTATGTACTTGCTCAAAAATAGATTTTCAATATAAAAAAGTTACGGACTGCAGCTTTAAAAGTTGCACTTTATTTTACAGTATGTGTACTTATAGTGTACTTACCTAAGAAAGTACAGGTTAATATAAGGTAACTATAGGGGTTAAGGTTAGGTTTAGGGGTAGGTTCAGGGTTAGTACCTAGTTATTACCCAGTTATTGTAATAACAATAATACATACATAGTATGTACATGGGGAACAAGACTGTAAAATAAAGTGCTACCGCTTTAAATAGTCAGCAACAGCCACCACAGTATAATTTGTTCGCTTGACTTTTTTAAACCACTTGCTTGACGGGCGCATGCAACCTGAAAAGAGAAGGCTGTATTGTGGTCAGCAGACAAGGTGAAGACACGAGGAGCGGATCCACGGCAGTAAAAGCGGTGCAACTATATCAGTCTATAACAAAAGTGCAGATAATGTTTACATCACACAATAAATTCAAATCAATTAGTACAAGTTTGTAATGTAAACACAGATTCTGTATTTATTCATACTCTCATGGTGCAAACAGAAAAAGTAACAATCCAAACCATGTCCTCAGATAGGTTACAAAATTAAGTGTAAATAATCAAGCATTAATGATAAAACTTAAGTAATTAGAACTAAAACTTGGTAACCATGTATGAATGAAAATATATGAATGCATTTTTGAAGTGAAGTGACGTGTAGCCATGAATGGCTACACGAGTGCTCTGCATTTCACCCATACAAGTGCACACACACACACAGCAGTGAGTAACAAACACACACATGATTCCAGCACCGGCAGGAAATGACTGAGGTATCCTTGAGCAAGGCACCTAACCCCCAAATGCTCCCCAGGCGCCACGACAAAAATGTCTGCCCACTGCTCCGGGTGTGTATTACGGTTTGCAGTGTGTGTGTGTTCACTACTCTCTGCTCCTTTGCAGAGTGCAAATTCCGAGTATGGGTTACATCTATATATTTCCAACAACCTGAATAAAAATATTTTTTATAATATTAAATTCACAGCATCTCTTTATAGAGTGGAAAGTGTGTGTCCATCGTTGCTAAAGAAACCACTTCCTGTTTTTATGACATACACAGGTGCCTGAAGTTCATCTTAGTTCGACTTTTAACTCTTTCCCTGCCAGCGTTTTTGAAAAAAAGTTGCCGGTTAGCCACAGCATTTTTGATCATTTTTACAAAAGTTTCATGGCCCACAGAATATTTTGTTGTATGAATATGTATACTTTGTTGTATGCAATAAATCAAAAGAATCAAAAGAAAAAAAAAAAAAGTTGAGAAAATCGCATTTTTGTCAAAGATTGAATTCAGAATGATGATCAAAATATAGATGGAGTAGACTGAGTCAATCAACACCCCTAATGCTTGAACAGTCCTATAGCTCGTCCAGGGTCAACATTTCATTCAGTAACATTAGGCAGTTTTGATTTATGTGCTGTTTAATGTTGATGATTGCATTATTTTACATATGTATAAGATTACATATGTCACTAGTTTCTGCTTCTACTTTGCCTGAGTTTTGATCAGGATATTCAGTAATCTTCCAGAAGATGCGTAATCGCACCCCCTACCATATAACAGTGAAAACATGGAAAGCCTGAAATTTCTATGAATTTCCCGCGTTGTCCCCCTTACTTTATTTCAGGGTTTGGGTTAGTCTGTAGTACTATAATCTATAGTAGTACAGTATAATCTGTTTCATAGATAAACTGTGTGTGTGTTTATGAAGGACAGCATCACCTCATCTTAATAAACACTCGGTCACAGTGAATCCTCCAATCAGCAGCAGAGTCGAACACAACGAAATAACGTTGAACATAGAGAAATCTGAAAATACATAAACACATTATGGAGAAACAGGGACATAGATATGCAACATCCATGTCAAATATACAGAGTTATTAATAAATGTAAAGTGAAAATCTGAGCTGTAATATATTTACAAATATATCAAACGTATCAAGCATCAAAGTTAGACATCAGCTCTCAGTCTTGCTGAACAATTTTATTATTAGCTCATCAGCTCTTTAAATCAGTGACAATTTGTTTAACCCGCCAAATGACTGAACAGATACTGTTCAACAACAGGATACACATAGGAACGCGCTTTAAAACGGCGGTAAGCTAAAAGAACGTTCTCAAAACGTTTGAATGAAAGCTTCCATTTTATTCTATTCTATTCTAAATGAACATTTCTACTGCATTGTTTTTTTTTTTTACAATGGAATGGAAATTAGTACAGGGTCTCGAGACATGTTTTAAAAGTTCTTTTAACTTGACACGCTGTTGTAAAAATGCAGCGCTCATGTGCAAGCAGGAAAGCGGAAAAGAGAAACAAGCAATGGTCAAATACATCCATCTAGCACATGATTGCATAGAACAACCAATCAAAAGCAATGTAAAAACAAATGCCTTCTTTTATATATTTTTTACTATCTACGAATGATACAACATTTCACAACTAGAAAACCTTTCACATACATTACAATAAAAAAGCAAAGAATAAGAAAAATAATTGTATTATAGAAAGATACATCTGTGATGGTACATCACTATATAATTGCATCAAAATCTCATTCTGTGTTATGACAAAGTCATAAAAACCTATATTATTTGTGAAGTGATGTGTATAAATCTTCAAAAAGATCAGGGACTTACCGATATTAACAGTGAGATTGACTTTAGTGGTGATGTGAGCTCCACACCAGTATATCCCAGAATCCTCTTCTCTCAGATCAGTGATGTTTACAGTAAAGACTCCAGTAGAAGCTTCATCACTGAAAGAGAATCGATCATCTCTGATCGTCTCCAATGAAACTGCATCCTTCACACACATGGAGGGTTCATGTGCTTTGCAGAAGAGTTTCTGATGTTCATCATGATGTTTGCACTGGATTGACATGTTGTCTCCTTCATACTTAGTCAAGTTCAGCTCTGGAAATGATGAGAAATATAAGAACATCAATTCACAGCCATAGTTTGACATATTCAGATCATAAACCTTCCTCACCCTCGTTCATGATGACGATCAGATGAGTGTAAAGATAATTCACGTCTCTCTCTAATGTCACTGCACACCAGTATTTCCCAGCATCCTCTGCTGTCAGTCCAGTGATGGTCCCAGTGAAGACACTTGCAGTGACGTCATCATTCAGAGTCAATCTGTCAGTCTTGGTCTCTTTCTCTTCATTGAGAGTATTTCTATCTCTAGTGGAGCACTTCCCTTACAGAGAGACTTTGACTTTGATTTATAGATTGAATCATAAGGGCAGATGATCTCAGCAGATTCTCCTTCACGTCTCACTACTGGAGCCACTGCAAACAAACAAACACAGACATTTAACACACATGATTCTGAATATACTGTATTTACTACAATGAAATCATCTGAATTCACTCACTGATGAGGTTGAGCTGAATTTTGGTGGTCAGGGAGATGAAAGTCAAATGTGTGTCTCTGGTTTCTGCTCCACACCAGTAAACTCCAGCATCTCTCACGCTCACATTACTGATGCTCACTGTAAAAACTCTCTCTTCATTTCTCTCTGATGAACCATTCATTTCTGTCACTGTAGATGAGCATATGTGATTATCATCCTCTTTGCAGAAATGAACTTTATGTTCCTCTGGGATCTGACAGGTGATGTTGACTTCTTCACCAAGACGAGCAGATTTAGTCTCTGTCTTTAGATATTTTGCATCTATAAAATAAAACAATTAAATAAAAATCAGATCCAATACGTCAAACATGCCAGATAAAGTATATCGTGTTCCTCACCGTCTGTGACGAGCAGCTGAAGTTCAGTGAAGCTCTCAGTATAGTGAGACACATTCACTCCACACCTGTATGTTCCTGCATCTGCAGCTTTCAGCTCTCTAAAAAACACCATCAAGACTCCTGCTCTGGTGTCGTCATATAAAGAAACATCTCCATTCTCCATCCATTCATCCTGAACTCCTGGATTCTTCCTCTCTGAACATCCATCGGATTCTTTACGTATGTATTTTGGCTTGGTTTTGTATTGAGGATGTTCACACTTGATCATCATACGACCTCCTGAGTAGCCAGTTACTTTAGATGCTTTATCTGTCAATCACAAATATCTGACTGAATCAGTGTGTTTATTGAATGCGACAGCTAGCCAGTACTGAAGAAGCAAACACTATATGAATAGTTAGTTTGTTCTACTCACCCATGATGTGCAGATGAACAGTACTAATAATGGAGTAACTGTACGATTGTCCATTGATCCAAACTCCACATAAATAAACTCCTCCATCATCTGGTGTCACAGCAGAAATTCTCACACTGAAGATATTTTTCTGTTTGTCATCAGAAATACTGAATCTTTCTTTCTTATTCCATATGCTGTAAATCATCTCAATGGAGTCTTTTCCTTCTTTGAATATGATCTTGGGATCATTAATATGATTCTGTGAATATTCACAGCTGAATGTGGCGGTTTCTCCATTACTCACTATCACTCTCTTTGACACATTACAATATGAATCTGTAATTCACAAAATAAAGAAACAGATTTCACATATACCTGCATAAAAGCTTTGAAATGATCAACAGTTTTACTAAAAGACTTTAATCTTTAAACAACTGACCTTCTTTCACATTTAAAGCCATATTGATGTACCACTGGCCTTCAACCCCAATTTCGTATCTTCCAGCATCTTGTTGATTTAAATCTCTGATGTAGATCACAAGTTTTCCCTCATTGTTTTGAAACAGTGTGAATTGTCCTTCATTAATCCATGCATGTTTCTTATCATACAATATTGTCTTCCACTCAGATAACTTATGCATGTATTTCACAGAGTAACTGTACCAAAACCTCCGTGACTCAACAAGAAGACTTCCTCCAGAATATCCAGTGACACTAAAGCATCTCACTGCACCTGTCAATCAGATTGATACTGTGATCAGAAACCTCATGAACAGAAAACAGCATCATTACTGCAGTGATGAAAGAGAAAAGCTCTGACCTGAGATCAGGTAGAAAGTGAAGAAGTTGAGGAGGATCTTCATTGTGAGTTGAGTTCAGTCACAGGATGTTTGTCTTCTTCATGCTGAATGATCTCTGTGCGCAAGAGGGCTGTTAGTTAGGGTTTTTGTAGTATGACATCATATAGACCTCCTTTGACTCAGTACTAAATTAAATACTTAGACAAAGAGTGCCACCTGGCTGAAGTTACAGTTACTGATTTTAATGTGTGTCTTGTTTTTATGCAGATTTTATTATAAATGTAAGAAACTTCAACATGTCAGACAGATTTGCACTTGTCTTTTGAATGTTGAATGTTGGAAATTTCTATGTTTGCTATTTCGGAGGATAAATACAATCTAATTAAAGGGTTAGTTCACCCAAAAATGAAAATAATGTCATTTATTACTCACCCTCATGTTGTTCTACACCCGTAAGACCTTCGTTCATCTTCAGAACACTAATTAGGATATTTTGATGAAATCTGAATATCTTAGAGTCAGTGATTCGGAGAGCCAAAGTCACGTGATTTTTAGCAGTTTGGCGGTTTGATACTTTGAATCCGAATCACTGATTTGATTCATAAAGCTCCGAAGCTTCATGAAGCAGTGTTTTGAAATAGATATTGTTAAAAAAATTTGTTTCATTTTTTTGGCACAAAAAAAAAATATTCTCGTCGCTTTATAAAGTTGAACCACTGTACTCACATGAACTGATTTAAATATGCTTTTAGTATATTAATGGATCTTGAGAGAGGAAATGTCATTGCTGGCTATGGAGGCCTTACTGAGTCATCGGATTTCAACAAAAATATCTTAATTTGTGTTCCGAAGATGAACGAAGGTCTTCCGGGTGTGGAACGGCATGAGGGTGTGTGTGTGTGTGTGTGTGCGTGTTTTTGTGATATATCAGCACACAGATTTGTATAATGACATGGGTATGACATGGTTATTACAGGAGAGTGTGACTTATGAGGACATTACCCCATGTCCCCATTTTTCAAAAGGCTTATAAATCATACAGAATGAGTTTTTGTGAGAAAGTAAAAATCTGCACAGTTTCCTGTGATGGGTAGGTTTAGGGGTAGGGTTGGTGTAGGGGGATAGAAAACATGGTTTGTACAGTATAAAAACCATTACGCCTATGGAATGTCCCCACAGTTCACAAAAACAAACCTGTGTGTGTGTGAGTGTGTTCAATACACGCTGCTGTGTGTGTGTGCAGAGCACAAATTCCGAGTATGGGAGACCATACTTGGCTACGTGTCATGTCACTTTCAATTTAATTGCCAAGACAAAGAGTTAAACCTTTGGTAAGCTCTAAGTAACATGATATGACAAACCACTTTCATGTTGGATGCAACACTTTAGTTTTATCTCTGAAAGAGTGCATGGAAAGTAGCAGTTAAACATCAACATCAACATCAGATATCAGTAACAGTGAACATGTGCATATTTTACAACAAAACCGTATTTGTAAATAGTTTAAACCGATTAGGCCTACTTCACAACTGCAGTATAACTTATTTTGCAATTTTTACTTTTATTTATTCCCTTAATCCTTTTAATACTTAATAATTATTTAATTCCTTTCTGTGTTTCAGGTGTTTTTAGTGCTAGTTGGAGTGTGAGTTACAGTCCTTCACACATCTGTGCACTAAAGAACTCATCAGTGATAATGAGCTGCACTTATACATACCCTACTGGATATCAGATCAAGAGAGTCTTCTGGACAAAAACACAAGTTAGAAATACAGAACATCCAGATCTGTCTGAGGACCCTGAATACAGTCAGAGGCTTCAGTATCTGGGAGATAAACAGCAGAACTGCACCATCAGACTGAGTCATGTGACACTGAAGGATGAACACGAGTACTATTTCAGATTCATCACTAATATAACAGATGGAAGATGGATTGGTGTTCCTGGAGTGACTCTTACTGTCACAGGTGACTTTCATGAGGTTTCTCTCTTCTTCTGTGCATTATGTTGAATAATAAGCAGTGTATGACAGCAGCACTAGATATAATGTGTGAATGAAAGCTCAGCTGTTGGATCTGGACAGAGTTTCAGTGCACTACAGAGTGGACGCTTCTACTGTCAGGCTCACAATCAACATGGATCTCAGAGATCAGACGCTGTAACTGTGACTGTTAAAGGTAGAGCAGCTCATATACTTACTTTACTCTTTCTAAAGTGATGCAATTTACTTTTTTTGTAGAACATCAGGTGATATTACACATGTCCATTGGAGTGGTTTGTGGAGCTGCAGTTGTCCTTACGATGTTGCTCGTTTGGTAAGATGTTTTGTGTAATATTTTATCACATGTATTTAACTGTATTGTAGGTTTCATCATTGAAACGAATAAGAATAATTCTCCACAGAGTTGACCAATGAAGATATATGAAATATTTTCCCATATTGTTTTTAAGGAGAAGCAGGATGAAAAAGAGAAATGACACACTGGAGTCTCAGGTGAGAAAAATGAGTTTGGTTATGGTTAGTTTACTGATCAGGGAAATGTACTAATGAAAAGATTGAAAGCCCATTTACATTTACAAACGAATATTTATTATATGCTAATAATGTGAGCAGATTATCACTATGAACTTATTTCATTAGACTTCACTAAAAACATTTTAAATAAAGAGATTTTCACTGCATCAGCAACTACACAGTCACCATCTGTTAAATAAAACAACATGCAGTATATCATCAATGAGTCTTGATCTTCTCCTGAACCTAACCACAGGCTCTACTCTTCAGCACAATGGTGACCCACAAAACTCAATTTTACAGTAAACTACTGGCAACAGTGTTGCCAGTTCATCACTGTTCTTTAACTTACAGTTTGTTACTGTTAAAATACATTTTGTGGGTGTGTCTTTTTATCTTACACCTTTAACCCTTTCAACCCCACAGGAACATCCTCTAGTGTCCACACTACAGAGTAAAAGTAACACTGATGCTGTGTTGCAGTGAGATAATCAAGTTAATATTTATCATTAATGATGAACACCTGCTGTTAACAAGCAGAACCACTGAAAAAGGAACAAGAACGGAAAAAAAGAGCAGAAACACCAACTACGAGGAGAACTACAACTGTCTTCCAGCCATTAGATGTTATTACACTTATTACTAACCAGTTTAACTTTATTTCTACCGAAGATCTTATTGAGAACTAAGAGAAGTTTAGATGTTGATGTTTAATTGAAAATGTTTGGTTTGATGTCACCATTGAGGAGAACATTGTTTCCTTTAGTTGAACTCTTGACCCTTGAGTTCTTAACATCAGTCTTTTTTTTTCTTTCTCTCTGGCTGCATTAACCGTTTTTGCAAGTCATGTTTGATATGAGAGGAAAAAAAGATGACAGTTGAGTGCTGAAAGTGATGTAACCATCACAGCATCTTGATTCACTGATCTCATGCTGTTTAATCCCTTGTATTACATTATTAAGAGGCTTAAATATGGCCTTTTCAATACAGTGAGTTCCATAAAAATAAAAAATAAATCAGTTGCAATGAAGGATTTTTTTGAACACAATGCAAAAAAAAAAAAAAACAGGTTCATATAGACACACACAGATATCAAAAATCAGCATATCAATCTCAACAATGGTGGCAATAAAAAAGACCATTCAGCTGCATAATTATTCATGCTGCAGTGCATGCTGGGAGTTTTTTACTATGCTGGCACCCAGGATGCATTGCAATATAAAACTTTTAAATATCACCATTGTTGAGATTCATATGCTGATTGTTGATGTTTGTGTGTGTCTAAGTTATGCAGGACATGCTTACACATTATATGGTTTTAATATTCGTCTAAATAATAGTTTAGTTGGGCAGTTTGAATCTAAGCTAGTCTGTTATGTCCAAGGACGTATTATTATTTTTGTTTTATTATTATTATTTATATAAAATAGTTATTTGCATTTGTATTTTTCTTTCTCTCTTTCTCTCCGTTTTTCTCCTTGTGTGTGCTTTCCTGACAGGAAACAACATTTAAACATTTACTACCTGCGCGCCATTTTTCCATGTGAGCGCTGCCTACGCACTGATTGGTGCGTTCCCTGATGATTATTGTATAAAACTTGAGAGAGCATTGACGAGAGAGAGAGAGAGAGAGAGAGAGAGAGAGAGCGCTGTGAGTGATGATCTTCCACTCTTCAGTCCCAGACGAGTGTAGCGCTTGTCATGCTTCTTGTTGTTGTTGGGTTACATGAGCTATGTCTCTTTTGAATGGATAACTTTTATGTTAAGCTTATGGGTAATGTAGAGTGGAGGATTCCTACATCTTTTTTCCTGGTTAAGGTTTAGTTAAAGAGGGGGGAAGTTAAATGTTGTTTTGTTTTCTTTCTTTTGTGGACAAGTAATTTAGTATTAATTCTTCTTTTAGGTAGAGGTATTTTTGGATTTTCTTTTATTTGGGTCCTCCACCTGAGGTAATGGTTTTTGTTTGTGGATTATTTTGTAATGCTTTATTTCATACCAGTTTTTTTTTTTTTTTTTTTTTTTTTTGCTGAACTCCTACTTACTTAAACTGAAACCCAATGTCTGGTTGTTTTGTGACTCTGGGACTGGAGAGCTAAAGATCTCTAAGTCTCTCCATTTTTTTTTTTTCGTTCGTTCCCAATTTGCCCTAGAGAAAAGGGGAGGACATAACAATCGGGGGCTTGTCCGGGATTTGAACCTAGGACGAGAATCATACCCCTAGACCAACCTACCCCTAGTTTGTGGTTTTTTTAAAAGTGTTTATCAAAACACATAATTTGTTGCAATGGAAGCCATAGACGAATATAATCAGATAATATAGTTAACACCATAAAGAAAAATGATTGATGAATCTCATCATTGACCTAAAGTAACAATTCATTATTAATAAACTGTCACCAACCATACTTTTGTTACCACAAACCAGACATTATGAATCAGATTTTTTTTTTTTTTTTAAATACTTTGTGTGAAAAAAACATAGACACACACAGACATCAAGATCAGCATATGATTCTCAACAATGGTGACATACTTCATGCCGCAATGCATGCTGGGAGCCACCATAGTATAAAAATCAAAAAGACCCCAGCAGAGCCTTAGACAGTGCAGTCCAGGGTGGAACCGGAGAGATGTAATACTGAGGCGGAGTCAGGAAGGCTGTAAACCAAGTTGTCGCCAAGTTGGTGGAGTTGGAGGATCCAAGGACCGTGGTGAACCCGGTGAGAGTGAGGAACCTGGTGGAGCAGAAGGAAGTCCATGGTGGAGCCAGGGTAATGACAGAACACGGTGGAGTCTTAAAGGTTTAGTCCACTTTCAAATAAAATTTTCCTGATAATTTACTCAAACTCATGTCATCCAAGATGTCCATGTCCTTCTTTCTTCAGTCAAAAAGAAATTAAGATTTTTTGAAGGCAGTCATTTGTGTTTATAAAGCATATACAGTTGTATTTTGTTTTTAAGAAAATGACCGATCGTTTCACTAGATAAGACCCTTATTCCTCGTCTGGTATCGTTTAAAGCCCTTTGAAGCTGCACTGAAACTAATTTTGACCTTCAACCGTTTGGAGTCCATTGAAGTCCACTATAAGGAGAATAATCCTGGAATGTTTTCATCAAAAACCTTAATTTCTTTTCGACTGAAGAAAGAAAGACATGAACATCTTGAATGACATGGGGGTGAGTAAATTATCAGGGAATTTTCATTCAGAATTGAACTAATCCTTTAAAGACGAGGGAACCCGTGTGAAGCTGGAGGGATGGAGGTGGCAGTTCCAGGAAACTGGACAGAACCATCAAAGGTGGTGGAGCTAAGAAATGGGGAACCACTGAAGGTAGCTGAGTCTGGGAACCGGATAGGACCAGCAAAGCAGGCGGAGCTACATGGAAACTTAATGCCAAAGACAAGGTTCAAACATTCAGCTCATATATATTCTGTGCTGTGGCTCTTCAAGCAGTGAGATGACTAACAGCAGCGTATTCACTGTAATCCAGATTATTCCTGATTATTCCTGATTCCGATTTCTTGTGGAAATTCACTACTGCGTAATTCAGATCCTCAGTAGATGTGATGCAGCGCTGAGAGTCACCAGAGGCTTTCTGAACTGTAGCGTAAACGCAGTTAGAAGAATTAGAGGGGTTTGTGGGTAATTGTTTGTGAGCGCCTTTAATCTCCTCATAATCACAACCAGTTTGAGAAACCTGAGGAGGGACAAAGAAATTATTTACAGCTCTGAAGATCTTCAGGATGAAAGGCGTTAGACATTAATCTCATTTATACAGTAACTGGACTCACCACTTCATGTTTTCCTGGTCCAGTCTGAGATGACGAATCATCGCCTGCTAAAAACAAGCATCTTAAATTAATGACATTATATCACATTTTAACACTGATGTCTTGTGTAAATGTTTTCACACATCATCAAACACATGTATTTTGTAATTGTAGCCAATAGGTGGCGACAGATTCAAATTGAGGAAAAAAAAATCTTTGTTTTAAACTCTGTATAAATGGAGAGTTTAGTTAAGGATTTTTACCTCGAGACTGACATTTCTTAAAGAGAAACAGTAATAATAATCCAGCGATGATCAGAACCAGAAGAACCAGAACCAGAACCAGAAGAACGATCAGAGAAGAGCCTGAAAACACAAGAGTTAACAATAACCAGAGAATATGATAATCTGAGCTAAAGATCAGATTGTATGTTTATATTTCAGCACAAGGTCACCTGTTGACATGTAAGGACGCACTGATGTGATGTTAGATGTAGAGATTTTGAAATCAGAAGCAGATGATGATGATAATGATGACGATGTTGGTTTTAGAACATCTGTACGTAAACAATAACAAAATGAACATCTGTACCTAAAACAATAACAAAATGGAGGGAAAACTGTTTTTCTAAACTAAACTGTTTAGAAACTAAACAAATACTTTTTTTTTTTTTTTGGTCTTTTAATGGTTACTGATGTCATTCCCCTAACCAGAATTCATGTTTGCTGATGTACAGACACTGAAAGATGTTCATTTAAGTTTTAGGAACTTATAAATAAGCATTTATGTTTTCAAATGGTGAGTAATACAAAATAGCACAAATGGAGGACAAAAATGACAGTATTTGTATTTTATTATTATTATTATTATTATCCGTAATACTGTAGTACATGTGTGGTAAAGTGGACAAACAGAAATACTGAAAACTATCCAACTGACAACAGTAGCCTAGTACTAAAGTAAAAAGACTGTAGTAATATTGTCCAAATTGCCACACTAATTCTGCAACACCAAACACTGTACTAAGAGCAAATTATGACACAAACTTTAAAACTTTGTTCAGATGTTCAGTTCCTGAGTTCACACACTGTTGTAGCTCTTCCCAATAAAATGGCATGTAGATACTAAAATATCTTCATCAATGACTGATCTACTACAACACAGTCTATAACAAGGTTTGCCCAAATAGGACCCATGGTGGTTGGCAGTGGAATAGCAGGGGATTTGTGAGTTGATGAATAGCTAATAAAAAAATAGTAAAAATAAAAATAAAACTATAAAACTAAAAATAAATACTAAAAAATAAGAAATATTTTATTTGTTGATCTGCATGTCATGTGACCATTAACCAACATCAGAGAATTGTGAACATGCGAATGTATAGTTAAACCACTGAAATATTAACTTGACCAGAGCAGTGCCAGAATGTACCAGAGCAGGACAAAACATCTGAACAACTCAAGATGTTTCAGTTTAATTAGCCTTCTTTATATAATTTCTCTTGATGACTATTGAGCCATAACTTGTTTATTGTGTGATATATTGTATGTTTTTGTATCCTCTGTTAAAATTGCAATAAATAAATGAACTCAAGATGTTTCAAATGAACCAATTATACATATAAAGAATGACATGAAGAATAAAACACACGTTGTCTATTGCAATTGCAGCACAGCACCACAGATCTACACAAAACACTTTTAACTGCAGAGGATGAAGTAGTACTAACTGCAGCTCATTTTTGTAAGGACACTTCCTCTTTTTAACTGTGGTTTCTGTCTTTAACAGATGTTATTTCTACACTAAAATAATTCTGTGTGTAAACCTACAAGAATAGAATCAACCTGGTTCTTCACTCTCTTTACACAGTCAAACAATATGATGCAAGACACACAGATGCATTATGATTCATATCACTGAGAAAATCATCCGTACCTGTAACATTGATCAGGACTCGTGTGATGAAGCTCTTGTGTCCTTGATCAGACTGAACTCCACACCAGTATTCTGAATGTTGTTCAGTCACATGACTGATGCGTCCCGTCAGGAGCTGCTTCTCTGTCATCATACAGCTGGATCTTTCCCTCAGGACTCCATCTTCTGCTCTTCTTCACAGACGTCTCTTCAGCACAGAGATCAGCTCCAGATCTCCAGCAGAGAAACTTCACATCACTACTGTGGGATTGTGGGTATTTGCAGCTGATGTTCACAGATCCTCCTGCAGCAGCTGATAGACTGATGCTCTTCACACAACAATCATCTGTTTCAGATCCAAATCAAGTGCAGCAATGTTACAATTACCAGATATATTCATGGATTCTGTCAAATAATGCAGAAATGAATGAAAGCGTCTCACCGTCTCTGATGTCCAGATTAAACTCAGAGAAGAAACTGTATTGTTCAGAAACTTTGACTGTAATCTTATATTCTCCAGAGTCGTTCACATTCAGATCTCTGATAAACACACGTAAGAGACCTGCAGATCTGTCATCATGAAAGGAGAATCGTCTGTCATGTTTCCATTCTGCTGCTCTGTTAGTGTTTATTACAGTAAAACATTGATCTGCTGCAGTTTTACAGAAATATTTCACATGGTTCTTGTGTTTAATTTCATATTTGTAGTTTATAATGATGTTTCCTCCTGAATATCCTCTCACAGTCCTGATTTGTTGATCTGTTGAACACAAACTCAGATATCAACGTGATGATGATGTTCTTCATCATTCTTTAAAGAATGTTCAGTCACACACACACTCGTACACACACACACACACACACACACACACAGGTTTCTATTGCTATCTTAGTGAGGACATTACATAGACTTCTATTGATTTTATATCAGGTCAATGATATTTTCTATCCCCTAATCCAACCCCTACTCCTACACCTACCCATCACAGAAACATGTGCACATCACTAGATTGAAATAAAAACCTATTTTTGCTAATTTATAAGCCTTTAAAAATAGTGAGGACCAGTCAATGCCCTCACTAGTGGGTTGTGAAAGTATTCCACAATATAAGTGAGGACATTTGGTCCTCACAAGTATAGTCAAAACAAGTACACACACACACACACGCACACACACACAGTCTTCCTCACTGTGTTCATATATTTGTTCTTCTGCTTTGATCATTTGTTGTTTTGTACTCAGTTAACACATGCCTACTTTGCTGTTGGCTTCAGTTATTTTGAATGTCAATTTTATATTGTGAAATAAAAATACTTCGTATTTCTCCTGGATATTGTTTCTTTTTTCTTTTTTCTTTTTTTAAAATTATTTTTATGTATTTTAATTACATTTGTGAATGGCAATAACTACATGTTGAGTATCGTGATGTTGTGGAGATCATCACGGGTTTGAGGCTCTCAGTTACTCACCTGTCATAACCTTCAGATTCACTTCAGTGGAGGGATCTTCAGCTAAAGATATATCAGTTCCACAGTGGTACGTCCCAGAATCCAGTTCAGTCAGATTTCTGATGGTCACATTGAAGACTGTTGATCTTGTGTTTTCATACAGAGAGAATCTTCCTTTATTAAACCATTTATCTTTAATATCAGTCTTGATGAGTTCAGAACATGTTGTTTTCCACTGTCCTTTACAAAAATACTTTTCATTTGCTGTATATCTTTTATCATATTTGCATGTGATCGTGACTCCTCCTCCTGAATATCCTGTCACACTGATGGAGCTCACGACACCTACAACAAAAACACACTTTAATAAAACACTAAAATATACTGAACTGGGACTAATTTCAAAGTGTCTTTAAAGTTAATTTCACCATTTTAGTATATGTATACTAAAAATGTAATATTAAATTATTGTTCTGGTTCTTCTGATGTGATTGTTGGATCAGAAGTTGAGTTCAGATTCTTACCAGAAATCATCAGCAGAGTGAAAGTCAAGATGATCTTCATTCTTCTCTCTTATTAAATGATCTTCTCTGTTGTCAGTAGATTCAGTTCTTCTGAAGCTCTCGATGTGTGTTCAGATGAGTTTTGAGTGTTTCTTTCCTGGTTACATGTTTAACATGAAGTGCTGAATGTGACGGAGACGCCCACTTCCTCTGAGAGAGATAGAGAGATTAATAAAGAGGGAAGTGAAAGTAAAACACTGCACTGTAAAACCCAACAAGTTAAGATAACTCATTTCATTTGATGAAACCGATTACCTCAATTCAGTTAAGTTAAAAAAAACCAATAGCTATGAGTACTCTGAACTTATTTTAATTGATTCCACTAAAACAATGATATTTCTTAATGTACAATTAAACTTTACACTGCATTTAAAGACTTTATATAGCTGAAACTTCACTATATTGAGTAAACCAGTGAAATTACAAATGTTAAATGAACTCAGAGTGCTTGCAGTTAGTGCCAGCTCACAATAGCACACACAAAGTAAAATCCAATAAGTTAAGGTAACTCATTACATTTGATGAAACCGATTACGTTAATTAATTTAAGTTAAGAAACAAATAGTTATGAGTACTCTGAACTTAATTCAGTTGAGTTCACTAAAAAAGATATACATTGCTGTTAAGTAATTAAGTTATTCTTTAAGTGATTAATTAAGTGATGACTGAGTATTAGTCATGAACACCTGCTGTTAACAAGCAGAATCACTGAAGAAAAGAAAAACAAGAAGACAACTGACTTCAGCACAGCCTTAGATTAAATCAACTGAAGATAAAAGAAGACATTAAATCCCCCAAGATCTCAGCAGAGGATTAAACTCAACTCCACAAACATCATTACCAGCTTCACTTATTACTTATGTTATTGAGAATTAAAAGAGGTTTAGAAGTTGATGATTGAGTTTTGTTTAAGGTCACCATGACGGAGATCAGCAGTTGCTTTATTGGGCTCTTGACCCTTGACTTAATAACATAAGTTTTTTTTTTTTTTATTATTATTATTATTTTGACTGTTTTAACCATGTTTTGTATTGTTGATGAAAACCATTGTTTAGTGGCTTTTCCACTGCATAATTTCTGATTAAACAGGTGATGTAAAAAAAAAAAAAAGTTAAATGATTCATTATAGTAGACCTGTGTTTTTTCAGTGTAAGTTCATTTTCTGTGATAATTTGAGTTTAAAAACCTCTATAGGTTTACAATTATTTACTGTCTCTAGTCTGGAAGAATTTGACTGCATGAAGTCCAGATCTGAACCCATTGAACACATTTGAGATTAATTGAATCATGATCAGGCGATCCATGGCTGACTTCAGTTTCAATATCCATGTAAAAGCTTCAACTCAGATTTTACCATTGACACTTTCAGGCCATGAACTGGGGATTAAAAATAACATTTCAAATATTTCTCCATCAGTCCATCTGGTGAAATAGTGTCAGGAGATTCAGTGACTCTGATCTGCAGCAGTGATTCAAACCCTCCTGCTCTGAACTTCAGCTGGTTTAAGGAGAATGAAAGCTCAGCTGTTGGATCTGGACAGAGTTTCAGTGCACTATAGAGTGGACGCTTCTACTGTCAGGCTCACAATCAACATGGATCTCAGAGATCAGACGCTGTAACTGTCACAGGTGAAGATTTTATTAACACACTCCTGTATCTTCACATCATTCATCAGTTTGGAGAGTTAATCATGATGATCTTCCTCTTTCAGTTCATCATGGTGCTGGTAGGAATGTGATTGTGATCACAGTGGCATCTGGAGGACTAGTCATAATTACCATCATCATTATTATATTGTTTATAATGTAAATACAAATATATCAATAAAGAGTATAAATATAATGAGCTTTTAAATGAATACAAAAAGAAATTATGCAAAGAAATGGCTTGTTTGTGTTTCCTTTTATAAGTCAGAAGAAAAGGAAAAACAGAAGATCTGTAATACACGAGTATGAGGTGAGATGATCAAAGAACCACAGTATGATATCAGTAAATCAGTTGGAGCTTCTTTCTACATGTAGAGCATGTGTATTAGTCAAAATGTGAGAAGAAAGAGACCATGGAGTGATTACACTTTAGATTGACACTTCTATATCTGCGATGTTATGTAGGGACACTTACTGTCATGGTACTTATTTAAAAACACTTGTTTTGTGATGGAAGTCCTTCACTCTGTTTCCCTGTAGAACAATGATCCCAGTGCAGGAACATATACAGGTCTTGACATCAGGTCCAGATCTTCTGACATGTACGACACACTGACAGTAAATGAAAAATAAAAAAACTCATGCAAAAGTGTTTGATCATTTAAAAGTCAGGTAATCTGTTTAATAATCAATATGTCTTTCACATAGATCCATCCCAGACCTGATGTTCACCAGTCAGGCTCTTCTGAATATGAGAATCTGTCAGTAATTGTGAAATCCTCAATATAATCTTCTCAATAAAATCAATAAAGAAGAAAATCATCAAGAATCAGCGTATGAACCTCAACAATGGTGACAATCAACAAAAAGGTTTTTTTTTTTTGTGACGCTCAGAGTTGATCTGAATATTTTGTCACCATTGTTGAGGTTCATATGCTGATTTTTGATGTCTTTTAGGGAATGCTGCACACGGTCTTTTTTTAATTTTTAATTCGAGAGAGAGAGAGAGGTTAATAAAGAGAGAAGTGAAACTAGTTCTTCACACATTGAACACAGATGCAGAACCAACACAAGCAGATAAAATTCATTATGAAAGTGTTGTTCTGCAGAGATTTTCACAGAATGATTCTATTATTTAAAGGCTTTACGTTTTTCCAGAACTGTAACATTGAATTTTCTTAACTGACTTAAGATTTAAATGACTTTTTTTTTCTTCAGTGTATCACATTCATTTTAAAGATACTGATAGTGAAAACAGCAGCGGTTCCCATGGTAACTGTATAAACAGTGCAGACTGATTAATTTAGTGCTGTGCTGATCTGTTGATTATAGATTTATTGTATTTATATATTTATTGATTCTTTTATTGTGATCTTTTTCCTTTTATTGTGAACTTCATTGAAAACAGTATTTTGTGATTGTGTTTGAAGACACTAGTGACCCATAAAATAAACACTTTAAAGCAGAAAATGAAAGTTTTACCTCAGATTGTATTGAGATGCTCCAAAAACAGAGAAAACAATATAAGAGTTGTTAAGAGTTACATCACTTTATTTTTATATCACTTTTCACATTACATATTCTTTCAAAGCAGCTTTACAGAAAACGTCTCAGGTTACGTATGTAACCATGGTTCCCTGAGAACAGGGAACGAGACTCTGCGTTTGAAACGCTATGGGGAACGTCACACGTGAGCCGGTATCTGAAAGCCAAGTTTAAAAAAAACTCCAATCCTATTGGCCGGCGACAGCCTATGACGTCATATGGCACGACCCGGAAGTATATAAGGAGCACCTGGAGAAACAGTCAGTATCTTATCGTCTTGAGGAACTGTTCAGCAGGCAGCCCCGAAGCATGGCATGGAAACGCAGAGTCTCGTTCCCTGTTCTCATGGAACCATGGTTACATACGTAACTCGCTCTGCGTTTGAAACGCTATGGGGAACGATATACCCACACCGCCATGCTTAAGGAGAGACAAATGTCAAGCAGTTTCGAAGGAAACGCCAGCAACTCACCCTCGGGTCACACAAGGCTGTCAGTGACAGCATTCCCTATGGCCAACAGCCCAAGCTGAGCCTCAAAGAGGCCTTCTGTAGAAAGCCTACCAAGGCCGCTCAAGGCTTCTGGTAGCAACCTTTCCAAGGAAAAGTGGTCCCTTAAAGGGAATGTGGCCAGGGAACTAAAAGGAGCCCCGGCCAGTCACTAGAGGGGAACAAAGTCACCCCCAATGCCACCAGGGAGGCCGACTTGGTCTGACGGAGGACAAACCTAGTCTTGGCCAACCCTGTCTGAATACAGAATCTCAAAACACATACTTCAGAGAAGAGAGCAGGTAAGAGCGACTGCAGAAGGGACAGTAAGCAACTCAAACCCACGCGTAGAGACGGGCATCCTGGAGAGCAGAACTCAGCTGAGTGCTATGAACCCTCGTATAGAGGGGAGTATACTCTGCTCAATCCTAGGATCTACTCAGTGCCTGACAATCGCACTGAGGAGGCTGTGCGCTGAGAAGTCCTGATACAGGGGAGCACAAACCAGCCTGGGGGCTGATCTCAACGGGAGGCTTCATGGAAGTCTTCAACCAATGATCAGCTTAGGGAGCTAAGCACAATTACACAAACAACCCAAAAGGGGAGTACGAAGCTCAACCTAACAGATAGACCATACTGTAGGCACAAAATCATAGAGGCCGGAAGGAGGCCTGCAACATGACAAAAAGTTCTGAAAGAACTACATATCACACCAGAAGACTAGTCACATAGTGGAGTCCAAGAGCGGCCTGACGAGGCCGTACATCTTGACCTTAAGAACCTTGCTGGAAGCAAGAAGCCACTTGACCTAGTAGCAGCATATAAAGCCAATGTGAGTGCCCACATAGCAGTCCATCCAACACAATCCAATGAGCAGTGTACTCTGTAAAAGAACCTTTTACTCTTTAAGCAAGAGGAGTACAACATACGCCAACATGCGCTAAAGAAGGCCCCGAACAGGGCCTATAACCTCAGTCAAACACGTGGCATCAGCCCATGGCAGTGTTTCAAGATCCGAGGAGAACAAATAACCGAACTACAAAGGAGGTTAATAAGTCACCTGGGGCCCTGGCCAACCAGCAGTATACTCAGTAAAGCACCTCCAACTCTCTGAGCGAGAGGAGTATACAAGAACAAACACCAGCATATTAACCAAGGAGGCCCCGAGGGCCTACCTATCAACACGCGGCGTGAGACTAGCGGCCACTAAAGTTCTAGGAGCAAAATAGAACCAAGTTACTTACGAGGAAACTACTTAGCTCAACTAGAGCTAAAGGAAAAACCAAACTCAAGGCAGCAAATGCAGAAAAACCGAACAACAGTGCAGTTTATTACACAAAAGTTAACCCTGAGAGGCAAGCCACTCAAAAGCGTACTCAGAAAAAGCACTTTTACTCTCAGAGTGAGAGGAGTACAAAGTCCTGTTGAGTTTTCCAGCGTATCTTTGTTTGAATGACTCTTTTACTCCTTCAGTGAATCTGGTCTCCACAGGGACACATATGAAACACAACAGATAAAACCTGCTGGAAACCACAAACCACAAAAGAGTGACACAAATAAACCTGAAGTGAGTGTGAAAGTCTGGAGGTCTGAGAGTCAAGTGGCTCCATCTAGTGTTGATCAGATCTCCTGATGATGGAGGAGAGTCGCTGCTCATGTTCAGAGCTGAACTCATGAATGGAGGAAAGTTTTCATTTCACTGAAACATTTGTTAAAGTTTAGAATTATATGTGTGACACAAATAATGTATTTATATTGAGAGCAATAACTGTAAAGAGGTTTTAACATTTAATAGCATTTAAATGTAATTCAGGGCTGTAACCACCCCAGATCTTGTGATGCTTCAGTTTAATATTAATATTTAAGTTTAGTGATGCATCCAGTGATGCAAACTACTCTGCTTTCGTCGTGTCAGTTAAGCTTTTACCGTAAGTCGAATAGGGTAGGCGTAGCATGTGGCGTAAACGTTTTGAACTCCAAGAGGCCTTACACTTTCTTTGTAAGTTGAATACGGAAGGCATTCTGGCAGAAGCTAGATATTTTACTTTATAACTCTTGCACAAATGCATCGCTTCGCTTCAGAAGGACTTTATTACCCCCCAGGAGCCGTGTGGAATATGTTTTGCTTTGGATGGATGCACTTTCTTGAGCTTTATACTAGTTGGACCCGTTCACTGCCATTATAAAGCTCGGATGCGTCAGGATATTTATTAATATATCTCTGATTGTGTTCATCAGAAAGAAGAAAGTCATATACACCTAGAATGGCTTGAGGGTGAGTAAAGCTTGGGCTAATTTTCATTTTTAAAGTGAACTAATCCTTTAAAGTCATGTTTTTAATTATTTCACCATTACACATTAAGTGTTTGCAGTTTTAAATTAAGAAATATTCCTTTTCAGTTGACTCAAATGACACTTCATAGTACTAACACCATATAAATACTAGTTTTTAAACTCAAACTGTTTGAAGCAATTGGTTTCCCAAATGAAATGAGTTCATTTCCATTATAGTATTACAGTAACACACTGTAAAACATAAATAAATAAATAAATTTACGCTGTAAATTTACGATAGAGGGCTGTAAATTAACAGTACATTACTGGCAACTACAGCCGCCAGTAGATTACCGTTATTTTACAGTACAATTTTTTACAGTATGTTGGTTGTCACCAATGACCTCAGATAGATATTTAGAATTAGCAGCCTTAACAGCTTTCTGTTAAACATGTAAAGAATCTTTCAACAATTCACATGAGACCTGTTGCTTGTCCTTGCACCATTTACGCTCTGCTCTTCTGCAAGCCTTTCTGAGCAACCGAGTTGAATCGTGGAGCCAAGGCTGAGGTTTAGATTTTATACGCTTGGGATTTAATGGAGCAATGAGATTCAGAAGAGTCAATCATTTCTGATTAAAACAACTGAGAAGTTCATTGACTTCAGGAATAAGAGAAGACACATCAGGTGCTAATGGCCTGTCAGCCACAGAGTAAAGGGCAGCAAATCTCTCACATGATTGAGTGGAGAAATAGTGATTTCAATGGACCATGGAAGGTGTAATAGCAGCTCGTCCAGAGAAGAGAGGAGAACAGATTTTTGGTCCGAAAAACATGTAATTGGTTTCAATTTTAAAACACTGTGTAGGCCCTTGCACTGCCCTGTACAAAATCAGTTTTTTTACATCATTTACCAGAGGTTTAGTGGGGCAACACAAATTAATATCCAGGGGAAATTGTAAAAAAAGTGCAATCATGAGGGACAAGTTCAGAAAAGGGACTAGAGTCTCCCTCTTTAAACAAGGTTTCAGTCATTAATAGGAAATCCAAGTTCTTTGAAGTGAATAAATTGTGCAGAATGAAAGTTTTATTGACCAGAGAACAAACACTGATTAATGCCATCTTGAGTGGCAAAGGTTTGCTAGACAATTGGCGACCTCGATTTAACAGACGGAGAACTCCATGGTTCACTCGTCCACCGTGAATCCGGGGAGAAACGAGATGCACAGGCTCGTCCAGGAAGCCGGGGACAATTGGTTGAATCCACCGATGAGGCAGCTCAAATGAGCGCTTCGCCACGCGGCGGACAGAAACAGTCCCAAACACCGTGAAGAAAAATCCAAAGCAGAGAGCAGACCAAAATTTACCTTGATGGCAACACTTGCCTACTTTCCTCGTCTCCTGCTGCACCTCCTCCGAGGAACATCAAAGGCCGTTGACAGAGAAAGTCGAGAACGTTCGAGAAGAACGGTGTTGGGCAGGAATGGGATAATCTCTTTTTCGACCGTACGGAGTGTAAGTTTCTGATTTCAAGCAGTGTTTGGCGGTCATGGGTTAATGAGGTAGAACTAGTATAAGTTTAAAATAACATTAAAATAGCCAACAATAACACACAGGACAGACGGCTAGCCACACACACCGATGCCATCTTTTGAAAAATCACAGGTGAGAAAACAGAATCAGAATCAGATTTATTGCCAAGTATGTTTGACAGAAGCTTGCAGTGTAGAAGGAAAGTACAGACAGTGCAGATAAACACAGGAATTACACAATAAAATGAAATGTAACAATATTAATATTATAAAGAACAAAATTTCAATTCTATATAGCACAGTAATAGAAATATAGAAAGAAAACAATATAGTGTTATGAATGTGCAGATATGTTATTTGCAGGTGTACAGTTTAAGATGTCATTTACAGATGCATAATTTTGAGATTTTATGTACAAATGGAGAGTTATGATAGACAATGTATAGTTATGAGAGTTTTAACTGTTCAGACTGAAGAGGGTTAACAGATAATAATTTCCAGATTTTGTTTATGATCAACATAATCAATTAAAATACGCTCAAATGATTCTCCAAGGACAGGGTGACTCACAAAAATACTGTATGGCTTCAATATACAGCAGGAGAGCATCACTAAATGACTTTTTTAGTAACAAAAATACCAAATATGAAAGCCAAATCCTAAAAACAAAACATTCAGCTCATCTATATTCTCTGCTGTGGCTCATCAAGCAGTGAGATGATTGACAGCAGCGTATTCACTGTAATCCTGATTATTCCTGATACTGACACTGTCAGGACAGTCTGATTCCTTGTGGAAATTCACCACTGCGTAACTCAGATTCTCAGCAGATGTGATGCAGCGCTGAGAGTCACCAGAGGCTTTCTCAACTGTAGCAGAGGAATCAGAGGGGCTTGTGGGTAATTGGGCAGTGGCATAAACAATGTCAGAAGAATCAGAGGGGTTTGTGGGTAATTGGGCAGTGGCATAAACAGTGTCAGAAGAATCAGAGGGGTTTGTGGGTAATTGGGCAGTGGCATAAACAATGTCAGAAGAATCAGAGGGGTTTGTGGGTAATTGTTTGTGAGTGTCTTTAATCTCCTCATAATCACAACCAGTGTAAGAAACCTGAGGAGAGACAGAGAAATTATTTACAGCTCTGAAGATCTTCAGGATGGAAGGCGTTAGACATTAATATCATTTTATACAGTAACTGGACTCACCACTTCATGTTTTCCTGGTCCAGTCTGAGATGACGAATCACCGCCTGTCAAAAACAAGCATCCTAAATTAATTATATTATATGCATTTCAACGCTGACGTCTTGTGTAAATGTTTTCACACATCAAATATCTGTATTTTGTAGTTGTAACCAATAGGTGGTGACAGACTTGTGTTTTAAACTCAGTATAAATGGAGAGTTTCTGAATCTAAATAAGTTAAGGAGTTTTACCTTGAGACTGATGCTTCTTACGGAGAAACATTAATAAGAGTCCAGCGATGATCAGAACCAGAAGAACCAGAACCAGAGGGATGATAAGAGAAGAGCCTGAAAACACAAGTTAAAATAATAACTACAATAATAAATAATCACCTGAGCTAAATATCAGATTGTATGTTTATATTTCAGCACAAGGGCACCTTTTAACATGTTAGGAGGCACTGATGTGATGTTAGATGTAGAGATTTTGAAAACAGAAGCAGATGATGATGATAATGATGAAGATAGTAATGATGATGATAATGATGATGATAATGATGATGATGTCGTTTTTGGAACATATGTATCTAAAACAATAATAACATGGAAAGATAAACAGTTTTTCTAAAGAATGTTTTTTTTTTTTCACACACAGAACTTGTTACTGATGTCATTCACACTTCCTCTACCCAGAAGTCATCTTTGCTGATGCAGATGCCCAGAATGAGTTTAAGGAACTTAGAAATAAGCACACACATTTCCTCATGTTGAATTTAAAAAAAAAAAAAAAAAATTTTGAAGGCCAAAAATTAGTGTCATCTGCAAGCATCTTTAACTGCAGTTTTAACTGTAAGTGTAGTAAAGTTGACTAACAGAAATACTCAAAACTGCACGTGTACTGTATCCGAATGACAACACTAGTACTAAAGTTAAAAGACTGTAGTAATACTGTGTTCAGTTCAAATTGCCACAATAATGCCACAATACTGCAGTAACACCAAATAACCACACACTTGCAAACTTTGTTCTGGGGTCCATTCTTCGTACCTCGCTTAATACATCTGAGATGATTTGACAAATGCCAGATCTTTTAATCGTGATAACTGAACTTTGGCTAATTTGGTTCTTCAAACGATTTTGCAGACTGGATTAAAATATCTAGATTAAATTGTCTGAGATTACTGCGCATTCTCGTGTTCCTCGCAAAGGGCAGATGTATCGATATTCTAAACCACGATCAATGCAATGCAGCGAATGGTTGGCGTCAAGATGGAAATGTAGTGATATCATATAATTAAAAAAAACACCCGACAAAAAACTAGACAAATTTCTGCACCTCTTATAAGAAAACAGCCAAGCAAAAAAAAAAAAAAAAAAAAAATATATATATATATATGATATATTTTACGAGTAAAATTGGCGGTGTCTATTATGATAGAATACACAACATTATATTATTTGTAAATTTATTTTTAAATCATTATTGTCGTCCCGGGAACAAAATTAAAACTAGCCACTAAAACATTACTTAAAAACAAAAAAATTCTAGCTGGGTGGGTTAATTTAATTTACATCGCACATCCTGCAATATGACCACTGAGGATGCGCACATCACAGTGTCAATGCTGAAATGACATATCGTGCAGCCCTAAAATTAATAAAAAATAAAATAAATACAATTAAAATAAAAAGTCGTCGCTTCAATCGATTGATCTGAAATCCTATGGCGAAATGCTTGCTTATATAGCCAGACAGTGTATGGTTTATTTCTTTGCTATGTTAAACAGACAGCATGTTATTTCTACACTAAAATAATCCTGTGTGTAAACCTGCAAGAATAGAATCAGCCTGGTTCTTCATTTTCATTGCACACAATGATCTGCTGAATGGAAGCTAGTGGTGATTTTTAATTGCATTATGATTAATAATAGTGAGAAAATCATCCGTACCTGTAACAGTGATCAGGACTCGTGTGATGAAGCTCTTGTGTCCTTGATCAGACTGAACTCCACACCAGTATTCTGAATGTTGTTCAGTCACATGACTGATGCGTCCCGTCAGGAGCTGCTTCTCTCTGTCATCATACAGCTGGATCTTTCCCTCAGGACTCCATCTTCTGCTCTTCTTCACAGACGTCTCTTCAGCACAGAGATCAGCTCCAGATCTCCAGCAGAGAAACTTCACATCACTAATGTGGGATTGTGGGTATTTGCAGCTGATGTTCACAGATCCTCCTGCAGCAGCTGATAGACTGATGCTCTTCACACAACAATCATCTGTTTCAGATCCAAATCAAGTGCAGCAATTTTACAATTACCAGATATATTCATGGATTCTGTCAAATAATGCAGAAATGAATCAAAGCGTCTCACCGTCTCTGATGTCCAGATTAAACTCAGAGAAGACACTATAGTCTTCAGAAACTTTGACTATAATCTTATATTCTCCAGAGTCGTTCTCATTCAGATCTCTGATAAACACACGTAAGAGACCTGCAGATCTGTCATCATGAAAGGAGAATCGTCTGTCCTGTTTCCATTCTGCTGCTCTGTTAGTGTTTATTACAGTAAAACATTGATCTGCTGCAGTTTTACAGATGCTTATCAAAGGACTCGCTTCTTGTATTTCATATTTGAAGTTTATAATAATGTTTCCTCCTGAATATCCTCTCACACTCCTGATTTGTTGATCTGTTGAACACAAACTCAGATAATTTGTCATTTTGTTCTCAATATAAACACATATCTGCTCACTTTGCTGCAACATTTATGAATGAAGTCAAGATTATGAGTGTAAATCTTACATCAGGAGATCAAAAGGTTATTGATGGAGTCTGTTATGAGTTTCACGTGTGAACGGCAGTAATTACAGTCAGTGTTGAGTATCGTGATGTTGTGGAGATCATCATGGGTTTGAGGCTCTCAGTTACTCACCTGTTATAACCTTCAGATTCACTTCAGTGTAGGAATCTTTAATGAAAAATTTATCTACTCCACAATAGTATGTCCCAGAATTCTCTCCACTCAGATTTCTGATAACCACTTTCAAGACTGTTGAACTTGTGTCGTCATACAGAGAGAATCTTCCAGAATCAACCCTTTTATCTTTAGTCTCAGTCTTGATGAGTTCAGAGCATGTTTGTATCTGATCACCTCGACAAAAATACTTTGCATTTGCTGTATATCTTTTATTATATTTGCATGTGATCGTGACTCCTCCTCCTGAATATCCTGTCACACTGATGGAGCTCACGACACCTACAACAAACCAGCATCAAATACACTTTAATATATTTATGAGACTACACAGAAATGAACTTTCTCAGCAGTCACTAGAACAACATGAACTGAAGTGAAAGACTCTCCTCATCAAATCTGTGCTGTTTTTAGTGATTTACTCTGAGTTCAGATTCTTACCAGGAATCATCAGCAGAGTGAAAGTCAAGATGATATTCATTCTTCTCTCTTATTAGATGATCTTCTCTGTTGTCAGTAGATTCAGTTCTTCTGAAGCTCTCGATGTGTGTTCAGATGAGTTTTGACTGTTTATTTCCTGGTTACATGTTTAACATGAAGTGCTAAATGTGACGGAGACGCCCACTTCCTCTGAGAGAGAGAGAGAGAGATTAATAAAGAGGGAAGTGAAATTGTAGTGGTATTTTATAAAGTGCTTTTGACTAAATTAATTTATTGCCTATGCTAGTTAAAAAAAAAAAAAGACTAAAACAAGAACTTGAGAGTATAAATGGATTATTTGATCAGTCTGACTGAGCTCTACGTAATAACACTGGCTCAACCAGTGGCGTGACTTTGGGGTGGGAATATCAGTTTGTCTGACCAATGGATGCCAGTCAGCGAACGTGTTTGAAACTTGCTTGCAGTAATGCCAACTTAGTAATTTTGTTGCTAGATTTAGCAACTTTTCAGACTGCCCTGGCACCTGGGAACAAATGTACCTACTTTTAACAATTATTTAGCAACTTTTGAAAAATTGTTAACTCAAAGGCTAAAATGCACAAATTTTCCCTCTAAATGACACATTTTTTTTTGCCAGGCTACAGCAGTGCTGTGAGTGATGTCAGCAGCAGTGACAGCTCAGACACAGAGGCAGCAGGAGCAGCAAACATTGCTCTGTCCCAAATGGCACCGTAAACACTCGTGATCTTCCTAGTCTGCACTTTCATGACAGTAACGCCGCTTTGACTGTCGGGGAAGAAGTCTGCTGCGGAGCTTGTACCAGTGCAAGCTCAGCAAAACTGCACATCGAGGGTGCATATCGACTGCAAATGGAGCACTCACGAGCACCCTTCTGAAACCTAAAATGACAAATGGGACACCCTATAGTCAAAAAAAATAAATAAATTAAAAAATTCGGTCTAAATTTTTTATGTAATTGAATAACATTCAAATTTTCCATCCATTTGGATTACACAGTTTTAACATAAACAAACTAATAAACTTAATTTGATTCATATTTGTCAGTCATACGTAAATTAAACAGGTAAGATTTGTGTAATAGTACGCAGAAAAATGCCCAGGTTAATTAATACTGCTTAGTGTTCATGTGTGTCCACTTTACAGAGTTAAATACCACTGAAGCAGTGTTGGAGTTAATGAGATAATTAAGTGATGATTGAACATTAATTATGAACACCTGATGTTAACAAGCATAATTACCAAAGGAAAGAGAAACACAAGAACTACAACTTTCTTCAGTCACAGCCTTAGACAAAATCACCTTGAGATAAAAGACATTAAACTCCATAATAAAACTCCAGATAAAACTCCATAAACAGCATTACCAGCTTCACTTATTACTAACTAGACACACTTTATTTTTTGTCATATGTCTACAGAAGTTCTCATGAGAATTAACAGAGGTTTAGATGTTGATTTATTGAGATTCATTTGAAGTTACCATCTTTGAGGTCAGCTTTAACTGGTTCTTGACTCGAGAACGAGATTGAGATTCGAGAACCGCGATTGCAGCGATTCAAAAGGAGTCGCTTTTTTGCTTGCGCTATAGTTTGATTACGTCATTTTTCATCTATATATACCCTTGTTTAGAAATTAAATAAGCTGTTCCTGAAAAACATGGATTATTTATGAAACAAATAAATGTTAAGTTTGATAGTTTTACAAACGTTTCCAATCTTTAAAAATAATTAACGTGAAAGAACAACTGCACAACTTTTACTGTAATGCTTTTTAAACAACATCAATACAGAAAAATAAGTAGAACTATTTTTGAACATTAGATAGTTTGATCTGTGTACAAAATATTTGTTCATGTTGCATGTAGTTTCTTGTACAGTACATATTTTGTATGCTATTAATCTGTTATGGTGTATTTGGAAAAGCACAATAAACTTTTTGTATTAAACATTTTGGTTTTTCTTTACAGTATTACAGTAAATGCTAAAATAATTGCAAGGATAAATTTTAAGAGGAATATAGAGAAAACTATTATCTGTTGGTTATGCTTATTAGTCTCCTAAAACTCCCTGTTGCTAAGGGAGACTGGGTGTAACCTCAAAAGTCAAAGGTCATGTACTACCCTTCCCCCACATAGCTGTATGCTGTACAGTGATGTGGGGGAAGGGTCACCTCCTTTTGACACCTCTCACCCCAAAGGTCACAAACAACAACCAATGCAGACAGGTAGAAAGAGCACCCACACAAGATGACCTCCAGAAAAAGAAGCAATGTTTGGCTTCACTTCGATGAGGCTGGACCCCAGAAAGCAAAATGCAAGCTTTGTAACATTATTTTGTCAGGCCAAGGAGGATCAACATCAAATTATAGAAGACACCTGCAAACAAAGCATCCAACTGCATTGCTAGTGCACTGTTGCAACAGAACGATTAAAAGCAACACAAAAACAAATGGGCCTTGAAGAGCTGAAGCTCAAACAGGATGTAATAACAAGGTGGAACTCCACTTATTACATGCTGAAAAGATTTTGGCTGCAGAAGGAAGCAATTATTGCATTGGTCAACCCTGACACTTGATGAGTGGGACATAATCAAAGAGGCGTGTGAGATTTTGAAGCCCTTTGAAGAAGTCACTGTTGAAATCAGTGCTGAAATGTATGTATAATTAACATATAACTGCTTCCACTGGTGAAATACTTTAAGTGCATGACATATTTCAACCCACCTGGTTTATGCTTATTTCCTTCTCATATACATATACATATACATACACATTTGATCTAATTAAGTTATTTTGTCTTTTTATTAGAACAGATATGTGACTGCATCCAAGGTCATTTTGATGGCAAGGGGATTGCAAAAAATTGTCCAGCGATTGCGAGGTGCTGTGTCTAAACATGGCCCAGTTATTGCAATGATGAACACACTGGCTGAGGACATGCAAAATCGCTTCCACAACATAGAGCATTTTCGTCTGCTTTCTGAGGCTACCCTGTTTGACCCCAGATTTAAAGGGTTAGTTCACCCAAAAATGAAAATTCTGTCATTTATTACTCACCCTCATGGCGTTTCACACCCGTAAGACCTTCGTTAATCTTCGGAACGCAAATTGAGATACTTTGTTGAAATCCGATGGCTCCGTAAGGCCTGCATAGGGAGCAATGACATTTCCCCTCTCAAGATCCATAAAGGTGCTAAAAACATATTTAAATCAGTTCATGTGAGTACAGTGGTTCAATATTAATATTATAAAGCGGGGAGAATATTTTTGGTGCGCCAAAAAAACAAAATAAGGACATATTTAGTGATGGCCGATTTCAAAACACTGCTTCAGGAAGCTTCGGAGCGTTATGAATCAGCGGTTCGGAGCGCCAAAGTCACATGATTTCAGCAGTTTGGCGGTTTGACACGCAATCCGAATCATAATTCGATACGCTGATTCATAACGCTCTATTAATATTGAACCAATGTACTCACATGAACTGATTTAAATATGTTTTTAATACATTAATGGATCTTGAGAGAGGAAATGTCATTGCTGGCTATGGAGGCCTCACTGAGCCATCGGATTTCAACAAAAATATCTTAATTTGTGTTCCGAAGATTAACGAAGGTCTTACGGGTGTGGAAAGGCATGGGGGTGAGTAATAAATGACAGAATTTTCATTTTTGGGTGAACTAACCCTTTAAGCAAAGGGCCTTTCATGATGCTGCTGCAGCAGATGAAGCAGCCAAAAGCATAAGTGCAGCTGCTGCGAGGGTTTGGTCCAGTACAGATGAGCAAACTCAAGCTGAGCACACATCTCCTCCAGCCCCTCCGTCTTCTGAACAGCAATCTTCAATCTGGGAGGATTTTGATGAAAGATTGGCTGATGCAGTCAGCATCAGCAACCCAACATCCACCGCAGTGGCAGAAATGAGAGGGTATCTTGCAGAGACCTTGATTTCAAGAACGGAAAACCCACTGGCTTGGTGGAAAGCAAGGCAAGCAGTATATGAAGGGTTGACAGCTGTCATAAAAAAGAGACTTTGCATAGTTGCTACATCTGTGTCTTCAGAGAGAGTGTTTTCAAAAACTGGTCAGATTATTTCAGAAAGAAGAAGCAGACTGAGTCCTAACAAAGTTAGGCAGATCGTTTTTCTGAATTCAAACCTACCCTCATAAGAGAGGGTCAAGCTGCATATTGTTACAGCTTTTCACTACAGTGGTTAAAACCTCTGTTTAAAACTGCCTTTGCACTTTTTTTTTCCTGCAAATGTTTTTTTGATAATGCACAATAACTTTTGTCATTTACAAACAACAGGCAATACCTATTAAATATAGCGTGTAAGACATTTAGAGTTAATTACAGTGTGTAAGTGCACTTTTGTTAAAATTGGTGTATTGTTTGAACACTTTAATACCATTTTATTAAAACATTGTTTGTTTAATACAAACTCAATTTGTGAATGTGTCATCATTAACTATAATGACAGTAGGCCTGCAGGTATTTCATAAATCATCCCTTGTTTGCTGTTAAACATAGCGTCTCAATTATTATGGTCCAACACCCCTAACCGAGATCATAAAAACTCTTTAACAGAATCCTCAATTAAATAGCCTACACAAAGTCCTTTAAGACACACAGATACATTAATCTTTTAAATAAATAAATAAATGCTTTAAAAATGTTTCTCTTGCTCCATCAGTTGCTTCAAAAACTGTAATGCAGCTGAGGCAATCACATCCTCATACAGTGATAAGTCATGAAAACATTTCCAGTATGTTTTATATGATCACACTTTCCGATGTTCAACAAAACTTGACTAATGTGCATTTCGTTCTCTTGAAAAACCCCACGCATGCGCAGTATCATCGGTTATCAAATCGGACATGTCCGAAAGAAACAGTTCTTGGTCGTGTACTGGTGATCCGAAAACCGTTGCAACCGATTCTTGACTCGAGAACGGTGACAGGCCGTGTACGTTCATGTACGCCGCACGCATGCTCACTCTGCTGCTCTGCTGCTCGTGACGTGCTCATCGTCATCAGTTCTCGCTTCACAGCAGGTTAAGTCAGTGAACTGTTGGAGAATGACTAACAGAATGACTCCGGGATGTTGGTTTATTTCGAGTCAGAGGGAGTGTCAGGCACTCAAAAAGTGAGTAACTTTAGTAATTTGTGGCTTAGTGCTTGCTTACTGGAGATGCTAACTGTTTCGAACGATTCTGTCCGATTTGGTGAGTGGTTCGACCGGTTCACTGAAAAGAACCGGTTAAAAAAACGCGAACCGGACATCACTAACGTATTGATGATGAGAGTCATCATTTAGTGACCTGATTGATCTTATTCAGATTATTCATCTCTGGTGAAATGGGTGATGCATTATTAATTTTGTGCTATCCCAGCCAGCACAGCTATGTGGGGCCCAGATGGGTGTCACCTGGGCTGTCTAACTGGGGCCCACCCGGTTTTGTCCACAGTTTCCATATAGGCCCCACATGGGTTAGCCCAGATGAAATGAACACTGCTCAGTGTGCACACTACAGGCTGTTAAATATAACACAGAAACATGCTGCCGTTAATGAGATAATTAGGTGATAACGACCAGAATCACCGAAGGACAGAGAAACAACAAGAACTACGACTACAGCCACAGCCTTAGATGAAATCAACTGAAGATAAAAGACATTAAATCTCTGAAGATCTGATTAAACATCTCCACAAACAGCATTACCAGCTTCACTTATTACTAACCAGATTGACTTTATTTCCGACATACATCTACAAAAGTTGTTATTGAGAATTACCAGAGGTTTAGATGTTAATGATTTGTTGAAAATAAGTTTGGTTTGATGTCACCATGATCGAGGTCAGTGCTTACTTCAGTGCTACTTCACTTTTTTTTTTAAGCAGCGTTTTTTCTCTGGCTGTTCAAGCTGTTTGTTATGGCACAAAAGCAAAAGAAAGTGTTTTTAGCTATAAATGTCATCATGTAGTGGTTTAATCACTGCTCTAATGACTGAGCTTTATATGAAATAAGTGCTATTAACTTCTAGAATAACAACAAAACAGTTGAATTATCAGATCAAAATAATAAATCTGAAAAACACAACGTACACTAAACACTTTAAAACATCTGCAAGATTTCTTCACACACAGACATCAAGAATCAGCGTATGTATCTCAACAATGGTGACATGCTTCATGCCGCAATGCATTCTGGGTGCCTCATACATAACTCATCCATGGCTTCCAGAATGCATTTCGGCATGAAGCATGTCACCATTGTTGAGATTCATACACTGATTCTTGATGTTTGTGTGTAAGTAAATCTTGCAGGAGGTTTGAAGTGTTTAGTGAACAATGTGTTTTTCAAATTTTCTTATTAAGACAGTTTTATTGTTGCATTTCTAGAAGAGATCCAGCACAAAACTAACCACATTTTGCTCATAAAAAGCTCAGTCATTAGATCAGTGAATTAAGCTACTAAATGATGATTATTATATTTTTTATCATCTAACAGCTGACCACATTGTGTTTTGCTTTTTTTGCCATAACTAACAGCTATAACAATAAAAAAAAACACTAAAACAGTCAAGAGTAAAACTGCCTAACTGAAGCAAGCACTGACCTCGATCATGGTGACATCAAACCAAACTTATTTTCAACAAATCATCAACATCTAAACCTCTGGTAATTCTCAATAACAACTTTTGTAGATGTATGTCGGAAATAAAGTCAATCTGGTTAGTAATAAGTGAAGCTGGTAATGCTGTTTGTGGAGTCGTTTAATCAGATCTTCAGAGATTTAATGTCTTTTATCTTCAGTTGATTTCATCTAAGGCTGTGGCTGAAGTTGTAGTTCTTGTTGTTTCTCTGTCCTTCTGTGATTCTGCTCATTATCACCTAATTATCTCATTAACTCCAGCATGTTTCTGTGTTATATTTAACAGCCTGTAGTGTGCACACTAAGCAGTGTTCATTTCATCTGGGCTAACCCATGTGGGGCCTACATGGAAACTCTGGACAAAACCGGCTGGGCCCCAGTTAGACAGCCCAGGTGACACCCATCTGGGCCCCACATAGCTGTGCTGGCTGGGATTTATTATAGTAGAACTGTAAATCCACAGCATCTGCAGCATCACTGATGACAGTTTAACAACACAAACTGGACAAAGAGTGACAATCAGCTTCCTCTCTTTCATTTCTTGGTCATAAAAAAACATCTGCATGAATGATGAGTGCATGTAATTATCAAATAGCCCATTATACATCAACCCACATTTGCCACTAGATGGAGCCTTGGTTGTTGTTTGTGTCTGATGAAGCCAAACACAAACTCTTAAGAGAGACAAAGAGACTAATTTAATATCCAGACAAATAGAAAACTAATCCAACAACTAAAAGCTAATTTAATAATACCTCTTTACCAGTAATTTATTCCTGCAGAGAGAAAAAAAAGATCCAAACAGTCGTGCTGACAGGACTTTAACATTTGAACACCAAGACATTTTATAAAACACACTGAGCTTGAGCTTCCCTTTGATAATGTAAAAACAGAAGCATCTACATGTGCTTCCAAATTGTAATATATTATAATTCATATTTTATAATAAAATCTATATTCACAGCATCTCTTCATGGAGTTGAAAGTGTGTGTCCATCGCTGCTAAAGAAACCACTTCCTGTTTTATCACACCTGCAGGCGGCTGAAGCACATCTTGGTTTGACTAAAAGAATATAAAGAGCAAGAGCAAAAGAAAAGCACAAGCTAAAGAGCTTCTCATGTTAGTTTCTCTTTATCACACTGACCACATATTAAAAACCCTGCAAAACCTTACAAACACCCTTCAACACTGCTACATATCTCACCTTACCTCTAGATCATGTAGAATCTAGTCTGATTCATTGTTTAGAAATAGTCATTTAGAGGATTTAGAGTATTGTGTTGAACTCAATATACTAAATACATAAAGTATAATGGAGGACTTGTGATTAGGATTTATAACTATGATTCAACTGTTTCCATTGTTTCAGCTTGTATAGGATGTTTACAGATATTCTGTCATTGATTAGTGGGCTCATTGAATTTATTTAAATTGATCAGTTTTTAAAAGTACAATTTTTAAATCACACATGGATAACTTGTTGATCATAAATGTTTTTCAATCTCTTCCTCATTCAGCAGTTAATCTCGAAGATGATCAGCTCTTAGTCTTTATTGTCTTCTGCTCTCAATGGATGTTGATCTTCTGTCTCTCTCTGTTCAGTCACGTGTCTCACTGTGGGTTTCCTGAGTAAGTCTGTTTAATGTTCAAAGAAAAGAACTAAATTTAGAGCCTGAAACCTCATCTGTTGTCTGTGGCTTTGAGATGGACGGAGATGGCCTGTTCATCACGGAAACTCAAACACAGTGTTCATGAAACACTTCATGAAGAAAAAATATCATCACAGCTTCTTTTTTTTACATTTTAAAACACTTTTAAATGCAAACAAACAACAACAACAAAAAAACAACAACCTGATAATACTAATAATCATGATTAAAATTAAGGCCTTGTCAAACAATCTGTTGGCCTATAAAACTGCACATTCACAGAGCGCCATGTGAAGAAGGGATGGGCCATATGGACTTAAATATATATCACAATGTTTTCTGGTATTTATTGCAATAACGATATCAACAATGATATAAATATAGTACCATTCACCAGTGTTTTTGTCTATAAGTGATAGCTGCATGCAGTCTTGAGAGCCTCAGAAACACAAAGATTGATCCAAAGTAAAATGTAGGCTACCCATCATCAAATAGGCTCCTATAATGGCGCGTTTCCACTGCATGGGACGGCACAGCACAGTTCGCTTAAATAGTACCACCTCGGAGGAGGTTCCAAGCATGCCATACCGAAATGTGACGTGTAAACACTGCAGATCACTGATTGGTCTGAGAGAATCGTCACTACCAGCGTCACTGAATTTGAAACATGAGACAAAATAAATAGTCAGCAACAGCCACTGCAGTATCAGTTGTTCGCGTGACTTTTTTACACAACTTGCTTTAAATGACCAGCGCATGCAACCTGAAAAAAGAAATGGCTGTATTGTGGTCAGCAGATGAGGTGCAGAAGAGGTGGCACAAATACACGATTAGTCTATAATCCCACCCATTTTGAAGTGGTACTAAACTGCAGTGGAAAAGTAAAGCGAGCCGAGCTGAGTCACACCAGTGGAAGAAAAAGTTATACCAATTACTTAAAATAAATAATAATAATAAAAAAACAGTCAAAATCCAAACACCAGCAGAAATCAAAAAGTTAGGTTTTCTTCTGAAAAAGTGCAGATAATGTTTTAGTGCAACTGTGCTGAAAAACACAATAATAATTCAAATCAATTACAAGTTTGAAACGTAAACACAGATTCTCTATTTAATCATACTCTCATGGTGCAAACAGTGGCAAAAATAGTGCAAACAGGAAAAGTAACAATCTGAACCATGTCTTCAGATAGGTTACAAAATTAAGTGTAAACAATCAAGCATTAATGATAAAACTAAAACTTGGTAACCATGTATGAATGAAAACCTATGAATGCATATTTGAAGTGAAGTGAAGTGTAGCCAAGAATGGTGTCCCTGTCCCATACTCGAAATTGTGCTCTGCATTTCACCCATCCAAGTGCACACACACACACACACACGATTTCAACACCGGCAGGAAATGACTGAGGTGTCCTTGAGCAAGGCACCTAACCCCCAATCGCTCCCCAGGTGCCACAGCAAAAATGTCTGCCTACTGCTCCGGGTGTGTATTAATGTTAAATGCAGAGGACAAATTCTGAGTATGGGTTAACATACTTGACCTTCACATGTCACTTTCACACTTTCACTTTTTGTAAAAAAAAAAAAAAAAAAACTAACAATAATACTGATAAGATAATACTACTACTACAAATTCTACGGATTGATGAGCTGCTGGGTTCATGAATATCAATCACGTTGTCTGCATTCGCTCGAACTGATTTGCTGAAATCAAATCAAGAACAGTAATAGGAGAGCGCCAGCCAATGAGATTGCCGTTTGCACATTAGTTCCGCCCCCTACCAGAAAAACCGGCAGTAGCTTCTCCTTGTTCTCAAAGGGGACCTATTGTGCGCAATTCACTTTTACATGGTGTGTGAACACTGATGTGTGTCCACAGTGTGGGTCAACAACCAGCCTATAATGGTAAAAACCCACGCACTCCTTTTTTTTTTTATAATCTCCATAAATCATAAGCAGTGTCTGAAAATACACTGTTCCAGATTCCCACAAGGCTTACCCATGACTGGTGACAATCTGCTCTATCATCATAGATCCCATCCCGAGTGAGCTGCACACAGTCCGCCATGTTTATATCCTCGCTATAGCACCTATTTATATAATATCTGCGCCAGATGAACATTACAATTTTCTGTTTTTGGATGTACCAGTGAACATAAGAGTCTCCATAGACTCCCTAAGCCACTGAGAGGACACAGTGGATGAATTGCAGAAGAATTTAGGTAAAGTCTTGTATGTTTGTGAAAATAATTTAATGCTTCGCAAACGAGGGTCTGTTTAACGCTGGATTTGCACAAAAGTTGATTATGAAAGATTATGGTCGACACCAAGTATAAATACTCAAACTTTGATACTCAAACTTCATATCCAGAAAAAGTCAATATCACACTTGAAATCTCCACAACAACTACATAAATCATCAACTAACCGTTCAGAAACGTCCTGTTGGTCTCTCCATCAGTGTCTGACTCCAGATGAACATAAGGCTGAACACTGCTACTGACAATTTCTGATATTTTGGCTGCACATGATTTTTCAGTTATGTTTTGGAAGCACAAGCTGTTAAAGCTCCGCCCTCTTCTGGAAAGGGGGCCAGGAGCAGCAGCTCATTTGCATTTAAAGGTACACACACAAAACAGTGTGTTTTTGCTCACACCCAAATAGGGGCAAATTGGACAGGCTATAATAAATGATCTGTGGGGTATTTTTGAGCTGAAACTTCACAGACACATTCTGGGGACACATTGAAGGCTGAATAATTCCAAATTAACTCCATAATTTTTACAGGAAAATATAACAAAGAATACAGTTTACATGTAGCACGTCAATTCTGTGTGGTATGTAAGACTCCCTCACTCTCTCTTTGAGTGTGTAAGAAACACTGAGCACTCTCAGCAAAGCGAAGGCGAGTCGGGCACCCCACACTAGCGTTTACTGTGTGTCAAATACACTGTGCATTCATTGAGATGAACTGAAAAAGTGCACTTTTTGGAGAGCGAAACTCTCAAGCGCTCAGTTAGAGAGTTTGGTGAGTGAAAATATATCTGTTTGTGCCAGTTCCAGATTGTAGAGGTAGTTACAATCCATAGTGTTTGCTCTGCACTTTTGCTCTGCTGCGAATGGGTCGGAAACAGAAATACATCATCAACTAGACTTTATAAAATGTCCTCATTTGGTAAAAAAGTATATTCATTAACATTCCTTTATTTCCGGGTTTGGGGTAGTCTTTAATAGTTATAATCTGCTTCATAGATAAATGTGTGTGTGTGTGTGTGTTCATGAAGGACAGCATCACCTCATCTTAATAAACACTCAGTCACAGTGAATCCTCCAATCAGCAGCAGAGTCGAACACAACGAAATAATGTTGAACAAAGAGAAATCTGAAAACACACAAACACAGTACAGTGAAACAGGGCTGTATTCACATGTATATATAAAAAAAAAATATATATGTAGCATAAAAATGCAACATTCATGGCAAATATATGTATCCGTTCCTACTTGCACAGCTCTAAGTTGGATTCGAACCGGTGTCTCTGGCATGGGTGGCGAGCGTTCTAACAAGGATGCTAAAAAGCATTGCCTCTAGCATCAGTCTCTATTGCTACTCCTGAGTGAGGTTTATATGCACAGCTCTTACTAGCTTGCCTCTGTTACACTCACCCCCCTAAACCTCACTCCCATAAAGGTCAAGGCACCAAATGTAATAATATAGGTCTTAGAACCTATATTATGTGTGAAGTGAAGTATTTAAATCTTCAAAATGATCAGGGACTTACCCATTTTGACAGTGAGATTGACTTTAGTGATGATTTGAGCTCCACACCAGTATATCCCAGAATCCTCTTCTCTCAGATCAGTGATGTTTACAGTAAAGACTCCAGTAGAAGCTTCATCACTGAAAGAGAATCGATCATCTCTGATCGTCTCCAATGAAACTCCATCCTTCACACACATGGAGGGTTCATGTGCTTTGCAGAAGAGTTTCTGATGTTCATCATGATGTTTGCACTGGATTGACATGTCGTCTCCTTCATACTTAGTCAAGTTCAGCTCTGGAAATGATGAGAAATATAAGAATTCACAGCCATAGTTTCACATATTCAGATGATAAACCTTCCTCACCCTCGTTCATGATGACGATCAGATGAGTGTAAAGATAATTCACGTCTCTCTCTAATGTCACTGCACACCAGTATTTCCCAGCATCCTCTGCTGTCAGTCCAGTGATGGTCCCAGTGAAGACACTTGCAGTGACGTCATCATTCAGAGTCAATCTGTCAGTCTTGGTCTCTTTCTCTTCATTGAGAGTATTTCTATCTCTAGTGGAGCACTTCCCCTTACAGAGAGACTTTGACTTTGATTTATAGATTGAATCATAAGGGCAGATGATCTCAGCAGATTCTCCTTCACGTCTCACTACTGGAGCCACTGCAAACAAACAGACACAGACATTTAACACACATGATTCTGAATATACTGTATTTACTACAATGAAATCATCTGAATTCACTCACTGATGATGTTGAGCTGAATTTTGGTGGTCAGGGAGATGAAAGTCAAATGTGTGTCTCTGGTTTCTGCTCCACACCAGTAAACTCCAGCATCTCTCACGCTCACATTACTGATGCTCACTGTAAAAACTCTCTCTTCATTTCTCTCAGATGAAGGACTAATTTCTGTCACTGTAGATGAGCAGATGTGATTATCATCCTCTTTGCAGAAATGAACGTTACGTTCATCTGGGATCTGACAGGTGATGTTGACTTCTTCACCAAGACAAGCAGATTCAGTCACAAATGTTACATCTGCAAACCAAGAGAAATTACATTAAAATCAGATCAGATACTTCAAACAGGAGAGATAAAGTATTTCATGTTCCTCACCGTCTGTGACGTTCAGCTGAAGTTCAGTGAAGCTCTCAGTATAGTGAGACACCTTCACTCCACACCTGTATGTTCCTGCATCTGCAGCTTTCAGCTCTCTAAAAAACACCATCAAGACTCCTGCTCTGGTGTCGTCATATAAAGAAACATCTCCATTCTCCATCCATTCATCCTGAACTCCTGGATTCTTCCTCTCTGAACATCTATCTGATTCTTTACAGATGTATTTTGGTTTCGTTTTGTATTGAGGATGTTCACACTTGATCATCATACGACCTCCTGAGTATCCGCTCACTCTAGACACGCCCACTTTATCTGTCAATCACAAATATCTGACAAAATCAGTCTTCATAGAATATAAACTCTAGAAAATATTGAAACTGCAAATATTGATATATTAACTTATTCTAGTTGACACTAAGAGTTTGTTCTACTCACCCATAATGTGCAGATGAACTTTATCACTAATGGAGTAAAAGAGTCTATTGATCCAAACTCCACATAAATAAACTCCTCCATCATCTGGTGTCACAGCAGTAATTCTCACACTGAAGAAGTTTTTATGTCTGTCGTCAGAAATACTGAATCTTCCTTCCTCATTCAGTGTGCCAGTGGCGTGTATCAACTCTTCAATGGAGTTTTGTCGTTCTTTGAATATGACTTTTGCATCATTAATATGATTCTGTGAATATTCACAGCTGAATGTGGCAGTTTCTCCACTATTTTCCACCACTTTCTTTGACACTTTACAACACAAACCTGTAATTCACATAATAAACACATATATTGATTATCCATACCTTTAAAATGAGTAGTTTCATTACACACTTGAATTGCTTACCTTTATTCACATTCAGTGTCATATCTATATACCACTTGTCAAGAACCCTGATTCTGTATCTTCCTGCATCCTGTGTGTTCAGTTCTCTGATGAATATCATGAGGTTTTCATATTTGTTGCGAAAAAGAATAAATCTTCCTTCACCAGTCCATTCACTGTGTTTCTTGTAATTTATTATGGTTCTCCATGGATCATGTTTAACCATGTATTTAGCGTTGTCTTTATGCCAAGGCTTCCTTGAATCAACAAGAAGACTTCCTCCAGAATATCCAGTGACACTAAAGCATCTCACTGCACCTGTCAATCAGATTGATACTGTGATCAGAAACCTCATGAACAGAAAACAGCATCATTACTGCAGTGATGAAAGAGAAAAGCTCTGACCTGAGATCAGGTAGAAAGTGAAGAAGATGAGGAGGATCTTCATTGTGAGTTGAGTTCAGTCTTCTTCATGCTGAATGTTCTCTGTGCACAAGAGGGCTGATAGTAAGGGTTTTTATAGTATGACATCACACAGACCTCCTTTGACTCAGTACTGCATTAAACCCTGAGAAAGAGCGCCATCTAGCTTTAACATGCATCTCGTTTTCATGAAGATTATCATACAAATAATATTGAATATAAGAAACTTGAGCCAGTTAGATTTCTGCTTTTATTGTGAGGTTCAGTCATCAAGTTAGTGTAACAGATTTCTATGTACGCTTTTTGGGACATTAAACACAAATTAATAAATAGCCTAAACAAATGAGAAAAGTGTGAAAACCTAGCAAAGAGTTAAAACTTTGTATTTAAAATGTGCGGAACTCCTCATTAAATATGTTTTCTATTATTTTATTTAATATTTATTATTATAACAGTAAGAAGCAAAAGCACAAACTCAAATCAAATCAAAGCAAATGAACTCTCCTGGGAGTATATGTGAAACCATACTAAGAGTGTTAATGTGACAGACTGGAAATGTGACTGTGAAAGATAAAAGTTTTGAGTAATAATGGGTACCCCAAAATTATTATTTTTTATCTCTTTCTTCAGTTTTAAGTATTTAAGAGAGTCTCTAAAATGTATTCTAATATTACATGGATTTAAGTGTGTTCTGTAAAATGCCTGTAGGTGGCGCATTACACTATAGTGATGAGGAATTTACGTGCTTGTAAGGGTTAAAACAGCATACTAACATCAATTGATGCAGTTAATCACTATTAATTGGTTATTCCATCTAATTTATGAGGTTTGTTGCATTGGAGTGATTCTGAATTCTCTTTGTATAAAGCTTCACTATATATAAAATAGATAAAGTGAAACGTTAAAGACCAATTGAAGTGCTGAGTGAACACATATGGTGATGGTATGACAAGACACATGTTTAGTTATATCCAGATGTTTATTGAAGTTGCTTAAAAATGTAATATAGAAGAGAAATGTTCAAATGTATTACATTTGCTGACTTAATGGACATATATTTAAATGCTTTGAATTGAGTTCAGAAAGCATGACCTGTAAAAGAATATTGTTTTGGTTGTGATTTTGAATGTGTTAAATGTACACTGAAACAGTGTTAAAGTTAACTAGATAATTAAGTGATAAGACACGTTAACAAGCAAAATCACCAAAGGAGAAAATCACAGTTTAAGTCACCATCATGGAGATCAGGGTTTGCTTTAGTTGAGCTCTTGACCCTTGACTTTTAATATTAGATTTTGTTTGGTTGCTGTTACTGAGTTATAACTCAACCAGACAAGCAAAGAGAAAATATGATCAGGTGGTGTTGGTTATGTTTTCAAGTAATCATAATTTGACCTGAATCACTGAACTCATTTAGAGCCCAATCTCTGAGTTAGATTTATATTATTAATTACAGCAGAAGATCAGCTTTTTCAATATAATCCAAAGGATTTCTTAAAAGTTGTCATGATTAAAAAAAAAACTTTTGAGACAGACATCAAGAATCTGGAGTTCTAAAACCATCAAAAACACTGTTTATAAATGTTACATGAAGAATAATTCACTTACAGTATGCTGCAGTGTGACACGCTTCATCTAAAACTAAAATATACACTTAATCTAAACAATCACAGTCCAGCCATTGTTTCTCAGTGGACATTCACTCACAGTGTGTGAGATATCAGAGTAGTTTTGACTAGTCAGAGGGGTTTATGGGTAAGTGAACAGCGCTGTAGACTGCAGTTGTTCTGGTGTCTGTGTGGTTCAGATCAGAATGAAGATCCGTTTTACTGACAGTCACATAACTGCAGGAAACTTGAGTGACCTGAGAACAGACACAATTCATTCAAGTCATTAAACATCATATTCAAATCAAAAAAGGTGGATTTGTACAGAAGCATGTGAATTTATAATCAAAGAGGCTGATTTCTTAGTATATGGATGAACAGAGTTGCAGAGTATCTGCATTATTGAGCTGATAATAATGGAGCGTTATTGAGCATAATTGAGCTTGATAATTAAGCTTCAGTGTCATTATACACATAAGACACTGCACCTGTTGCCTATAGCAGTGTGTGTGTGTGTGTGTGTGTGTGTGTGTGTGTGTGTGTGTAAAGCCAGAAAAAGGTTTTATGATTGATCATGATGACTAACCTCATCCCCGAATAATCCTGAACTCAGATCAGTTTACAAGGATTGCAGGAGAAGAGAAAACAAAAACACATCAGCCCACAGTTTCAAACATCATTGTAGTAGCAATAATCCTTCGTTATTCTTTCCAGCAAAGAATTGACTCATTGATTCATTCAGGTTTCAGTTGTTTACTGAAAGTTTTTGCACAACAAGAAACAAAACAAAAAAATGAACACCGGTCAAAAACTGTGTTGCTCCGTCTTTCTTTCATTCTTAAAGGAAACACGGCAAACTAAAGGGAACGCCGATTCTTCAAGGCACATAAAGGGTTAGTTCACCCAGAAGTGAAAATAATGTCATTTATTACTCACCCTCATGTTGTTACACACCCGCAAGACCTTCGTTCATCCTCAGAACACAAATTAAGATATTTTTGATGAAATCCGAGAGGTTATCTCCCATAGAAAGCAATGAAATGATCACTTTCAAGGTCCAGAGAAGTAGTAAAAACATTGTTAAATAGTCAACGGGACTACAGTGGTTCAACCTTTATGTTATGAAGTGACGAGAATACTTTGTGTGCAAAAACAAAAAAATAACTTTATTCAACAATTTTTTCTCTTCCCTGTCATTCTACGCAGTTTACGTTGAAGCTTTCGTGTTTTATGTCAGAATGCTGACTCTGTGACTCCTGCGTCAGCATCATACGCATGCGTCGTGATGATCATGTGATCAGCTTTGGCCAATACTGAGCCGACAATCGGATGTAAACACGGAAGCCTCCACTGTGCTTACTGTGGCAACTGCATAGAAGACTAACAGAGAAGAGAAGAGATTGCTGAATAAAGTTATTTTTGTTTTGTTTTTGCACACAAAAAGTATTATCGTCTCTTTATAACATTAATGTTGAACCACTGCAGTCATGTTGACTGTTTTAATGATGTCTTTAGTACCTTTCTGGGCCTTGACATTGGTAATTACAGAGAGATTACAGAGGGGTAAGAGAGCTCTCGGATTTCATCAAAAATATCTTAATTTGTGTTCTGAAGATGAATGAAGGTCTTACAGGGATGGAACAACATGAGGGTGAGTAATTAATGACAAATTTAATTTTTGGGTGAACTAACCCTTTAAAGGCAATCCAAAAGTAAAACAGAGCGAACCATTACAGAATAAACAGGTCAACAAATGTACATAAATAACATAAACCTAAATAAATTAAAAAAAAATGATCTACCCAAATATTATAACTCAAGTGTTAAATTGTAATCATTCAGATTATGGCTCTTACAATCATTATAGAACAGTTCAAAAGCATCATCACCATCATGTCTGTCTAGTGAAGGCCAGTAGAGGGCGTTGATGATCTTAATTTTCACTTCAAAACACATTAAACTAAATGTGATGAATCTGAATCTCTTGTAGAGGGTCATTCAGTATTACAAAGAAAATGTAATTACCGAGCGTCTGTTTATTCTTTCGTACGGCCGCTAGAAACATCGGAACACCAATTAGGAGCAAAACCAAAACCTCAGAAATGAAGATCACTGAAGAGCCTGAAAATACAAGAGAAAGAGGATTTTAATGTTCAATGTGAGATTCATACATGGAAATCTGAAGAGGTTTTAGTACAGTAATACTTACCTGTTATTGTTGATGTTGTATCAAGTGAAGTCAATGTGATTTCATGATCATTTGAGTTTTCACTGATGATGATGATGATGATGACGACGACGATGATGATGATGATGATGAAGGATATGGCGTATTCAGGTCATTTGTCTCTGTAATAACAGTAATGTTTTCACAGTATCATAGAGATGCCAGTATATTAATGTCTCATGCAGAAAATTAACTGTTTTTGCACATTGAAAATAAACCACTGAGAGCTTCTGTAAACTTTCACACATTCTAACTTTCACATGTTTGCTGACACACCCTGATACAGCAACAAAAACAACTTCACTTTCTAGTTACTTTAAAACAATCAAAATGTTTAAACAACAACATGAATCATATAAACCAATAATTGTAAATGTACTACTGTAGTACTAACCAGTGACATTGATCAGGACTCGTGTGATGAAGCTCTTGTGTCCTTGATCAGACTGAACTCCACACCAGTATTCTGAATGTTGTTCAGTCACATGACTGATGCGTCCCGTCAGGAGCTGCTTCTCTCTGTCATCATACAGCTGGATCTTTCCCTCAGGACTCCATCTTCTGCTCTCCTTCACAGACGTCTCTTCAGCACAGAGATCAGCTCCAGATCTCCAGCAGAGAAACTTCACATCACTAATGTGGGATTGTGGGTATTTGCAGCGGATGTTCACAGATCCTCCTGCAGCAGCTGATAGACTGATGCTCTTCACACAACAATCATCTGTTTCAGATCCAAATCAAGTGCAGCAATGTTACAATTACCAGATATATTCATGGATTCTGTCAAATAATGCAGAAATGAATGAAAGCGTCTCACCGTCTCTGATGTCCAGATTAAACTCAGAGAAGACACTATAGTCTTCAGAAACTTTGACTGTAATCTTATATTCTCCAGAGTTGTTCTCATTCAGATCTCTGATAAACACACGTAAGAGACCTGCAGATCTGTCATCATGAACGGAGAATCGTCTGTCCTGTTTCCATTCTGCTGCTCTGTTAGTGTTTATTACAGTAAAACATTGATCTGCTGCAGTTTTACAGAAATATTTCACATGGTTCTTGTGTTTCATTTCATATTTGTAGTTTATAATGACGTTTCCTCCCGAATATCCTCTCACACTCCTGATTTGTTGATCTGGTAAAAACAGTAGTGGTCATCTTCATTTAACGACAAACACAGTTTTAGTCAGGGAGACATACACACACTGGGAGATAAAGAAAGTCAGTGTATTTGCTCTTGTTACTGATTTTCTGGCATCTTTTTTGGGGTTAGATATTAACCGCAGGATTTACATTAGTAGCATTATTTTTGATGTTGTGGAGATCATCATGGGTTTGAGGCTCTCAGTTACTCACCTATTATAACCTTCAGATTCACTTCAGTGTAGGGATCTTTTTTGGCAGATATATCAGTTCCACAGTGGTACATCCCAGAATCCAGTTCAGTCAGATCTCTGATGGTCACATTGAAGACTTCTGATCTTGTGTCGTCATACAGAGAGAATCTTCCATTATGAAACCATTTATTTTCAGTCTTATTCTTGATGAGGTCAGAGCATGTTGTCCACTGTCCTTTACAAAAATACTTTTCATTTGCTCTATATCCTTCATCATATTTGCATGTGATCATGACTCCTCCTCCTGAATATCCTGTCACACTGATGGAGCTCACGACACCTACAACAAAAACACACTTTAATAAAACACTAAAATATACTGAACTGGGACTAATTTAAAGTGTCTTTAAAGGTAACTTCACCATTTCTGTCACATCACGCTGGTAATCAAAGCTCACAAAGACAATGAATACATAGAATAACCTTTTAATAAACAAACTCATCGGAGATTCTCAGGAAAAAACACCAAACACTGACGAGAACGGACGAAGACTGAGGGAGAACAGAGAGACTAAATACATGGAGATTAATACGTAAATTTAACAGGGCACAGGTGAATGAAATGACTAATTAAACAGACGGGGAAAACTAGGTCAGAGGACAAGGCAGACAGGCCAAACATAGCACAATTTTAGTATATGTATACTAAATATTTAATATTAAATTATTGTTCTGGTTCTTCTGATGTGATTGTTGGATCAGAAGTTGAGTTCAGATTCTTACCAGGAATCATCATCAGAGTGAAAGTCAAGATGATCTTCATTCTTCTCTCTTATTAAATGATCTTCTCAGTAGATTCAGTTCTTCTGAAGCTCTCGATGTGTGTTCAGATGAGTTTTGAGTGTTTCTTTCCTGGTTACATGTTTAACATGAAGTGCTGAATGTGACAGAGACGCCCACTTCCTCTGAGAGAGAGAGAGAGAGAGAGAGAGATGTTAATTAATAAAGAGGGAAGTGAAACTAGTACTTCACACATTTTTAATGAACATGCAGAATTCACAGACAGAATCATAATTTTCAAAGTTTTTAACTGACTTAAGAGTTTAATAAAGTGTTTCTTCAGTGCGTCACATTAATTTTAAAGATTTATTGTAATTTGAGAGTATAAATGGATTATTTGATCAGTCTGACTGAGCTCTACATAATAACACTGGCTCAACCAATGGCGTGACTTTGGGGCGGGACTATCAGTTTGTCTGACCAATGGACACCAGTCAGCGAACGTGTTTGAAACTTGCTTGCAGTAATGCAATTTTGTTGCTAGATTTGGCAACTTCTCAGACTGCCCTGGCACCTAGGAACAAATTTACCTACTTTTAACATTTATTTGGTGACTTTTAGCAACTTTTGAAAAATTGTTAACTCAAAGGCTAAAATGCACACATTTTCCCTCTTATTACAGTTGTTAGTAGAGGAGAGAGCACAGACACGGACTTCAACATAGAATGGGTTTAATCACCAAAACAGAGCTACTACACAACACTAAGCAAACAATAGAACGGACAGAGAGTGCTAGGAGTGAGTCCAACTTAAAGGGAGTGCTAATGACAATGAACAGGTGCAGGGAATCCAGGGAGAAGTGGGAAGCTGATGAGGGAAGTGCAAACAGGTGATGAACAGGGAGGATGCTGGGAAACGGAGTCCGGGAATGTGTGGTTGTAACATTACCTCCCCCTCCCCGGAAGGCGCATCCTCGCGCCCAAGACATAACAACGGGGGAGGGGGGGTGGGCGCCCTGGAGACCTACATGCAGGTGCAGGGGGAGGTGCAGATGGGTGCGGAGGTCTCCAGGGTGGGTCTAGGAGTTCGGGTCAGAGGCCGTGGGCTGCCACGGCGGGTCAGGAGACGTGGGCAACCCTGGTGGTTCCTGAGCCCCACCCACATGTTCCCCACCCACGGGTAGGGAACAGGAAGGCAGGAAGGGCTCATGGAATGAAGTGGGCTGCTGGAGCCGATTCATGGGCTGTTGGAGCGGGCTCGTGGAAGGCTGGAGAGGGGTCTGGAGAAGGGGTACAGGACATCCCCTCATATTCAACTAAAAGCCCCAAGGGCACTGGAGTGGGCGCCGCTAGGAGCGGCGGTTCAGGCATGGAGGCAGGCTTTGCTGGAGGCTCTGGTGAGGCAGCGGCAACTCTCTTAGGCTGTCTGGGCCTCGCGGTGGACTTCTTCTTGGGCGGGTTGGGCTTAGGGTCGGATAGGCCCACCGGGGAATACCCACTGGAGGGGCACATGGAGGAAACTGGCGGTTGGTGGACTGGCCAGGCCGCTTGTACTTCTGAGGGAACTGGACGAGGAGAACACGATTCCTTTCAAACCTCTTCAATTTCAAAATCAGAACCATTCAGAAAGAGAATCAGATTAATAGACTCGACTAGGGAAAAAACCATGCAGGTTCACTATAGCGAATCGTGTCCTCGTCCAGGCCCGCCAGAAAACAAGAGTTAAGCGGGGCACCTGGCCAGTTCACCAAGTAAGCAAGCTCATAGAATTCCTCCACATACCTCTCCAGCGGGCGACCGTCCTGCCGAAAACCCCACAGACGATCCACCGCCGAAGAGCACTCCTTGCTGGGAGACACGGGAGAAACAGGGACCAGGAAAACACCCATGATTCGTAAGTTGAAGTCCAAACTGTATGGGTCCGTTCTTCTGTTACAGTTGTTAGTAGAGGAGAGAGCACAGACACGGACTTCAACATAGAATGGGTTTAATCACCAAAACAGAGCTACTACACAACACTAAGCAAACAATAGAACGGACAGAGAGTGCTAGGAGTGAGTCCAACTTAAAGGGAGTGCTAATGACAATGAGCAGGTGCAGGGAATCCAGGGAGAAGTGGGAAGCTGATGAGGGAAGTGCAAACAGGTGATGAACAAATGACAAAAGGGACACCTTACACTCAAATAAATATATATATATATATATTTCAGTTTAAATTTTAACATCTGCATAATATACAGCATTAAATTGAATAAAGTTTGGTACTACAACAAACTATCTATAATGCTTACAAGAATACATCATAAAATATAATTAGAGTTACAATTAGCATCCAGCTACATTTCAAAAATTATTATTATTATTATTATAGTTACATCTTTGCTGAAAACGCACTTTAAACCATCATCAAGTTATTGTAATAACTTCTGATATGATCTAAAGTGGGTTTTGATTCGATAATGGGCAGATATGCATTCTTTGTATGTTTTACAATGGATTGAATGTTAAATCTGCTTATCATTTGTCATAAACATCCTTTATTATTATACAAAAAAAATACAATGAGCTGCATAAAAAAACACAGAAAACATATCATCATAGTCATCTATTTGCCTTCATATTTTATCTGTAGAAAAATGTTATACCCAGAAAAAAAACATTACTGGTGTGGATCTTGAGACAAAATGGCTCTGACGTATTTTAGGATATGTCAGTACAAGTTGCTTTCAGTTAAAAAAAATCTACGGAAGAGCAGGAGATATGATTACATGATGATTGACAGATCAAAAACCCGCTCTCATAATCATAACACTCGCACACATGAAAGAAAATGGACAGTGATCACATAATTCAGTAGAAAATGAATAGAAAATATATTCTGTATAAAGAACATGTGAGAATAAATATGTTTGTAAATCTCCTCCTGGATACTCATCTTCTGTGTTTGTTTACACTAGTTTTCAAAACAGCGCCACCACTCTCGCTCTTCTGTGCAATGTTTTTAGCGGCAAGTTTTATTATTGTTCCCAGAATATTCTCCTAAAAAGGTAGGATAACATTATTTAAAAACATTGTAAAAATGTTTAGTGATAACGTTAGAACATTATCCCAGAACATTACAAATTTCTAGCTGGGAATGCAATAACTGACAGTTAACAGAAAATAGGAGTATAAACATGCACAGGATAATGATAAACTTGACACAGGTGAGAAATGTAACCAAATAAATATTAACAAAGGTAACAAGTGAGAACATACTTAGAAACCATTAACACCAAGGAAACAGGAACTAAGAACCATTGAATGAAATGAAAATCAAAATAAGAGTCCTTGAACAGAAATCAACAAAACTAGATGTGGGGGGTCTGGGGGGTGGAGAGATGGAGTCGGAGGTATAAAGACCCCCAGCGGTGCCTTAGGCAGTGCAGTCCGTGGTGGAGCCAAAGAGCTGGAAGACCGAGGCAGAGTCAGGAAGGCTGGAGACCAAGGTGGAGCAAGAGGGCTGGAAAACCAGGGTGACACCATTGGACCGGAGGGCCAAGGTGGAGTCGGAGTATCCAAGGACCATGGTAAAGCCAGTGGGAGTGAGGAACCTGCTGGAACAGGAGGCAGTCCATGGTGGAGCCAGGGTAATGACAGAGGAGCCAGAGGTAATGACAGGCTGGAGGGATGGAGATGGCGGTGCTGGGAAACTGGACAGAACCATCAAAGGCGGTGGAGCAAAGAAACTGGAGGAACCCTTGAAAGAAGCAGAGTCTGGGATCTGGATGGGACCAGCAAAGCAGGCGGAGCTACATGGAAACTTCATGGCAAAGACAAGTTTCAAAGATTCAAACATTCAGGTGATTTACATCCTTTGCTGTGGCTCGTCAAGCAGTAAGATGATTGACAGCAGCGTATTCACTGTAATCCTGATTATTCCTGAAATTCCTTGTGGGAATTCACCATTGCGTAATTCAGACCCTCAGAAGATGTGATGCAGCACTGAGTCTACAGTGGCTTTCTCAACTGTAGCATAAATACAGTTAGAAGAAACAGAGGGGCTTGTGGGTAACTCAACAGTGGCATAAACAGTGTCAGAAGAATCAGAGGGGTTTGTGGGTAATTGGGCAGTGGAATATAGAAAGTCTGAGGAATCAGAGGGGTTTGTGGGTAATTGGGCAGTGGAATATAGAAAGTCGGAGGAATCAGAGGGGTTTGTGGGTAATTGTATGTGAGTGTCTTTAATCTCCTCGTAATCGCAACCAGTGTGAGAAACCTGAGGAAAGACAGAGAAATTATTTATAGCTTTGAAGATCATGAGGATGAAAGGCAATGGAATTCAATGTCATTAGGAATAAAAATAAACATCTTATTTTATACAGTATCTGGACTCACCACTTCATGTTTTTCAGGTCCAGTCTGAGACGACAAGCCACCACCTGCCGAAAACAATTATTCCTAAATTCTTCATAACGCATTTCAACACTGATATCTTGTGTAAATGTTTTTACACATCATCAAATATCTGTCTTTTGCTCACATCTTGTTATAGCCAATAGGTGGCGACAGAATCAAAGTGGGAAAAAAGATAAACAAATCTTTGTTTTAAAGTCAGTATATACAGCAAAATCCCTGGTGCTAAATTAACACTGCCCAGTGTCTCTAGGGGACCACAATTCACAGTGTTAAAAACTAACACTGAAGAAGTTTTGCAGTTAATTAGATAATTAAGTGATTAATTAAGTGCCAAGTGACAACACGATGATTATATATTCTCTCTCTGCTATTGGTTTGCCATAACAAATGTGTCGTATAAACAGTTACAGCAGCCAAAGAAAAACTAATGTTAAAAAGTCAAGGGTCAAGAGCTCAACTAAACAAACACTGATCACAATGATAGTGACTTTAAATGAAACAATTAATCATCAACATCTAAACCTCAGTTTATCTCAGTAAGAGCTTCTGTAGACGTGTGGCAGAAATAAAGTCAGTCTGGTTAGTAATAAGTGAAGCTGGTAATGCTGTTTGTGGAGTTGTTTAATCAGATCTTCAGAGATTTAATGTCTTTTATCTTCAGTTGATTTTTTCTAAGCCTGTGGCTAGTCAGTTGCAGTTCTTTTGTTTCTGCTTGCTAACAGCAGGTGTTCATCACTAATGTTCAATCATCACGTAATTAATCAATTATCTTATTATCTGCAACACTGCTTCAGTGTTAGTTTTTAGCACTGGACACATATAGATACAGAGCGGTGTTAAATGAACATTGCCCTGTGTCTGTATGTGTAGAGAGTTTCTGCATCTAAAGAAGAAAAGGTTTTACCTTGAGACTGACGCTTGTTGAAGATATACAGTAATAAGAGTCCAACGACGATAAGAACGAGAAGAACCAGAACCAGGGAGGTGATCAGAGAAGAGCCTGAAAACACATGAAAAATAATCAGAGAATCTAATAATCTGGGTTAAATCTAAAAAAGATCATGGGTGTAGCTTGATGTGTGGAATAGGATTGGCCAGATCATGATACTGGGTTTGCAGGATTCAGACTGTATATATCTACACGACCCGTTTAAATAACAGTCTTGAATCGTGCTTGTTTAGTTGTGCTTGTAGCTCAATGTACCAGCCAGTTTGTCCTAAATACACTTTTTGGACCATATAGGCTTTGACGCAAGTTTTAAAAACGCTACATTCTTCACTCAAATTAACACGTTTTCCACCACAGTTTGATATTTAGATTTTTATTCAGTATATATTTAGTATTGATCTAGCACCACAGAGAGGAATTGACCCAGAAAAAACGCTGCTAAAATGGAGATATTTAGAGGAGGTTTAAAGAGACAAGAACACGATGCCAAACACTGTGAAAACCCAAAAAACACAGCACAACACTTTGCTATTAAGGATTGAAATGCAGTATCCTACATAGTTAAGACTTATAAGTTGTATTGTCTTTCGACCAGTGAATTCACTGGAAGTCCAACAAGTATGATTGGGCTGTTGTTGTTGTTGTTAATATTAATGATTTAAAATTAAATTTAAATTATTAAACTGATTATTAAATTATTAAAGTATTCAATTTAAATGTATTATATAATTTAGAATTGAAAATATCATGTATTTTTTATATTTAGTAATATATTTCAGCCACTAGGGGTCAGGCCTCTTCACAAGCTACACCCATTGATCATGTTTGTATTTCAGCACAAAATCACCTGCTGATGTGTTTAGAGACGCCAGTGATGTAGAAGATCTGGAAATACCTGTGAACAGTGAAGTTTTGTCTGAGAAATTAGAAGCTGATGATGATGAAGCTGTTGTTGTTGATGGTGATGATGATGATGAGGTTGATGTTGATGATGGTGATGATGATGATGATGAGGTTGTTATTGTTGATGGTGATGATGAAGCTGTTGTTGTTGATGATGATGATGATGCTGATGATGTTGTTTTTGTTGATGGTGATGATGATGATGATGTTGATGGTGATGATGGTGATGATGTTGTTGTTGTTGTTGTTGTTGTTGTTGTTGTTGTTGATGATGATGATGATGATGTAGTTTCTGGAAAGTCTGTATATAAAACAATGAAACATTGAATTTCTAAATTATGCTTTTTTTTTTTTCACACACAGAACTTGACACACTTTTCTCATGATACAGACACTTGTTACTGATGTCATTCACACATTCACTACCCAGAATTCATGTTTGCTGATACACAGAGTCGCGAGCTGTTTGTTTGAGTTCCCAGAACTTAAGCCTGTGGTTTCTCAATACAGTACAGCAGTGTTACTGGGTGAACACCAGTTAACCAGTTAACTGCAGTTAACTATAGTACAAGTGTGGTAAAAGGACTCACAGCAGCACTAAAACCTGCATTTCTACTGCATCCAGATGACCACAACTGTACCACAGTTACAAACCGCTGTAATATTGTGTCCAAATTACCACAAAAATACCGCAATGCCAAACACTGTATTATTATATGTATATATAGATCTAGACAGTGAAAAAAAAAGCCATTTGTAAACTTAGAGACTGTTCTGTTCTGTTGCATGAACAGAAATTAGTATACAGTATATGAATGTGATATGAACAAATAACCATATAGCTATTAGTGTTACAATATTAGAGCGGTCGCATTTAAAGAATGAAATGAAGAATGAATCGGTCACACACACAAACACTGTCCATTGCTTTGTGATCACTGCAGTTTCTCATTGTCCAGAACAGCAACATTTCTCTACACAAAGCTGCACTTTTACCTGCATAGACTGCAATCACACGAACTGCAGAAAAAAAAAAAACACTTCCTCTTTTTAATTGTGGTTTGTGGTTTTACTTTGTTAAACAGAAATGAATTCTGTCAAATAATGCATGCATGAATGAAAACGTCTCTGATGTCCAGATTAAACTGAAGAAACTGAATTCTTCAGAAACTTTGACTATAATCTTATATTTTCCAGAGTCGTTCTCATTCAGATCTCTGATAAACACACGTAAGATCAGACCTGCAGATCTGTCATCATGAACGGAGAATCGTCTGTCCTGTTTCCATTCTGCTGCTCTGTTAGTGTTTATTACAGTAAAACATTGATCTGCTGCAGATTTACAAACATATTTGTAGTTTATAATGATGTTTTTGATTTTCTGATTAGTTGATCTGTTGAACACAAGCTCGGATAATTTTTCATTTTGTTCTCAATATAAACACATATCTGCTCACTTTGCTGCAACATTTATGAATGTAAATCAAGATTGTGAGTGTAAATCTTACATCAGGAGATAAAAAAGGTTATTGATGGTGTCTGTTATGAGTTTCACGTGTGAATGGCAGTAATTACAGTCAGTGTTGAGTATCGTGATGTTGTGGAGATCATCATGGGTTTGAGGCTCTCAGTTACTCACCTGTTATAACCTTCAGATTCACTTCAGTGTAGAAATCTCCAAATAAAGATATATCAGTTCCACACCAGTATGTGTCAGAATCCAGTTCAGTCAGATTTCTGATGGTCACAATGAAGACTGTTGATCTTGTGTCGTCATACAGAGAGAATCTTCCAGAACGAACCCATTTATCTTTAATATCAGTCTTGATGAGGTCAGAGCATGTTTTTTTCCACTGTTTACTTTTACAAAAATACTTTTTATTTTCTGTATATTCTTCATCATATTTGCATGTGATCGTGATTCCTCCTCCTGAATATCCTGTCACACTGATGGAGCTCACGACACCTACAACAAACCAGCATCAAATACACTTTAATATATTTATGAGACTACACAGAAATGAACTTTCTTCAGCAGTCACTAGAACAACATGAACTGAAGTGAAAGACTCTCCTCATCAAATCTGTGCTGTTTTTAGTGATTTACTCTGAGTTCAGATTCTTACCAGGAATCATCAGCAGAGTGAAAGTCAAGATGATCTTCATTCTTCTCTCTTATTAAATGATCTTCTCTGTTGTCAGTAGATTCAGTTCTTCTGAAGCTCTCGATGTGTGTTCACATGAGTTTTGACTGTTTCTTTCCTGGTTACATGTTTAACATGAAGTGCTGAATGTGACGGAGACGCCCACTTCCTCTGAGAGAGATAGAGAGAGAGATAGAGAGAGAGAGAGATTAATAAAGAGGGAAGTGAAACTAGTTCTTCACACATGGTTAATGAACACACAGATGCAGAACAGACACAAGCAGATAAAATTTATTTTTTTTAAATTTTATTTTATCTTTTGCAGTAAATAAAATAAAACAGGAAGTATCCACCTCTTTCCTGAGCAAGGATGGATTTACCAAGACTGAATTCAGTAATCCAAACCTGTAATAAAACAATGAAACCCACTAATCTGAAGAGGAGATCTGCGAGAAAGAGCACAGGACAACATCTGACTCAATCTCATCTCTTCCCCCCGTGCTGAGTTCCTGACTCCTCACACCCTCTGCTTCCCCTCAGGCCTCAGCTAGCCATGTAAATCTCACAAATCTACTGTCTTAGCTGCTTTATGTGAAGTCAATATAAATAATTTTGGTGCGAATGGTAAGATGGTTTCACTCCCGCATCAGCAGAACCAGGCGTGTGACCCTTTGGGCATGAGAAAATTTTTACAACAAGCTGCAAAAATATTTGGGTGCTAAATGTTTACAGTCCTACAGGGTGTGTCCAACAAACAGTTCACACTTCAAAAAATCACTTATCTTCTAAAGCGGGTTGTAACAGCTGCAGGCACCACTGCGGCCACGTATCTAACCAAATTTAGCTGCACCGCCAAGAAAAGAGGAGGAGGGAGATTGAGGTGCCGCGGGCTGGATGAAGATGATTGGCAGGCCGGATTTGGCCCGCGGGCCACCAGTTGACGAGCCCTGTTCTAAACTGAAGAAAAAAATGTCCATAAATAAATAACATACAGGTCCACAAGGCAAACCCATGAAACATACATCAATAGTAAAAACGACATTAACAAGTCCAGACCATGAGTGAGAGCAGGTGTGTGTGCTTTATGCCAGTCCAAATAATTAGGTAATCCTTGGGGCAATGGAGGGAGGGAGGAGCCATGAGATCATGGGGGAAGGAGCCAGGGAGTACCCAGGAGAACCAAAAACACAGGCCCACAGTGAAGTTGAAGGAGGGAGAAGCCATGGTGGAGCCTTGGTGGAAATGCCAGGTGGAAACAGGGGGATGACTGACTGAGGTGGAGCTGGTGGAGATGGAGACCCAGGGGGAGCCGAAGAGCCCCTGGGTGACACCAAAAGACTCGAAGGCCAAGGCGGTGACACGATGATGAGCAGATGAGGGGAAGTCAGTGTGACCGAGGACAGAAGCAGAGCCAGAGGGAGCTAAAGGGGTGGAAAGACAAGGCACAGCTGAAGGACCGGAAGTCCGTAGCATAGGCAGAGCGACAACTGACCAAGGTGGAGCCGGAGGGATGATGGTCCAAGGTTGAGCGACTGGTCGACAGGCCAAGGTGGAGTGAAGGGCTTGGAGGTTTGAGGTGGAGCAAGGTGGTCGACACACTCGGGTGGAGCTGGTGAACATGAAGCCGAAGGCAGATCCAAGCTGCTAGGTAGAGCCAGCATAGGAGGAGATGAAGGATTGAATGGAGCCAGCAGAGACCGGGCCGAATTCCACCGGGCCGTTTGTACAAAAATCAGTGCCTGATTTTTGTACAAACTATACTGATTCACGACCTAGGAAGCTAGGGAGCTGATTGAGACGCACTCGTGAGAAAGGGGCAGAGTCCAAAGTGTGTATGTGACAGATTGAAGGCTAAGTTGAGAAAAAAACAAAACAAAACAAAACAAAACAAAAAAACACTAACAACCACATTAATCTGCATATCAAGTTTAAGATCACTGTCCAATAAAAAGCTCAGATGTTTTACATGCAAGGATGAACGTAAAAGGAGATTTTGTCAGTTTTAACGCACTATGGTTAGGTACACACACACACACACACACACACACACACACACACAAACACAAACACATGGCTGGTTTACTATCCTTGTGGGGACTTTTTATACTGTACAAACTGTATATTCTACCCCCTTACACTAACCCTAACCCTAAACACACCCATCACAGAAAACTTTATGCAGTTTTACATTAAAAAAATAAAATAAAATAAAAAACATCATTCTGTTTCATTTATTAGCTTGTTCCTCATAGGGGGCCTCAAGTTAGGTCCCAACGGTGACAAGAGTCCCCATGAGTGCATTCAGGTTGTCCCCACCGGGATATGTGTAAACACATATTCATACATATACACTTCATCACTGGGTTATTAAATTTGTTCTCTAGCTTTGATCATTTATCATTAGTTTTCAATGAACACATATCTGATCACTTTGCTGTTGGTGCCATTTAAAATTATTTTATGAGTGTTACAACAGGAGATTGTTGATGGCGTCTGTTATGAGTTTCACGTGTGAATGGCAGTAATTACAGTCAGTGTTGAGTATCGTGATGTTGTGGAGATCATCATGGGTTTGAGGCTCTCAGTTACTCACCTGTTATAACCTTCAGATTCACTTCAGTGTATAAATCTTTTCCAACTCTTTCAGTTAAACACCAGTATGTGTCAGAATCCCATTGATTCAGATCTCTGATGGTCAAAGTGAAGACTGTCTGATCTTGTGTCGTCATACAGAAAGAATCTTCTATCATTAAACCATTTATCTTTCTCATTAGTCTTGATTTGGTCTGTGCAGACTGACCACTGTCATTTACATAAATACTGTATAAATGCTGTATATTCTTCATCATATTTGCATGTGATCGTGACTCCTCCTCCTGAATATCCTGTCACACTGATGGAGCTCACGACACCTACAACAAACCAGCATCAAATACACTTTAATATATTTATGAGACTACACAGAAATGAACTTTCTTCAGCAGTCACTAGAACAACATGAACTGAAGTGAAAGACTCTCCTCATCAAATCTGTGCTGTTTTTAGTGATTTACTCTGAGTTCAGATTCTTACCAGGAATCATCATCAGAGTGAAAGTCAAGATGATCACATGAACATGAAGTTCTGAATGTGACGGAGACGCCCACTTCCTCTGAGAGAGACAGAGAGAGAGAGAGAGAGAGAGAGAGATTAAAAAAGAAGGAAGTAAAAGTAAGTCACTGGACATCTAGTGGACACCTGATGAATGTTTCTGATCGATTAATATGGTAAATATTTGTAATGTATTTATATGATAAATATTTAACTTTTAACTTATGTTAAATGGAGACAAACGTAAGACAAGCGGCTCCCTTTAGTGTTTAGATGATGTTCAGCACCGCGGACAGCAGCTGATCACGTGACTGCAGGAGACGGACGATGTTAAAAAGGAGCGCACAGGCGCCATCTAGTGGCCATTGGCATTAAGTCAGTAAGCCCAGAAAGTGGCTATAAAAGGCTACAAAAAGACCAAACTGCAACAGGTAAAACCAGAGAAATGCAACACGAGCTACACCGCACGTTAAGCATTTTCATTATAATGGTTTTCTATGGGACAAAAACACTTGACGTGAAACTTAATCATCTACTTAACTGTACATATTGATTCACTGTTGCGTGTTTCACCCACCATACATCAGATAAGTCACCATTTCGGTCTAATGTAAAATCTAAAGTACAATTCCAAGAACCATACATGCATTATCAAGTCTTTTATTAATTCACCAAAAAAAAAAAAAAAAAAAAAAAAAACTTTCTGCTCCATTATTTGGTGAGTAAACATTAATGAAAAGAAAAACCCCATTACCTGTACAACCAAAAGTCTGCCCTTATATATCTCATAAGAATATGTATTAGTCATATTAAGCTTCTTTGCAAACAAAATTGCAACACCTCCACTTAGTTTAGAGCAATGACTTAGAAAGATCTTACCCTCCCACCACATTTTTTCATTTTACTTCATTACTTAAATCGCTATGGGTTTCTTGCAAAAAACAAAAACAAAGAAACAAACAAAAATACATCAATACATGCTTTTTTTTTCATCAATTCATACAAAGCGGCTCTTTTTCCATAATTCCTTTCTCATGTTAATTGTCCGCATTTTTATGCTCTCCATAAAGAACTGAGAGTCAAGTGGCTCCCTCTAGTGTTCAGATGGAGATCAACACCGCGGACAACAGCTGATCTGCTGCACGTGACTGAGATTCATCACGACACACAAACACATTCACAGTTTGTTCAGATGAGCTCCTGTTCTCATAGACATCAAATTACACTTCAGCAAAAACTTATGGTGCATAAATGACCTTCTAGAGCTGCATATGAAAGTGACACACATTAAATACATCAACAAATCATAAAGTGATTCATCTGCACAGACATGTACTAATGTGATTTGATGTTAAAATAATAACACTGCATTGTTATAAAGAACAATTATCTTTTATTTTGTTTATAATTGCATACAAATATTGACATTTTTAACTATATTGAACAAATGACATAAATCACTTAAGCAGGATAGTTGTGTATATTGAGCAAATAAACTGAAAGTCTTTGAAAGATCGGCAGTCGATCACTAACATGTATTTGCAGCAATCATAGGATCATAACTGCATATAATGACTCTGATCCCGATCGTTATTAAAGATGAACATCAGGACCATCTGCGTCATTAGTACTTGAAGATGATAAAGATGAAGATGAAGCGACATGTGAAGTTCAGTGCTGTTAAACATTAGCGTAAATATTGTCGGAGGAATCAGATGAGTTTGTGGGTAATTGACTGGGAGTGTCTTCAATCTCCTCATAATTACAGTCATTATGATAAACCTGAGGAGAGAAAGAGCTTATTTAATAATATTTAAAAACATAAATCTCTTTTTAGAAACAGTAATTCTACAAACCGCTTCATTGTTTGCTGGTGTCACGTGAGATGATTTGGAGGAGGAATCAGCATCTGTCAAAAAATAAGGAAGTGTGCTCTATCATATTGTAATGTCATTACGAATGCAGGAAGACACTAGTTAATGTGAAGATGTTCAACAGTGTTAATTTAATAAGAAATGGTTCTAGCTGTTAGTCCCTTGTTCACTTTAAGGGGCGGGGCTCAGGGGGTCAGGTGGCAGGAGAGAGTTGAGAGCTAAGAGAGTGAGTTGATGAGCCAGAGCAGCGAGATAGATCCCTTTTGTTTTCTGTGTGTACGGCGTGGGTTACGGCCATAACAGTAACTCTGCAGTTCTTTAATAAAATCTCAGAACGAGGAAAAACCCGCCTGGTCTCTCTTAGTAGCGAGACGCTACATTTGGTGTCAGAAGTGACGGACTTTAACGCACGGTCTTATCATTCGCCGCAGAGATGGATTACGGGGCGCGTCCGAAAGTGAAACAAGAGATGCCGGAGGAGATCGTAAGGGGTAAAGGCGAGTGCTTATGGACACACGGACCGGCGGCAGATCCACGCTGTGTGCTGAGCGACGCGGCCAAGATGAGACAGGCAATCATGTTACAAGCTGCTGAAGCTGGCTTCGCGCTTCCCTTTGCCCCACGCAGTGAGTTTGTACATCAGCATGTTGGCGCCGACATGATGGCGCATGTGCAGCCCGGCACGACGCACTCTCGCGATGACGTGGAGCCGCAGGTTGTAAATAAACATGGCGGCGCCCAGACACACAGCGAATGCATCAGAGACTCAGACACACTCGCTATTAAAACACCTCGGTTCTCCTGTAAGACGGATTGGGATGCATTCAAAGACCAGTTTGAACTGTTAGCTGATGCTGCAGGCTGGTCTGAAAAACATAAAGCTTTGCAGTTAGCATTGTGCCTCACTGATGATGCCGCTGCCTGCCTGTTGTTGTTGAGCCCTGCAGAACAGAATGATTATAATGCATTGGTCGGAGCTCTTCATAGACGGTTTGGACAATGTAGCCAGCCTGTCCTTTTAAGGACAGAGTTTCATAACAGAAACAGACAACAAGGTGAGCCCCTCCGCATTTTGGCCAATGACATTGAATGTTTATGTAAACGTGCCTATGCTAACATGCCATCATCAGTCCAGAATGAACTCGCTAGAGACAGATTTATTCAGGCGCTCAGCCCAAGAGAGCTCCGTGTGCAAACGCAGCTGGCTCACCCAACCACACTGAGTGAAGCGCTGGAACTGGCTATTGAAAGGGAGATATTGGGGGCCGAAATTGTTGCAGATAAAATTACTCCAATAGTGAGAGCTGCGGAAATGACTGAATTGTGCCACAGGGCACCTGCATGGATGAATAATTATACAAATGCTACCACGATGCGCCCAGGCTGCTCCGCCTCGGAGCCCCGCCCACGCCGCCGACCTTCAGTTTGCTGGGGCTGTGGTCAGCCAGGCCATCTGATCAGACAGTGCCCCAGGATCAGTCAAATGCAGGGAAACGCCCAAGGGCCCGTGTAGACGGGGGGACACGGGCCCATAATGATATTTCCCATACCTCGCCCCTGGCTGCAGACAAGGGACAACGGGTGGAGGAAGGGGTTCAGCTGCGACCTACAGAGACTTTTATGGTAGTGGGCTGGTCTTATGCTGGTAATTTCTGTCATATACCCATTATAGTGGCGGGAGTCGCTTGCACAGCCCTCTTTGACACTGGATCAAATGCGACCCTGGTTCGTCCTGATCTGGTCCCAGTGGGGACAGCTTTGGAACTGACGTCTGCTCGTCTGAAAACTGTGACTGGTGACTTTGCGCCAATAAAAGGGAAAGGTCTCTTCCTGTTTGACATAGGGGGTCTGCCCGTCTCGTTCCAGGCGTGGGTGGCTGAAGTGCAGGACCCCTGCATTCTGGGGCTGGATTTCTTGAGGGCCATTGGACCTATGTAGAGACTCACTTACCCTCCCTGATGGACGTTCAGTGCAACTGACCCACCCTGCTCCGACCCTGACCCCAGTGTCCCTATCTGTGTATTGAGCAGACACATCCAGGCATGCCCTTGGTGTAGAAAACCCAGCCTTTGGGCCACCACCTCACTCTGTGAAATCACCGCCCATTACTTCAGATGGGTACATGCACCACGATCCCGGTTGTAATGCTGCATTCCCTTCCTTCCCTTTTCCGTCTATACAAAATGGCTATTGTTCGGATGTTGGGCTGTGCAATGATGAGAGAGAGACTCGGTTCTCGGCTGTGAGAGACATTTAGTCCAAAAACTGTGATGGCTTAAGTGAGCAACAAAAAGTGCGCTTGTGGGAGGTCATGGAGAACTTTAAGGACATTTTTGCTCTTAATGAGAATGAAGTGGGCTTAACCCACTTAGTGCAGCATGTTATTGACACAGGAGATGCCAGCCCAATAAGAGTAAGGCCACGTCGTCTCCCTCTGGCCCGGCAGGAAGCAGCGGATAAGGAGTTGGGGGAAATGCTGCAGGCGGGTATAGTTGAGCCCTCAGAGAGCCCATGGGCTTCAGCAGTCATCATGGTGCCGCGGAAAAATAGTCCCAGGTGGCGATTCTGCGTAGACTATAGGCAGCTCAACAAAGTCACAAAAAGGATTTGTACCCCCTGACTAGAGTGGATGAGTCCCTCGATTTGGTGGCTGGTTCGTCCTGGTTCTCCACCCTTGATTTGAGGAGCAGCTACTGGCAAGTGCCATTGTCTCCTGAGTCCGCTCCTAAAATCGCATTCCGCACAAATAGGGGCCTCTGGCAGTTCAAGGTCCTTCCTTTCGGGCTCTGCAATGCTCCTGCCACGTTTGAACGACTAATGGACAAAGTGTTGGCTGGAGTCCCTCGCCGTGAATGTCTTGTATATCTGGATGATCTTCTAGTCCATGGTGAGTCATTCGATGAAGCTCTCGATTCTCTCCGTCGGGTGCTGGGAAGAGTGGCAGTGGCAGGCCTGAAACTACATCCAGATAAATGCCATTTTATGAGGCGGGAGGTGGAGTTCCTTGGACACAAGTTGGGCAGGGAGGGCCTAGGCACCCTGGAGGAAAAAATTCACACCATCAGAGACTGGCCAACCCCTACTGACCTGAGACAAGTGAAGAGTTTCCTGGGACTAGCCTCTTACTATAGGAGGTTTGTAAAGGGGTTCTCGTGCATAGGGGCGCTGCTCTTCCGCCTCCAGCAAAAAGATCATGCCTTTGTCTGGACTGACAAGTGTCAGAAGGCATTTGATACCCTGCGGCAAGCATTAATCGAAGCCCCAGTCCTGGTTCCACCTGACACCGCACTGCCTTTTGTGTTAGACACAGACGCAAGCAACATCGGCATGGGGGCGGTGTTATCGCAGGAAAGACCTGACAGAGAAAAGGTGGTGGTGTACTTTAGCAGGGTCTTTAATAAATGCGAGAGGCGCTATTGCGTCACCAGACGTGAGCTTCTTGCGGTGGTAATGGCAGTGAGACACTTCAAATACTACTTGTGTCGTGCACCATTCACGTTAAGGACAGACCATGCTGCGCTTCAATGGTTAATGTCCTTCAAAGAGCCTGAAGGGCAAGTGGCACGATGGCTGGAAGAACTCCAGTCGTACGACTTCACCGTAGTTCATAGACCCGGGTCTAGCCACACCAATGCCGATGCTCTGTCACGTCGCCCCTGTGTTGCTGAGGGCTGCCGTCACTGTGACAAGAGAGAGACACAGGAGAGGGAACTGTGTATAGAGAACGAACCAGCACAACCTTCATGTGCGGCACTGAGAGTGGTTGACACACCAGAGTGGAAGTTGCAGCAGGAGCAAGATGAGGACCTGAGGCCTGTGCTACGTTGGCTGGAGGCACAGCGGAGACCCGATTGGGGGGAAATTACAGGGTGCTCGTTGGTCACAAAGGGACTGTGGTCCAAATTCAACTCACTGCGGCTGAGTGATGGAGTGCTCCAGCGGGCATGGCAGGAGCCTGCCACCGGGGAGGACAGATGGCAAGTGGTAGTGCCCAGAACAATGAGGGAAGCAGTGTTAACCTCTTGTCATGGGAGTACGGTGTCCGGCCATTTTGGGGTGTCCAAAACACTCTGCCGCCTTCGCCAGGGGTTCTACTGGGGCCAGCAAAGAAGGGACGTGGAGGATTTCTGCCGCAGATGTGATGCCTGTGCAGCTTATAAGGGCCCTCTTGACCAGTCCCATGCCAAACTTCAACAGCAAGCTGTAGGAGCACCCATGGAAAGAGTAGCCGTGGACATTTTGGGCCCCTTTCCTGTCACCAAGAGAGGTAACCGGTTCATTCTTACTGCTATGGACTATTTTATAAAGTGGCCAGAGGCCTATGAGATACCAAACCAGGAAGCAGAGACGGTGTCAGATGCACTGGTGGAGGGGATGTTCAGCAGGTTCGGTATGGCAGAAGTTATTCATAGTGATCAGGGGAGGAAATTTGAATCCAAGCTGTTTGCGGCCCTGTGTGAACGACTCGGCATGGAGAAAACACGTACAACACCTCTGCACCCCCAAAGCGACGGCCTTGTTGAAAGATTTAACAGGACCTTGGCCCAGCAGCTAGCCATCCTTACAGCTGACCATCAGCGGGACTGGGATACACACCTTCCTTTCATTCTTATGGCCTACAGATCTGCGGTACAGGACTCCACACTGTGCACACCTGCTTTGCTTATGTTGGGGCGTGAGCTTGGACCCCCAGAGTTGTCTTCGGAAGCCTCCTGACACACCGGCTGTACCAGCTGGATCAGAGTATGCAAGGCAGTTGCAGGATCGGATGGAAACAGCCCATGCGTTTGCCAGGACTCAATTGGGAAAGGCTGGCATGAGACAAAAGAGGAACTATGATGTTAGGAGCAAGGAAAGAACTTCCAGGCTGGTGAGTCAGTATGGGTGTACAGCCCGAAAAGAAAAGAGGACGCTCCCAAAGCTTGATTGCCACTGGGTGGGGCCCTGCTTGGTTCTAGAGAGGGTGGGAGAGGTAGTGTATAGGGTGCAGATGCCGCCTAGAGGCAGGAAGGTAGCCCTGCACAGAGACAGGCTGGCCCCATATCGTGGTAACCTGATAGTCTCTTTTGAAAAGAGGAAGCCCACCCCCCTGCTTCACAAAACAACATTGATCCCATTCCTGTGCCCCACACACCAGTTGCTCTTGGGTCCCCTGTCCAAAACACCCCACATTCAGCCACTTCCCTTGTACTTCCCACTGTTTCCCATGTCCCAACCCCCCGTGCCCTTGCAAGCTCGGACATTCAGCCGAATATGCGGCCGAGGAGGCAGAGACGCCGGCCTGGGCACCTCAAAGACTTTGTTTGCCCCCTCGAGGACGAGGGTTCTTCTTATTAGGAGGGGGGGCAGTGTAATGTCATTACGAATGCAGGAAGACACTAGTTAATGTGAAGATGTTCAACAGTGTTAATTTAATAAGAAATGGTTCTAGCTGTTAGTCCCTTGTTCACTTTAAGGGGCGGGGTTCAGGGGGTCAGGTGGCAGGAGAGAGTTGAGAGCCAAGAGACGTGCGGCGTGGGTTACGGCCATAACAGTAACTCTGCAGTTCTTTAATAAAATCTCAGAACGAGGAAAAACCCGCCTGGTCTCTCTTAGTAGCGAGACGCTACAATATTTTTTATATAAAAAGTATTATTCTGGGTAAATATTTTGACATCTTTTTTTTTTTAATTTCTAAAAAAAAAAAAAAAAAACCTGTTGTTTTCAATGTTTTATTAATGTGAAAAAATAGACAGAATGGAACATGGAAGAAGAAGCAGTTTTACTGTTCGACTGACGCCTCCTGCAGACAGTCCTGATCACGAACACGAGTCCAGTGATGATCAGCAGCAGAACCACAGACACACTGACCACCAGAGAAGAGCCTGAAAACACCAGAGACTCACAATCTGAACCACACACACAAATGAGTGTGTTTGTGTTTCAGAGAGAGTTTGTACCTGTTACAGGAGACACAGATGTGATCGCTGGAGATTCAACTGATGAGAATGATGATGATGATGATGATGATGATGATGATGATGATGAGGATAAGGATGATGATGATGAGGATGAGGATGATGATGAGGATGATGGTGGTGATGATGGTGACAGTGATGATGATGGTGTTGATGTTTGCTCTGAAACACAGTAAAGCCAGTGCCAATAATCACACTCACAGATACTTGTTTTTCACACATTACTGAACCATCTGACATGTTTCACACACAAACATCAAACATCAACATCAAGTATGATTGTTCAACAAACAGTTCAAAAATACTATATCTTCTAAAGTCAGGGAAGATCATCCATCAACATAAAAACATTCAGGTCCAACAAGTGAGTCCATGAAACATACATAAATAGCAACAACAACATTAACAACAAGGCCAGACCATGAGTGAGAGCAGGTGTGTTGGCTTTATACCAATCCAAATGATCAGGTGATTGGCTGCAGGTGTGGGTGATCAGGGTGTGACTGGGAGACTGTGGGTTTGTCTCAATCAGATCCCTTCTTCAGTAGTCAGTGCACTGATCAGGGAGTCGGCCATTTTGTTACACGTAATGTTGCACATATATGTAACAAGCAAAGTATTTATCATAATGTACTTTAACATTGAAAATAATGTGAGAAATATATCAGTTCTGCTGTTGTTCATAAACACCAGTAGTGACATTGTACAATGAGGATGTTGTCATGTCGCCTAAAATAGAGTCATCAGTGTCCCAATACGTAGTGAGCCAGGGTCCTTACTGTCCTTACCAGTGCCTGTTTTTTTTTTTTTTTTTTGGTACAAACTATACTGATTCACGACCTAGGAAGCTAGGGAGCTGATTGAGACGCACCCGTGAGAAAGGGGCAGAGTCCAGAGTGTGTATGTGACAAAAAAAACACTAACAACCACATTAATCTGCATATCAAGTTTAAGATCACTGTCCAATACAAAGCTCAGATATCTGACATGCAAGGATGACCCTAAAAGGAGATTTAATCAGTTTTAATGCACTATGGTTAGGTACATATATACACACACACAAACACACACACACACACACCAGCTTAGATCATTTATTATTTTGTTTTCAGTGAAAACATATCTGATCACTTTGCTGTTGACATTGTTTAAGATTATGTTATGAGTGTTACAACAGGAGATTGTTGATGGCATCTTTTATGATTTTCATGAGTGAACGGCAGTAATTACAGTCAGTGTTGAGTATCGTGATGTTGTGGAGATCATCATGGGTTTGAGGCTCTCAGTTACTCACCTGTTATAACCTTCAGATTCACTTCAGTGTATAAATCTCCACGTAAAGATATATCAGTTCCACACCAGTACGTGTCAGAATCCAGTTCAGCCAGATTTCTGATGGTCACAGTGAAGACTGCTGATCTTGTGTCGTCATACAGAGAGAATCTTCCAGAACGAACCCATTTATCTTTCTCTTTTGTCTTGATGAGGTCAGAGCATGTTGTTTTCAACTTTACACTTTTACAAAAATACTTTGCATTTTCTGTATATCTTTTATCATATTTGCATGTGATCGTGACTCCTCCTCCTGAATATCCTGTCACATTGATGGAGCTCACGACACCTACAACAAACCAGCATCAAATACACTTTAATATATTTATGAGACTACACAGAAATGAACTTTCTTCAGCAGTCACTAGAACAACATGAACTGAAGTGAAAGACTCTCCTCATCAAATCTGTGCTGTTTTTAGTGATTTACTCTGAGTTCAGATTCTTACCAGGAATCATCATCAGAGTGAAAGTCAAGATGATATTCATTCTTCTCTCTTATTAAATGATCTTCTCTGTTGTCAGTAGATTCAGCTCTTCTGAAGCTCTCGATGTGTGTTCAGATGAGTTTTGAGTGTTTCTTTCCTGGTTGCGTGTTTACATGTTTACATGAAGTGCTAAATGTGACGGAGACGCCTCTGAGAGAGAGAGAGAGAGAGAGAGATTAATAAAGAGGGAAGTGAAAGTAATGCCCTGTCCAAATACCCACGCTTATGGTTTTGGCCACTTGAGAGTTCGTGTATGTGACAGGATGTAAGTTTGCAAGTCTATCCCATGTCTTAAAAACGCCAAAGTGCAGTGCCCTTAATGCACACTAAACCCACACTATCTTGAATACCACTTCTGAGGCTAAGCATATCCCATCATGCATTATGTTCTGGAGCTCACATGCCCCAACATTGTGAGATGTCGAGGAAAACATTCGACTGTAAGTTAAATTAATTACATATTACATATAATTTGGTAGTAAAACATAAAGTGTTGCACATTTTATTGGTGCAAATATGGGTAAGGGTGTGTGTTTTTTGCACAACATTTGCAACTGCTTTTTATCACTTAATTAGAAGCACCACAATCTTAAAATTGTGTCTTCTGTTAATTACATAGCGACTGAACAGACATTTAGAAGTTTATTTTAAAATGCAAAGTATTGAAAATAAAAAAAGCTCTGTAAACATTTTTTGCAAGACTACAAGTGTGTCCCATAAGGTAATCAACAGCTGTACATACACTTGCAGTCTTCACACCTACTTGAACACTTGAGCCAAATACAGGAAATACGTCATGTAAGTTGACAAGGGGTCAAGTGCAAAGACCGCAAGTGTGGGTTCTTGGACAGGGCATCTGACACTGGACAGTGACATCTGAAGGACACACACGCAAACAGCAGCAGTTCACATGATCACCTTATAAATGTCTGTTCCTGATAGATTAATTTGGTAAATATTTTTAACACCTTATCATGGTAAAGATTTAACTTTTGACACGTCCAAACATGTTGAAATTTAGATAAATAATGATTAACTCACATTCATAAACTCACCATCTCTTCATTTTTCCAGAGTATCTTTGTTTGAATGACTCTGTTACTCCTTCAGTGAATCTGGTCTCCACAGGGACACACATGAAACACATCAGATAAAACCTGCTGGAAACCACAAACCACGAAAAAGTGACACAAATAAAGCAGAAGTGAGTGTGAAAGTCTGGAGGTCTGAGAGTCAAGTGGCTCCATCTAGTGTTTAGATGGAGATCAGCACCGCGGACAACAGCTGATCTGCACCACGTGACTGAGATTCATCATGACACACATTCACAGTTTGTTTAGAGGAGCTCCTGTTCTCATAGACATCAAATTACACTTCAGCAAAACATTATGGTGAATAACCGATACTGAGCACTTTATTGTTCTAATTTAATAAATAGTCTTTAATAAATAGATGAGCCGTTTTTTACCTGGTGCAGAGAGAGACTGAGGAAGGAATAATTCATTTCATTAGAAGGGGGTAGGAGTGTGTAAAATGTGAGTGTTTTACACAGAACTCCAGTCTTGATGCTTATTGAATAATATAACTGCACTACTGCTTTATATGGCATATATTTGATTAGCAAGATGTTTTATGTTCTTTTGTGTTGGTGATTTGGTTTACCCCTCTTCAGTCTGCTGGAAGCAATTCAGAAATCACATACTCTCTGGAGTAAGTTCTTTGTAAAAAGGTATGTTCTGTATATGAATGTGTGTAGTATGAATGTAATCCGGACGCACTACATTCACCATGCTGTTATTATCATGTGACCTACCAGCATCAGTTGTGTCACTTCACCTCCATTCACAAATCCTCTCCCTTGGCCTCATGTGATAGTGAAACGTCCATCGTATGCACACTTCAGAATCTTGCCAGAAGTAGTAGGTCATCTGGGTGCTTTTTGCTTACACTTTTATGAGTACTGTGATTTTGCACATACTTCTTTTGTCACATACTGTTTTTCGCCTACTTTGTAGTAGGGAAGTATGTGATTTCGGATGCAGCCAGAGACTCAGTTAAAGGGTTAGTTCACCCACAAATGAAATTTCTGTCATTAATTACTCACCCTCATGTCGTTCCACACCTGTAAGACCTTCGTTCATCTTTGGAACACAAATTAAGATATTTTTGATGAAATCCGATGGCTCAGCGAGGCCAGCATCGCCAGCAATAACACTCTCTTTTTCAATGCCCAGAAAGCTACTAAAACATATTTAAAACAATTCATGTGACTACAGTGGTTCAACCTTAATAATATGAAGTAACAAGAATACTTTTTGTGCACCAAAAAAAACAAAATAACGACTTTATGCAACAATATCTAGTGATGCGCGATTTCAAAACACTCCCAGCTAACAGAATTTTGTTATAAGAACGTTCTCTAAATATTCAGTGTTGGTTCTCCTCAAATGTTCTTTCAACTGAATTATGATTTAAAATTCAACATTCTAGGAACGTTGATTTGTAACATTCCAAAAACATGAAAATGTTCAGTTTCCTTAATGTTAGTAGAATGTTGTTTAAAGGTTAGTATGATGTTCCTGAAACATTCTTTCAATCATTCAAACACCTGCTGTGAACAAGCACTGAAAGAAAGAGAAATAAGAACACAAACTACAACTTTCTTCAGCCACAGCCTTAGATGAACTGAAGATAAAAGACATTAAATCTCTGAAGATCTGATTAAACAACATTTTTAATGTTCCCAGAACCAACACTGAATATTTAGAGAACGTTCTTATAACAAAAATCTCTTAGCTGGGATTGAACTGAAACTCGGAGCCGTGTGGATGTTAGACACTGGATTTTAGTCCTTGCTAATCGCATATTTGTCTAGAAGATTATTATTTATTTTAGAGGACATATAGACTTGTGCTGTTTCAGTTGGATTGCACATCAGAACAGATGAGTCTTTTTGTCTGGGGGAAGTTTTATATCTTGGCTTAAAAATGTCCCACTAAATACGTTTTATATTATTTTACAGTTATTCAATTTGATATTATAAGATGTATTAATATTATTCTATATTAATCGTTTATTGACAAAAGGTAATGACCGCTGGTAATGCTGTTTTGCTATGACATTCCATTCTTCCCATTGCTCTGCGGATAATAACCAAAAAGGTTATAAAGAAATGCTAGATTTAAGCTTAAAAGGTGTCATGCAGTGGCCACAGTGAAGGAGAGCTGCGGGTGACATCTTTCAATGTCACTTTATTTACAGAGCACAATTAAAACAAAAACTGTTGACCATCGGCGGTACATATAGCATAATATAGGACTCAATACAGATTGACACACAACAAACAATAACCAGACAAAATAGGCACTGCATCATTGATCAAAAGCTATGAAAAACAAATATGTAGATTTAAAATTATGTACAATTGTAGCAGTTCTAATAACTGGCAGTCTGTTTCACAGCTTTGGCGCTGCTACAAAATAAAGTGACATTTCTGATCAGTGGCGGCCCAGTAGTCTCAGAACTACGGAAGCTCCGCCCCAATGAATGTGTAACCCCGCCTACCTGAGGATAACTGATCACTCACACATCAGTATTCAACAAAAACCTCACTGCAGATGGTTTACATTTATTTTATTGAAGACGCTGAGAAACATAAATTTGATTTACAAAAAACAAACATTTATAGATGTTATATAAAGTAGGTACATAATTAATGTTGGAAAGTTGATGTCCTGCAGTTTGACATGCTCCATCTTAAACTATATTAATAAAGATACCATATTAAGTATTTTTACCTTGAATGGATTTGTCACACCACAGTGCTGTTTAAAATTTACTACTGGCAAAAAAAAAAAAAAAAAAAAGACAAAAGGGAGTTGAAAACATGAAATAAATGGTGACTCTCATTAATGTATTTTACTACCCATAATCAAACAATCACAGTCCGGCTGTTATTCACTGGATATGGAGATATCAGAGTAGTTTTGACTAGTCAGAGGGGTTTATGGGTAAGTGAACAGCGCTGTAGACTGCAGTTGTTCTGGTGTCTGTGTGGTTCAGATCAGAATGAAGATCCGTTTTACTGACAGTCACATAACTGCAGGAAACTTGAGTGACCTGAGAACAGACACAATTCATTCAAGTCATTAAACATCATATTCAAATCAAAAAAGGTGGATTTGTACAGAAGCGTCATTATACACTTGAGACTGAACCTGCTGTAAAAGTGTTTGTGATTTATCATGATGACTTACCTGATCCCTGAATAATTCTGAACTCAGATCAGTTTAGAAGGAAGGTAGGAGGAGAGGAAACAAAAACACATCAGATTAATTAACACATCATTAAATCGTGCATCATCTCCACATTCAGCGTCTCTCTCATGTCTGTCTAGTGAAGGCCAGTAGAGGGCGATGATGATCTTTACTTTCACTTCAACACACTTTAAACTGTCTGTGATAAGATGACCTAATGGGGAAATAAATAAATAAAGATTTGAAAATGTAATCACCGTGAGTCTTTTTATTCTTTCGTACGGCTGCTAGAAACATCAGAACACCAATTAGGAGCAAAACCAAAACCTCAGAAATGAAGATCACTGAAGAGCCTGAAAATACAAGAGAAAGAGTATGAAAGTTTAATGTTCAATGTGAGATTCATGTAAATATGAAGAGATTTTAGTAATACTTACCTGATATTGTTGATGTTGTATCAAGTGAAGTCAATGTGATTTCTGTGATCATTTGAGTTTTCACTGATGATGATGACGATGAAGGATATGGAGTATTCAGGTCATTTGTCTCTGTAATGACAGTAATGTGTTCGCAGTAACATAGAGACACAAGTAAATGAATATCTCACATGCAGAAACATTTTAAAAATAATAAAACTGAGAGCTTCACACATTCATGTCAAACCATCACCATGATACAGCAGCAAAAAGTAAAGAAACTGTATTCTTCAGAAACTTTAACCATAATCTCATATTCTCCAGAGTCGTTCTCATTCAGATCTCTGATAAACACACGTAAGAGACCTGCAGATCTGTCATCATGAACCGAGAATCGTCTGTCCTGTTTCCATTCTGCTGCTCTGTTAGTGTTTATTACAGTAAAACACTGACCTGCTGCAGTTTTACAGATGGCTATCAAATGATTCTCTTCTTGCATCTCATATATGAAGTTTATAAAGACATTTCCTCCTGAATATAGTCTCACGGTCATGTACAGAACAATATATAGTGCATTAAAGTTTTCTATATTTCAAAGTGTGTGTGTACATGTGTATATACTGAAAAACAGCTTTATAATAAACTAGTGTAATGCTAATGTATTTGTAATGATCTGAAATTGTATTGAAATGTACATGAAGCACAATAAAATGATGCTTCAAATATACTCTAACTGTAATTCGAGAAGTACTGTAACTGTACTAACTACTAATTGCAATTTAAAGAAATACACTTAAATTTCACTAAATGTACTTAAAATGGGTCCATTTTAACACAATTTCAATGTATTTTAATAGCTTAAAATTGAACTTAAGTACATCTTGAAATACACTTATAATGCTTAAAGTTGTCAATAGTACATTTAATATGCACTTAGTATAGAATAATTTTAATATATTAAGTGTGTTAAGGGGTGGGGTCCGAAAACCAGTCAGTATCTGGTGTGACCACCATTTGCCTCACGCAGTGCAACACATCTCCTTTGCATAGAGTTGATCAGGTTGTTGATTGTGGCCTGTGGAATGTTGGTCCACTCCTCCTCAATGGCTGTGTGAAGTTGCTGGATATTGGCAGGAACTGGAACACGCTGTCGTATACGCTGATCCAGAGCATCCCAAACATGCTCAATGGGTGACATGTCCGGTGAGTATGCTGGCCATGCAAGAACTGGGATGTTTTTAGCTTCCAGGAACTGTGTACAGATACTTGCAACATGGGGCCGTGCATTATCATGCTGCAACATGAGGTGATGGTCATGGATGAATGGCATAACAATGGGCCTCAGGATCTCATCACAGTATCTCTGTGCATTCAAATTGCCATGAATAAAATGCACCTGTGTTCATTGTCCATAACATACACCTGCCCATACCATAACCCCACCGCCACCATGGGCCACTCGATCCACAACGTTGACATCAGCAAACCGCTCACCCACACGACGCCATACACGCTGTCTGCCATCTGCCCTATACAGTGTAAACTGGGATTCATCCGTGAAGAGAACACCTCTCCAAAGTGCCAGACACCATCGAATGTGAGCATTTTCCCACTCAAGTCGGTTATGACGACAAACTGCAGTCAGGTCGAGACCCCGATGAGGACGACGAGCATGCAGACGAGCTTCCCTGAGACAGTTTCTGACAGTTTGTGCAGAAATTCTTTGGTTATGCAAACCGATTGTTGCAGCAGCTGTCCGGGTGGCTGGTCTCAGACGATCTTGGAAGTGAAGATGCTGGATTTGGAGGTCCTGGGCTGGTGTGTTAACACGTGGTCTGCGGTTGTGAGGCCGGTTGGATGTACTGCCAAATTCTCTGAAACGCCTTTGGAGACGGCTTATGGTAGAGAAATGAACATTCAATCCACAGGCAACAGCTCTGGTGGACATTCCTGCAGTCAGCATGCCAATTGCACGCTCCCTCAAAACTTGCGACATCTGTGGCATTGTGCTGTGTGATTAAACTGCACATTTTAGAGTGGCCTTTTATTGTGGCCAGCCTAAGGCACACCTGTGCAATAATCATGCTGTCTAATCAGCATCTTGATATGCCACATCTGTGAGGTGGATGGATTATCTCGGCAAAGGAGAAGTGCTCACTAACACAGATTTAGACAGATATGTGAACAATATTTGAGAAAAATAGGCCTTTTTTGTACATAGAAAAAGTGTTTGAGTTCAGCTCATGAAAAACGGGGGCAAAAACAAGTGTTGCGTTTATAATTTTGTTCAGTGTAATATATTAATTCACTATTATTCAGTTTTGTTGAGTGTGGTCATAGAATAAGTAAAGATATTGATGGAAACAATAGTGACTGTTGGGATAATACAGAATAAACTGTCCATTTGCAGTTGTAGTGAAGGCTGCACTAAAATGTCGCAATGACAAAGTTACAGTGAATACTGCACTAAATTAAAAAGTTTAAATATTACAAATATGTCAGTATTGATGTTTTAATACTGGTTGCACTAACGTAATATTATGACATATGTTACAATAAAGTAACAATTTTGAAATATATATATACACATATACATACAGTATATGTACACTACATTACCAAAAGTATTGGGACACCCCTCCAAATCATTGAATTCAGGTGTTCCAATCACTTCCATGGCCACAGGTGTATAAAATCAAGCACCTAGGCATGCAGACTGTTTCTATAAACATTTCTATAAACACGTAAAATCACAGAGCGGGTTCAGTGCATGCTGAGCACAGTGCGCAGAAGTCACCAACTTTCTGCAAAGTCAATAGCTACAGACCTCCAAACTTCGTGTGGGCTTCAGATTAGCTCAAGATCAGTGCATAGAGAGCTTCATGGAATGGGTTTCCATGGCCGAGCAGCTGCATCCAAGCCTTACATCACCAAGTGGTGTAAAGCACGCCGCCACTGGACTCTAGAGCAGTGGAGACGTGTTCTCTGGGGTGACGAATCGCGCTTCTCTGTCTGGCAATCCGATGGACGAGTCTGGGTTTGGCGGTTGCCAGGAGAACGGTACTTGCCTGACTGCATTGTGCCAAGTGTAAAGTTTGGTGGAGGAGGGATTATGGTGTGGGGTTGTTTTTCAGGGTTTAGGCCCCTTAGTTCCAGTGAAAGGAACTCTTAATGCTTCAGCATACCAAGAACAGTTTGGGGATGGCCCCTTCCTGTTCCAACATAACCGCACACCAGTGCACAAAGCAAGGTCCATAAAGACATGGATGAGTGAGTTTGGTGTGGAGGAACACAAAGTCCTGACCTCAACCCGATAGACACCTTTGGGATGAATTAGAGCGGAGACTGTGAGCCAGGCCTTCTCAACAACATCACTGCCTGACCTCACAAATGCGCTTCTAGAAGAATGGTCAAAAATTCCCATAAACACACTCCTAAACCTTGTGGAAAGCCTTCCCAGAAGAGTTGAAGCTGTTATAGCTGCAAAGGGTGGGCCAACTCCATATTAAACCCTACCGATTAAGAATGGGATGTCATTAAAGTTCATGTGCACATAAAGGCAGGCGTCCCTAAACTTGTGGCAATATATAGTCTTGCATTATATAGAAGTTTGCTGAATGTTTATTCTCAGTATCTCAGAATATAATCAACATACAACTTTATTAATACCATCCGTTTCTGTCCACTAATTAAAGAGGTAAATCTAATGTCAAGAGTAGGTTGTTTGTTTTTATCTACTTTTTGCTCCACTGGAATTTTGGCTTTAGCTCTTTTGATATTTTTTATGACTTCATTCTATACGATTTCAATATCTTCTAAACCTGGTTATTAATAAAATATTATGCAATAATGAATTATATATTTAGTATATGTAAAGTATACTACATGAACTGATTTAATTAAAATAAAAAATACAATCACTGTCTTGTCATTATTTGACTTGCTGCAGCAGTCTAAGCAGCAGGTACCTCTTTTTAGCACAGGCTTTTTTTTAGCACAGAACTTGACATCGCTTTTCTATTGGTAAAGATATGTGTTAATGATGTCATTCACACATTCACTACTTTTATGAGTTACACATGAGAATGGCAGTAATTACCCAGTCAACAATTTGTCTCACGGTGATCTCACCATGTGCTCACAATGTGAGGTCACAGTGATCTAAAAGTGTAACCTCACAGCACACTCACTGTGTGCTCATACTATAGCCACAATGTGAGGTCACCACAGATAGAAATTTTATTGGACGTGGACTCCAACATCACTCGTTTCAGCTGCGCAGCTCAGACCAATAATAGACAACGCGACATGAGTTCAGAGCAGCGGGCCGATCTCAATCACACAACAATATTTCTACACAGCACTGTGAAGAAAGTGCTTGAATTCAGTGCAGAATTAATAAATCGTTGTGAAATCTTGTTAGAAGCATTCACATCCGTCGCAGAATTCTCTGTTAAACCACAGATATCAGATCAAACAGTGTTGATGTGGAAACTGTTTGATCTGTGGTTTAACAGAGAATTCTGTGACGAATGTAACCTAAATGCTTTTCGCAAGATTTCACAGTGATGTGCACTTTAAAGCTTTAAATATTGCCCAATTTGAATGTTATTTTTAATGTAATGTCCAAAACATTATTTGTTCATCCTTCATAGTTTGTCCCCACTCTCAAAAAGGATAACACATTTTTTGTGTTATGGCTATTTTAACACATTTTGTGTCATTTTAAGTTGATCATGTGTAAAAAGAAAGAGAGAGAGAGAAACAACACTGTGTCCAACACAACATGTGTTAACTATCATCCAATCACATTGCTGCTACGTCACTCTGCAAGCCGTTAAGCAAGTTCGCGCCTCTTTCTTCATCGGTGGATGACTTGTGTTCATTTTGACACATTTATTGTGTTAATGATTTTAACACAGTAAATGTATCAGGAAGGTGATCTACTGTTAACAAGCAGAATCAAAGGAGAAAATCACAGTTTATAGGTCACCATCATGGAGATCAGGGATTACTTTAGTAGGGCTCTTGACCCTTGACTTTTTAATAGTAGATTTGTTTGGGCTGTTGTAACTGAGTTATAACAGCCAGACAAGCAAAGAGAAAAGATGATCAGGTGGTGTTGGTTATGTTTTCACATAATCATTATTTGACCTGAATCACTGAACTCATTTAGAGCCCAATCTCTGAGTTAGATTGACATTATTGATTACAGCAGCACTGTGATTCTACAGCAGATCAGTTTTTTCAATATAATCCAAAGGATTTCTCAACAGTTGTTCTGTCAGTGAATGTGTCGAAATTAACACAACAAGTGTTGTCCCTGAACTCACACACTGATGTGATTTCAAAACACTGCTTCATGAAGCTTCGAAGCTTTACGAATCTTTTGTTTCAAATCAGTGGTTCGGTGTGTGTATCAAACTGCCAAAGTCAAGTGATTTCATTAAACAAGGCTTTGTTACATCATAAGTGTTTCAAAACATTCTGAAATTTCAATGGTTCACCACTGGGGGGCAATGATCTCTGTGAACCCATGAAAACATGCTGTAAATATCACCGCAAATTTTGAGAAAAGCCGCCGCAAACTCTGTCATTTTAGGCCACAAAAATCAGAAAAAAAGTCCCGCAAAATCCAGGAAGAACTGATTATGGTGGTCAGTATTTGCTTTAGTTGGGCAGTCTGACTCTTGATGTTTCAACGCTGCTATGTAGTAATGCAAACAGCAAGGGAAAGTGTTACCAAATGATGTCAGCTACTTGATGACAATAAGGATATAATTATCACGTAGTGTTATGATCAGCTGGTCATATGATTTTATGTAATTTTCATAATTTTACATTATTGATTAAAGTAATGTCTCTACTGCGTGAGATCCAACAATGTCTTAATTAGAATATCTGTATGATTGATGATGGTCTCACAGAGACAAACACAAACCTCAAGAACCAGTATGAATCTCAATAACGGTGACATGCTTTATGCCGCAATGCTTCTGGGAGCCACTGATGAGTTTTGCATGATGCACCCAGAATGCATTGCAGCATGTCACCGTTATTGAGATTCACACGCTGATTCTTAAGGTTTGTGTTTGTCTTTTTTTTTTTCTTGAATCCTTCATATCTTCTGATTAAAATGATGCTGAATCTCATGCTGTAGAATCCCAGGATTGTTAAGACCATGTGAAATTGTTAACAGAGACCGCTACATAATGATAATATCTTTATTATCAACAAGTAGCCAACATATTTGATCACATTTTCTCTTGCTGTTTTTGCAACATCAAAAAGTTACAACTACGGTGGCCGAGAGAGCCCAACTAAAGCAAACACTGTGCTTCACAATGGTGACCAAAATATTACTTTCAAACAAACTTCAATATCTAACGACAAAACAACTTCTGTACACATATGACAGAAATAAAGTCAATCTTGTTTGTAATAATTGAAGCTGTTAATGCTGTTTTTGGAGTTGTTAAATGGTGATAGAACTTGACTTCTATCTGATTTTAACGTTCAACTAAAATTTGACATCTGAACATCTGAATGTTGGAGTTTTTTGAACACGCAAACAAATTTGCGTGTTCTAGCGCTTGAATATTTACAGTGGAAAGGCTTAAACTTTCGTGATGATGCAGCACTGACCATCAACTGTACAGTGCATCGTTCATGTTCTCACAACATTGCATTGTTAGAATTCATAAAAATGTTACCGGCCATCCGGCGACTGACAGTTTCATATACTTGCCAACACAGATTTTTACTCGCATTTGGCACTTGGCAAGTGTTAATATTAGGCCGTGCTTGGGCACATTTGCAGGACAAACTGTAAGTTAATTTAAAACTCAACTCACCTCACCTCAAACCAAAGTAGTAAACCCAACCGCTGTAAAACACGAAGAAGACAGAGGAAGTCACTACACAAGTCCGTGTATGGAGGTGGTGTCACTTAATGATCCAGGATCAGTGATCCTTAGCAGCTGTATTTCCGATTTGAGCTTGAGCTTCATAAATGCTGGGGAAAATGTAGCTTGTGTGGACGCCACCACACTACTTGATCAACAAAAGAGCTTTGCTACTGAAAAGCTATTTGATTCAGAAAACAGCGACGCTACCACTACGCTACTGAGAAATTTAGTTAAACTAGTAACGTCACTACTTGTAGTGAAGCTACTGCCCAGCACTGTGATTACGAATTGTGATTGAATGGTAATTTTGTTCTCCAAAATATACAATGACGAGATGGGCTACTTTTGTTTAGGCTATTCTTGTGTGACAGAAGACTACTACTCGCTTTTAAATTATCTTTAGCTTTAGGAAAGAAGAAATACAGGACAAAATGATGTTTTTCATAATAAGTCGGGACACTAAAATAGAGCGGAAATACGGGACTGTCCCAGAAAAATAACTGGATGTCTGGTCACCCTATCTGTCAATGTTATTAATAAACATGTTTGGAATGTTTTTATAGAATGTTATCCTACCTTTTAGGAGAACATTCTGTAACAAAAATAAAACTAGCTATACTGAAAACATTACAAGAACATTCTTAGAACAATAAAATGTCGAGCTGGGGTGACTTCACATTGCGGCCATAGTATGAGCATACAGCGAGTGCGCTGTGAGGTTACATTTTTAGATCATGTTTAGGCCACATGATAAGATCACTGAATTGTTGACTGGGTACAATCAGTGTTGAGTATCATGATGTTGTGGAGATCATCATGGGTTTGAGGCTCTCAGTTACTCACCTGTTATAACTTTCAGATTCACTTCAAAGTATAAATCTGAAACAATAAAGATATCAGTTCCACAGTAGTACGTGTCAGAATCCTCTTCACTCAGATCTCTGATTGTCACTTTCAAGACCGCTGAACTTGTGTCGTCATACAGAGAGAATTTTCCAGCATCAACCCATTTATCTTTAATATTAGTCTTGATGAGGTCAGAACATATGTACAAAATGTCACGTCTACAAAAATACTTTGGATTTGCTGTATATTCTTCATCATATTTGCATGTGATCGTGACTCCACCTCCTGAATATCCTGTCACACTGATGGAGCTCAAGACACCTACAACAAACCAGCATTTTAATACAAGACTGTATTCATAAAACTGACAATAAACAAACTTTCAAATATCTTTGAAGTTTATCAAAGTCAGTTGAACATCATGAACTGAAGTGAAAGACTCTCCTCATCAAATCTGTGCTGTTTTTAGTGATTTACTCTGAGTTCAGATTCTTACCAGGAATCATCATCAGAGTGAAAGTCAAGATGATCTTCATTCTTCTCTCTTATTAAATGATCTTCTCTGTTGTTAGTAGATTCAGTTCTTCTGAAGCTCTCGATGTGTGTTCAGATGAGTTTTGACTGTTTCTTTACTGGTTACATGTTTAACATGAAGTGCTGAATGTGACGCCCACTTCCTCTGAGAGAGAGAGAGAGACAGAGAGAGACAGAGAGAGAGAAAGAAATAAAATAAATAAATAATTACATCATAGTATTTATAAGCATTGGAGAGGAAAATTCTGTAGTTGGGTATTGGAGGATGCCTTCTTTTTATTAGGATATAAAATATATACACCTTTTAGAGCAGGAAATCAAGTCCTCCAACGCACCCACACCACACCTAAAAATAAGTTCAACAGGAAACTTTAATCTGGCTGTGAATGAGCTGAAAGCAAAAGCAAAGGCAGTTTTCTACATTGTACAATTCAATATGAAATTCCAATTCAAACCTGGCTACGAATACCAAATTTGCAAAAGCATCCTAAAAGTAAATACAGCAGTAAAAAGAGCAGTAACAGCCCCTTACAGGACAAAAATATATGGGAATATACTGCAAAATATCATGTGATATATTACATAATACATTTCCATATATGGGAAACTAGTGCTTTTTTTTTTTAATATGCTGGCTATATGGCTTTATATTGATACATAAAATATTTAGAAATGAAGACAAACGTAGCATTACATGTGATATTCATAAAGTTTTATCCATTAATTTGTACATATATTGCATATAATTATGATATGTAAATGTGAATGTATGTATACACATTCACAAAATGACTTACAGCAGATTTTTAGTTCCCTTTCAGTCAGTCACGTTCGACGTCACATTAGTGACCAACGAATTGGGAATCTTGCCAGAGAGACAAATCTACTTCAAGTGTTTAACTAAATGAGCCAACTGGATGCCCTAGAGACTTCCATAGAGACGTCTGAGGTTTCCCTTGGTCCTGCTTGCACAGTCTCTGAGAGCCTGGCTAGCGCTCCCCAGCCATCTCGCAGGCTCCTTCGGACCATCAGACTCAGCTATGCAATTCAGTTTGCCCAGCGTCCCCTCAACCTCAGGGGCATCCAGTTCACCTCAGTAAAGGCTGTCGATGCTCATGTCTTGCACATGGAGATCACAGTCCTACTGGCAAAAGACGTGATAGAGCAGCCCCTACTTCATTGTATCCAAGAAAGGCGGTGGGTTACGCCCAATCTTGAACCTGTGAGTTTTTAACCGAGCCCTTTACAAGCTACCGTTCAAAATGTTGATGCAGAAACGCATTTTCAAATGCATCCATCCCCAAGAATGGTTTGCAGCAATCGACCTGAAGGATGCGTACTTTTATGTCTCTATTCTTCCTCAACACAGGCCATTCCTGCGCTTTGTGTTCGAGGATCGAGTATATCAGTACAAGGTCCTTCCCTTCGGGCTGTCCCAGTCTCCCTGTGTCTTCACGAAAGTCATGGAGGCAGCCCTTGTTCCCATGAGAGAACACAGCATTCGCATTTTCAACTACCTCAACGACTGGCTCATACAGGCACAGTCACAAGATCAGTTGTGCGAACACAGGGACCTGGTGTTCAGTCACCTTAGCCAGTTGGGTCTTCGGGTCAACTGGAAAAAGATCAAACTCTCCCCTGTGCAGAGGATCTCTTTTCTCGGGATGGAGCTGGATTCGGTGAAACAGACTGCATGCCTCACAGAACGTGCTCAGTCATACCATAAATTGAGCAACATGTATGTACATGTTTGTATTTTTGAGAGAATCACGTTTATGCGTGGTTATTGAAAAAACAAAAATTAAGTCACTAAAATAAGGCCACAAAACAAATACTAAATATGTGTCCACAAGACTTCTGGGTACTGTATGTTGAAGCCTAGAATTTTTGCTTCAAAATGATATGAAAATCAACCTGCCTACTCATTCACATAAAACAACATTTTGATTTAAATTTTGTAAGACACTTTTTGTTTATAAAGACAATATGCATGGAGGTGTGAATAATCCTAAATAATGCTATGATTCACACCTGAGAAGACAATGACCCGCATAATGAGCCTTTCAGTCAGGTAGGTTTTCAGTCAAGACTCCAAACTCTGATCACTGTTCTCAAAACAATTAGCACAGTGATCTGAACACTTTGTAACGGTCTTAAACAGATTGTAAGTTTTCATTCATTTTACACAAATTGCAATTCATGTGAACCATTTTCTCAAAACACTATGAACAAAATTCTCAGATGTTTTCATAATAGTTCATACATCCAACCAAAACCCGAATATATCAGGAAAAACAATCACAGCTATTTTTATTGGCTTTACACAAATCACAAACATTTACGTACTACCTCAATGACTGGCTCATACCAAACACAATAAACAAAACTCTGGAATGCACACGGTATGTTTTCAATTAGCCCCAAATGGATATCTGCTTGATTACAGTTTTTTTTTTTTTTTTTTTTTTTAACATACTTTTGTCCAATCTGTATCACATTTTCAAAACTCTAAACACAATTAGCACAACATCCATCTGTTGTGGCCATACCATTAAGCCAAGTCACCTTTATTTATATAGCGCTTTTTACAATGCAGATCGTGTCAAAGCAGCTTTACAGTTATAACTGGTAAATAATGTTGGCTGCACAGCAGCTCTTAAAGAATATGGTGTCATTGTCCAGCTTAAGTAAATTCAGTATTGATTCATTATGTTGCAAAAATCCATAATTAGTTGATTTATCTATATATCAGCACTGGAAAAACAGTGATGTCATCGTCCAGCTCAGTTCTGTTCGCATACAATAGTGTCAATGCAGGCAGATCAAAACACTGTTAAATATCAAGTGTCCCCAACCAAGCAAAACATTAACACAATATTCATGCCATTTTCACACAAAATGTAGTCAATTAAGACTTTTCTTAAAAGCTTGATTTTATTTTTTTTTTTCATACAAGCTTACCTAATACCAAAATCATGGATCTTTCTGATCTTATTTACAAATGCTTAAACACAGCATGTCAGTAATGAAGACCTAATGTTCCAATCTTTAAATATAGTATAAAAACTATACTTTTGCAACAACAGCAGCTCAAAAGTATTGAAAAAAAATATATAAAGAAATACTGAAACAATTGAACAGGTCACTGAAATATTGAGAAATAGCAGATTCAAATCTCAGTTGGAGGTATAGTCAGATGTTGAAGTTTTTCCATTACATGGACACACAGTAAAATAAGACTCTTTGAATCGTATTTGTTCAGTGTGGATGCAGAACAACACAAAGGAACAGAGAGAGAAAAAAAAATGTCTAAATAAGGGAGAGGAATAGATGAAGGAGGAGAGGAGTAGTTGGATCAGGACAAGGGAGAAGTAAGAATGTGTGCTGGATTGTGCAGCTCTACGGTTTTTCTCTTACACACGTGGAACTTATGAAAGCTTTTTTTCTACCATGAATAAAAATAAAATAGGTAATTGTGACTTTGTATCTCACAGTTATGACTTTTTTTTTCTCCCAATTCCTACAGTTTATATATCACAATTCTGTGAAAAAATGTCAGAATCGTGAGGTTTGTGTGAGTCTATATGATCCAGTCTGAATCATTTCTGCACAATGACTAAAAAACATTCAATATAATAAAGCAGGGCTAAATTTCATGCAGTGGTATTATAAGGCTAAATTTTTAAATCTAAATAATGTCCTCAGAGATCAGACTCTGGGTGAGTTCAGTGTATCAGTTTTTATTCTCACAACATTTGCTATAACAAATGTGTTTCAGAAACACACAGTTACAGCAGCCAGAGAAACATTAAAGTAAAGAAGTCAAGGGTCAAGAGCCCAACTAAAGCAAGCTCTTACCTCCATAACTTTATTATTTTCAATAAAACAGTGCTAAGGCTTTCTGGAGGTTAAATGATGGCTGCCCATGCAAAGGGGCCAACGTTTTGCCACTGAGCAAATTCTCAGGGGCCCTGCGCTGGCAGCCCTAAGTGGACCCATAAAGGGCATGTGCAGGCTTGTTTGCAGGGTTACTACCCATAATCAAACAACAGTCTGGCTGTTATTCACTGGATATGGAGATATCAGAGTAGTTTTTGACTTGTCAGAGGGGTTTATGGGTAAGTGAACAGCGCTGTAGACTGCAGTTGTTCTGGTGTCTGTGTGGTTCAGATCAGAATGAAGGTCAGTTTTACTGACAGTCACATAACTGCAGGAAACTTGAGTGACCTGAGAACAGACACAATTCATTCGAGTCATTAAACATCATATTCAAATCAAAAAAGGTGGATTTGTACAGAATCATATGAATTTATAATCAAAGAGGCTTATTTCTTAGTATTTGGATGAACAGAACTGCAGAGTATCTGCATTACCGATTCAGTGTCATTATACACTTGAGAAAGACACTAAACCTGCTGTAAAAGTGTTTGTGATTTATCATGATGACTTACCTGATCCCTGAATAATCCTGAACTCAGATCAGTTTAGAAGGAAGGTAGGAGGAGAGGAAACAAAACACATCAGATTAATTAACACATCATTAAATCGTGCATCATCTCCACATTCAGCGTCTCTCTCATGTCTGTCTAGTGAAGGCCAGTAGAGGGCGATGATGATCTTTACTTTCACTTCAACACACTTTAAACTGTCTGTGATAAATATTAAACTCTTTATTAAGATGAACTAATGGACTAAGATGAACTAATGGAGAAAAAAAATATATAAATAAATAAATAAAGATTTGAAAATGTAATCACCGTGAGTCTTTTTATTCTTTCGTACAGCCACTAGAAACATTGGGACACTAATTAGGAGCAAAACCAAACCTCGGAAATGAAGATCACTGAAGAGCCTGAAAATACAAGAGAAAGAGGATTTTAATGTTCAATGTGAGATTCATGTAAATATGAAGAGATTTTAGTAATACTTACCTGTTATTGTTGATGTTGTATCAAGTGAATCAATGTGATTTCTGTGATCATTTGAGTTTTCACTGACGATGATGACGATGAAGGATATGGAGTATTCAGGTCATTTGTCTCTGTAATGACAGTAATGTGTTCGCAGTAACATAGAGACACAAGTAAATGAACATCTCACATGCAGAAACATTTACTTCCGTTTTTGCAAAAATAATAAAACTGACAGCTTCACACATTCATGTTTGCTGACACATCATCACCCTGATACAGCAGCAAAAAGTCAACTTCCTTTTCTAGTTACTTTAAAACAATCACAATGTTTAAATAACTATATGAACTATAAACCAGTAATTGTAAATGATCATTGCTCACCAGTAAGGTTGGCAGTCACCCGTGTGATGAAGCTCGTGTGCTTGATCAGACTGAACTCCACACCAGTATTCTGAATGTTGTTCAGTCACATGACTGATGCGTCCCGTCAGGAGCTGCTTCTCTCTGTCATCATACAGCTGGATCTTTCCCTCAGGACTCCATCTTCTGCTCTCCTTCACAGACGTCTCTTCAGCACAGAGATCAGCTCCAGATCTCCAGCAGAGAAACTTCACATCACTAATGTGGGATTGTGGGTATTTACAGCTGATGTTCACAGATCCTCCTGCAGCAGCTGATAGACTGATGCTCTTCACACAACAATCATCTGTTTCAGATCCAAATCAAGTGCAGCAATGTTACAATTACCAGATATATTCATGGATTCTGTCAAATAATGCAGAAATGAATGAAAGCGTCTCACCGTCTCTGATGTCCAGATTAAACTCAGAGAAGAAACTGTATTCTTCAGAAACTTTGACTGTAATCAAGTGAGTCATTCTCATTCAGATCTCTGATAAACACACGTAAGAGACCTGCTGATCTGTCATCATGAACGGAGAATCGTCCGTCCTGTTTCCATTCTGCTGCTCTGTTAGTGTTTATTACAGTAAAACATTGATCTGCTGCAGTTTTACAGATGTCTATCAAATGATTCTCTTCTTGCATCTCATGAAGTTTATAATGATGTTTCCTCCTGAATATCCTCTCACGTTCCTGATTTGTTGTCCTGAAAAACAATCGCAGATATAATGATATCAGTAATGTTATCTTCATTCAATGACAATTGTGTGAGTATGTGTCAGAATCCAGTTCGCTCAGATCTCTGATGGTCACAGTGAAGACTTCTGATCTTGTGTCATCAAACAGAGAGAATCTTCCATCATTAAACCATTTATCTTTCTCATTAGCCTTGATTTGATCTGTGCAGACTGACCACTAACCTCTACAAAAATACTTTTCATTTGCTGTATATCCTTCATCATATTTGCATGTGATCGTGACTCCTCCTCCTGAATATCCTGTCACACTGATGGAGCTCACGACACCTACAACAAACCAGCATGTTAACAAAAGACATTATTATTTAAAGATGATTTCACTATATCAGATAGTTAAATTAGGATTTCTTACCAGGAATCATCAGCAGAGTGAATGTAAAAATTTTCATTATTCTCAGGCATCGCTGTTCATCTCTGGTAAAATGTTTCTCAACAAAATATTCTATAAAAGAAAGTGTCAAAGACTTCCTGTTTTTGACTTCCTCTCTTCCTGTATTTGTCACATTTTCTGCTACACTAAAGTTGTTAAGTCTGAGCAGGCAAGAGTAGAGAGGAGGATCTATACTGCAGCAGTTTTATTAAGTAAACTCCTACTATCACAAAAGCGTCTACTATGGTCACAGGCACAAATTCAATAACTGCCCATTAACAGAACAAAGGAGTATAAATGCACAGGATAATGATAAACTTGACACAGGTGAGAAATATAACCAGTAACAAAGGAGTGAGAACATATTTAGAAGTGAGAACATAGCTAGAAACCATGACCACCAAGGAAACATGAACTAAGAACCACTGAATGAAATGAAAATCAAAATAAGTGTCCTTGAACAGAAATCAACAAAACTAGATGTGTCCATACTCCTTAAACACTCCTTAAAGGCACAGTATGTTTTTTGCTGCTAGAGGTCGCTTATTCAAAACAAAGGTGTAGCTTGATGACGCCTTCATTTTACAGAATCATGGGAGGTGTTGTCTTCAAGTCTACTGGCGGTGGAAAAGAATCCGACAGGGCTCAGGCAGAAATCATATTAATGGATGAGATAATGTATTAAAGATTTATAACATTACTGTAGTATGAAGCAGGGTGTTAGAGCTGAACGAGGCCACTGGAGCGATTGCTAATGAGAGACAAGCGTGAGTAAAAAACATGCCACGAGAGCAGCAGAGCTTTTATTATGCAGCTTCCACTTCTTCCGGTCAAGCGTATGTGGGGTAAAGCATCGCTGTTTATCATATTAGATACATTTGTGTGTTGAAAGTTGTTATAGTGCTACTCTGTGCATTCACTCGGCGGCTACTATTAGACACTTGTTGTACACTGCAGTAAGCTAGATCGATATTAGGCATGGTAAAACATGGTACTCACAGTAAATCAAGAAAATGAGATTTAAACAATAAGACTTAGTGTGTTGAGCTATATAACGTGGTTAGTTTTCTGTCGATGAATGTGTCCAAACAGTTGCTCACCTGTCTAATAAAACACATAATACATTAAAGAGTCTTGGTGTTTCTATGGTTTCTACAAAATAAAACCGACGCTAACGTGGGTATGTCATTGATAGGCAATAGACCAGCAGGGATAAAGACCAGCAGTGGTGCCTTAGGCAGAGCAGTCCAGGGTGGAGCCAGAGAGATGGAAGACGGAGGTAGAATCAGGAAGGCTGGAGACCAAGATGAAGCCAGAGGGCTGGAAAACCAGGGTGACGCCACTGGACCGGAGGGTCAAGGTGGAGTCGGAGGATTCAAGGACCATGGTAAAGCCAGTGGGAGTGAGGAACCTGGTGGAGCAGAAAGAAGTCCATGGTGGAGTCAGGGTAATGACAGAACAAGGTGGAGTCTTAAAAACAAGGGATCCTGTGTGAAGCTGGAAGGAAGGAGGTGGTGACGCTGGGAAACTGGAGGAACCAGTGAAGGAAGCAGAGTCTGGGAACTGGATGGGACCAGCAAAGCAGGCAGAGCTACATGGAAACTTAATGCCAAAGACAAGGTTAAAAGATTCAAACATTCAGTTGATTTACCTTTGCTGTGGCTCATCAAGCAGTAAGATGATTGACAGCAACGTATTCACTGTAAACCTGATTATTCCTAAAACTGACACTGTCAGGACAATTCAGAGTGTTAAAAACTAACACTGAAACAGTTTTACAGTTAATTAGATAATTAAGTGATTAATTAAGTGCCAAGTGACAACTTGATGATTATATAATCATCACCTTATCATATTTTCTCTCTCCTTTTGGTTTACCATAACAAATGTGCTGTATAAACACAGTTTCAGCAGCCAAAGAAAAACTAATGTTAAAAAAGTCAAAGGTCAAAAGCTCAACTATACGAGCACTGATCACATAATGTGAGAATCTTCCAGAATGAACCCATTTATCTTTTTCACTAGTCTTTATGAGGTCAGAGCATGTTGATGTCCGCTGACCTCTACAACAGGGGTCTCAAACTCAAATTGGCTGGGGGTCATTGCTGTGATTGACACCTTATAGGAGGGCCATTTTAACATTCAAGCACAAGAAAGCGCAACATTTCTGAAAATTTACTTTCCTTTGCATTATTTCTCATTTACTACAATATTTTTGTCATACTTAACAAAAAATGTAAACAACAGTGTCTCTATTATTGTTACATACAGTATTAGTTTTTAACAGTTAGTGCAAATATTTTTCCTTACTGTTTTCTTAGCTTAAATCTTGCACTGAACAACACTGTACTGAACAAATGCAATCCCTGAAAACATTTGTACACTATTCTATTTCTTGCCAGACATCTGGCAACGCTTCTGTTCACACAGCTGAGCCACATTTGTCCAAGATGCCGTTTGAGCATCGGTAACATTTATTGGTAGCATCAGACGCGTTTCGGTGGTTTAAATCGACGCCCGCGACTTGCGTGAGTGCTTTTACTGTAATTTAGACAAGAGCGCTCATAATAGAAGTGACGCGGTTGCGGCGCACTCGTTTTTCCAGGCGCGCCTATGCCGCGGCGAGATGAAAACATATCAACTTTTCAGAATGTCTCAAGCGCACCGCAGGTCATGTGACAAGAACCAACCGATCAGCTTCGGCCTTTCCTTAACAACATCGAAAGCTCAGCCGAACAGCTGATCATAGCTGTACAGGGCAGGTTTTTATTTCTCATCTCCATAAATATATCTAGTAGTAAAGCTAATGCAAGGGCTAGAAATAAATTTTTCTTTTGCTGAAACTTCCTCGTCATCGTGTAGAGCGCAGCTCATGGTTGCATAGCAACGTCAGACGCCACGGGAGCAAAAGCGCTTTGGAAAGAAGGAGAAAGCGCAGCGTTTTCCACGCGCTTTTTAGACGCGATTATGTGAATGGCCCCTTAGAACGGCGACTTTTTCTTTGCATATCAGACAGGTAGCGTTTCCATTAAACTCCACGAAAAAATACTGCATTGTCCATCTTTCTTGAAATTGTCTGTGTTCCTCATCCACTTTCCTTTTTGGTTTGGAAAAAAAAAAAACATATCTCATTCGCACTTTGCAGCCAAACAACAAATAAACTACGTCAACAAATCTGTCACATCACGCTGGTAATCAAAGCTCACGAAGACAATGAATACATAGAATAACCTTTTAATAAACAAACTCATCGGAGATTCTCAGGAAAAAACACCAAACACTGACGAGAACGGACGAAGACTGAGGGAGAACAGAGAGACTGAATACATGGAGATTAATACGTAAATTAACAGGGCACAGGTGAATGAAATGACTAATTAAACAGACGGGGAAAACTAGGTCAGAGGACAAGGCAGACAGGCCAAACATAGCACAATTTTAGTATATGTATACTAAATATTTAATATTAAATTATTGTTCTGGTTCTTCTGATGTGATTGTTGGATCAGAACTTGAGTTCAGATTCTTACCAGGAATCATCATCAGAGTGAAAGTCAAGATGATCTTCATTCTTCTCTCTTATTAAATGATCTTCACTGTTGTCAGTAGATTCAGTTCTTCTGAAGCTCTCGATGTGTGTTCAGATGAGTTTTGACTGTTTATTTCCTGGTTACATGTTTAACATGAAGTGCTGAATGTGACGGAGACGCCCACTTCCTCTGAGAGAGAGAGAGAGAGAGAGAGAGAGAGAAATGGTATTAACAAAGAGAGAAGTAAAATTAGACACTGGACAGTGCCATCTAGTGGACACACAGGTCACTTTATAAATGTTTCTGATTGATATGGTAAAGATTTAACCTTATATGTAGTACTAACATATAGTTAATTTAACTATAATGTAGAATGGTAAAGAATGTAATGCATAAAATGAGACCCCACCCATGTAAGTCTGTATACAACCCCTAAAATAATCTTTATTTTTTATCTTTAATTACAATTTCATTCAGTGTGTTCCCATGTTTATTACTGTATAGAATGTGATTGCCACATGTGGTAAAGGAATAACTCATTGCATATATAACACTGCATATACTTCCTGTAAGGTATAGACGAGTTCTGATAGGTGCACATTAACAGCTAAGGGTCGTAGGTGAAAGGCGCATGCGCATTTGTTGTAATATGTTTGCCATGTTCCTGCGTGAGCATCGGCATCTCATGTGCTGTTCATGTTTTGTAATTTCAGGTAAGAAATAATTGCAAATACATGCACAATCTGTTGTATGAGGTGGAGTAAGACAAGTTAAATATGCTGTTATGGCTGTGAATCGCTCGATATAGAGTGTTAATCAGATCAATCCGCAATTATATACGCGTATGTGTCTTTGATATTAATGATGATCTCCTGTTCTCATGGAAATTACTCTTCATAGATGACTTGTAACTGTGAATAACTGACCTTCAAGAGCTGCGTGTGACAATCAAACACATTACAGAATCAACAAATCATAAAGCACTTTATCTGGACAGACAGGTTTGTAAGAACAAGAACATTAGTTACCATCAAGATTTACATTTCAAACAATAACACATGTAAAGAACAATTATCTTTAGTTATACACAAATACATACATTATTAAACTTACATAAATTACTTGAGCAGGAACAATAGTTGTGTATATTGAGCAAATAACAAACTAATAATAGCCAATTACTAACATTTGCTGTAATCTGTGACTCATAACTGCACATAATGACTCTGATCCTGATTGTTATTAAAGATGAACATCATCAGGACCGTCTGCATCATTAGTACATGATGATGATGATGATGATGAAGTGACATGTGAACTTCTGTTAAACATTAGCGTAAACAGTGTCAGAGGAATCAGAGGGGTTTGTGGGTAATTGTGGAGTAGCATAAACAGTATTAGAAGTATTAAATGTTAATTAGTTTACATTCTGTAAACTTCAGTTTACAAGAACTTCACTGGTTAACTGTCCTACAATCCAACCTTCTCCATTGACTTTGTATTGCGTGAGGCTGCTTCCTTGTCATTTCTGACTTATAACAAAAAAACAGAACAATGCCTTAAAGCTGCTGTGTGACAATGTGTACAGAAAACAAGCTAAAAAAAAACCAGAACTAAGTTTTTATAAGCTACCAAACCATAAAAGCCAGCCTTTAAGGAGACAAAAGTGGATACAGGCAATAAGACGTGAAGTATCAGCAGGAAGAATGGGTAAATTTTGGGATCCTGACACTCAGTATGCCTCAGTAAGCCTATGTGTGCAGTAAACATTTAGTCACTGTTAAGTCAAATATCCAAATGTCAGTTTTATATATTATATTTCCTGTCACTGATTACATTACCCTCCAGTGGGTGTAGTTCTCATAGTAATATGACGTCGCACTCTGTCTCAATCGCCTGTATCCACTTTTTAGTCCTTAAACGCTCATTTTTTTGGGTCGGCAGCTTATAAAAACTTATGGGTTTTTGGTTCTGTTTTTTTTTTTAGCTTGTTTTCTGTACACCTTGTCAGATTATGACGCGTGTCGCTTTGTCTCTATTTTGGGAACATCAAATTCCCAAATAAAATATGGTTCCCTGAATGTTCTGGGAACGTTACAAGGCAACATTCTTGACACCAGTGGGGATGCTCTGAGAATGTTCTGGGAACTTACAATTTCTAGTGGGGATAAAGTGCTTTATCTGGACAGACTTGAGCTGCTGGGTTTGTAAGAGCAAGAACATTGGTTACCACTGTAATTTAAATTTCAAATAATAACACATTATTGTTGTAAAGAACAATTATCTTTAGTTTTACAGAAATACATACATTTTTAAGATTACATAAATTACTTGAGCAAATACAATGGTTGTATATTGAGCAAATGACAAACTAAAAATAGCCAATCACTAACATTTGCTGTAATCTGTGACTCATAACTGCATATAATGACTCTGATCCTGATTGTTATTAAAGATGAACATCATCAGGACCGTCTGCATCATTAGTACATGATGATGATGATGATGATGATGGTGATGATGCAACATGTGAGCTTCTGTGCTGTTAAACATCTGCGTAAACAGTGTCGGAGGAACCAGAGAGGTTTGTGGATTATTGTGGAGTAGCATAAACTGTATTGGAACAATCAGAGGGATTTGTGGGTAATTGTCTGTCGATAATCTCCTCATAATCACAATCAGTATGAGAAACCTGAAGAGAGAAAGAGCTTTTATAAATTTAATAATAATTAAAATATTTAAAAATACTTAAAACAAACATGGTTTTTCAATCTCAGTAATTGTACAAACCGCTTCATTGTTTGCTGGTGTCTCGTGAGATATTTTGGATCAGGAATGAGCAACTGTCAAACACAAGTAAGCCAATTAAATGTCATACCTGTGTTCATCATATCATATTTCAGTAATTATTTTTTTTTGACATCCTAACGTGCTTTTTTGTTATTTTGCTAATTTCTCAAAATAACCAAAAAATGTCAATATGATTATTTACCAGTTTGATCAATGTGAAAAAATATACAAAGTCCATTAAAAGAAAGTAAAAATAGGAGTTTTACTATTCGACTGACGCCTCCTGCAGACAGTCCTGATCACGAACACGAGTCCAGTGATGATCAGCAGCAGAACCACAGACACACTGACCACCAGAGAAGAGCCTGAAAACACCAGAGACTCACAATCTGAACCACACACACAAATGAGTGACTTTGTGTTTCAGAGAGAGTTTGTACCTGTTACAGGAGACACAGATGTGATCGCTGGAGATTCAACTGATGAGAATGATGAGGATAATGGTGATAGTGATGAGGATGGTGATGATGATGCTGATGGTGTTGGTGGTGATGATGATGTTCTGTGATTGTTTGTCTCTAAAACACAGAAAAGCAAGAGGTAAAAACCACTGTTGTATTGCATATCATAAATGCACACTTGCCTAATAAATGCACAATTTATTGACATTGAATTCATGTTTCATTCTTACATCTACAATACCACAATATATTGTTAGTCTCGAGAGTATTTACATTAGTGAATAAATATATAGATCTGCATTAAGTATTTGTTAGTACTTATGGGCTAGTGAATTTTTGTTTAGTGTGCCAGAGGATCGGGGTTCTAATCCTTCCTCATTAAAACCAAAGATGTTCATCAGTGATTGTATATCAAAAGCAGGGAGGGACAAGTTTATGTGCATTTTGTTTTGAGATTTCACAGGAACGAATAGAGCGTCTCCGCAACAGCGTTAAGCAATAGTTTGCAGCACTCGTCTGTGTGCACGAGCATCAAAAGAACACTGTTGCGCCACTGATAACAGTGGCAACGAGCACTCAACATGGTTTCAAAAACAACACATCCCATCGCCTGATCGCCTCATATGTAACACATACAAACTAATTGCTAATCATCTAGAGATGATTCTTTTGAATTAGTATACATCTGTGCCGTGAGATGTTTCAAAAAGTGGAAGGGACAATATCCACCATGGCAAAGAGTGTTGGGGACATGTCCCACCCATCCCACCCACAAATTACGCCTGTTTAGGGAAGTAACAGAGAGGATCCAAATGCAGTTCAAGAGTTTATTCAAGCAAAACAACAAAAAGTAAACCAAAAGTAAATGTATCTCAAAAAACAAAAGTAAATGTATTGTATCTCAACAATGGTGACATTCTTCATACTGCAATGCATGCTGGGAGTCACAATAGTATAAAACTCATGACTCCCATTATGCTTTGCAACATGAAGTATGTCACCATTGTTGAGATTCACATTCAAAATTCTCTGGCGAGAAAATATTAAGTAACTGTTTTGGTCAGTGATGATATATCACCTGACCGTCCTTTTTTAATTTGCAACAAAATATGCCTTGTAGTATAAACATTAAGAGACCACAAACTTACATAAAAAACAAAGAGTGTAACTGCACAACTAAATGGAACACCGATCACCACAATGGTGACATCATTTTCAATAAAACATCAACGTCTAATCCTCTGTTAATTCTCAAAAATAACTGTAGACAAATGACAGAAATAAAGTCAGTCTGGTTATTATTAAGAGAGATTTCATGTCTTTTCAGTTGATTTCATGTAAGACTGTGGCTGAAGTTAGTTGTAGTTCTGGTGTTTCTCTTTTCTTCAGTGATTCTGCTCGTTATCATCAGGTGTCTTCAAACATTGAACTATCATCACTTAATTAATCACTTAAGTATGTAATTAACTCTAACACTGCTTCTGTGTTACTTTTAACACCCTGCTGGGGGTTCCCATATGAACACTAAGCGATGTTAAATTAACACGGGAATTCACTGTGTACTTACATCTTATCTTGCACTGTGACCAACCACAGTGGCAGCTCAGATAAGAAGATCTTGGTGCTGTGCAATATCTTTGCAGCTAAAGTAGTGTTAATACTATATTTGTCACGATCACCGTCAGTACCTGTCTGTTCCCGGACTACACTTCCCATAATCCTCACCTGTTGCCTTTCATCTGGGCTATTTAAGACTCACTCACACACCACCTAATTGCGAAGTCTTATTAACCTGTGTTACAATTCTGAGCGTTTACTTATCTGTCTGTCTGCTTGCTACTGATCCCGTCTGTTTCCCGTTTACGATTCCTGCTGCCTGCCTTTGGACTATTTATTGTTATCTGACCTGTTAACGTTATCTGCCTGCCCTGACCATCGCCTGTATTCTGACTACGATTCTGCCTGTCCCTTGCTGTTCCTGTTTGTTCCCGTTTGACCCTGCCTGTACAACCACGCTCACTTGTAATAAAGCTTTGCATATGGATCCCTGCCTGAGTCCAGCTTCATTACAGAAGACTTCGCCAAACCAAGATCCCAGCAGCTTTTGTGAGTGTTTCTGTCTCATCCAAAATGAACCCATCTGCTCAATTGATGTGTCTCCGTCAAGGAGAAAGAACTATAGAAGATTATGTTGTGGACTTTATTGAACTGGCACCATTAACGTGTTTTAATGAGGAATGCCTCATGATATTCTTTCGCGGTGGACTGTCTGACCCGCTCAGTTCCGTCATGCCACTACATGATCCTAACGGGACTTTAGAACAATATATTGAGCTGGCTTTGCAACTGAGTGGATCTCCCTTTACTGTGGGTGTCGCGGAGGAACGCGACACCCCATCTCCTCACAAAATGGCAGCTACCACAACAACACGTCACATCTCTGGATCTGTCTGGGAGCGGAGAGGTTTGCGTTCCAGTGTGGCTGATCCACCGCTGACTTCAGCACGAGCGGCTGGCATTCCTAAGCCTCCGCCGGCCACCTCGCACTCAAGCCCGCCGGCCACTTCGCACTCAAGCCCGCCGGTTGCTTCGCACTCAAGCCTGCCGGACGCTACGCACTTAGGCCCGCCGGACGCTACGCACCCAAGTTCGCCGGTTGCAACGCACCCAAGTTCGCCGGTTGCAACGTATTCAAGCTCTCTGGATGCTATGGACGAGATGGCCGCTTCGCCAGTGCCCTCGGGCAGGATGGCCGCCCCTCCTGTGTCTATGACCACAGGGGTCGTTCCAGCCATTGAGTCCGCTCCAGAGCCCAAGCGCCTTGCCCAGCCGGCGTCAACCGAGCCCCTTGCCCTGCCTGCGCCACCCGAGCTCCTTGCCCTGCCGGAGTCACCCAAGCACCTTGCCCTGTCGGCGCCACCCGAGCTCCTTGCCCACGAACCCGCCACGGCCACCGTTGAATTCCCCAAGAACTTTTTTGGGGGGGCCATATACCTGAGGGTGGGGAGCTTGTGGGTGGGGACCCTGCACAACCACAGCCATCTACGGCCTCTGAACTGCCTTGGCCACCCATGGACTGTAACCCACTATGGCCATTAAAGGACTGTTACTTGCAATGGCTACTCATGGACTATAACCCGCTATGGCCATTAATGGACACTGACCCGCCGTGGTCATCTTCGGACTCTGTCCCGCCATGGCTGCCCAAGCCACCTGACCTGCCGTGGTTGCCCAAGCCACCTGACCTGCCGTGGCTGCCCCAGCCACCTGACCTGCCATGGTTGCCCGAGCCACCTGACCCGCCGTGGCTTCCCGACACTCCTGACCCACCGTGGCTGGACAACACCGCTGACCTACCATGGCTGCCCGTGGCACCTGACCCGCCATGGCTGCCCGTGGCACCTGACCCACCGTGGCTGCCCGTGGCACCTGACCCACCGTGGCTGCTCGAGTTCCTGGACCTGCATTGGAGACCCCGTTCCCGTCTGTCAACAGGTCTCCAATGCACCCACTCTCCCTCCCTATCTGTACCATTTACGTCGCGAGGACGCGCCTTCCGGAAGGGGGCGTTATGTCACGATCACCGTCAGTACCTGTCTGTTCCCGGACTACACTTCCCATAATCCTCCCTGCCTGTCACATGCACACTCCTCACCAATCACCTGTTGCCACATACACCTGTTGCCTTTCATCTGGACTATTTAAGACTCACTCACACACCACCTAATTGCGAAGTCTTGTTAACCTGTGTTACAATTCTGAGCGTTTACTTATCTGTCTGTCTGCCTGTTACTGATCCCGTCTGTTTCCCGTTTACGATTCCTGCTGCCTGCCTTTGGACTGTTAACGTTATCTGCCTGCCCTGACCATCGCCTGTATTCTGACTACGATTCTGCCTGTCCCTTGCTGTTCCTGTTTGTTCCTGTTTGACCCTGCCTGTACGACCATGCCCACTTGTAATAAAGCTTTGCATATGGATCCCTGCCCTGAGTCCAGCTTCGTTACAATATTAAGCAATTATTTGACAACATTTATTAAATACACCTCGGAAGAATATGGTGACCTCAAAGCTGGCTACTGCCATATACACACAATACATCCAACATCAGACAAAAAACATTAAAACACTGGGGTATTTATACACAATGTAACAAGGGACAGGTGAAGGTGATTGGATGGCATGGAAACTAAGGAGGGAAGCTATGGTGACAAACAAGGCAGCAAGGCAAACAGGACTCATGAATTAATACAGAAACAAAGGGGAATACATTTCAAAATAAGAGTCCAACACAAGACATAGAACTGGGATTGTGACAGTATGTTTCTTTTAGGTTTTGATAATGCAAAGTGTTTGACATTAACCATTTATAAATTTTATTCAGAGCAGCCAACAATGAAAGGGCAGATAGTTTGATTTGAATCATTGTCTTCAGCTCATTTGTTCATATTTAATTTACTAAATAATTTTAAAATGTGAAAATGCACTTCTTTGGCAGCATGTGTGAGTTTGGCTAAAGATTGTGTGAGCTCTGATATCAGACCATGGCTAGAAAGACATGAAGCATCACTTTTTTTCTGGGAGTTAAACATGTTTGCGTGGAGCCCCCTGAATGTGGTGTTCAGTTGCATGTATAGATGATCCACACGTGGTTTTCTCACTCACAGATAGTTCACTTCCCTTTTCTCAAAGATGCTGATGCCTTTCACACATTACGTTCATCAGACATTTCACACACAAAACCACAAACTGTCGACAGATGCTGGTTTGTGTTTCATCATTTCTCACCTGTAACATTTTCAAACTAATTTTTCCACTGTCATATGTTTTACATGTGAGGATCTGTTATGAGTTTCACGTGTGAACGGCAGTAATTACAGTCAGTGTTGAGTATCGTGATGTTGTGGAGATCATCATGGGTTTGAGGCTCTCAGTTACTCACCTGTTATAACCTTCAGATTCACTTCAGTGTAGAAATCTCCAAATAAAGATATATCAGTTCCACAGTAGTACGTCCCAGTATCCAGTTCAGTCAGATCTCTGATGGTCACATTGAAGACTGCTGATCTTGTGTCGTCATACAGAGAGAATCTTCCTTTATTAAACCATTTATCTTTCTCATTAGTCTTGATTTGGTCTGTGCAGTCTGACCACTGTCCTTTACAAAAATACTTTTTATTTGCTGTATATCCTTCATCATATTTGCATGTGATCGTGACTCCTCCTCCTGAATATCCTGTCACACTGATGGAGCTCACGACACCTACAACAAACCAGCATCAAATACACTTTAATATATTTATGAGACTACACAGAAATGAACTTTCTTCAGCAGTCACTAGAACAACATGAACTGAAGTGAAAGACTCTCCTCATCAAATCTGTGCTGTTTTTAGTGATTTACTCTGAGTTCAGATTCTTACCAGGAATCATCATCAGAGTGAAAGTCAAGATGATCTTCATTCTTCTCTTTTATTAAATTATCTTCTCTGTTGTCAGTAGATTCAGTTCTTCTGAAGCTCTCGATGTGTGTTCACATGAGTTTTGAGTGTTTCTTTCCTGGTTGCATGTTTAACATGAAGTGCTGAATGTGACGGAGACGCCCACTTCCTCTGAGAGAGAGAGAGAGAGAGAGAGAGAGAGATTAATAAAGAAGGAAGTAAAAGTAAGTCACTGGACATCTAGTGGACACCTGATGAATGTTTCTGATAGATTAATCTGGAAAATATTTGTAATGTATTTATATGATAAATATTTAACTTTTAACTTACGTTAAATGGAGACAAATGTAAGATAAGCGGCTCCCTTTAGTGTTTAGATGATGTTCAGCACCGCGGACAGCAGCTTATCACGTGACTGCATGAGACGGACGATGTTAAAAAGGAGCGCACAGGCGCCATCTAGTGGCCACTGGCATTAAGTCAGTAAGCCCAGAAAGTGGCTATAAAAGGCTACAAAAAGACCAAACTGCAACAAGTAAAACCAGAGAAATGCAACACGAGCTACACCGCACGTTAAGCATTTTCATTATAATGGTTTTCTATGGGACAAAAACACTTGACGTGAAACTTAATCATCTACTTAACTGTACATATTGATTCACTGTTGCGTGTTTCACCCACCATACATCAGATAAGTCACCATTTCGGTCAAATGTAAAATCTAAAGTACAATTCCAAGAACCATACATGCATTATCAAGTTTTTTATTAATTCACAAAAAAAACAAAAAAAAACAAAAAAAAAAACTACACTTTCTGCTCCATTATTTGGTGAGTAAACATTAATGAAAAGAAAAACCCCATTACCTGTACAACCAAAAGTCTGCCCTTATATATCTCATAAGAATATGTATTAGTCATATTAAGCTTCTTTGCAAACAAAATTGCAACACCTCCACTTAGTTTAGAGCAATAACTTAGAAAGATCTTACCCTCCCACCACATTTTTCATTCTACTTTATTACTTAAATCGCTATGGGTTTCTTGCAAAAAACAAAAACAAACAGACAAACAAAAATACATCAATACATGCTTTTTTTTTTTTTTTTTCATCAATTCATACAAAGCGGCTCTTTTTCCATAATTCCTTTTTCAATTAATGTTAATTGTCCGCATTTTTATGCTCTCCATAAAGAACTGAGAGTCAAGTGGCTCCCTCTAGTGTTCAGATGGAGATCAGCACCGCGGACAACAGCTGATCTGCTGCACGTGACTGAGATTCATCACGACACACAAACACATTCACAGTTTGTTCAGATGAGCTCCTGTTCTCATAGACATCAAATTACACTTCAGCAAAAACTTATGGTGCATAAATGACCTTCTAGAGCTGCATATGAAAGTGACACACATTAAATACATCAACAAATCATAAAGTGATTCATCTGCACAGACATGTACTAATGTGATTTGATGTTAAAATAATAACACTGCATTGTTATAAAGAACAATTATCTTTTATTTTGTTTATAATTGCATACAAATATTGACATTTTTAACTATATTGAACAAATGACATAAATCACTTAAGCAGGATAGTTGTGTATATTGAGCAAATAAACTGAAAGTCTTTGAAAGATCGGCAGTCGATCACTAACATGTATTTGCAGCAATCATAGGATCATAACTGCATATAATGACTCTGATCCCGATCGTTATTAAAGATGAACATCAGGACCATCTGCGTCATTAATACATGAAGATGATGAAGATGAAGCGACATGTGAAGTTCAGTGCTGTTAAACATTAGCGTAAATATTGTCGGAGGAATCAGATGGGCTTGTGGGTAATTGACTTGGAGTGTCTTCCATCTCCTCATAATTACAGTCATTATGATAAACCTGAGAAGAGAAAGAGCTTATTTAATAATATTTAAAAACATAAATCTCTTTTTAGAAACAGTAATTCTACAAACCGCTTCATTGTTTGCTGGTGTCACGTGAGATGATTTGGAGGAGGAATCAGCGTCTGTCAAAAAACAAGTGTGCTCTATCATATTTTGATATAAAAAGTATTTTTCTGGGTAAATATTTTGACATCTTCACATTTCTTAATCTTTTTTTTTTATTTCTAAAAAAAAAAAAAAACTGTTGTTTTCAATGTTTTATTAATGTGAAAAAATAGAATGGAACATGGAAGAAGAAGGAGTTTTACTGTTCGACTGACGCCTCCTGCAGACAGTCCTGATCACGAACACGAGTCCAGTGATGATCAGCAGCAGAACCACAGACACACTGACCACCAGAGAAGAGCCTGAAAACACCAGAGACTCACAATCTGAACCACACACACAAATGAGTGAGTTTGTGTTTCAGAGAGAGTTTGTACCTGTTACAGAAGACACAGATGTGATCGCTGGAGATTCAACTGACGAGAATGATGATGATGATGATGATGAGGAAAAGGAGGAGGATGGTGGTGATGGTGACAGTGATGATGATGGTGTTGATGTTTGCTCTGAAACACAGTAAAGCCAGTGCCAATAATCACACTCACAGATACTTCACTTCCCTTTTCTCAGAGACGCTGATGTTTTTCACACATTACTGAACCATCCGACATTTCACACACACAAACATCAAACTGTTGACTTGTGTATTTGAGCAACTTGAGACTCTCAGGAGGTTTTTCTTAAAGTGTTACAGATGCTGGTTTGTTTCATCATTTCTCACCTGTAACAGTGATCAGGACTCGTGTGATGAAGCTCTTGTGTCCTTGATCAGACTGAACTCCACACCAGTATTCTGAATGTTGTTCAGTCACATGACTGATGCGTCCCGTCAGGAGCTGCTCCTCTCTGTCATCATACAGCTGGATCTTTCCCTCAGGACTCCATCTTCTGCTCTCCTTCACAGACGTCTCTTCAGCACAGAGATCAGCTCCAGATCTCCAGCAGAGAAACTTCACATCACCAATGTGGGATTGTGGGTATTTGCAGCGGATGTTCACAGATCCTCCTGCAGCAGCTGATAGACTGATGCTCTTCACACAACAATCATCTGTTTTAGATCCAAATCAAATGCAGCAATGTTACAATTACCAGATATATTCATGGATTCTGTCAAATAATGCAGAAATGAATGAAAGCGTCTCACCGTCTCTGATGTCTACATTAAACTCAGAGAAGAAACTGTATTGTTCAGAAACTTTGACTGTAATCTTATATTTTCCAGAGTCATTCTCATTCAGATCTCTGATAAACACACGTAAGAGACCTGCAGATCTGTCATCATGAAAGGAGAATCGTCTGTCCTGTTTCCATTCTGCTGCTCTGTTAGTGTTTGTTACAGTAAAACATTGATCTGCTGCAGTTTTACAGAAATATTTCACATGGCTCATGTGTTTCATCTCATATTTGTAATTTATAATGACATTTCCTCCTGAATATCCTTTCACAGTCCTGATTTGTTGACCTGCTAAACACAAAAGTCAAAAAAACAAGTTTTAGTCAATGAGATTCAGACACCACACACTTTTACTTTACTATTTACTGAGACATTCCATAGACATTCACTGTTTTCACCAAGCTAAGACTACACATGTAACTGTCACAGTTCCCTTGTTCCCCGGACTCCATTTCCCAGGATCCTCTTGTCTCCACACCTGCACTCACTTCCCTCGTCTTCTCCCCATCAGCACTCTTCACCTGCACCTGGACTTCATCAGTAGGTGCCGACAGGACGGTCGCTCGCTGGAGAGGTATGTGGAGGAGTTTGTCGAGCTAGCTTATTTGGCGAATTGGCCAGATGCCTGTTTGAACGCAGTGTTTCTGGCGGGGCTGGACGAGGACACGATTCGTTTTAAAGAACCTGCCTGCTACTTTTCCCTAGTTGAAGCCATTAATCTGGTTCTGTTCCTAAATTGTTCTGATTTCGTCATTGAGGAGGTTCTTGAGAAATCGTGTCATCCTCGTCCAGTTTCCTCAGAGACACCGGCGGCCTGGCCAGTTCGCCAATTGCCGCTTTCCTCCGCATGCCCCTCCAGTGAGTTATTCCCCGGTGTCCTGTCGCACCTAAAACCCCTGAAGGCCAATGAAGAATCCTCCGCTGGGCCAAAACGCCCGAAAAGGAGGAAGAGGAAAAAGCCCCTCCCTCAGGAGGAGTTATCTGCCTCCAAGCAGCCCCAGTCTCCTGAGTTATCTGCCTCCGTGCAGCCCCAGTCTCCTGAGTTATCTGCCTCCGTGCAGCCCCAGTCTCCTGAGTTATCTGCCTCCGTGCAGCCCCAGTCTCCTGAGTTATCTGCCTCCGAGCAGCCCCAGTCTCCTGAGTTTTCTGCCTCTATGCAGCCCGCGCCTGTATCGGTGGGGCTTCTAGTCGAGTATGAGGGGATGGACTGGGCCCCATTCTCCGCTCCAGCGCCAGCCTGTCACGAGCCCGCTCCAGCGCCAGCCTGTCACGAGCCCGCTCCAGCGCCTGCCGCCGCCGAGCCCGCTGCTCCTGCCGCCGCCGAGCCCGCTGCTCCTGCCGCCGCCGAGCCCGCTGCTCCTGCCGCCGCCGAGCCCACCTTGCCATCCACGGGGAAATCCCCCAAGAAAATTTTGGGGGGGGGCCAGGTACCCGTGGGTGGGGAACTCCTGGGTGGGCTTCCAGGTTCATCAGAGCCTGTTAAGGCTCCAGACCCGCCATGGCCGCCTGCCAAGGCTCCTGACCCGCCATGGCCACCTGACTTCCTAGATCCGCCCTGGAGACCTCCGGTCCCGTCTGCTCCTCTCCCTGCACCTGCGTGAGGTCTGCAGGGCGCCCACCCCCCCTCCCCGGTTGCTCCTTCCACGGCGCGAGGTCGCGCCTACCGGGAGGGGGAGGTACTGTCACAGTTCCCTTGTTCCCCGGACTCCATTTCCCAGGATCCTCTTGTCTCCACACCTGCACTCACTTCCCTCGTCTTCTCCCCATCAGCACTCTTCACCTGCACCTGGACTTCATCATCATCACTCCCTTTATAATGGACACTTTCCCTGCACTCCTTGTCTGTTCTTATGTTTATTCTTAGTGTGTTATGCTGTTCGTTCTTCCGTTGGATTTAATAAAGCCCTTCTGTTTGTGGATTTCCGTATTTGCCTCGTCTCTACAGCTACACCGTAACAGTAACCTAACTCGCATAGCATTTTTTCTCTTTAGTTTTACACTTATATTCTAAACTAAGGAAAGAATGTGCATAAAAAAAAAACAATAAATAAAATAATATAGGTCCAAAAGGTAAGCCCATTAAACATACATCAGTAGCAACAACGACATTAACAACAAGTCCAGACCATGAGTGAGAGCAGGTGTGTTGGCTTTATACCAATCCAAATAATTAGGTGATCCCTCGAGATCAAGGTGGAAGGAGCCAGGGAGTACCCAGGAGAACCAGAACACAAGCCCACGGTGACGTTGAAGGAGGGAGAAGCCATGGTGGAATATTGGTGGAAATGCCAGGTGGAAAAACAAGGGGATGACTGACTGAGGTGGAGATGGTGGAGATGGAGACCCAGGCAGAGACAAAGAGACCTGTTGACACCAAAGAACTTGAAGGCCAAGGTGGCGCTGCAATGATGAGCAGATGAGGTGGAGCCAGGGTGCCGGAGGACTGAGCTGGAGCGATCGAGGACAGAGGTGAAGCCAGAAGGAAGAAGTCTAACAGAGCTGAAGGGGTGGAGGGACAAGCCCCAGCTGAAGGACCAGAGGTCCGTAGCATAGGCAGAGCGACAACTGACAAAGTGGAGACGGAGAGACACCGGAGCCCGGTGGAGTTGCAGGGACGATGGTCCCAGGTGGAGCCGAGGTTGAGCCAACTGGTCGACAGACCAAGGTGGAGTGAAGGGCTTGGAAGTGTGAGGTGGAGCAAGGTAGTCGACACACCAGGGTGGAGCTGGTGAACTTGAACCCAAGGTAGATCCAAGCTGTTAGGTGGAGCCAGTGTAGGAGGAGATGAATGGCTGAATGGAGCCAGTGAAGACAGGGCCGAAAAACTAGGTAGCATAGGCAAAGGGTTACATGACGACCTCCTAGGCCGTGACAGGGCAGAGAGTTCGAAAACAGCCTCTTTGGCCAACACAGGACAGGCGGAGAAGGTTGAAGTGGAAGGCAGGGTGGGAGCATCAGTGATGGAGACCTGGAGACTTGGATCTGACCAGAACCAGCAGAGGAGGAAGTGTTTGGGAACAAGAGGAAGCCAAGATGTTGATTATTTCTGACTGGGAAACACAACTCTCTGACACTGGAGGATGAAGCTGACTTTCCAGTTCCTCATCTAGTTTCACCAAAATTCCCATATGCACAGATGAAAGAACCGGCATACACACCTGATCAGACTGCTTTGGCCCTTGTACAGACATGGCTGCAGACACTGGCTCCATAGAGGGCACCGGCTCTGCCATCTAGTCCGTGGTGACCATCAGCTCCAGCTCTGGTTCTGGATCTGTGGTGGGGATGGGCTTGGTGTAAATGATCGATGGCATTATGATGGTGGGACTGAGCTGGGAGGACAGTAGATGTGTGGCGATGTCGTCCTCCACCTCTCCGACGGTAAATGGTGAGCCACACAGCCACAGCACAATGTCCACATAATTTACCAGGGACATGCTGGAATCTCCTGCTGGCATCCATAGGCCGATGTTCTTGTCCAGCCCACTCCAACAGCAATCCTTCAGAGTAGGATCAAGTATGATTGTTCAACAAACAGTTCAAAAATACTATATCTTCTAAAGTCAGGGAAGATCATCCATCAACATAAAAACATTCAGGTCCAACAAGTGAGTCCATGAAACATACATAAATAGCAACAACAACATTAACAACAAGGCCAGACCATGAGTGAGAGCAGGTGTGTTGGCTTTATACCAATCCAAATGATCAGGTGATTGGCTGCAGGTGTGGGTGATCAGGGTGTGACTGGGAGACTGTGGGTTTGTCTCAATCAGATCCCTTCTTCAGTAGTCAGTGCACTGATCAGGGAGTCGGCCATTTTGTTGCACGTAATGTTGCACATATATGTAACAAGCAAAGTATTTATCATAATGTACTTTAACACTGAAAATAATGTGAGAAATATATCAGTTCTGCTGTTGTTCATAAACACCAGTAGTGACATTGTACAATGAGGATGTTGTCATGTCGCCTAAAATAGAGTCATCAGTGTCCCGATACGTAGTGAGCCAGGGTCCTTACTGTCCTTACCAGTGCATGTTTTTTGTACAAACTATACTGATTCACGACCTAGGAAGCTAGGGAGCTGATTGAGACGCACCCGTGAGAAAGGGTCAGTTTTAATGCACTATGGTTAGGTACATACATACACACACACACACACACACACACCAGCTTAGATCATTTATTATTTTGTTTTCAGTGAAAACATATCTGATCACTTTGCTGTTGACATTGTTTAAGATTATTTTATGAGTGTTACAACAGGAGATTGTTGATGGCATCTTTTATGATTTTCATGAGTGAACGGCAGTAATTACAGTCAGTGTTGAGTATCGTGATGTTGTGGAGATCATCATGGGTTTGAGGCTCTCAGTTACTCACCTGTTATAACCTTCAGATTCACTTCAGTGTATAAATCTTTTCCAACTCTTTCAGTTAAACACCAGTATGTGTCAGAATCCCATTGATTCAGATCTCTGATGGTCACAGTGAAGACTTCTGATCTTGTGTTGTCATACAGAGAGAATCTTCCAGAATGAACCCATTTATCTTTCTCATTAGTCTTGATTTGGTCTGTGCAGTCTGACCACTGTCCTTTACAAAAATACTTTATATATGCTGCATATCCTTCATCATATTTGCATGTGATCGTGACTCCTCCTCCTGAATATCCTGTCACGCTGATGGAGCTCACGACACCTACAACAAACCAGCATCAAATACACTTTAATATATTTATGAGACTACACAGAAATGAACTTTCTTCAGCAGTCACTAGAACAACATGAACTGAAGTGAAAGACTCTCCTCATCAAATCTGTGCTGTTTTTAGTGATTTACTCTGAGTTCAGATTCTTACCAGGAATCATCAGCAGAGTGAAAGTCAAGATGACATTCATTCTTCTCTCTTATTAGATGATCTTCTCTGTTGTCAGTAGATTCAGTTCTTCTGAAGCTCTCGATGTGTGTTCAGATGAGTTTTGAGTGTTTCTTTCCTGGTTACGTGTTTAACATGAAGTGCTAAATGTGACGGAGACGCCCATTTCCTCTGAGAGAGAGATTAATAAAGAGGGAAGTGAAAGTAATGCCCTGTCCAAATACCCACGCTTGTGGTTTTGGCCACTTGAGAGTTTGTGTATGTGACAGGAAGTGCACAAGTCTGTCCCATGTCTTAAAAACGCCAAAGTGCAGTGCCCTTAATGCACACTAAACCCACACTATCTTGAATACCACTTCTGAGGCTAAGCATATCCCATCATGCATTATGTTCTGGAGCTCACATGCCCCAACATTGTGAGATGTCGAGGAAAACATTCGACTGTAAGTTAAATTAATTACATATTACATATAATTTGGTAATAAAACATAAACTGTTGCACATTTTATTGGTGCAAATATGGGTAAGGGTGTGTGTTTTTCGCACATTTGCAACTGCTTTTTATCACTTAATTAGAAGCACCACAACCTTAAAATTGTGTCTTCTGTTAATTACATAGCGACTGAACAGACATTTAGAAGTTTATTTTAAAATGCAAAGTATTGAAAATAAAAAAAGCTCTGTAAACATTTTTGCAAGACTACAAGTGTGTCCTATAAGGTAATCAAAAGCTGTACATACACTTGCAGTCTTCACACCCACTTGAGCACTTGAGCCAAATACAGGAAATACGTCATGTAAGTTGACAAGGGGTCAAGTGCAAAAGACCGCAAGTGTGGGTTCTTGGACAGGGCATCTGACACTGGACAGTGACATCTGAAGGACACACACGCAAACAGCAGCAGTTCACATGATCTCCTTATAAATGTCTGTTCCTGATTGATTAATTTGGTAAATATTTTTAACACCTTATCATGGTAAAGATTTAACTTTTGACAATCGTCCAAACATGTTGAAATGTAGACAAATAATGATTAACTCACATTCATAAACTCACCATCTCTTCATTTTTCCAGAGTATCTTTGTTTGAATGACTCTTTTACTCCTTCAGTGAATCTGGTCTCCACAGGGACACACATGAAACACATCAGATAAAACCTGCTGGAAACCACAAACCACGAAAGAGTGACACAAAAGTGAGTGTGAAAGTCTGGAGGTCTGAGAGTCAAGTGGCTCCATCTAGTGTTCAGATGGAGATCAGCACCGCGGACAACAGCTGATCTGCAGCACGTGACTGAGATTCATCATGACACACAAACACAGTTTGTTTAGAGGAGCTCCTGTTCTCATAGACATCAAATTACACTTCAGCAAAACCTTATGGTGAATAACTGATACTGAGCACTTTATTGTTCTAATTTAATAAATAGTCTTTAATAAATAGATGAGCCGTTTTTTACCTGGTGCAGAGAGAGACTGAGGAAGGAATAATCCATTTCATTCTGGCTGTGTCAGAAATCACATACTCTCTGGAGTAAGTTCTTTGTAAAAAGGTACGTTCTGTATATGAATGTGTGTAGTATGAATGTAATCTGGACGCACTTCATTCACCATGCTGTTATTATCATGTGACCTACCAGCATCAGTTGTGTCACTTGACCTCCATTCACAAATCCTCTCCCTTGGCCTCATGTGATAGTGAAACGTCCATCGTATGCACACTTCAGAATCTTGCCGGAAGTAGTAGGTCATCCGGGTGCTTTTTGTTTACACTTTTATGAGTACTGTGATTTTGCACATTCTTCCTTTTGTCACATACTGTTTTTCGCCTACTTTGTAGTAGGGAAGTATGTGATTTCGGATGCAGCCAGAGAGAGTTGTGTTAAGTTCACCCACAAATGAAAATTCTGTCATTAATTGCTCACCCTCATGTCGTTCCACACCTGTAAGACCTTCGTTCATCTTCATAACACAAATTAAGATATTTTTGATGAAATCCGATGGCTCAGCTAGCCAGCATCGCCAGCGATAACACTCTCTTTTTCAATGCCCAGAAAGCTACTAAAACATATTTAAAACAGTTCATGTGACTACAGTGGTTCAACCTTAATATTATAAAGCGACGTGTTAAAGTTAATGGGACAATTAAGTGATTAATTGAGTGATGATTGACCATTATTGAAGATACCTGATGTTAACAAGCAGAATAGCAGAAATCACAATTTAAGTCACCATAATGGAGATCAGTGTTTGCGTTAGTTGAGCTCTTGACCCTTAACTTTTTAATATTAGATTTTATTTGGCTGCTGTAACTGAGTTATAACAGCCAGACAAGCAAAGAGAAAAGAAGATCAAGTGGTGTTGGTTATGTTTTCACATAATCATTATTTGACCTGAATCACTTTTACTTTCTGACCCCTAGACTTTATACCTCTGTTTATGTGCACCAAACAACAACAACAAAAAAAACTTTATTCAACAATATCTAGTGATGGGCGATTTCAAAACACTGCTTCATGAAGCTTCGAAGCTTTACGAATCTTTTGTTTTGAATCAGTGGATCGGAGCACTGCCACAGTCACGTGATTTTAGTAAAGGAGGCTTCGTTATGTCATAAGTGTTTCAAAACAGCTTAAAATTTAAATGGTTCATGTGACTTTGGCAAACCACTCCAAACCACTGTTTACTTTTTGTGCGGCAAAAAAAAAAAAAAATTCTCATCGCTTCATAACATTAAGGTTGAACCACTGTAGTCACATGATCTGTTTTAAATATGTTTTAGTAGTTTTCTGGGCTCTGAAAGTGTTAATTATCTTGCTGTCAATGAAGGCCTCACTGACCCATTGGATTTTATCAAAAATATCTTAAATTGTGTTCTGAAGATGAATGAAGGTCTTACAGGTGTGGAACGACATGAGGGTGAGTAATTAATGACAGAATTTTCATTTTTGGGTGAACTAACCCTTTAAGCTGGATTCACACTGTTCTGAAGGGGTAGCGTATTTTGGAATATTTAGATAAAACTTGGTACACTTAATAGCCATCATACCCTGAGAGTGTGTGAGGAGTTTCAGCACAGTGCCACCTACTGTTACAGAATAATGGACAATTGATATATATATATATATATATATATATATATATATACCTTCATCCAAAATATATATATATATATATTTTTTTTTTTTTTTTTTTTTTTTTTTTCATAACTTCTTATGAGTATTACCAAAAATCATAAGACAGATCTCCTTACATTCGGTGTGGCATAACAGTGGTTTGATATTAACCTGAATGATATCCAATTCTCCCATGTCGGCCATTTAGAATTTTGTAGTAATATTCCGTATTTTATGAACCCAGTAGGATATTATCACAAATTTGATTTGTGTCATCAGCGTAATGTTCTGAAAGAGCCTGAGAAGATATAGAGGAGCCGCAGAGTGTTTTATCCAATATCTTGGCCACACTACTGACTTTTAGACTTAAACTTCATCATGTTCATTCTCTGATTCTCTCTGACACACTTGCTTAGCTGCTAATTTTTACTCTTTTGTTTATGAATCACTGCTTGCAGCTATATTTTATATTTTTATTAGCTTTATTGAATTGTAGATGAGGTGTAATTACAAAGAATATATACATTTTATGTAATTTTTACATTTTATTTACATTATTTTTAGTTGTTAGTAACTATAAAATACAGCAGTGAAGAAAAGTGTCTCAAATATATAAATTCAATAAAAAAAGGTAGATATGAGATTTTATTTTTACTTGGAACATCATTCACAATGTCTGTGGACAGTCTTTTATGGATGTTTGATCACTGAATATATCGAACCCTCGTTTGTTATGGTGTTTTGTAGATGTGTTGTCATGTTTTGTGGATGTGTTACTGTCACAAAGATCAGTTCTGTCCTGCTGTCCTGTGTTGGGTCAGGTGACTTTATATTGGCATAATAATCACAGTCTGTATCTGTCACCTGATTGGTCGAGTGGGTGTGACCGGGGTTTGAATCAGGCTGCTGATTGGTTACTGAGACGTAAACAGCAGAGACTTCTGGGTGGTTGTCGAGGTGTGATGCAGGCGTCTGATTGGATGAAGATGTTACCATGGCGACGTCACTGTTTGGAATCTCTTCATACATGCGGTCAGTCTGAAAAACAATCAATAATTTACTAGTTTATATAGATAATACTTTTTGTTGATCAATAAGCAATAATTTAACATGTATTTCTGATCTTCTACAGGTAAAGATTTGAACACCCACCTCTGTGTTGTGCTGCACATTTTGCTGAAATAAAGCTGAATAGAGCATAAAAAGAGATTTAAAAAGTCAAATCAATTCAAACACTAAAAACAGGACTTTAAAATCATAAACTGTTACCTGTCCCACATTTCCTTTTCCTCTTTTTCAGGATGAGGCACATTCCCGAACACAGAGTCAGAACCAGCAGAACCGAACCCAGACCGCCAGCAACAGAAGCCAGGTCTGAACGCATTGCTACTGTTGATATTGTAATAAAATGTATAGTTGTTATATTGTGTAACCGATGTGAAACCACTGTGGTAAACCTGAATTCCTCAAAGTAAACACTTCTGTCTATGGTTGATGTCAAACCATGTTAACCACCTGAAAGCTGACATGTTATCATCATTATATTTATATAAGAGCTAAAATGTGTCTCCACAAATGTTAAAACCAATTTCCTTTCAAAAAAGTGATCATGTGCTCAAAGGGGGGCAGTTGCATTATGGGTAGTGTAGTTTGAGCTTACTAGTGTTTGACTGCAATTTTGAGTGCAAGTTTGAGGAAAACAAAAACTGTGAAGCGGGAACTAGTTGGAAACTCGTAATTACAGGAACTGCATCATGACCATGAATGCAGAATTAGAATTTGTGTAAAGAAGAAGAAGAATTCAATATAATCAGTTACTATAAATTCTGTGATTGAAGTTATAATTCTAAAGAAGCTCTGTATATAAACACCGTAAAATCACATTAGCAATATTTTCATCTAAATGCATGTGAATGTAGATGTCAGCAGGTGTATTCAGTGTGTGAGTACAGGTACCTGTGTTGCTGTGTTCAGTGCTGCTGTGTTCAGTGCTGGTGTGTGTATGCGGATGAATGGTGGATGTTGAGATCTGGACAGGTTTTGGCCTCTGTGGAGCTGAGAAACAAGGTCACACCATACAAATTACATAAATATATTAATAAAACAATCATTCAATTTAGCATGAAGCACAAACATGAATGATGAAACAGACTGTTGTTCAGTATTGAATATCAGGCACCTCTGATCACAATAAGATTGACTTCTTTGTAGTGTTCATATCCAGCTCTACAGCCGTACAGTCCAGCATCTTCCATCTTCAGGTTTCTGATGGTCACTATGAATGATCTCTTATGATCATCCTGCAGTGAGAATCTGCCGCTGAACACTGAGGACTTTCCTCCATCAGATCGTAGTATAATGTTATTCTCTCTGTAAACTCCTTTGTAGAAGTATTTGTTAGCGTTTTCATATCCTCCTGGATAAGGGCACTTAATAATCACTGGTTCTCCCTCCGTTCCTCTCACTGTAATGTCCTCAGACAGTGAACTGATCACTGCACACACATACACACACACACACACACACACACGCACACACTGCTTTACTCATGTACACTGATAAATCAAGTCATAATAATAAATATTAAACTCTTGTATTGGAGATCTTGAGCTCTTACCTGTCAGCAGAAACACACAAACTGTCAGCGGAAACTTCATTTCTTCATCAGTTCAGTTCAGACAATCAGTCTGAAACTCTCAGCAGTTCCTCAAACAACTCTCTGAAACTCAAATAGCAATAATACTGCTCTCATCTATCTGTGGAGAATAAAATAATACATTTGTTTCTCGTCTCACATGTTGAGAGTCAAACTCTACTGTTCACTGACTGTGTTTCTATGAGGTGTTAGGTGTGAAAACGCCTCTCAATTTTGACCAGGAAATTATTCATGAACCACAACCTGTTTCCTGTCCTCTGTTTCTGTTCTGTCTTTTTATACTATAAAATTATATCTCTTAATATTTCAAAACACGTTAATTACATGTTAAGCATCATCCATTTATGGAAAAAAGTCAAACATTTTAAGGAAACAATCCTTGCCAAACTTTGATTGAAAAGGACAAAAAGCATTGAGGTGAATCAGAAAAGCTTGTTAGGGTTATTTTCTGTGGTAATTTTCAGCATGAGAAATTCATGCATTCATTTACAGAAAATATAAATAATACAGAAAATTGCTTGAACATTAAGATCACTCTTTCTCCATCATATAAGCTCTGGGAGAAGAGTTGCATTATGGGAAATGTAGTTTGTGTGTTCAGCTGAAGCCACAAAGCTCTTCCTGTGGCTGTAGTTTCACTTCCTGTTTGGCAAGTGTGTGTGTCAAAGACATCTCATGTTTAACAGAAGCAAAAGGCTTTCTAGTATTATGTTGATAAAGCTATCCATTAGCATTAGCATCTCAATGGCTGGATTTATATATTGCTTTTAATGAATTATCAGAATATGCAGCTACTTTTGAATGGTCATGAATGGAGAAAGATGCTCTTTAGCAGCAGCTTATTGCAGTTACAACATCAACCAGCAGGAGTGAACAGAAGAAACTAACCTGATAAACTGAACATCCATATGCAGCCAGTGAGATGGATACTAGTAGAGGTTTTTAAGCAGGCACCTGAAAGGAGGCCTGGAGACGGGGTCCGTTAAAGCGTGCTGTCCGGTAGCACTTCTGTGAGTTTAGAGTTTATGGTTGTTGTTGTGAACTGGACTGGCTAACGGTGTGTTTTCTGTTTGTTTATCACTTCCCAGCCTCGTGTTGCCTGCCAACCTTTATACTCTTTATACTATATTGATGCTTTAAAATACATGAAACGCATTCATTTGCATGAGGCTTATGTTTGTGGTGGAATTAATTTTGGAGTATGTTTTTTTTGAGTGTGAGGTACTTTCTGTGTAATATGATTTTGGGGTATTTATGTAATTTACCTTTCAACCTTTATAGAGGGTTGGCTTGTTTTTAATATCTTTTGAGTGGGAATGAATATTGATATATGATATATTTGATATATGATTAATATACTATTGATATACGATATGTATTTTTTGATTAAGTTCATTTTGACATATTGGTTTATTTATTTGTATTACTAAATAATCTCTTTGAGAAATGAGTTCCTTTTTTTCTGAGTACATTATAGTTTGCTTTTTTGGACACCCTTGCTTGAAGGAAGAGTTATTTGGTTACACATTAATAACTACAGACATACAAAATAATGAAATAAGAGATAAGAGTCTTGCAATCCAGAATAACTAGATTTAATTTGTCCATTAAACTGCAGAATGAAAGTATATAATGGGAATACATTTATATGATTCATATTTGTGTACATCAGCTGTAAACACAACAAAATCAAATATGAAACTGCCACATTATTCATAACTACAATAAAAAAGAAATAAAAAAAAGACCAAATAATCAAGTCATGAATATAAATCTGATCTTTCTGAACAAAACAAGCTCAATTATGACTCATGTTAAGTAAAACCATGAAAATTATGAGTAGGATAAAGATGACTTCTCTTGGTTCTTAATATGCTTATGAATGTAGTATACACTTAACAGCCAAAACATTATGACCAGTCACAGCTGAAGGAATATCACTGATCATCTCCTAATAAACCCACATATTGGTCTGGGTAGATTAGATGGTAAACAAACAATCAATTCTCATTATCAAGATGTTGGATGCAAGAGAAATGGGCATGAATAAAGATCTAAGCGGCTTTGACAAGAGCCCAATTATTATGGCAAGGCAGCTGGATCAGTATCTCTGAAACGCAAAGGCTATCCTGTCTGGTCCAAGCCTTCAGAAGGTCTACTACAGCGTAATATTTTAATGATGGTTATGGGAGGAATGTGTCAAAACACACAGTGCACCACACTCTGCTGCGTATGGGGCTGCATAGCTGCAAACCAATCAGAGTATCTATGAAGACACCCGTCCACCATCGAAAGCACCTGCATGTGAGCATCAGAACTGGACCTTGGAGAAGTGGAAGAACGTCGCCTGGTCTGATGAATCTCGTTTTCTTTTACATCACGTGGACGGCCATGTATGTGTGCGCTGTTTACCTGGGAAGTGATGGCACCAGGATGCACTGTGGGACGATGTCAAGCCAGTGGAGGAGGGAGTGTGATGCTCTGGGCAGTGTTCTGCTGGGAAACCCTGGGTCCAGCCATTCACGTGGACATAAATTTGACATATGCCACCTACCTAAACATTGCTGTAGACCAGGTCCACCACTTCATGTCAGTGGTGATACCTGGTGGAAGTGGCTCTTCATAATACTTCCTGCCACATGGCACATTGTTCAGGAATGGTTTGAGGAACATAATGAAGTGTTCAAGGTGTTGCCCTGGCCTCCAAATTCCCCAGATCTCAATCCAACTGTGATGTGCTAGACCAACAAAGTTCAATCCACAGTGGCTCCATCTCGCAACCTACAGGACTGAAAGGATCTGCTGCTAACATCTTGGTGCCAGATACAACAGCACACCTTCAGAGTCCATGCTTTGGGGAGTCTGCACTGTTTTGGCAGTACACAGGCCAACAGCATATTAGGCAGATGGTCATAATGTTTCAGCTCACTGATGTATATTATATGATATTATATTAGTTGAAATGAACTGTTGTGTTGAGGAGTTGATGAAGCAGTACTTGAGTCTCATGACAATAGTTTAGGAAACAAGGCTATAAAATACAGTTGTAATTGTGTCTCTGTCCTCTGGATTACAGTAACGTCCAGTGTCTTTGATCTATAATCACAGGAAAAATTAGTTAGTTAGAGAAAATAATTAAATCAAAGAGAATCTATTTATAGTTTTAACACATGCATATAATCAAGATTTAGTGTGCCGAAGATCACTGCCATCACAGTCTCTGTTTCAGTGTCATTACAGTGTTGAGAAATAAAATCTGACTGTTTCAGTGAATCTGCTAGTGCAATTACTACTGTAAACCTTGAGTTCAGTAAATAACCATAATCATCAGTTTCTGCTGACTCGCCTGTTCATAAAACACTGGATTAAACTCTACAGTGGAGGAGGACAGCAGACCTGTGAAAGAGATCAATGTTAGTCTTTCTTAGATATTACTTTAAGGGACTGATACTTAACAGCATGAGGAGTGGAAAGTTCTCTACTGATGACACTCACATGAACACAGATGCAGATTATTTCCATAATGACCAACACAAGAGCAGTGGAAATTAGCGTCTGGTTTAAGACATGCTTTTTTGAGTGTTAAAAATGCTGCAAATACCAGTAAAATGACTAGCTTAAACCTTAGTAAATTGTGTTAAATACGCTATTGTCTTTCTCTTCTATACTGAGTGAACGACATGCAGCATCAGCAGTTAAAATCAACACTTCCTTCCTCTTTGTCTAACCACATTTAACTCTACACATCTTCTGAGAGCACATTTGTGAGCACTTTTGGCATAGTTACGTTAGTCATTTTGCATCTGATAGGGAAACTCCTACAAATACATACGCAATAAGGTCAGCTGCAAAAATAACCCTGTGCACTCCTTTTTAGCACTGATTTTCACTGTGTGTCTTTAGTAAATCCTGCAGTAGTTTTTAATCCCTAAAGAGGGTTTGACATGGTGCAAGCTGTTAGTAAATCTGGCCCTAAAACTTTATAATTTCATCCAGTGATCATACATACTTTTGTTGATAGCGATGAAACATCAGATAAAAGGACTGTTTAGTGTAAAATATTACCTTTATTCTTCATTTTCTTTCTCACAGCCACTATAATCAGTGGAACTGCTATCAGGAGTAAAACTAAAGCCTCCGCAGTGACGATAATCACAACTGAACCTGAAAAACACAGGAGGAAAAAAGAGGGATATGAGGATTTTTAAAAGTCATGTTGCCATGACAACTATCCATCACTTCCTGTTCTGATGGACAGTGTGATGTAAAGTTCAGTTCATGTGAGAGAAATATAGTGTAGAGAGATGTGTGTCAGGTGAAGTAGTGTATATTAAAAGACACTGAGAGATGAAGGTCATAAGATGAACCTGTTGAAGAGATGATCTGATGGTCTGTGATCGTGATGCTGCTGGATTGTGGGATTGTGTCTGATGTTCTCAGATAGGGCGGCGTGTTTGAAAATGAGCTGATAGTTTGATCTGAAGGGGAATAAAGACTGAGCTGTTATACTGACACATTAATGCACATAATCATGGATTTATGTGAAGAGAAACTTGAGCTGGAAGATTAATATTAAATATCAGGCACCTGGATAGAAGGTGGAGGTAAAGATCTGGATAGGAGTTGGCCTCTGTGGAGCTGAGAAACAAGAGAAACAAATAAATCAATAAAAAAAGTATTAGCATGATGAAGCAGATTGTTGTTTAATAATGAACATCAGGCACCTCTGATCACAATCAGATTGACTTCTTTGTATTGTACAAATCCAGCTCTACAGCCGTACGGTCCAGCATCTTCCATCTTCAGGTTTCTGATGGTCACTGTAAATGATCTGGTCTGATGATCATCCTGCAGTGAGAATCTGCCGCTGAACACTGAGGACTTTCCTCCATCAGATCGTAGTATAATGTTATTCTCTCTGTAAACTCCTTTGTAGAAGTATTTGTTAGCGTTTTCATATCCTCCTGGATAAGGGCACTTAATAATCACTGGTTCTCCCTCCGTTCCTCTCACTGTAATGTCCTCAGACAGTGAACTGATCACTGCACACACACACACACACACACACACACTGCTTTACTCATGTACACTGATAAAACAAGTCATATTTCTAGATAATAAACAGTTTTAGTAAAGATCTCAAACACTTACCTGTCAGCAGAAACACACAAACTGTCAGTGGAAACTTCATTTCTTCATCAGTTCAGTTCAGAAAATCAGTCTGAAACTCTCAGCAGTTCCTCAAACGACTTTCTGAAACTTAAACACCCAATAATACTGCACTCATCTATCGGTGGAGAATAAAATAATACATTTGTTTCTCGTCTCGCGTGTTGAGAGTCAAACTCTACTGTTCACTGACTGTGTTTCTGTGTGGTGTTAGGTGTGAAACGCCTCTCAGTTTTGACCAGGAAATAAGCTGTGAATTCATGAACCACAACCTGTTTCCTGTCCTCTCTGTTTCTGTCTTTAAGATGTTTGAGGGATTTCTGATGCAGGGGTGAACAAGTGAAACTAACCTGACAAACCTTGAACCTCTGAATTTAACATCTGACCAGGAAATGCCATGTACAGATAAACAGCAAAAAATAAAATATATAAAAGAATAAAAAATTTACATTTGCATTACAAAATAATTTATTTGATTAGTCCATGAAGCTGTAGAGTGAGCAATGTAAGTACCTGATGAAACATTCAGACTGGTAAAATAATAAATTTCTATATGAACATCAGCTCTAAACATCAGGATCATGTAAAACTGCAGCAGTAATGATAGTCACAATAAAACCACAAAAAGATCTTTCTGAACTCTCTCTATAGAAGACAAAACATGCTTATGACTTATTTTTAGCACTATAATATATGCTGATGTTCAATAGGATGATTAAGAGGAGGAGAGGTAGATATATTTTATTATTTTATAATACATTGTATTTTATATTCATTGAATTTAACCCATTTGAGTTGCTGATGAAGCAGTACTTGAGTCTCATATGACATATAGTTTATGAAACAGTAAAATACAGTTGTAATTGTGTCTCTATCCTCTGGATACAGTGACGTCCAGTGATCTATAATCACAGGAAACAAGAGTTCGTCAATGTGATGATATCAGATTGTTGTTACTTAAGAAAGCCACTAGATGGCACTGTGTTAAGTTACATGGGGAAGTAAGAAATAAAAGAGACACGTTGTGACTGCACTGAAGGCTCTTTATTAACATTGCCAAAGAAAACAGTCAATAGAGAAAATAACTCAATCAATGTGAATCTATTTATAATTTTTACACATGAATATGATCATTCAAACATGAGCTGCTGGAGATTCAGTGCAGATCACTGCAGTCAGTATTGTTCCAGTGCAAGAAATAAAATCTGTTTCAGTGACCTTGACATACAGCAGACCTGTGAAATAGGTTAGTCTTTCTTAGACACTTTTTCAAAACAATTTATAATTATTTTATAATTTAAAGTTATCATATATTTATTTCAGTGCTCATGCATGTCATCCTAAACCCAACCCAGCATTAAGTATAAAATATTACCTTTATTCTTCTTCTTCTTTCTCACAGCCACTATAATCAGTGGAACTGCTATCAGGAGTAAAACCAAAGCCTCCGCAGTGACGATAATCAAGAGGGAACAGCCAGAAGAATCAGAATATCAGAGCATCAAAATAAAAATAGAGTGACTAAATCAAAGACTAATACATGAAATAAGACAGATATGAGTCTTATTGAAAGTTGTGTTGCCATGACAACTGTCTGTCAGACCTTTGACTTCCTGTTCAGACAGAGAGATGAACGGTGAGATGTGGAGAGATGTTTACCTGTCAGGTTAGGAAATAACAGACATAAACCATAGATCAATCTGAATTTGGTTATTACACTTATATATTCGCACACTAATCTAAAAAAAATGTAACCACAAATTAAGCCTACATTTACCTTTATATAGTAATATGAACCTGCTGACAGATTTCCATGTAAATTTCTACTATAGATACATTTGTATGTCATTTGAATCACTAGTTTAACCAGCAACATAATCTCTGAATAGACATCAGTAGTTAAAGTCCTCTTCACAGCACACCAGTATTGTCCTTCATCGTCTGTTCTCAGATCAGTGATGGTGACGGTGAAAACTCTGGCCTTCTTGTTGTCAGTCAGAGAGAATCTCTCGTCTTTAGCTGGAGATCCTGATTCAATGATGTTTTTATTTCCAATCATACACTTGCCTACAAAAATACTTGTAAATAACAATTGGCATAAAGGTCAGTCGTGTAACAGTGTTCCTCTCGTGTCAAACAGTAAACTCACGACAGTCACCTCACATATGTAAAAATCCATCTAGTGATTTTAACACACTTGCATGCACTGAATGCAATATTTTAGATCTCTTTTTGTTGAATACTGTCCCTTTCATGACATTGGGGTGTCAATAGGCCTACAATGAAAAAAAAAAAAAGATAACATCTACTTTCACTGGTTTTATTTGAGTCTGAAATATTCAACATCACTTTATCAAGCTAAATATGTTCATTGATGCCAATGAAACAATGTTTTATGGGTTAAATAAGGTAGAAATCGCTCTTTAAGGTATAATACCTAAGAATGGAAAATGCTTATAAAACCTATTTTATTAATCTTTGAATTATTTTGGCAAAGTTTATATTCATAAGACAAAAATAACTCAAAAGAAACCCTCATATTATAACACCGATCTCACAAGATATTTTGAAACTCTTTCAAACATGAGATCACAGAACAAAACGCTTATAAAAACAATACAAATTCTAAAGCTTTTTAAATTCATGTAACTGCCCTGATAATATGTAGCACTTTTTATCCTATTACCTTTCTTTTTTTATTATTGTTATTCTTTTGTATACATTTTCTTTTTGTATTTTATATGCTCTGATATGTATTACAATGTCTTATATTTGTCTTGTAAAATAAAAAATAAAAAAAGTTATAAAACCTTTTGAGGTAATGGTTGAAGTGAGAACTCAAGGATGCAGAGGAATATGGGCTTTATTAATATAAAAGTAAAACGAAACACAAACAGAAACTACCCCTTGGGGGAAGTTTCCTCTTAACCCATTTAAGCCCACCGGCAACTATAGTTGCCGCAGTGTGTAGTTGTCATTTTCCTTTTGTAAGTATCTTTCTAGATGTTATCCATGTTTTATGTCTCAATGACATGCAAGCAAACAACCAAATAAAGGATTTCAAGAACAAATAAAAGGTATTCACTTCCTTCCTGTCACATGAGGCTGTCAACTTCCTACCCCTACTTCCAGGAAGCAGGCGAAGGCAAACCCTCCCAAAGAAAAGTAATTTTCATGTTACTAATAAGTATTTTTTGTTGACATATATATATCTACATAATCATGAAGGTCTCTAGAATCATCCAAACAAAACAAATCTTACAAGAGATCGATAGTTTTTTGCATACTTACAAAAGCCCAAGCGGCAACTATACATAAATGTACATATGTACATATATCATGGGGAAATGGGGTATACTGTGTATAATGGGTTAATAAATCAAGGTTATTGGTCTTCTTTAGTGCTTTTTGCTTTCATTATATGTAATATTGTTATATATTGTATATTGTTACTTTTATTTATTTATTTATTTTTTGTTGTTATATGTGACCCTGGACCACAAAACCAGTCATAAAGGTAATTTTTTTTAAATTGAGCATCTGAAAGCTAAACATAAATAAGCTTTCCATTGATGTATGGTTTGTTAGAATAGGACATTTGGCCGAGATGCAACTATTTGAAAATCTGGAATTAAAGCTATTTAAAATATAGATTAAAAGCACACTTGTCTGATCGACCTAATCTACAGTCCTTTACTAACTTTGGAATAGATTACTGAGCTTGAATCAGTGATGTGTGATTGGTGTCGAGTTTGAACAGATGAATAAAGTGTTTCATTCGGGTTCATTTCAAACGTCTCGCAGTTCTTCACAGTGCAGTTGTGGTTTCTGATAAACACCACAGAGGAATAGTTGAGACTGTCTGATTGTGCAGTGATGTTCAGTGTGGAGTAATTCAGAGAGTCAGGCTGATGTGTAGATGATGTCACGCTGGAGGAGCATCGCTTCTGCTTATACTTCAGCTGGATAAATATGAAGATGACGACTGTAAAAATCAGCATGATAACACCAAGACCAACTCCGACATAAAACAAAGGACCTGAGGAAAGAACCAGCACACAAACGAAACATTTCCTTCTTTGCTATTGGATTCTCAAGTAGTGAATTATATATATATATGCTTATCCATCCACACACAGTGTCTGCAGACGCAGTAAAATATATAGATTGGATGGATGGATGGCAATTACCTGTTGTGTCTCTAGTTGTGTTGTCTCTAGTAGTTGTTCTTGCAGGTGGACTGGATGTACTTGCTGGAACCGGTGTTGATTTAGAGACTGTGAATACAAATTTTAGTGAAAAAAACCCCCAAACAAATGTAGTGTTGATGTGCTGAAATAAACATAAATCAATAAATATGTGGATCATATTTCCTTTTGATTGTTTTTGTAACTGAAAAAAATCTGATTTTCCACACATTTTAATAGATAAAACTCTTAACAAGTTTGAACCAAGTAAGATTATTAAACATTTACAGTCAAGTCTTACATAGCATGAAATGTAAATGACTTTTGCAGTAACAATAACTTAAATTCCATAAAGTCCCCGTTTGATTTAAAGATATATATGGTATCACTTTAGTTTAGTGTCCAATTCTCACTACTTGCATTCAACTACTTCGCGTGCATATTATAGGATATTGGCTGTTTATTAATACTTATAAAGCACATATTAATGCCTTATTCTGCATGACCACATTCTACATACCCAATACCTAAACTTAACAACAACTATTAATAAGCAGTAATTACGAGTTTATTGAGGCATAGTTAATAGCTAGTTAATAGTGAGAATCAGATTCTAATCTAAAGTGTGACCATATATAAAAGAGTAAAGATTTTTGGAGATGATTTTAAGAATTATGGTAGAAAGGTCATAAATACAATCAATTGTAATGTGACATAATTGCTTATTACTTTTGACCAATATGTAGCGGCGACACAAGTTTATTTGGTGTGTTCAGTGTTGGGTGACAATTACACACATACAGTTTGGTGTATATATGTTGAATCTTTCCAGAGATATAGCCTCAGATGCAGTCTGGCATTATGCCATCAAATTTGTTACTGCGGTATATGTTACTGCCAGTATGGTCTGAAGATGATCAACAGTTTAGTTTTAGATGAACAACAGTTTACTTACAGTAGATTATCTGCACCAAATATAAAGAGTACAATCAAAATGGCCCATATTCAAAATAGCGGGAAAGATTTAATGACAGAAAATTACATTATAGGACTGAATCGACTCCAATGAATCCAATGAAAAAAACCATTTTGTTTCGAGCCTTCATGGTTCAAAACTTATTAGCCTAAACATGAGTGCAGGTTTGGACAGTTGCTGGCGCTAGAGGGAAATATTGCTGTGGTTAATGTTCAGACTGTCCTCTATCTGTGTGCCAGTTTTCACAATCAGAAATAGGCTACTTAGGTTCATCTTTTCAGGAAGACGTCCTACCTCTGAAAGTGAGATTTCAGCAACTCTAAAAATACATTCTCCAGAACACCATGACGCAAACAGTAAACACAGCAAGTTATTAGAAAAGTACAGCAGACATGAACCCAACAGCTCATAAAACTCTTAAAGAGGACCTATAATGCCCCTTTTTACAAGATTAGAAGAATCCTCTTTTTACAAAAAGTCTCTGGTGTCTCCAGAATGTGTCTGTGAAGTTTCAGCCCACAGAACATAGCAATTTAAAGCTAAATCAGTCCAAATTTCTGTATGTATTTTTTATTTTTTTTAAGCTAATAGGGCAGATTTCCTCGCCAGTCATGGGTGGGGCTTCTGGAATTGCTCATTTGAAGAGACTGTTTATGATTTATGGGATTATAAAAAAAAGTATTAGGTAGATTTTTACCACTATAGGCTGGTTTCACACACACTGTGGACACACATTTGTGTTCAAACACCTTATAAACATGAATGAATAACTTACCCTCAAATACATGAAGAGTCACATGTTTGTAAGTGACAAAAAGAAATCTGTCCACTGCACAGAGGTAAGTGCCAGAATCTGAAAGCTGCAGGCGTGTGATGGTCACAGTGAAGTCTGATCCTTCATCATATAGAGTGAATCTGCCTGTGCGAGTCGGGTTCTCTTCTCTATTAGATCGAATGAGAATAAACTCACAAGAGTTTCTGCAGAAATATTTGATGTTTCCATAGGCCAGAAAATGAGAACAGCGAAATGTGGCGTTCCCTCCCACTGGAGCAGTTACAGGATTCAAAGACACCACTGGAAATGAAAGAGACACACAGGATGTGATGTCACATGATCAACTGAATCAATATCTAAGTGAGTCATGAACATAATCTTGTTACCTTGTAAAAGACTAGTGAATGTTGACTCACCTGTAAATATGCAGGACAGAACAACTAGAAAGCTCCACATGCTGAAAAGGCTCTCACTTAACACTTTTATAAAAGATAAAAACTGTGTGAAGTAGTAGCTACAGGTACGATAAAGTATTTACTTCTCTCTTTTTGTCTCTCCATCCTCTTAAAACATCTGCAGTGACGCAATCGAGATCTTTACTCACACTAAACACACACTTCTATTTCAGTGTGTGCTGATCTCAGCACTGCTAAATGATGTCCACATTAACAGTTTTAAACTATTAGACATTCAGTTTATTTATCCAAGACTACAATTCAATGATTTTTCTTCATATTCATGAAATCATCATGTAACTGATGGAAAAATTGGTAACACTTTACAATAAAGTTCCATTAATGCATTAACTAAAAATGAGCAATAGCTACATTAGTTAACAAAAACCAACTGATAATTCATGTTAGTTCATGTCCAATAAACAATATAAACAAATACAACATTTGATTTTAATAATGTTTTAGTAAATGTTGAAATTAACATTAAAGATTAAGATTACCAAACAGTTTATAAGTATTTTTCATTGTTAGTTCATGTTAACAAAACATTAACAAACAGAATCTTGTAAAGTGTTTCTGAATAATTGTTCCTGGAAAAATGTGAAGAAAAATAAGTTGTTGATGAGGCGTCTGTGCTCAGTCAGTTAATAGTTAGATCAATGCTCTTATAAACTGACTCTTGGGCAAAACCAGGGTTCATTTCTGTGTAGATCTGATCTGGACTGTCTGCTAGAGCAAAATCTATGTAGTTGGCGTCTTTGTTATGTGTCTGTTCTGTGTTTGTAGGTCTGTGAAAATCATCAACAAGTGAACCTTCATCAGCTGTGGGTGGGTTTGGAAGGACGGTTGGGCTCATGTTCACATACTCATCCTGTGAAGATGAACTTTATCAGCATCAGCATACTATGGTAATACTTGTGAATGTAACAGGATCAGTTAAAGACTTACAACAACTTGAGTTGATGTCTTCCTGGTGTGATAAGACACAGAAACTGGAGAGGAAAAAAAGAAATGTATTAATTGCATGATAAATGTTGTGTATGTGAAGATTGTGTAGAAAAGAGGAAGTTTCATCTAGTCGTCTCACCTGACAGCTTGCAGGTGGCGGGCAATTTTAAAACCTTAAACACAGTGAACGGACACACAACTAGAAGTGCGCAGACACACACCAGACTCAACACGCTCACAAACCTGAGGGAAGATTCTGTAGAAAGAGGAAACGATCTGACACACCTGATAAAAACATGATTCATTTGTGTGAAAGACAGAAACAGAGAGAGGAAGAGAGAGTGAGAGACAGATATTTGCAGGACTAGTTGTGACATCAGAGCTGTGAATAAACACTTTTCAGAGAAAAATCTGTTTTGTAAGAAGTTAAATAAGGACATTAAGATAAGATAGACAGAAAGATAATGAATCAGTGAATGAACTGAATCAATGATAGACTGACTAAACAGAATAAACAAATGGTGGATTGAGCAAACAACAGACTGAATTAATGATAGACTAAATAAATGAATGAATCAAAATAATGAATGAATCAGTGAATGAAGTCTGTAAAAGGACAGACGGATCACCCTGATTTCTTGTCTTGGTCCAGTTCTGTGCTGTGATATTTGCAGGACTGTTCGTGCTGCTGAAAATCACTAAAACACAACATTAGAACAGAGGTTATTAATATTGTATAAGTTGTTTGATTGATTAAAACAGAACGATCATCCTACTTTACTCTTGTACCTCTTGGTAATGATGTCGTGGGTCTCTGTGCTTCACCTGTGCAGAAAAGGAACGTGAAACTATCGAGACTCATTCCTTCAGCCACATTCACTACTGCATTCGGTCATGTGTGTGAAAAAACAAACTCATAGCCTAGTAAACATGTTGAAGGATTCTCACCTCTCCTGACAGTTAGTTGTATGTCATTACCAGACAGATCAGGCGACAGTGTAATATCCACGCCGAAGGAGTACAAACCAGAATCCTCCACGACCAATCTTAAGATGGCAGCGGTAAGGAAGCGCGCGGATGTGTTGTCGAATAGAGCGAATCGCCCTTGTTTCGCCCATTTGTAGGGATGAGAAGTCTGAACCAGTTTCTCAAAGGAGAAACCATCTTTTTTGCCGAAGTACTTGGTGTTTGTCTCGTAGCCCTCCGGGTATCCGATGTGAAACGTTATGTGTTTTCCCTCATATCCAATCTTAGCACAGTTAATATCCAGTAGACAGGCTGGAAATGAAATGACAAAGTATTTCTAGATATTCAATCATGATTTCTGTAATACACAGACATAAAGCACATACGCAGTAATCAGTGTTATTAAAATAAGCATATTTTCTAGGTAGTTCATCAAATCAAATGACACTTTAATATAACAACTACGGTTATATTCACAAGATCTCAATTCGATTCCATTGATTTGTTAACACTTTACAATAAGGTCTCATTTGTTAACATTAGTTTATGTATTAACTAACATGAACTAACAATGAACAATACATTTGTTACAGTATTTATAATTGTTGTTAATGTTAGTTAATAAAAATGTTCATGTTAGTTCAAAGTGCATTAACTAATGTTAACAAATACAACTTTTGTTTTTAATAATGTATGAATAAATGTTGAAATTACCATTAATTAAGATTAATAAATGCTGTAGAAGTGCAGTTCATTATTAGTTCATGTTAACTAAAGCAGTTAACTATAATAAAACCTTATTGTAAAGTGTTACCAATGATTAAATTTTCACTGGCCCCACCAAAAAAAAAAAAAAAAAAAAAAAAAAAAAAAAATATATATATATATATATATATATATATATATATATATATATAATGAAGAAAATAGTTATGGTTTTTGTTGTTTTTATACCAAAATTTTAGATACCAGTGAAATTTCACAAGTCTCAATTCCAATTTCGATACCAAAGCTAAATCTACAAAGATTATTAAAGACAAGTAAACAGTCATTAATAAAACTGAACAAGCAATCAAACTACAAGCAATAGCACAAATAAATAATTACAATAGAACAAAGATACAAATTATATAATCAGTGCTTTTCAGGTTTTTCAGGTATACGCCTAACAGTAGTTCTCAGAAACTAAATGAAATAATCAAATGTAAAACAACACCACATATAATCTTCACTGTATTAAACTTACAAAAAAAGTTATTCAGTGCAGAGCACTGTCTTTTGTAGTTTGAATAACATTTAAAACACAGACAGCTGCAGGGATATTAGGCTGCTGTCACTTTAAGCCTAATGCACTGATCCAATATACTGATACACGTGCGCTGTCTTTCTCTACTGTTTACATTCACTTAAGCCATACTTGCCAATGCAGGCATTCTGAGATAAATTTCTGTGAATCTGTCCGTCTTAGTGGAAGGAAGCGTGAAAGAGAATTAATTTTGTTAGTTGCACGCTGTCTGAGATGCGCCGATTTCTGTGTGCACACAAAACTTCTCACACAGCGAGTTCTCTTTCACGTCTTGTGCTTGAATGCTTAAATTGGCATGGCAAATTATAAACTTTCGTGACCATGCAGCAAGGGTCTGATCAAGACACTGACAGTTCCTTCAACTGTCCGGAACGTCTTTCACTCTGAAAGGTGCACCTGAATGAATGACAGGGTTCCTGCTGTAACATCGCGCTAGGTAAATGACATCTAGTGGAGAAGACTAGTAATAAGATTGTAGCGTCTGCACAGGATCAAAATCATCAACACAACTGTAAATTAAAGAAAGCTTTTAGCTTTGTTGCCTCAATTGAAGAGAAGCAGGAGGCTTTCTCACCAGCTTCGGGGACTTCAAAGAGTCACCCGTGCTTCACCCCACATGGCACTAAGGGCCATGTGGCACACCCGAGACGCTGTGAAAACCCAATACACATCACACACACACATACAGAGATACAAACACACATTTGGAGACTGTATCTACATTTAGCCTCAAAATATGACCATGCCAAAGTGTACCCGTTGCTGTATTCAGGTGAACGTGCATGTATTCATATTATATAAGCTTAGTTATGACTGTAGCGGTGTTAGTTTTACTCTAAACGGTATATTCAAGTATAAACTGTATCTCTCACTTGCCACCTGGCAAGTTTAGTCTCATTGTAAACCTCTCTGAATGTTCTAATTAACAATGTATGTTACATTACTGTAAAATGCATTTTTCTATTTTTAATAGTACTTCGAAGAAAATGTACTCAGATCCGACACTTCATAAACTATGCAAATTAGGTCATAAATGGAGACAGAAAAAGTTTGCCCGCCAAAATTGCATCCTTGCCATTGGCTGGCACATCCAAGGAGGCGTTTTGGTTTGTTTGTCCTTAAAAGACAATGACACGCGTCTCTTCGGCGCTTCAAGTTCTTCTTTTGTCAAGCCATCTTCATCCATCGCCCGAAGCCTTCATCACCTCGGAGACGGACTCTCTCTTCTTTATTTTCCGGTTATCTTACTTTTAACTTAAAACCTTGTTTAAAAATCCCGCCGAAGAACCCTGCCTTGGAAAAGGACCAATCGCTCCAGCCGCACGCAACTGAAACTCCTGCAGAAAGACAAGCAACCGCAGCACCTGAACCTATGCAAGTATAGAACCATTCTTTTCGAAGAGTTTTAAGCTCCACGTATAAGTTGAGTTTCCTTGCTGGCTCTCAAAGGTTTTAACTGTTTGTAATTTGCCATTTCTTTGATCACCTCTGTTTTCCAGTCTTTACTTTCGCTCTTGTATATATGTGTATTCTTTGTGCATACTTAGCCGTATAGCCTATGTATTCGTAGTTTCATATATTAAATCCATTATATTCATGCTCGATTGTCTCTGTTGCTCATTCAGAAAATCAAGTCACTTCTATGTTTCGATTCTGCAAACTGCTTTACGATTTAATGCTAGAATAGGGAATTATTCCCCTTGGCCAGAGGAATAATTTCTGTTTTATAATAGTTGATAAGGAAACTGATCAGTTTGCTGGACAAACTAGACCAGTCTTTCTAAACTAACTATTAAACTAGAACTAATCCTGAACCATATATGTAATTAATTATAATCCGTTGTAATTAATTCACAATATATGTGCATAATTCCCTTTTTGGTCGATTTATATTATAATTAATCATAACGCGTTATGATTTAATTATATATATATTTCACCCATAATTTGAATTAATCAATTAATTTGTTGTCATTCGTATATATGTCAATCAAATATTATGTTCAGTGTTTGCGTAAATAAAACAAAAAAAGATTGATTCGTGGCTTTTGAGAATCAATATCGAATCTACCACTTTAAAAAAACGATTATTCAAAAAATCTTTTTTTTTACCCAGCCCTAATAACCACTGATCACTTACGGAGCAATTAGCAATGCCACTGCTAGTTTAAGGTCACCGTGATTTTGCCAAGTAAGAAATGTTCCTGGATCAACATATTTTGTTGATCCTGGAACAACATTCCTGTCCGAAAATTTAGTCTTAACCCTATTCCTACCCCTAAACCTAATCCTACCCATAACTTATCCCTAAAATCAGAGGGGAAAGATATGCGAATAACACTGATGTAGAAGCGCCTAACCCTGGTTGCAAGCCTAAACTTGACATAAATGGTAAACTTGTCCCTCAAATCTGATTGGTTGATTGGAATGTTGTTCTAAGATCAACAAAGATGTTGATCCAGGAACATGTCGTACTTGGTGAAATCACGTTCACCGCTAGGGTCAACTACATTCAGTGACGTACATACATGATGCGCATTCAAGTGCAAGAATCCACATTTTCTGATGAATCACATGACTAACTATATATATATATATATATATATATATATATATATGGGGAAATGGGGTAGGTACTAACCCTGAACCTATACCCCCCTAAACCTAACCTTAACACAACGTAGTTACATTTTTAAGAAAAGTACACTGTAAGTACACATACTGTAAAATAAAGTACAACCTATTTAAAGTTTAGGTTAACAATGTAGCTTCATAATCATAATTAAATGTTAAAATGCAGTAAAGTAATTTAGCTATTTTTAATGTTAATATTTAGAATAAATTGATCTGTTCAAATTGTGTTTGATGCTGTCACCCTAAAAGAAATCCTATTTTTTCTGCAATATATCAAAGCAATAAAAGTAATTAAGTTTATTAGTAGATTAGGTCATTTGTAGCTTTACTTTACTCACCAAACTCGTCATGCTACAGTTCAAAGTAGTTTCAAGTCTGAAATCAAGATGCTGTTGTTTTATTGTAAAGCGATCTCTACAACTCACCTGTACAGATGAAGAAACAAAAGACTCTTACTTTCCACATGCTGAATGGTTTGTGCGTGCAGTTAAGAATAAAACAGAGTCTGTCTGGAATAAAACAGAGTCTGGCAGCCTTTCTTTCACTTCCTTGTTTCTATTTGGGACCGATCCTCAACCCCAAAACAGAACTGTAGTTCAAGTGCATCTTGCTGAGCTTTCTCAATATGATCAACTTCTCTGTAAATGTGAACTTTTCACCCATATACTGTAAATATGACTCAAAATGCAGCCTTTTGTGGTGTTTTCCATATTACACTTGTTTACACAGGAACATACTATTGCACTTAATTATAAGTCTTGTTCTGACTATTGAAAGTATGAAAGAAATGTGCTACACATTGATTAATTCAGTCGAGTGTGACCAGCAGGGGGCCCCCAAATAAAGATCATAAAGCTATAGCCACTTGTTTTCCAATATTTAATTTTCTTTAAAGCAAGATTAATTCATGTGAAGCAAAACTGCATAAGCTAATAAAACAGAGAAATAGTTTAAGGATGTTTATATATTTTTACTGAGCAAGACAAAAATGCAGAAGACACAAAATAGTAAAACTTACTTATTAAAAATTACTTATTAGGCAGTTAATGTATCACAGAACTATAACTGAGACAAATGAGAATGATTTCTGTATTTTATTTAAAAAGTAAAATACCATCTCAAGATGGCTGTTGATGAGGCTTCAGTGTTGAGTCAGGCGTTTGATCAATAGTGTGATAGATGGCCTCTTGAACAGAATCCGCTGTAAGACTCTGATACACGTGACTCTGTCTACTAGTGTCCAGTTCTGTGTAGATCCGAACTTGTGTTTGTGCTGAAACTACATCTGTGTAGTCTGTGTCGACCGGTTCTGTGTTTGTATAATCTGGGTTTGTGGATCTGTAAAATTCCTCTTTGTCACTTTGATCTTTGAATGAGTCTAGATGATTTATTCTCTGGTGTCCATCCTATATGAAATAAATATATATATAATCAGATTTGTCAGGAAATTATATGCTGTTAACATTATGATAGAAGTGCATGAACTCACCGGCATTGAGTTTGATATTGTTCTGGTGCAGAGAAGAACAGAACCTGACAAGAATGGATAAAGATTTATTTTTCTTCAGTGGGTCATTATGAACTGTAATACCATGAACAGATGTCATGTAGTCTTCTATGTTAGTATTTAAATATATATATATATATATATATATTTGATGCTATGTCCACAAAACTTGTAACAAAGATGTCCAAACAAAAGTGTTTGAAGGGATGTCATTTACTAAACCTCTTTTTGTTAAAAACAAAAGAAGACATTTTGAAGAATGTTGGGGTCCAAAACAACATTGGACACCACTGAAATAGATATTTTCAAAATTATGACAGAATTTGCATTTTTGGGTGTGCTGTCACTTTAAATTGACTATAGAATAATGTTTTTTTGTGTAAAATAAGTGTTCATTTAATTTCAGAAATAAGCCATATGATTATGTGTATCTTTGCATTATATCAGTCACTGAGCTTTCAAGATTTTCCCATCAGCCATTGAAATATCATATCTCAAATATCTCAGACTTTCAACAGAACGTTAAGCTGAAGTCCGGATGACTTTTTTTGAAGATATATACAGTAGCATATAGGCTGTACCCACATGGTTTAAAATAAATCACATGGTGCTGGTGTGCTTGAGATGATATACGGAGATCTGCTCACCTGAGGTACTGCGGCTGTTGTGCTTGAGGACTTGAAACAGACCAAACACACACACGAAAAACAGGGCGAAAACACACATCGAAGCCACCATCATCATGAACCTGGAGTGAGACTCTGTTGATGCAAAGACCACAATGAGTTGACTGAAAAAAGCCAAACCACATACTCTGTGTGTGTGTGTGTGTGTGTGTGTGTGTGTGTTTCGTAACCTCACCGCCACGTTCTTCCAGGAAATGGTTTTTGGTTTGTTCTTGAGGATCCCCTGCACAGAAAACAAAAGTGAAAGGACTATAGTTCATGTACAGTATATTGAAACCTCTGGTGGCATTCATTCACCACACGTGTGAATTCAGTTCTCACACTGACTCATTATGAGACGTGTAAGAGGAAGACGATGCTGTATCACATCCCATCTGAAACCAGTGTGAATCTCTGTGGCACCTCAAAAATCCCCGTAAAGGCCAGTTCACACCAACAAATATAAATATAAGAGCTATAACAATAACTATTAGTGTCCACATCAACACACAATATTGTTCTGTTTATTATAAGCTGGGGTCATTTTTGACTAGTTTGATAGTGCCACTATATTTAAATTTTATATATATATATATATATATATATATATGTGTGTGTGTGTGTGTGTGTGTGTGCATATTTCAGATAAATGTATGTTTATGGACAAAATGACAAATGAAGAGAATATAAATAACAAACAGTCACATCACTTCAACAGCTCATATATTAAAGATATTCAGTAGGACATGGAGTCTTCAGCTCTTGTGTTTCTCACCTTTAGTGACTGTTAACCAGATCTCGGAGGTGAAATCAGGCAGCAGACTGATATCTACACCACACCAGTACTTTCCAGAGTCTTCTGGAGCCAGTCTAGAGATGAGAGCTGTGAGAACATGAGAGCTGGTGTCATCCAGAAGAGTCAGTCTCCCTCGTTCAGACCTCGTCTCTCTCTGGGTTGTCTGAACACACTGAGGATCTCTCTGAGGAAACGAGTCGCTCATCTGGCAGAAGTACTTGCTGTTATTCTCGTATGTTTCAGGATATCTGCAGGTGACTGAGATGTTGCTTCCCACAGATCCAGTGACGGTAAGAGCCAGTGAGTTCTCCATCAGCCACAGCGCTGAAAGACTAAACACTGCTGACAGAGACCGATTCAGAGTTATCATGCTGAATCGATATCAATGATATTACAGAGTAAAAAGTGCAGTTCTCACTGATTTAGTGTAATGACAGATATAGTACCTGAGAAACTGATGGAGGTGACGGTTCTCATGACTGCCTGCTTCAACCTCGACTCCCACTACCTGTTCTCACACTAAATACTGGATAGATAGTGTGTGTGTGTGTGTGTGTGTGTGTGTGTGTGTGTGTGTAGAGTTACACTTCCCTATAAGTAAGAAAAAAAAAAACTCTTCAGAGCACTGAAGGTAAAGTCTGGCCATCATCCATTCATCCATCCATCCAACATATTTTTGCCTTATTCTTTTGCAATTACATGTTCCTGCCCCATCCATCAACCCATCCATTCATCCACCCATGCATCCATAAACCCACCCACCCACAAATTCATCCATCCATCCATCCATCCATCCATACATACATACATAAATTCATCCACTAATCCTCAATCTATCCACCAACACATCATTCATTCAATTATCCATCCTTCCATCTGTCCGCCCATCCAGGGTGTGTGTCTGAAATGATGCACCATTTCTTAAAAGGTATTTTTTTAAAAAAACTATTTTTTATTTTCAAATGGAGAAACACTTAGACATCAATAATCAGCATATGAATCTGTGCATTCTGGGAGCCACTGTAGAATAAAACTCATGACTCCCATCAAGCATTGCGGCATGAAGTATGTCACCATTGTTGAGATTCATGTGCTGATTCTTGATGTGTGTCTGTTTTGTTTTTTCCTCGAAAATGTATATAAAAATCAAAATTCCAAATGTCTGATCTGTGGCAAGAAAGTATTGTTGGTGAAAATAATCTATTAATAATGAATAACTACTTTTGTTCTGTGATGAGATTAGACAGTCATATGATGATGAAAACTATGTCACCTGATCATGTTTGTTTAGGGCTTCCTTTGCAACAAATTGTGTTTTGGTAAACACTGTTACAAAGACCACAAACTGACCTAAAGAGTCAAACTCCAAACACTGATGACCATAATTGTGACCAAACCATTTTATTTTCAATAAAACATTGACACCTAAACTCTAAAAAACTGAATGACAGAAATCAAGTCAGTCTGGTTTGTAATAAGAGAGTTGTAATGTATTTTCAGTTGATTTCATCTAAGGCTGTAGCTATTATTTTTCTCTTTCCTTCAGTGATTCTGCTCATTATCATCAGGTGTCTGCAATAATCAAACAATTGTCACTCAATTAATCACTTAAGTATCTAATTAACTCTAACACTGCTACAGTGTTACTGGGTGGTTCCACACAGTGGTGTTGATTTAACACAGGGGATTTTGCGAGCCAAAAGAAATAATTAAACAATGTTTTGAAAGTATAGGGCTGTCAAAGTAGCATGTTCAGCTATTTATTATTCATTAAATCAGGCAAAGGAACACAGTGTCTGTGATCTTTTTCACATTACAAGAGCAGAATACAAATGAAAGAGCCAAGAACTCACAACACAGTGTTTGGTGAGACTAGGAAACCTGTTGTGATGTCACTGGCTGGTAATTCAATTTGAACTTTTGATTTCAAATGTTTTCTGTGACCAAATAAAAAATCCATATCAGTTTTACAAAATTCAAGCTTGAGTGTGGTCATTTCTTTGTATGTGTGTTAAAAGAAAAAAGGTCAAACGTGTTAGTTTCATAAGTTTGAATAAAACATTTTATGCAGGAACACGCAATGAAAAAAGGTATGAAAATTTAAATGTCAATAGTTCTAAATCTTTTGCATTCCCCATGCAGGAAACCTTTGTGAATAAATATATATTTGTTCTCCCATCTCATTACTTTTTTTAATTACCATGCAATTTAGGGGCTCCTTATTAAGCAACATCAGCTGGGAAATAATTTTGACCGTTGACGTATTGAGACAGTGACGCTGAGCTGTTCATGAACTATGATTCATTACGGGCTGACGCTTTAGTGGGAGTGAACTGTTTCTGGATGAGGTCATTTCCTGTCCTTCCCACATCTACTACCTCCCACTTCCTGTTTCTTCTCTTATTGCCAGTAAACTGAAGACAGAAAAAAATCTCTCAAGGATTTCAAAATATATCTGCGTTTAAAGTGGCAACATCCACTCTTCCTCAGTATAAGTTCCTGTATTGAGTATCTTGGCCAATAATTCTTCAGAAAATGTTTCCAGGAAGAAAGGTTATAAAAACCCAATATAGAAACACAGATTTATTTTTATTTCATTTATTCCTGAACATTTCTTCAGTCTTAATATGTGCAAATGCAAGTGAAACTGTAAATACATCTTATATGTTAATAAATATGTACATGATTCATTGATCAATCAAAGTGGTGGACATTTGTATTATTGCTTTACGTTTTGGGACTTTTTTTAGAAATCAATAAATGCCATTGGATCATGATAAAAAATTGTTGAAGGTGTCTAAAGTTGCTGGTGTGGGCAGGAGTCATGAAAGAGGAAGAAAGATTTTCTGCTTGTGCAAGAAAAAACGTGAACAGTGTGAAATCCATTAGTTTACTGCTGGAGATCAGACTCACCAGAACACGGTAAGGGTTACTCTGGTTAATATGTAAATATAGTTTAATATTGTTGTTGAAACCACTGACTTATTCAATAGGAAATTTTCTCAATTAAAAATTATATATGGATTTCTTTTTAGCTAAAGAATATGTTTTTTTCATGATGTATGTGTCTTGTAGTGATGTCAGTCAGAATGGCTCCGCCCCTTCTTTTGGTATTTCTGCTCGTGATTCATGGTGAGTCAGTCCTGCGGGAGATTTTTTTATTGTATTATTATTATTTTTTAAATCATTATCACTTATCAAATAAACTTGTTCATTTTAGCATTATTTTAAATCAGAAATCAATGAACCCTCATTTAAAACCTCTTTCACAAGCAATTTTTTGTTAATGTCAGTCAAAGTTAAATTAAAAAAAAAAAAAAAAAATGTGCATCAATAATGTATATTTTAATGTCTTTGCAATGTCAGCGGATTTCCCCAACAAATGGTCTTTCAAGCCAGCAAGTGTCATGCAATGGTGGTCAATGAAGTGCACAATGATAGAAATTCTATAACAACTGACTGATATAACATTCAGAAATAACAGGAAAACTCATGAAAATAGGGCAAACACATTCACTAACATTGATGCCACCGAAGAATGAACTCAGGAAACACAGGGCTTAAATAACAAGGAAAACTAACAAGATAATTAACAGAACAACAGAAGAGATAAATGGAATCATTAATCAAACACACTGGGAAACTAGGAAGAATGACAGGCAAACAGGACAGAACCAAAAACACAATGACACATAGTAAAAACACAGCATACATGTGGCACGGTGGGTGGCTGTAATGAAAGCGCACAATGATACTGAAATACGGAAGTCTTTAATCCAAGAATCAAAACAATAAACAGGAGAATTACATGAAGGAAACACAACCACGAACACAATGACATTAAACAATCAAGAAAGACAAGGAACAGACAGAAACTGAGGGCTTATATACACAGAAAACAAAGGAACTAATTAACAAGACATTTTAACTGAAGACCCTAATCAATCTGTAAACTAGGACACAAACAGGCGGGGAACAGAAGAGAATGTGAACTAATTAACAAACCAACTGCAAACAGAAACAGAACACAATGAAAACTGAATCAAAACAGAATATACATGTGACAACGTGTTACAGCAAGACTGCCCGATCATTTGAGCTTCAGGCAGTTAAGATGTTCCAACAGTACATGACATTTATATTCCTCTGTTGGCTCTGGGTAAGGCTCAAGCAAATTGTCCAATGCCAGATTCATATTAGCAAATTCTCTTTCACTGTCATTTGAGAAGTCTGAAATTTTACATTTAGGGCGGCTATAAAATGTCTATTGAGGTGTACTACCACCCGGTGGAGCTGCAGTCTGGGCTGGTATCAGCTGTGCAGGAGCAACAACTGCTGTGGTGCTCACTGAAGGGACTAAACCAGGGATCACGTTTTGATAGGGTAATGCTGATGGCATCATTGTTTGGTAAGGAGGGACATAACTGAATGAAGCAGATGCATTCACCAGCTGTATGCAAATGTGGTGTTGCAAGATAGGTACTGGCGAAATCATCTGCTGCGGCTCAAGGGGCTGCAATGATTGTTCAGCATCATGAGTTACAGCTCGTTCTTGAATGGGCAGAAGTCTGGGAGAATGAGAGGAAACAGGCTCAAATAGTGGTGGTTGTGACAGATTTGAGATGGTACACAGCAAAAACCCTGTTATATTAACTCTCATCAGAGTTTATTTGAGACCACACTCAAGCGTGTTAAAATAAGAGTGTTAAATAAACACTGAAGCAGTGTTAAAGTTAATGAGATAATTAAGTGATTAATTGAGTGATGATTGACCATTATTGAAGATACCTGATGTTAACAAGCAGAAACACTGAAGGAGAAAATCACAATTTGTAATGGTGATCCATTATGGTGATCAGTGTTTGCTTTAGTTGCTCCTGACCCTTCACTTTTTAACATTAGATTTAGTTTGGGTGTTGTAACTGAGTTATAACAGCCAGACGAACAAAGAGAAAATGTGATCAAGTGGTCATTATTTAACCTGAATCTCTGAGTTAGATTTACATTATTGATTACAGCAGCACTGTGATTTTACAGCAGAAGATCAGCTTTTTCATTATAATCTAAAGGATTTCTTAAGTTGTTCTGATCAAAAAACCTTGAAAAGGTCTTTAATTTAGACACACAGGCACCAAGAATCAGCCTGTGAATCTCAACAATGGTGAGAATAATAAAGCATGTTGCAGTGCATTCTGGGTGTCACCAATCAAAACTCATTCATGACTCCCATCATGCATTGCGGTATGAATAAATTATGAGCTGAATTGTCTTAGTAATTTCCTTTATTCTTAATATTTTATTTTTGCTGTTTTTATGATTTTTTAGTAGCTTGTTTTCTAATGTTCAGAGTTGATCTGCTGAGATTCACAGGTTGATTCTTGATGTCTGTGTGTGCCTAAAACAAAGACTCTAAGTTTTTTTTTTTTTTTTTTTTTTTGGATCAGAACTTTTAAGAAATCCTTTGGATTATATTGAAAAAGCTGGATCTTATGCTAAATGAGTTCAGTGATTCAGGTCAAATAATGATTATGTGAAAACATAACCAACACCACCTGATCATCTTTTCTCTTTGCTTATTTGGCTGTTATAACTCAGTTAAATCCAGTGTTACAAATGTAAGGGTCAAGAGCCCAACTAAAGCAAACACTGAGCACCATAATGATGACTTAACATTTTCTCCTTCAGTGTTTCTGCTTGTTAACATCAGGTGTCTTCAATAATGGTCAGTCATCACTCAATTAATCACTTAATTATCTCATTAACTTGAACACTGATTCAATGTTAATTTAACACTCTTATTTTAATACTTTAACACTCCTGAGTGTGGTCTCAAATAAACTCTGATGAGAATTAATCTAACACTAGGGTTTTTGCTGTGTAGATGCCATGCCAGAGGATATATATATATTGTATAACTATATTTTAGGAATACAGTAATCCTGTAGTTCGTGGATGGATTGGAGTGAATCCAAGGTTGCAACTCTCTACCTCTCATGTCTCAGTGGCGTGCATAGAGTAGATTGTTTTCCAACATGTGATACTGTGTGAGTGAACTAGAAGGTGTAGGAGAAGTTTGTGGGGATGATGCAACAGCCTGAATGTTTTAATGTGTTCCATCATCTCATCTCGGCAGTGCTTTTGTTTCTTAAGCTGATCTAGTTTCCTGAGTAGATGGTCCATTTCAACTGTCTTCTCCCTCTTGTTCATGGGTTCCATGAGTTTTGTCAATGAGTCCATACTCAATATGTCTGCTTGACTTGGACTGGGAGTGGCTCGATGTCTACCTTGGCTGGAGGCTGCATCTGCTTGACTATGTTTCTCTGACTCCCTCTGAACAGGAGTGGAGGAAAGGGCAGGTCAGGGATGGATGTCAAGGATGTGATCTTCAAGGCGCTTGGGGGTCTGACATTGGCGTGATGGTCTTGCTTGTGTATCAGCATGGGTATGGGATGTTGGTTTGCCATCTGATGACATTCTGAAGCTGTCAAGATCTGGCTCGAAGGACCATTTGTTGGGAATTTCCCTAATGAATACCAGTTCTTTAGTGGTGTTAACCACTTCAGCAATCTGATCAGGGAGTATGGAGTTTATCTGTATGCAGGGTTTCACCATAAACACATACTTATTATGCATTGGAGGTAGTTTCTGCATTACGTTCATCAGAAAATCGTAATATACACCATACTCCTGCCATATTGCTAAATCTAGACAATTTTTCATATCAACAGAAAAATATACTGGGATAACATGGCTTCTCTCGAGACTCCCCTGTTAGTTCGCTGTTAATGATATGCTAAAGGCCACCGGCACATTGACGTGAATGGTTACAAGGTAGTTTGTGACATCACAAACACCAGCGATTTCAAACCTGAATTTGCACATGGTTTGTCTTAAAGCATATTAAAAACACCACATAGACATACAAACAACATTAAAAGCTTGATATTCACCACAGGGGGTCTTAAACATATTCAAATGATGTATGTTGCCAATATTAGCAAGACAAGCCGTGACGCTAGTGACACTCTCACATGCATTACACATGAACAACTAATAATCATAAAGTTTGCGAATCACCAGCAACATTACAGGCTTAATGTTAGAAATCAGCACTATAAACATGCTGTATTACAAATATAAAGTCAGAAAATTGGCTTACATTGTCAATAATTTTTTGTCCTGCACTTAGAGATGCTGCATGGGTGGAAAATGTGGATATTCTGACAGCTCTGAAACACCAAAACCGTTTCTGCTTGAAATTACATTATTTTACATAATGCAAACCCTTAACAATACAATAAAATACAAAGGTAAATAATACTGAGAGATAACGAATAACAATAGTAACAAATTCACAATAATACCCAGGTGGGGGAAAAAAAGTACACTTCTGTTTTCGCGCACTAATTTTGTACTTAATATACTATAAATTCTTCTTTAGTACTTCTTAAGATAATCTTAAGAACATCTAAGTGTACTTACTGTGCTATTTTGAGACACCATGAATATGAACTAAAATGTGCTTTTAATATACTATCTCTGTGTTTAAAAAAATTTAGTTACCACTTGTAGTACTACATTATAGAAGTGCACTTTTTTTCACCTGGGTAATTATGAAAGATTTTTTTTTGTTTTTGTTTTTTTAATGTGAACTATCACTTTAATATGTGTTTCAGGGGTTTCTAGTGCTGATTGGGGTGTGAGTTACAGTCCTTCACGCATCTGTGCACTAAAGAACTCATCAGTGATAATGAGCTGCACTTATAAATACCCTACTGGACATCAGATCAAGAGAGTGTACTGGACCAAAAACGTAGTAAAGGGTGTAGAGCCTCAAGATCTGTCTGAGGACCCTGAATACAGTCAGAGGCTTCAGTATCTGGGAGATAAACAGCAGAACTGCACCATCAGACTGAGTCATGTGACACTGAAGGATTCACACGAGTACTATTTCAGATTCATCACTAATATAACAGATGGAAGATGGATTGGTAATCCAGGAGTGACTCTTAATGTCACAGGTGACTTTCATGAGGTTTCTCTCTTCTTCTGTGCATTATGTTGAATAATAATCAGTGTATGACAGCAGCACTAGATATAATGTGTGTGTTGTGTTCAGATCTTCAGGTGGAGTCTCCTGAGAGAGTGACAGAGGGAGATTCAGTCCGTCTGACATGTAAAAGCAGCTGCACTCTGACTGACAGAGCAACATTCATCTGGTACAGAAACTCACAGCCATTAACTGAGAGAAGAGACAGAAACAATGAACTCCTGCTGCAGTCAGTCAGAAGAGAGGATGCAGGCAGATATAGCTGTGCTGTACACAGACACAATCACATTTCTCCTGCTGTTGAGCTCAATGTCACGTGTGAGTACAGACTCATTTGATCTTTTTTAAATGTATTGTTTATGTTTGGAACTACACTTTCATTTGTCTGTTTTAGATCCTCCAAAGAACGTCTCAGTGTCCATCAGTCCATCTAGTGAAATAGTGTCAGGAGATTCAGTGACTCTGATCTGCAGCAGTGATTCAAACCCTCCTGCTCTGAACTTTAGCTGGTTTAAGGAGAATGAAACCTCAGCTGTTGGATCTGGACAGAGTTTCAGTGCACTACAGAGTGGACGCTTCTACTGTCAGGCTCACAATCAACATGGATCTCAGAGATCAGACGCTGTAACTGTCACAGGTGAAGCTTTTATTAACACACTCCTGTATCTTCACATCATTCATCAGTTTGGAGAGTTAATCATGATGATCTTCCTCTTTCAGTTCATCATGGTGCTGGTTGGAATGTGATTGTGATCGCAGCGGCATCTGGAGGATTATTCATCATCATCATCATCATCATCATTTTTTCAATGTAAATAAAAATCTATCAATGAAGAGTATAAATTTAATGTGATTTTATATGAATACAGAATAACGTCATTATTAAATGAAACAATGAAATGGGTTGTTTGTGTTTCCTTTTTAACAGTAAGAAGAAAATAATAAACAGAAGATCTTCAATACACGAGTATGAGGTGAGATGATCAAAGAAACGCAGAACAATAAGAACATATATTATCACACTCAGGATTTTACTACTGCTGTATAAATGTGAGAATAAAGATATCATGGAGTGATTACACTTTTGTTGGCAGGGACTCTTATTGTCATGGTAACCATTTAAAATCTTTTCTTTCTTTTCCCTGTAGAACAATGATCCCAGTGCAGGCTCATATGCATCTCTTGACCTCAAGTCCAGATCATCTGACCTGTACAACACACTCACTGTAAGTGAAATATCAAAAACCACACATGCAAAAGAGTTTGTGCTTTCAAAAGTCAGGTAATAAATAATCAATGTGTCTTTCACATAGACTGTCCATCCCAGACCTGCTGTTCACCAGTCGGGCTCTCCTGAATATGAGAATCTGTCTGTAAGTTGGAGATCCTCAGGTTGTCTCAGTATGATCAATAAAAATATTCCTCAGCAATCAATCTACTCTTCAGTGGATACCAAGCATAGTCTTTTCTTTCTTTTACAAGCTGGATTATAGCAGTTGTTCCACTGACAGTTTTTTTTTTTTAATTTTAAGATAAATCAGATTATTTGTACCATTGTAGTGTTGGTTTATCATTCATGTGCAGAACTGTGTAAATGTGTTTCTTGTCTTAATTCTGTTGCAGCCACACAGCAAGACACCACGATAAGATGAAGCACAAGTTAAACTTTACTCAACTTTTGTGTTTTCGTTGGACACGCCCACATCACAGCTACCAATGAAAATGAAGGACTTCTGTAGAGTTTTCATTCTGCAGTGAAGTGATGTTTCTCATCAAGTTCAACTGTATCATTCAGCTCTGACATGGGAGAGTGAAATTATGTTTCTCTTACAGGTCCTGGCAATAATTCAACATAAAACAGTAACAACAAGACACAAATGTATAAACAGGTCAATTTTTGCATATTATATAAAGTGTTAAATTAATGTAAAGACAAAAAGACAATATACACAGTATACAAGACATATTGTGAGGTTCATTAGAAATGTATATGTTTGAAAGCATTTAAAATGGCACAGATACAATAGCAATCTAATACCTGAATGGTTTAAACAGTCTTACCCACATTTTTCCTAATGAGCCTGATGTGTTTAGATTCTGCTCCATCTTTAGTTCTGACTGATGACACTGTGCGTAGTGACACGTGTGATGTTCCCTCTCCATTTCCTGTGAAATGTATCGATGTTCCCTTATTCCCTATGCCGGTCGCAGTGCCCTTCGAACTGAACATGTTCCCTCTCTTTAAATTGGAATCTCACTTAAGATAGCAGAATACCCTGAAGTTCACTTCACAGTCCACTTACAGTCGATTGGAACACACCTGAAGTGCTATCTAAAAGAGTTTTCCACTGAGTTTGTGCAAGAATATTTTTATACATTTTATCTGTTTATCAAAGGGTCAATGAGGCTGATATTCCCCTTATTCATTTTAAATAGAACATAAAAGAACATAAATAGAACATTAAAAATTACCCAGATCATTTTCAACCTTCTGTTTTGAATCTGTGCTTTAAGGCCCTGATATACTTCAAGCGAAATTGAAGAACGAACTGGTGTGACGTCATTTCGAACAAAATCAGTTCAAAATGCAGATTGTTTGTAGTACAAAAACGCTTTTCAAAACGAACTTGCAGTGTCGAGACAAATCGGGTCCTCCCTCGAAATCGGGTCTCTATCAACTATCAGTTAATGATTATACTAAGTACATATAAATGATACAGTATTAATTTAAAATGTGTAGAGATTAATAAGTTTGTATCATTATAGTGAATAATGATACAAACTTATTGTAATTAGTTTCACTTAATAAACTGTTAATTACTGATAATAATATTATAGTAATAGCCAATGAATTGAATAACTGAACATTACATTGTTCTTTTTATAACTGAAATATTTGGACACACTGTAAATCATAAAAATCATAAAAAAAAAAATAAAAAAAAACGGTCAAAGACTGTCAGCTATGGCTGCCAAACAAAATCTGTAAAATTAAAATAAAATATTCTAATTTAAATAATGTGCAAAAACTTTAACAGAAATTTTCATTAATCTTTTTTTTTTTTTACTACAGAAAAACACTGTTAATTTACAGGTATTCCCTGAATTATTAACACCCCTTTGAAAAAAAAAATCTTAAAAAAAAAAAAAAAAAAAAAAACGGTCAAATGACTTTCAGCAACTGCAAAACAAAAACTGTAAAGCTAAAGTAAGATATCCTAATTTAAATAAAGTTCAAAAAACTTTTACAGAAAAAAACATTTTATAGGTATTTCCTGAATTATTACTAACAAAACACATTCACTGTAAAATGTGAATCTCTTGCATTTAACCAGAAATAGCACACATGCATGAATTAATGTAATGATATATCACTGCATCATCAACTACATTATTACCGTCTCTGAAATAAAGCAACATGCAGCATAACACCAATGTTTTCTGGCTCATCCTGGACTGAAGCATAGGCTCTACTCTTAAGTCATTATGCAGAAATTATTCAGACAGGATCACCATTGTTGAGGTTCATACGCTGACTCTTGATGTCTGTGTGAGTCTGTATGATCCTGTCTGAATAATTTCTGCATAATGACCTAAAATCATTCAAAATATTAAAGCAGGACAAAATTTTATGCAGTGGTATTCTAAGGCTTCCTGGAGGCTAAGTGAGGGCTGCCCGTGCAGGGCCAAAGTTAAGGGGCCAACCTTTTGCCAATGAGCAAATTCTCAAGGGTCCTGTGCTGGCAGTCCTAAGTGGGCCCGTAAAGGCTTGTTTGCAGAGTCGCGGACCATTTAAAATTTGGGCAGAGAATTGTTGCATTACTTTTTCCTCTGCTCATGTAGGGAGGAGACAAGAAAGAGGAAGAAACATTTTTTTGTTACAAGCATTTTAAAATGAACACTGTGTAATCATGAGAAATTCATCAGTTTAACGCCTGCTGGAGATCAGACTCACCAGAACACGGTTACTCTGGTTAATATGTGAATACAGTATGTGAATAATATGTGATTATTACTGTTGTGGAGACCAATGAGAAATATTCTTAAACCACAACAAACAGATGGTGAGTAATGGAAATGTTCTTAGAGATAAAGATGTCATGATGTGTGTGTTATATTGTTCTTATAGCGATGTCTGTCAGAATGGCTTCTCCTCTTCCTCTGGTGATTCTGCTCTTGATTCACGATGTCAGACGTCTACAGAAGTTCTTATTGAGAATAAACAGAGGTTTAGATGTTGATGTTTGGTTGAAAATGTTTTGTTTGTCACCATCATGGTGATCAGTGTTTGCTTTAGTTGAGCTCTTGAGCCTTGATGTTTCTTAAGATACTTTTTCTGGAATTGCAGGTATTTTCAGAAAACATTCCTGCATTAATAAGGCAGACCAATATGTCTGTTTTAATGGTCAAATGACTGCATTAAAGTGATTTATACAACTTCTACTTCTGTAATTGTTGACTTCTGTTTCAGGCACATTTGATGTTTAACGTAGTGTGACTTCCCTGAATCATGCACATTTGAGAAATGATGGTAAGATCAAATGTAGGATATTTTCTACTCATCATTTTATAAATTATGCCCCATGAGTCAATTTTAAAGAGCCCTTTATGCCAAAGATGTTCTAAGCAAGGAGAGATGTCTTCAATTATTGCACAATACATTCATGTTTAATAGGTTATTTATATTTTTTCTACAAACTGCTTAATCCACAAAATTTAATTAAAATAAGAAATTCATTTAAACAAAAGTAATGAATTAAAGCAAATGATGGAAACCTATAAAAAGTTCCATCGCCTGACAGAACCCTTTAAGGTTCTATATAAAAAGGCAAACTGTTAAACTGTAGCGTAAACCTTATCAGAAGAATCAGAGGGGTTTGTGGGTAATTGAGGAGTAGCATAAACTATATTAGAAGAATCAGAGGGGTTTGTGGGTAATTGAGGAGTAGCATAAATAGTTTTACAAGAATCAGAGGGGTTTGTGGGTAATTGAGGAGTAGCATAAACAGTTTTACAAGAATCAGAGGGGTTTGTGGGTAATTGAGGAGTAGCATAAACCTTAATAGAAGAATCAGAGGGGTTTGTGGGTAATTGAGGAGTAGCATAAATAGTTTTACAAGAATCAGAGGGGTTTGTGGGAAATTGAGGAGTAGCATAAATAGTTTTACAAGAATCAGAGGGGTTTGTGGGTAATTGAGGAGTAGCATAAACAGTTTTACAAGAATCAGAGGGGTTTGTGGGTAATTGAGGAGTAGCATAAACAGTTTTACAAGAATCAGAGGGGTTTATGGGTAACTGGGTGCTTTTGCAGTCAATGTGAAACCTGGTGTCTTTAATCTCATCATATTTGTGCAGCGCTTGAGGAACCTGGGAATAGAAATAGAAATTATTTACAGTTTTGAAGGCCATCAAACACGTTCTTATATCTTATAACTTGATTTTACAAACCGCTTCTCTGTTTTCTGTTCCAGGTTCAGACAGTTTAGCAGCTGCATCAGGGTCTGGAATAATAAACACTACATTAAGCATCATTTCACACTGATGCTCAAGATATTAGACTCGCATTGACTAGTTGTGACCAGCAGGGGGAAGTAACATCTTTCTATTCACTCATTCCTCAGACAACAATGTAATTCACTGGCAAACAACTGTAAACATTATTATGACAAATAACTGACTATGACATGTTTCTTCGTTGGTAACATGACATGCAAAATTACCTGAACAATATCCAAAGTTCTGAGAACACTGTAAGCTGGTTTACCTCGAGTCTGACGCTTGTAGAGAGTCACAATGCATGACATGAGTCCAATGATGAGCAGAAGCAGAATCACAGTCACACTGATGATCAGAGACAATGATGATGATGATAGTGGTGGTGATGATGATGATGATGACAAAGGTGGTGGATTTGTTTTTAGCTCTAAAAATAGAATAAAAACATTTGCTGTGACAAACTGTATGCACATTTTCAAGCTTTAAAAACTTTAGAAACCCCATCAATTTTCCTTTTTGTAAATGGTAAATCTTCAGGAATTTTGATTTTTATAAACCTTGAGTTTATTGAGAACTACATAAGACAAACATCCCGCCTCTTATTAGGATCATTGTAACACTGCACTCAATTTGGCACAGACATACTAAGGTCTGAGTACGGACCAGTCAAATCAGAAGACTAAATTTGCCTGCAGAGAATAAGGAAGTCACAACAATAATGAACCACTCACACACTGTGTAAAGTTTTACTGAATATATTGTTTTGAATTTATTCAAAATTTTAAAGCCCCCCTGTAGTCAATTATTTTATCCCTTAAAACTCATCTTCGATCACCAAAAAGATATATTTAAATTTTATATTTTTATTTAATATATATATTTATATATATTTTCCAGTGAAAAAAAAAATGCCTTAAAATAGCTTGAATGTAACTCTACACCCTTGCCTCATTTAATATACACGGATCAATGAATATGCAAATTAGCCCCCTCCACTCGCTCGTGCCAGCTCAGAGAGTCTACTGTTGATGTAGTGACGAGTAATTTGTTCTTTGTGTTGTGGATATTTAAGAAAAAAGCTTGTTTTGTATATTCAGTTATATAACAGCTGTGTAACTGAACTGCTCACATATTTTTTGACGCTTAAATTGTGTTCTAAATTATGAACTGGTAAAACACTACGGCTGGGTATCGATTCAGTTGTCCCAAACCTATTCGATTTCGATTTTCAAGGTCTCAATTCGATTCGATTCTCGATTTTTTTATTCAATGAATTCAATACATTTTCACTGGCCCCACTACAATAATAATAATAATAAATGAATAAAATAGGCTAGTTATTGTTTTTGACCCATGTATAGCCTACCTATATTGTAATAAATAAGGTTATGACACCCAATATTTTAGATACCAGTGAAATTTAACAACTCTCGATTCCATTTGAGACCACTGTTTTAGTCAATTTTGTCAATAAACACAACACTGCAGACCAACTAAAGAATAAAGCTGACAATTTATTTCATAGTGGCGTCCTGCCACCACGCACAGGCCAACTCCATTAGGCACACCTGCTCACCCTCTGCACATGCGCAAACATATACTACACAGGGTTGCCACTACTCAATAAAACCAACCGCTATCATTACAACCATAGCTAAAACTACTAATATAAATTTCAAAGATTATTAAATAATAGTCATTCATAAAAAAAGAACAAATAATTAAACTACAAGCAATAGCTCAAACACTGTATATAATTTTCAGTGTACAAAATAAATAAAGATTAATCCTTATTAAAGTTACAAAAACATTATTCAGTGAAGATCGGAGTGGTTTTCTCTTTAGTTTGATTAACATTAAAACACAGACAGCTTCTGGAATTTGAGGTGGCTGTCACTTTAAAACTAATGCACTGATACATACAATAATGACATGCATGCATTCTTTCTCTACTGCTTACCATAACCGTAACCGACTATGTTTACCGAGTTACTCGCAAAGGCGGAGACTGAGATAAAGAGACGTCTTTCACGCTGAAATGCGCAGCTGCATCCACCAGGTTCAGCACTAAATGAATGACACCGGCCCCGCTGCAATATCACGCAAGGTAAATAAGAGGATGTCATCTAGTGGAGAAGACTAGTAATAAGATTAACGTCAATCAGATATTATGTCCAATGTTTGCGGAAATAAATACGGAAAAAAATAGACATACGTGGCTTTTGAAAATCGATATCAGCCATATAAACCGCCATTACAAAACGGTCTGAATCCACTCCCATTCGTCTGGACTGCTCTCACTGAATCACCTGAAGCGATTTCTCAGTAAAACAGACAGTATCGAGAGAACAAGCAGCGCTGTTTTTCAGCCGTTTTCCTCGGTGAACTCGCTAAATGGATGTCTGACAATTAAATCCTTGAATGAGTGCGGATTTCCTTAACTTTTCTCGACCCCCCCGTACATTAAATTGCCAAAAATAACAGTATTAGTGATCATCATTTTCAAAATGCATCTGCATTACTCACCTGTTAAAATGTTCAGATTCACTTCAGTGTATGAATCCATAACATTAGTTCCACAGTGGTATGTCCCAGAATCCCGTTCACTCAGATCTCTGATGGTCACAGTGAAGACTGCTGATTTTGTGTCGTCATACAGAAAGAATCTTCCAGAATGAACCCATTTATCTTTAATATTAGTCCTGATGAAGTCAGAACACCATCTAATCTCTAGTATATCTGGCTTCTGACCTCTACAAAAATACTTTGCATTTGTTTTAAGATTTTCCTGATATGTGCATGTGATGTTGACTTCTCCTCCTGAATATCCTGTCACACTGATGGAGCTCACGACACCTATAAAAAACAGCATTTTAATAAAACACTTTAGTATTTTGATTATGAGGCTTCACATTGCTTTCAAAAGTTTCATCAGTTTCTTACCAGGAATCATCATCAGAGTGAAAGTCAAGATGATCTTCATTCTTCTCTCTTATTAAATGATCCTCTCTCATATCAGTAGATTCAGTTCTTCTGAAGCTCTCTGTGTGTTTCAGTGTTTCCTGATAGTGTTTTCGTCATGAATGTGATGAGATGCAGACTTCCTCTTGCTTTGTCTTCTGCTGCTATTTAAAGACCGTAATCATTTATCATGAGTTCCTCTTAATTACACTCCTGGTTTTGGAATAACAAATAAATAAAAATTATAATAACAAGAAGTAGTGAGTGAACACACTTCTCTCTCTTTCATTTCCTGTTTCTCTTGTTTAAAGAAACTGTATAACTTTTTGTAATAACAGTGTACCAATGCATAAAGGCTTTTTTTTTTTTTAATTATGGGGTACATGGGTCAAAGATGAAAAAGGGATTTTAAGTATTAAAACAATAAGTGTAACAGCTTTGAAATGTTGTTGTTGTTGTTTTTCAATACATCAGAATGGGTCCTGTTTGTTTGTTTGTTGTTTTTTTATTGTTTTGTTTTTTTCCGAGCAAAAATTAAATACCATACATTTTTACCATGATTTACAGAAGACACCCACTAAAATGTCATTCATTGTAACAATCTTGTCATATTTACAACAAAAATCTATGTATGCCATATTAAAGACTAATTACTTTTACCCCAAAAGCTAATTACTTGTAATTTTACATTTTTAAACTCTGCCACTATTCCAGGTTTTGCCCATTTGTCAGCAAGAATTTTTTACCAATTTAAAATGCAATAAAATTTTGCATATTCACTTATTCTTTTATATATTTTAATATGTACAGGTCAGAATGTGTATGTTGTTTAAATTTTTACATAAATATAAGTGTTACACTGAATGACAATGGAACATTATTTCACCCACGTTTTGACATTTTATTCTCCCAAAGCTTAATTGAAACCTTAAAAGTAGACGTTTTACTTGCATTTAATGTGCTTTCTATGTATATAAAATCAATTTTGTAAATTTCTGTTGATGCGGACATCTAAATGTCTTTGACCCACATATCAGTGCGTTTGTACAGGTGTTTTTTTTTTTTTTTTTTTAATAGCAAAATTGCACTGATTAAGTTTGGGCTTCCGTGCAAGACCAGTAAAACTAAAACTGTTGCAACTTTTATTTAAATACTGGAGAAATATACTCGTTTCATGTAGTTACAGGGTACGTGTGACAACTGCGGGATGTAAATTAAAGCATGCTTATTACCCTCTTGCTCTATAAAGTTACAGAGAAAGTACAATAAAAACACATACACAATCTGATATCACTGACTCTGAAACCTTTATTTGAAAAACAACTTATTTCAAAACAGATTTACAACACTTCTTATTTGTTTTTTTTTTAAATCAACATTGCATTTCAAATGCTAAAGTCCTCACAATTTACTCATCTTTTACACTCATGTCATCCGAGACATATGACTTTCTTTCTTCAGATGAACACAAACAAAAGGTTTTTAGAAAAATAATCTCTGCTAATGCAAGCTCATGTGTTCCTAAAAGTCGAAGCATCAAACAGCACATACAGCAATAACTACAGTAATCCATATGACCTCAACGGATGAATCTTCTGAAGTGAAACGATAAGTGTTTGTAAGAAAAATACTAATATTTTAAACTTTTTAAACTGTAGACTAAACTGGCGTGTGCGTCAAAAAGGGTTGAAAAGTCTCACGTAAAGTCACGCGGATGCCGTCAGTTTTTATTATTATTATTATTTTAAATAATGCTCACAACAAAATACAAACAATAACATAATAACAATGAGAAACAGGAGAGACATAATATAAATGCACCATGTACCCCGTAATTTAAAAAAAAAAAAAAAAGCCTTTATGTATTGGTACACTATTATAACAAAATCTATGCAGTGTATGTTCTCACTAAATTGCTCCTAAACGTAAGATTGTTGTATAATGATAGTAGAATTTGCATTTGAGAGAAATACCCCTTAGTTCTAAAATACTTACAGTATTAATAATAATAAGTTAATTTTATTAGTTGTTACCCGTCATTCCCCAAACTTTACATATATTGTTCCCTTATACCTACACATATGTACTTTAAAGGTACACTATAATTACCGGAAGGTACGCTGTAAATTTGTTTTAATTATGCTGTACTTTCCGGGCTGTAATCTAAAGCGTTACCGAATATTATAATATTTGAAATATATAGTTGTTATATTGTGTAACTGAAGTGAAACTGCAATGGTAAACCTCGACTCTTCAGAAGAAAACACTTCTCTTTATGATTGATGTCAAACCAAATTAACCACATGAAAGCTGATATGTGCATCATTTTATCTTTATACAATATGTCTCAACAAATGTTCAAACCAATTTCCTTTCAAAGAGTGATCATGTGATCAAAGAGTTGTATTATGGGTAGTGTAGTTTGTGTGCTTACGAGTGTTTATCTGTAGTATTTCCTGTTCTTGTTCTTGTTTCAGTTTCTGTTTGATGAGACACTGACAGAGAAAAACACCAGTGACGTGTGAATGTGCCGCTTATGCGACAATGTAATAATAAATTATAATAACAAACCCTGACAGTAGACAAAAACACACGTATAACATTGTTTGCTCTGTGCTGTTGCTGCATATGATTCAATTGAATTAGTTTTTCCATCTTAATGTTTGTGTACGTCTGAAATGGGGGGACACACCCACTGGCACAAACACCTGTGCGGCTCATAAAACCACCTGTGTCTTCATAAAAAGCATGTCTAAGTGTGGCATTGTCATTATGAACTTTATTCATGCTCTTACCACATTTTCTATTAGTGATCTAAAGTCCGGTTCATTTCCGCAAACCGGTTCTTTCGGACTCTTTGGTTATATTAACCAGTTTCAAAAAAATGTTTCATAGGTTCCTTACTTCATCACACAATGATGTCACTACACATCTCTTTTAAAACAACTCAAAAGGCTTGTTGGACTTGAAGCAGAGTTGTAATGACCGATCAGTGTATCACATTAAAGTACAGCGACAGCGATTCAAAAGCATACGGAGCCGTCTGCTCTCTAATCGCTCTTACGGTTCTTTGATGTCATACACTGATCGGTCTGTGCAGCGCTGCTTAAAGTCCATGTTATATCAATGGAAAATTCAAGTAAGTTATCTGTCTCAATGCATACTGAAACATTCAAATAGTTATGTTTTAATGAACACATTTTGCTGATTATTCACTTAAATTAATGGTGTTTATGTTCAGTTTAATTCACTTATCATTCATGTCGGATACTACTGACCTATAGAATTACATTTGTTTCAAAAAAATACACATAACTTTTCAAAAAAACTAATGAAATTGTAAATTGAAACTGAATAAAATGTCTTAAAAATAAATTGCAGGCAAAAGGTTTGACTTTGTTTTTAATACACTGCATGTTTTTCTAACTGTTTTCTATAATTTCTTTCGCTGATCTGTACTTACAATTAACAATGGGATCGTAAATGAAAACTCTGGAAACACATTTGTAAAATCTGTTCTGGCCTCTTTTATATTCTGCAAGTGTTGCTAAACATTGTGGTTTTAACACTATAGAAGCAGCAAGAGCCAAATAAGTGTTTTCACTGTCTGGACTTCACACTAAACTCGTGCAGCAGTTAATATTAAACCGGATGCCAGACTTTGCAGGGGAACATGTCTCACTGTTTAGAGGAGAAACAGCAGCATTCAGACATGTACTTTGTCAAAGCAGAGGTGAACCAAAGGTCTGGTGTGAATAGGATATCAAACGATGCAACTGACAAAAATATCATTCATAAATGGATAAATACAAAAATAATATGTTTGAAAGGATTAATCATGGAAAAACCATAAAAGAATAATCATATTAATCATAAGCATATCCCCCCTTCTTATACACCAATTTCGAAATACATCTTAAGCATCATCCACTTATGGAAAGAAGTCACACATTTTAAAGAATCAATCCTTGCCAAACTCTGATTGAAAAAGACAAATGAAAAATCATCAAGGTGAATAAGAAAAGCTTGTTAGGGTTATTTCCTGTGGTAATCTTCAGCATAAGAAAAAGAAACTGTAAATAATCCAGAAAATTGCTTGAACATTAAGATCACTCTTTCAGCAGTTGCTTTTAGAGCCCAAAGAAATCTGTGTTATACAGTTATACATTTGCAATTATTTATTAAAATATGCAGCTACTTCTGAATGGTCATGAATGGAGAAAGATGCTCTCTGGCAGCAGATTATTGCAGTTACAACATCAACCAGCAGGAGTGAACAGAAGAAAATAACCTGAACTGAACATCCATATACACATTAATAACTACAGACATGCAAAACTGTAATAATTAACTTGCAATCCAGAATAACATTATTCAACCCTTAATCGGTCCTTGGGGTCCAGCTGTCATGAACATGGCCTCTGTGGCTCCCTCCGATTGCCACCAGAGGGCTCCCTGACCCGAGTACTAACTTCATCATGGACTACATTTCCCATAACCCCGTACCTGGTGTTAATTACCCACACACCTGGTTCCCATCATCCGGACTATTTAAGCTCACTCACACATTCACCCATTGCGAAGTCTTGTTTTGCCCTGGCTAACACTACTGAGTGTTTTTCCCTGTGATCTGTATTCTTGTGTATGACCTTGGACTGTTTATTCTCATCGTGTTTGTTTGCTGCCTGCCCTGTTGATTCCCTGCCTGTTATTTGGATTATCCTGCCTTGTCTGCCGCCTGTCCCCGTTTACGATTCATCTCTGCCTTGGATATTATTTATTGCTGGTGTTTGACCCTTGCCTGTACGACTACGATTGTTTTAATAAAGCTGCACATGGATCCTATCAAGTCTGACTCCTCGTTACACCAGCTGACCCCGCTGACAGTTTCCTTCATTTTTAAAAAGGGTTCCCTTCATTTCAGGGGCATGAGACTCTGTAACTTTTCTTAAATAATCTACCTAAACATGCACAAAAAATCTGGGCTTGATTTGGTTGTTCTAAAGGTGTGTAAAAAAAAAAAAAAAAAAAAAAAAAATTCACTGTTAAGGGTCCCCACATTGAAAATGAATGAGAAAATTGAAAATTAGTTTTTTTTTTTTTTTTTCATTTGTCAATAATAATAATAATAATAATAATAAATAAATCCAGTATAAATCTGAAATTTCTACATTTAAATGTTTAAGGTCTGGTCCTAGACCTTAAACACAGAGTGGAACGAACTTTCTATCTCATACACACAAACACACACACACAGTAGTACTTTGACTTAAAATCAGCCAATTAGCTTATTTTATATTCTAGTTTGTCATTGTTTTAGCAAATCTTTTCATTTGTCACACTTCTGACTGGGCTAGATCAGACATTTTAATATGAATATACAAGGTCCAAGGCCCAAGCTAATGGACACTGATCACCATTGAGGTGACTTCAACACAATTACAGTAATAAACAATATACTTTCTTACAGTGGCATGATTAAAGACAACTTTATAATGTCACTTCACAGTAAAACAAGAATAGTAAATGACTGTGATGTCAGCATCATTTTGCTGATGATTAACAGTAATCCGTAAGAAAATGACCCCACAAGCATTCATTTCACTGTAAATTTCTGACTAAAGTAATTTATTGTAAAATAATACTCTTTAAGCCTGTAAATTCCCATTTTACAGTGTATCACTGATACTGACCTTCACTCATGAAATGATGCCATTAAAGAATTATTTACAATATACTGTCTTTAAGTTGTTTCTACATTAATTTGAAGAGTAACTGTGGAATTATTACAATATAAAAATATTAAAAACTCACAACAATGTTTTTAATTGTGATTAATTACAGAAAAATGTATGATTAATTAGTTAATTTTTTATCGATTGACAGTACTACTGCAAAAATGGCAAGGCAAGGTACATTTATTTATATAGAATATTTCATACACAATGTTAATTCTAAGTGCTTTACAAATACATACGAATTAAAAGATAAAATGCATTAAAACAGTTAAGGAAATACAGTGCGATCAGTTAATAAAAATAGAAATAGCAATAAAAGTAGAAAATAAAAATTTATGTAAAATAAAATAAGTTTAAAATAAAAAGAAGATACATAAATAAAATACAGTGCAATCAGAGCATACACTGCTCATTCAGTAAATGCACAGCTAAACAGATGTGTTTTGAGTCTGGATATAATGTGGCTACTGTTGGAGCACATCTGATCTCTTCTGGAAGCTGGTTCCAACTATGTGAGCCACAACAGCTAAAAGCAGACTCTCCTTGTATAGATCAAACCGTTGGTATTTCTAACTGATGTGATCCTATTGATCTGAGTGATCTGTTGGGATTATACTCTATGAGCATATCTGCAGTCCTAAGCCATTGAGTGATTTATAAACAAGTAACAGTACTTTAAAATCCATTCTAAATGCAACTGGAAGCCAGTGGAAGGACCTGAGGACTGGTGTGATGTGTTCATATTTTCTGGTTCAGCTCAGAATCCTGGCAGCAGCGTTCTGTACGAGCTGCACCTGTCTTATGGTCTTCTTGTGAAGGCCAGTGAGGAGTCCATTACAATAATCCACCCTGCTGGTGAAGAAAGCATGAACAAGTCTTGACTGGAGACAAAGCATCTAATTCTTGCAATATTTTTGAGATGATAATATGCTGATTTAGTTATTGCTTTTACATGACTACTGAAACTCAGTTCTGACTCTAAAATCACACCAAGATTCCTGACTTGATTTTTAGTTGTTTGACCCCTAGAGTGAAGGTATGCATTCACCTTGAGAACTTCATCTTTTTTTCCAAATGCAATGACTTAAGTTTTGTCTTTGTTTAACTTAAGAAAGTTTTGGCAAATCCAATTTTTAATTCCATCAGTGCATTGGCACAGGGAGTCAATGGGGCTGAAGTCATTTGGCGATAGGGCTAGGTAAATCTGGGTGTCATCTGCATAACTGTGATGTACATGAATAAAGCCAGCACTAAAATGGTACAAATAATCTTTCTTACAGATTTTAAAAATGTGATTACTTTTGGTAAAATTGATTGTATAGTATAGCTTGAAAAGACTGAATGTAGGGATTGTTTAGTATCTATTGAGTAATAGCGAGGACAGTTTCTTCTTGAGAAGACTTGAGGTCCCAGCCAACAGAATTTTATTATAAGAACATTCTCTAAATATTCAGTGTTGGTTCTGGGAACGTAAAAACGTCCAGTTTTCTTGACGTTAGAGGAATGTTTTTTATAAGGTATAATGTTCCTCAAACGTTCTTTTAACTTAATTTTGATCTAAAATTCAACATTCTAGGAACGTTGATTTGTAACATTCCAAGAACATGAAAATGTTCCGTTTTCTTAATGTTAGTAGAATGTTATTTAAAGGTTAGTATGATGTTCCTGAAACATTCTTTCAATCATTCAAACACCTGCTGTGAACAAGCACTGAAAGAAAGAGAAATAAGAACACAAACTACAACTTTCTTCAGCCACAGCCTTAGATGAACTGAAGATAAAAGACATTAAATCTCTGAAGATCTGATTAAACAACTCCACAAACAGCATTACCAGCTTCACTTATTACTAACCAGACTGACTTTATTTCTGTCACACGTCTACAGAAGTTCTTATTGAGAATTAACAGAGGTTTAGATGTTTATGTCTTATTGAAAATGTTTGGTTTGAGGTCACCATCATGTAGATCAGTATTTGCTTTAGTTGAGCTCTTGACCCCTGACTATTGTTGAGTTGCTTCTTTATCAGCAGTCGCATGTTTTCAGAAAACATTTCTGCACTGATAAAGCAGATCAACATGTCTGTTTTAATAACAGACACATGACTGCATTAAAGTGGTTTAAATAACTGGGAGCGACCTAGGCTCTTCCGTGCTGATGTCCTGCACCCCAGCAGAATCGGAGCTGATCTATCGGAGAACATATCCAAGATGCTTCGCACCGTATGACTAGTAAGTCAAACCTCAAATCACAGTCTGTGTTCTACCCACTTTTTTGATAGAAATGTGAGTATAGTACAGTCTATAGAAACTGTGTCTATTCCCAGAATAGTGAGGTCTAACAATACATATATAGGATCTAAAAATAAATCTGATTGTGATTAAACCAGAAATTCGCTAAATGACTGAACCAAAACAATTTCTAAAACTAGGGCTCCTAAACATTAGATCGCTGACACCTAAGGCGGTTATTGTAAATGAAATGATCACCTACTGATTTCCTAAAACAGTTTGCAGATTTTCTCTCAGACCTATTGGTCAACTTCGATAAAGCGCTGATTGTTGGAGATTTTAACATTCATGTAGACAATACAAATGATGCGTTAGGGGCTGCGTTTACAGATTTACTAAACTCATTCAGGCTCAAACAAAACATCACTAGACTCACTCACCGTCTTAATCATACATTACAAATCCTACCGATATAGAAATTGTACCTTAAAGTGATTATGTCACTGATCACTACCTTGTAATGTGCATACTGCTGACATTTGCCATATTGCGCCGCATTACCGACTAGGTAGAACAATTCTCCCGACGACGACAGACTCACAAATAACCTGCCTGATCTGTCTCAGCTGCTCGGTGTACCCAAACACACAAACGAACTTGAGGAAATGACTAGCAATATTGGCATCATTTTCTCTAGTACATTAGATACTGTTGAACCCATCAGATTAAAAAAGGTTAGAGAGAAAAATACTGCACCATGGTACAACAGTATTACTCACGCCATAAAAAGAGAAACTCGTAATCTAGAGCGCAAATCAGAATCACGTGGAAAGACAGCAATTCCCATTATAAAAAGGCTCTAAAAGCAGCCAGGGCCGAGGATCTCCACAAACTCATAGAAAATAACCAAAACAATCCAAGGTTCTTGTTTAGTACAGTGGCTAGATGAACAAATAAACAGACATCACCAGAACAAAACATTTCATTACAGTTTAGTAGTGATGACTTTATGAATTTCTTTACTGAGAAAATCGAAAGCATCAGAAATACAATTGTAAATGTACAACCTTTGACAGCATTTTATGATTCAGCCTCAATTATCGCCCCTCAAGAACAGTTGCAGTGCTTTGCAACTATAAGACAGGAAGAGCTAAATAAACGTATTATTGCGTCAAAACCAACAACATGTTTATTAGATCCAATACCCACTAAACTACTGAAAGAATTGTTACCTGTAGCACAGGAGCCTCTTCTCAATATTATCAACTCGTCTTTATCTCTAGATCATGTCCCAAGACCGTTCAAGCTAGCAGTTATTAAGCCCCTCATTAAGAAACCACAATTAGATCCAAATGTATTAGCAAATTACAGACCCATTTGAAATCTTCAATTTATGTCTAAAATACTAGAAAAAGTGGTGTCAGTCCAAATGTGCTCCTTCTTACAAAAAAAATTATATCTATGAAAAATTTCAGTCAGGATTCAGGCCTCATCATAGCACAGAAACTGCGCTCATTAAAATTACAAATGACTTACTTCTAGCTTCTGACCAAGGCTGTATCTCAATACTAGTGTTACTTGATCTCAGTGCTGCGTTTGACACTATAGATCATAAAATACTCCTAGATCGACTACAAAATTACACTGGTATTCAGGGACAGGCATTAAGGTGGTTCAGATCATACCTATCAGACGGTTACCATTTTGTATATTTAAACGGAAAAATCTAAGATAACGATAGTAAATTATGGAGTGCAGCAAGGATCTGTGTTAGGCCCTCTGATATTTTCAATATATATGCCGCCACTTGATGATATTATAAGAAAACATGGAATTAGTTTCCACTGCTATGCCGATGAGACTTGTATATTTCATCACGACCAGATGAGATCTCCAAATTATCTAAGCTGACAGAGTGTGTTAAAGAAGTATTGGATGACTAGAAATTTTCTTCTATTAAATTCAGATAAGACTGAAGTATTACTTATTGGACCAAAAACCTGTACACAGAATCAGACTACAATTTGCATTAAGAAGGATGTTCTGTTACTTCATCCTCTACAGTTAAACAGCTGGGTGTTATATTAGACAGCAACTTGTCCTTTAAAAATCATATTTCATATGTTACAAAAACAGCCTTCTTCCACCTCAGAAACATTGCTAAGCTATAGAACATGTTATTTGTTTCTGATGCAGAAAAGTTAGTTCATGCTTTCATGACGTCTAGACTAGATTACTGTAATGCATTACTAGCTGGTTGTCCTGCATTCTCAATAAACAAGCTACAATTAGTCCAAAATGCAGCTGCTAGAGTTCTTACCAGGTCAAGAAAATATGATCATATAACACCAATTTTATCATCTCTACACTGGTTACCTATTAAGTTCCGTATGGATTATAAAGTATTGCTACTGACCTATAAGGCTCTAAATGGTTTAGCTCCTTTGTACTTAACTGACCTTCTATCGCCCTACAATCCTTCACGCTCTTTAAGATCACAAAACCCTGGACTTCTGGATGTACCTAGGATATCTAAGTCCACTAAAAGAGGGAGAGTGTTTTCACATTTGGGTCCTGAACTCTGGAATAGCCTTCCTGATAATGTTCTGGGCTCAGACTCGCTTACCCAGTTTAAATCTAGATTAAAGACGCATCTCTTTAGCCAAGCATTCACATAATGCATCTCATATCAGATCAATTGCACATGACTATCTTTGCTTAATGTTATGAACAGCAGATACTTTTCTGTTTTATCTTGGGACGCCTGTCCCCAGGTGACTAGAGAGTACATCAGCTTCACTTTGGATCCAGCCTCTTAAGAAGACCTCAGATGACCAACACCTGTAAAGAGACGCCGCCAACTCCTGAGAGGACACAAACTCTGGATCAACATACACTATTCCAAATATTGCTATATATCCTAATTATTGTTAATATGTATTCATTATTTCCATGAGCTAATTGTTTCCAGCTCATTGTTTTTTAAATTAATTTGGTAATAGTGACTGTAAATTTAATTGCCTAAATTACATTGTTAGCTAACTGCGTGATTATATATGTACATTTCTGAAATGACATAATTTGGACACAGTCATCTCTGATAACAGATCACTCTAAATTGTTGACATGCACTCCCTGTAAAGCTGCTTTGAAACGATATGTATTGTGAAAAGTGCTATACTACGGAGCCCTGGACATGACATGCAGGAAAAAAATAGTAGGCTAAATCGTGCACACGATTTATTAACTTGTTCCCTCGATTTACTAAAACGTGTGCACGATTTACTATTTCGCTCCCTCGATTTATAAATCATGCATATGATTTATAAATCGAGGGAACGAATTAGTAAATCGTGCGCACAATTTAATTTTTTTTTCTTGCATGTCATGTGTGGGGCTCCGTACTATACAAATAAATGTGAATTGAAATGACAAAAAAAAAAAAAATCAACTGCATAATTTATTCATGTCGCAATGCATGCTGGGAACCATGAATGTGTTTTGTATTCTGGCATGAAGCATGTCACCATTGTTGTGTTTCATATGCCAAATGTTGATGTCTGTGATAAATGACACAAAACATGATTTAAACAAAGTTAACAATGACAGTGTTATTTATACACTCACATCAACAGTCAGCATCAAATGCAATAATGGTGTTACAAATTATTTTTTTCACAGTGGTTGAGTTTGATACTTCTCAAAAGCATTTCAATTCTTTAAGTCAGCAATTACAGAAAAAAAAGTATTTTAAACCACTTTAATGCAGTCATTTGTCTGTTATTAAAACAGACATGTCGATCTGCTTTATCAGTGCAGAAATGTTTTCTGAAAACAACTACAATCGCTGATAAAGAAGCAACTCAACAATAGTCAAGGGTCAACTAACGCAAACACTGATCTCCATGATGGTGACCTCAGACTTAACATTTTTATTAAGACATCAACATCTAAACCTCTGTTAATTCTCAATAAGAACTTCTGTAGACGTGTGACAGAAATAAAGTCAGTCTGGTTAGTAATAAGTGAAGCTGGTAATGCTGTTTGTGGAGTTGTTTAATCAGATCTTCAGAGATTTAATGTCTTTTATCTTCAGTTCATCTAAGGCTGTGGCTGAAGAAAGTTGTAGTTTGTGTTCTTATTTCTCTTTCTTTCAGTGCTTGTTCACAGCAGGTGTTTGAATGATTGAAAGAATGTTTCAGGAACATCATACTAACCTTTAAATAACATTCTACTAACATTAAGGAATGTTACAAATCAACGTTCCTAGAATGTTGAATTTTAGATCAAAATTAAATTGAAAGAATGTTTGAGGAACATTATACCTTATAAAAATGTTCCTCTAACGTCAAGAAAACGGGACGTTTTTTACGTTCCCAGAACCAACACTGAATATTTAGAGAACGTTCTTATAACAAAATTCTGTTAGCTGGGGTGCTACTGAAGAGACAGATTCTTATATTCAGAAGAGTTATATTCACTGGTGAACAGCAGGTCTGGGATGGACAGTCTTTGTGAAAGACAGAGAAAATTATTTAACAGATTACATGAGTTTTGAAAGCACAAACTCTTTTGCATGTGTAGTTTTTGATATTTCACTCACTGTGGGTGTGCCATAGGGGTCAGAAGATCTGGACCTGACGTCAAGAGCTGCATATGTTCCTGCACTGCGATCATCGTTCTACAGGGAAACGGAGAGAAAGACTTACAATACAAAACAAGGGATTTTAAACATTGTGAGTTCACGTCTCAATCAGTGTCTGTCAGTTTGTTATGAGATGTTTAAACAGTCTGATAATTTCCCAACATATGATGTAACATGACTTGATCACAAGTTGGACCAGCCATAAAAAAAAAAAGCTAAATATAAAAAAGCTAATTTTATTTTTTTTAATAGTATTTTTCTGTGATTCTTTGATCATCTCACCTCATACTCATTTATAGATCTTCTGTTTATCCTTTTCTTCTGACTGTCAAAAACACAAACAAGTAATTTCATTGTTTTCTATACAATTAATAATCAAATATCTTTATGAATTAGTTTGAAAATATATTTATGTACTATTTATATATTTATGTACTATTTATTGATTTTTATTTACATTGTAAATATGATGATGATGATGATGATGAATCCTCCAGATGTCGCTGCGATCACAATCACATTCCTACCAGCACCATGATGAACTGAAAGAGGAAGATCATCATGATTAACTCTCCAAACTGATGAATGATGTGAAGATACAGGAGTGTGTTAATAAAAGCTTCACCTGTGACAGCTACAGCGTCTGATCTCTGAGATCCATGTTGATTGTGAGCCTGACAGTAGAAGCGTCCACTCTGTAGTGCACTGAAACTCTGTCCAGATCCAACAGCTGAGCTTTCATTCTCCTTAAACCAGCTGAAGTTCAGAGCAGGAGGGTTTGAATCACTGCTGCAGATCAGAGTCACTGAATCTCCTGACACTATTTCACCAGATCCACTGATCAACACTGAGACGCTCCTGGGAGGATCTAAAACAGACAAAAACATATATAATCATTAACAATCACAATAAATTTGCAATGTAATGTCACAGTTACTGAATCATCATTAACTCACACATGACGTTTAAAGTCACAGCATCAGAGTATTTCTCTCCATGTTCATTGTTGGACTTGCACTTGTATTCTCCACTGTCATCAGAGCTGATCTTTGAGATCTTGTATGTTTGTCCAGATTTCATATAGGTTCCTCCTTTAAACCAGCTGATTTCTGCAGGAGGGTTTGAATCACTGCTGCAGATCAGAGTCACTGAATCTCCTGACACTATTTCACCAGATCCAGTTATCAACACTGAGACATTCTTGGGAGGATCTAACATGGATAAAATTCAAAATTCACAATAAATATTAGAAAATTGTGGATTTGGATAAGAACAATGTGCAGATGATCACTAACTCACACATGATGTTTAAAGTCACAGCATCAGAGTATTTCTCTCCATGTTCATTGATGGACTTGCACTGATATTCTCCACTGTCATCAGAGCTGATCTTTGAGATCTTGTATGTTTGTCCAGATTTCAGATAGGTTCCTCCTTTAAACCAGCTGATTTCTGCAGGAGGGTTTGAATCACTGCTGCAGATCAGAGTCACTGAATCTCCTGACACTATTTCACCAGATCCAGTTATCAACACTGAGACATTCTTGGGAGGATCTAACATGGATAAAATTCAAAATTCACAATAAATATTAGAAAATTGTGGATTTGGATAAGAACAATGTGCAGATGATCACTAACTCACACATGATGTTTAAAGTCACATTATCAGAGTATTTCTCTCCATGTTCATTGATGGACTTGCACTTGTATTCTCCACTGTCATCAGAGCTGATCTTTGAGATGTTGTAGATTCTTCCAGATCCTACAAACGTTCCTCCTTTAAACCAGCTGAAGTTCAGAGCAGGAGGGTTTGAATCACTGCTGCAGCTCAGAGTCACTGAATCTCCTGACACTATTTCACCAGATGGACTGATGGACACTGAGATGCTCCTGGGAAGTTCTAAAACAGACAAAAATGAAGATTCACTATAAATATTAGAAAATCATGAATTTAGATGTGAGCAATATGTTGTTTGGTCCAAAATATTTCCACCCTTTTTGACAGTCATAGGCGGAGCGTGTGTAAGGCTGGGGAAGGCTTAGCCTTCCCTTGGCCATGGGTCAAAAATTAACGGGGGCTTGACCAAAAATGCACCTGCACATTTAAACTAAATCTACTAATAAAGTGAAAATGAAAATTAAATGAAAAGTGTTGATTGCGGTATTAAATATAGATCTGCTCATGTTTCGTTATACTTTTTACGCGTTTTCAGTGTTGCGCACTATAACCAATCACACAAGTTTCTGTTGAGCTTATAGTTGCAGTGGCCAATCAGAGGCGTTCAGATTAGTCATCGCTGAAACCAGGGTTTTGTTCAGTGTGCGAGCTGAACTCGGAATTCTGACTGAATTCTGCACTCTGGCTAATGCTCTCAGTCTCATCATAAACTGATAAACAAACAGATTTGGTGATTGTGCTCTTGAGAGCGTCGAAACTAATATAAACAGGTTTTTCTATTTACAACGTATTTTGCACCCTTGAGCAATGTAGCCAATCACAAACATATCTGATGATTTCTTGAACGCATTGGCCAAAACGCTTTTGTCCAGTGCTGAGATCTGCACACTCAAATCCTCTCGTTATAATTAAACTTTTAACGAAAAAAAAAAAAGAAAGAAAAAAGTATAGATATTATGTAGGCTAAATAAGATATATTCATTGTACAGTCAGCTTAATCGACTAGCAGAACTTTGTGAGATCGCGATGAATTAAGATGAGTGAAAGCTTAGTGGTTATAAAGGGAGCGCTTTTATGCACGCCAAAATTCATTTATTTAATTTTTTTTTTTTTTTTTTGCTGCATTAGGCAAGGCAATGGTCAGGCTATTTAACTGGCTGTCATGCCAAATCACGCATAGGCTACAGTATGCTTGCCTGTTCAAATTTTAGTGGTTTGTGAATAACCACTTTAATAACAAGATGCTGGGATATGTAGGTTGCTGATAGGCGTCACGTAACTATTTCATGACATTCTATTTAAATGTGTTTTTATGGAGGAATCGCATCTAGCCTTACCCTAGAGTTGGTTCACCCTCCTCCTATGTTGACAGTTATATAACAATATGAAGCTGCTGACCCATTTCCATCTACATTTCTACTGTAGATACATTTGTATGTCACAAGAATCACTTACCCAGTTTAACCAGCAACAAAATCTCTGAATAGACATCAGTAGTTAAAGTCCTCTTCACAGCACACCAGTATTGTCCTTCATCCTCTGTTCTCAGATCAGTGATGGTGACAGTGAAAACTCTGTTCGTCGTGTCGTCAGTCAGAGAGAATCTCTCGTCTTTAGCTGGAGATCCTGATTCAACCATGATGTTTCTGTTTAACAATGAACACTCGCCTTTACAAAAATACTTTGAATTTGATTCATATCCAGATTCATATGAGCATCTGATCTCAACTCTCTCTCCTCTGTGTCCTGTAACTGTATCTGGAGCTCCTACAACAACAGCTGAAACACAAATATCATTATATAGAGCTGTTACGTGTGAGCAAGAGACATCAGCAGGCCAGAATAACTTACAAATATCATTCATATGAGTCTGATGATCATGTGATAACAGAGGATAAACAAGAGATGATGTCAAACTGTGTGTAAAAGAGCTCAGAGTCTCAAACTCACCTGTACAGATGCTGGAAAAGAGCAGCAGAACGTCCCACATGATGAACTTTGACAAGCGTTTCGCTTAAATGAAAGACCAAATTCTGTGTGACAAACGTTACTGTCGTTCTCTTCCGTACTGAGTGAACAATGTGGCATCAGCAGCTAATATTACCATTTCCTTCCCCTCCTGTATCTCCAACCACATCAGCTCTACAGGACATCACAGAAGAGCACATTTGTGATGTTTCACTAGTGTCATATAGTTACAGGTCAGTCGTGTAACAGTGTTCCTCTCGTGTGCAGCAGTAAACTCACTACAATCACCTTAAATTTGTATTTAAAAATGCATACATTGATTTTTCCACACTTGATAAAACTGCATGCACTGAATATATATTTTAGATCTCTTTTGGTAGAATACTGCATCTTTCATGACAGAGGAGTGTCAATAGGCCTAAACTGAAAAAAATGGTAAGTCTAGAAGTGCGTGTATGAAAGACGCGCCTTTCTATTCCTTTAGGCGTATAATTGTGTTTTAGAAATAAAAGATCTTGGTATAAATGTATTACATGTACAGCATCTCCACACATCTTACAACACACTTAAAAGTCATTAAAATTCTCAATTAAAAGCTAATTTGTCAAATCTAAGCTGTTTTTGCCAAGTGGTTGAGGTTTAGCTGGTTAGCAGGAACCAATTAACCCCTGCTGGTAGATGTTGTAACTACACTATATGGCTTCAACAGCATCTTTCTCCATTGACGGCCATTCAAACAGTGTTTCCTGACAAAATGTGTTTTAAATTGCCAAAATTTCATAATTTTTACAGTAGATGCCTACTGTCTTTATTTCACAGCTCAGGAAAAAAAAAATAGTTAAGTTTTGAGACCGTTTCTTTTCTTGTGATGTCATCAGCCCATCAGTGGTGTCATGATGTCATTGTCTTAATTATCCACTAATTAGTGAAAACATTATCTGTTTGTAATTCTTCTTTTTTTCAGTGTCATGTACTTCTCATAATTTGTCAATATGTTCAATTTATATTATGTCCCCCAATTGTTGATTTTTTTTTTCCTTGTGACGCAACAGTCGGGATCATTAATATGTATGCCCCCAATATTTGCATATGCCAGGCCATGCTCAAGGCATTAGACAAGCCAGTATTAACGTCTGAAGCTGCACAGCCGAATCATCATTAGATATGCAGGTATTGAAGCAAGCAAGGACAATAGCAAAAATGGCAGATGGATCTATAATAACTGTTCATGATCCATGATATCATGATATATTTAGTGATATTTGTAAATTGTCTTTCTAAATGTTTCGTTAGCATGTTGCTAATGTACTGTTAAATGTGGTTAAAGTTACCATTGTTTCTTACTGTATTCACAGAGACCAGAGCCATGCTGGTATTTTCATTTTTAAACACGTGCAGTCTGTGTAATTCATAAATGCATCTTCATTCTTTATAAATCTCTCCAACAGTGTAGCTTTAGCTATTTAGAAATAGTGTTCTAGGGCACCTTTAAAGCTTCGAGAGTGTTGAAAACAGCGCCATCTGGTGTTTAGTAAAAAATCAAGCAGCCAAAAACCTGTGAAAGAAGCTTTGTCGGACGAAGCAGCCACTACACAGTTTCATGTCAGGAGCTCAGATAAAAGCCTAATAGTGCACGTGCGTGTGTTGAATTTATCTCCATGATAAATTAATTTACCCATTAAACTGTGGATTTTAACGCCAGTATGAATATCAATACGATGTAACAGAATAATAAATGTACACATATATGAATTGCATACGGCAAATATTTTATTTCCCTGAAATAATTTGTATTCTTCATATTACTTGTATGACTGGGTATTTAAAAATGTAACTGAATAAGTCTGAATGAAAACGTACTCGTAAAGTAAGATCTGGTAACATTCCGACACACAAAGTGAATCGCGCACGTGATTGGACAGAAAGCGAGGCTTCGTTTGTCATTGGTCACGTGATTTCTAGGTTACCAACACAAGCCTGAGCAAGCGGCACATTAGAGAGAAACACTTACGTGCACCTAAACGTCTCTTTAGGTGCAGATTCACAGTTCATATTGGGTTCTGTAGTTCAAATGAACTCTCACAGTTCACTGTTCATTAGATCAAATATAAAAAAAAATAAATAACTTGGGGGGAAAAAGAGTCCATAGAAAAATGATGTGAGATGCGTGGTCTCAACATAGCGTGTGTTGAAATAAACTCGTAGTTGAATCACTCAACCTCAATGAAACATCCCAAAAAAAAAAATGAAAAAGTATCAAGATGAATCAAACCCCCCAAATGAATCAAACGGAGATGAATCAATCAGCAATGTCGTTGGATGGCAGGGTCACACAAAATAGTCTTAAACTTGAACCTTCTCTAAAACTATGTCCCGCACGAACGGCAATGTACAGCCGTTCTCAGTGATGACAAGTGCAAAACAAACAAATAACACGTGACCAGTTCGGTTGAATCGTTAGTTCGTAGGCTGCTTCTCAATTAAAATGTAAAGAGTGCAAAACACCGCAAAAACGTGTCAAATCTCTTCAATCGTCGTCAATCAAGGAAAAACTGTACTTTAGAAGAAGCACTTACAGTTCTCGTAGCCTTCACAAAGCATTGCTGTGTCACTGTGTCTAAGAATATATTTATAAAGGAAGACACTACAACTGTTGTTTTAAGATTTTATTATGAGCATGTTGGTAGAATACAGAAAAACATGCATTAGAAAGAGCTGTTATGCAGAAATTATTCTGACAGGTTCATGTAGACTCACACAGACATCAAGAGTCCGCGTATGAACCTCAACAATGGTGACAAACAATGAAAAGCTTTTTTTTTTTGTGATGTTCAGAGTTGATCTGAATATTTTGTTGATTGTCACCATTGCTGAGGTTCATATGTTGACTCTTGATGTCTGTGTGAGTGTACATGATCTTGTGTGAATAATTTTTGTGTAACGATGTTCCAAATATTAAAGCAGGACAAAATCTCATGCTGTGGTATTCTAAAGCTTCCTGGAGGCTAAGTAAGGGCTGCCCATGCAGGGCCAGCACTAAAAGGCCAACGTTTTGCCAATAAGCAAATTTTCAAGGGTCCTGCGCTGGCAGTCCTAAGTGGGCCCGTAAAGGGCCTGTGCAGGCTTGTTTGCAGAGTCACTGACCATTCAAAATTTGGGCAGAGAATTGTTGCATCACTTTTTCCTCTGCTTGTGTAGGCAGGAGTCAAGAAAGAGGAAGAAACATTTTTTTTGTTGCAAGCATTTTAAATAAAACAGTGTGTAATCATGAGAAATTCATCTCCAGACCAGAACACGGTAAGAGTTACACTGGTTAATATGTGAATATAGTATGTGATTATTACTGTTGTGGAGACCAATGCAAAATATTTTTAAACCACAATAAACAGATGGTTATTTATGGAAATGTTCTTAGTGATAAAGACTACGTTTTTCTCATGATGTGTGTGTTATATTGTTCTTATAGCGATGTCTGTCAGAATGGCTTCTCCTCTTCCTCTGGTGATTCTGCTCTTGATTCACGGTGTCAGACGTCTACAGAAGTTCTTATTGAGAATAAACAGAGGTTTAGATGTTGATGTTTGGTTGAAGATGTTTTGTTTGTCACCATCATGGTGATGAGTGTTTGCTTTAGTTGAGCTCTTGAGCCTTGATGTTTTTCTGGAATTGCAGGTGTTTTCAGAAAACATTTCTGCATTAATAAGGCAGACCAACATGTCTGTTTTAATGGTCAAATGACTGCATTAAAGTGATTTATACAACTTCTACTTCTGTAATTGTTGACTTCTGTTTCAGGCACATTTGATGTTTAATGTAGTGTGATTTCCCTGAATCATGCACATTTGAGAAATGATGGTAAGATTTTCTACTCATCATTTTATAAATTATGCCCCATGAGTCAATTTTAAAGAGCCCTTTATGCCAAAGATGTTCTAAGCAAGGAGAGATGTCTTCAATTATTGCACAATACATTCATGTTTAATAGGTTATTTATATTTTTTTTCTACAAACTGCTTAACCCACAAAATTTAATAAAAATAAGAAATTAATTAAAAAAAGTAATGAATTAAAGCAAATGATGGAAACCTATAAAAAGTTCCATCGCCTGACAGAACCCTTTAAGGTTCTATATAAAAAGGCAAACTGTTAAACTGTAGCGTAAACCTTATCAGAAGAATCAGAGGGGTTTGTGGGTAATTGAGGAGTAGCATAAACTATATTAGAAGAATCAGAGGGGTTTGTGGGTAATTGTGGAGTAGCATAAACTGTATTAGAAGAAGCAGAGGGGTTTGTGGGTAATTGTGGAGTAGCATAAACTATATTAGAAGAATCAGAGGGGTTTATGGGTAATTGTGGAATAGCATAAACTATATTAGAAGAATCAGAGGGGTTTGTGGGTAATTGTGGAGTAGCATAAACTATATTAGAAGAATCAGAGGGTTTGTGGGTAATTGTGGAGTAGCATAAACTATATTAGAAGAATCAGAGGGGTTTGTGGGTAATTGTGGAGTAGCATAAACTACATTAGAAGAATCAGAGGGGTTTGTGGGTAATTGTGGAATAGCATAAACTATATTAGAAGAATCAGAGGGGTTTGTGGGTAATTGTGGAGTAGCATAAACTATATTAGAAGAATCAGAGGGGTTTGTGGGTAATTGTGGAGTAGCATAAACTATATTAGAAGAATCAGAGGGGTTTGTGGGTAATTGTGGAGTAGCATAAACTACATTAGAAGAATCAGAGGGGTTTGTGGGTAATTGTGGAGTAGCATAAACTATATTAGAAGAATCAGAGGGGTTTGTGGGTAATTGTGGAGTAGCATAAACTACATTAGAAGAATCAGAGGGGTTTGTGGGTAATTGTGGAGTAGCATAAACTACATTAGAAGAATCAGAGGGGTTTGTGGGTAATTGTGGAGTAGCATAAACAGTGCTAGTATCAGAGGGGTTTGTGGGTAATTGTGGAGTAGCATAAAGAGTGCTAGTATCAGAGGGGTTTGTGGGTAACTGATTATTGCACTCTTTATGCCACTCCACAGAGGTGTTTATGGGTAATTTAGCAGAATTATAAATACTGTTACAAGAATCAGAGGGGTTTATGGGTAACTGGGTGCTTTTGCAGTCAAGCCTGGTGACTTTAATCTCATCGTATATTTGCAGCGCTTGAGGAACCTGGGAATAGAAATAGAAATTATTTACAGTTTTGATGAAGGCCATCAAACACGTTCTTATATCTTATAACTTGATTTTACAAACCGCTTCTCTGTTTTCTGTTCCAGGTTCAGACAGTTTAGCAGCTGCATCAGGGTCTGGAATAATAAACACTACATTAAGCATCATTTCACACTGATGCTCAAGATATTAGACTCGCATTGATTAGTTGTGACCAGCAGGGGGAAGTAACATCTTTCTATTTACTCATTCCTCAGTAATTCGCTGGCAAACAACTGTAAACTTTATTCTGACAAATAAATGTCTATGACAAATTTCTAAATTGGTAACATGACATACAAAATTATCTGAACAATATCCAAAGTTCTGAGAACACTGTAAGCTGGTTTACCTCGAGTCTGACGCTTGTAGAGAGTCACAATGCATGACATGAGTCCAATGATGAGCAGAAGCAGAATCACAGTCACACTGATGATCAGAGACGATGATGATGATGATGGTGGTGGTGATGATGATGATGGTGGTGGTGATGATGATGATGATGATGATGATGGTGGTGGTGATGATGATGATGGTGGTGGTGATGATGATGATGATGATGGTGATGATGATGATGATGATGGTAACGATGATGATGATGATGATGATGACAAAGGTGGTGGATTTGTGTTTAGCTCTAAAAATAGAGAAAAAACATTTGCTGTGACAAACTGTATGCACATTTTCAAGCTTTAAAAACTTTAGAAACCCCATCAATTTTCCTTTTTGTAAATAATAAATCTTCATGAAGTTTGATTTTCTTTGTGTAAATTCACTTGGGGTTCAGAGTATTTATTTTTTCCCACATTCATTTCACACATGTCCAGTACAATTATGTGGTTTTGTTTCATTAATACAGTGTATACTTTTTTTCTTGATTTCCCCCGAAAGAATGGAAGTGAAATGTGACAGCATGCCCCACAGGTGGGGTACATTGTAACATGACTATATGACAGCTTAAAATTTTATCTGATCTAATATGTATATATATATATATATATATATATATATATATATATATATATACACACACACACACACACAAGACAAACTAAAATATTTTGTCAATAAAATACAATTATTAACTTTTTTATATAAAAAAATGGCATTTTTTAATAATTAAAAATAAACTAATTTTTGCGTTTGACAAAAAAAAAAAAAAAAACAGCAAAACAGCTATACAGCATAGTTCAAAACATAATAATTAATAATTTCTGAACATTGACTCTCAGGCTTTATTCACCTTTTTCTCATGGTTTCTCAATAGAATTCATAAAAGTATAGAATAGAACAGCATAGTTCTAATAGGGCACATTGTAACTCAGTGTGATGTGCCCCACCTGCACAACTGGGATTTAAACTTTGCTAGTGTCTTCTGCTGTTTAGATCAGCAGTAAAGAACGATCTCAACTGTTAAATAACAGATATAAGATTAAAATAATATCAGATTATCTTCCAAGGTTTTTTTTTAATTTTGGCACATTTTTTCTTGATATAGTGTTGATATGGTGTAACAGACTAGTAAGAGCTGTGCATGTAAACCTCACTCCCCTGATATCAAGAGATGCTCTAGCGACTGTCGCTAGGGGTTGCAGCCTTTAGCCTCATTAGAGCGTCCAACTCCCATGCCGGCGGGCCCGGGTTCGAGTCCCACTTAGAGTGGGCGGTTCGTACAGGAGGGGCTACAATGGCAACTAGTAAATACAATAAGTTTCGTCATGCTGGCATGTGTGGCAAGTTTTAAACCATGTTTGTTACTACTAGCACCGCGTTACTTTGTGCCCTGCGCTCCTCTACATAAGGCAAACATCCTGCCTCTCATTATGATCATACTACACCTTCAGCTATAAATATCATACAGTACAACCTGGGATTATATAAATATTTACATATGTCTCTAATAGAACAGACCATCTAAATGTGCTTCCACTTCTTTAAGACACGGTTTAGCTCATTGTTGTCTTGTTTAGGGGAACATTTGGCCATACATGCATGTTTATATATTAACTTCAGCAAGTGAATTTCACTTCATTGTAGCTTTAGCTGTTCTAAACTTCCTGTTGACTAATTAAGTCTCTTAGTGCCGTCATTTGCCCTTTATCACGATTTGTGTTAAAAATTGCTCAAAAATAACAGTTTTACACCAAAAAAAGGGATTTTCTATTTTTCAATATAAACAATCTTGAATCAAGATGCATTTGTTTGAGATGCAAAATGACAAAAATTAAGTGAGTTATGCTTAAAAAAAAGTGACAATGGGGTCAGGAAAATAAACTTAATTTAAAAGGAACACTAATTTTACCGATTAATATACTTTTGCATTAAATTGCCAAAAACAACAGCATTGGTGATGGTCATTGTCAAAATTACTCACCTGTTATAACCTTCAGATTCACTTCAGTGTAGGGATCTCCACCAAAAGAGATATCAGTTCCACAGTAGTACGTCCCAGAATCCAGTTCTCTCAGATTTTTGATGGTCACATTGAAGACTGCTGATCTTGTGTCGTCATACAGAGAGAATCTTCTATCATTAACCAATTTATTTTTCTTATCAGTCTTGATGAGGTCAGAACATGTTGTTATCCACTGTCCTTTACAAAAATACTTTGCATTTTCTGTATATCTTTCATCATATTTGCATGTGATCGTGACTCCTCCTCCTGAATATCCTGTCACATTGATGGAGCTCACGACACCTACAACAAAAACACACTTTAATAAAACACTAAAATATACTGAACTGGAACTAATTTCAAAGTATTTTTTTAAAGATAATTTCACCATTTTAGTATATGTATACTAAATATTTAATATTAAATTATTGTTCTGGTTCTTCCGATGTGACTGTTGGATCAGAACTTGAGTTCAGTTTCTTACCAGGAATCATCAGCAGAGTGAAAGTCAAGATGATGTTCATTCTTCTCTCTTATTAAATCGTCTCTTGTAACAGTAGATTCAGTTCTTCTGAAGCTCTCTGTGTGTTTCAGTGTTTCCTGATAGTGTTTTTGTCATGAATGTGATGAGATGCAGACTTCCTCTTGCTTTGTCTTCTGCTGCTGTAGGTGTCACATGTACAAGTTTCTCTTAATTATGCTCCTGGTTTTTGAATGAAAAAAAAAAAAAAAAAAAAAAAAAAAATTATAATAACAAGAAGTAGTAAGTGAACACACTTCTCATTCTTTCACTTCCCGTCTCTCTTGTTCAAAGAAACTGCGTAGCTTTTTGTAATAATAGTGTACCAATACATAAAAGCTTTTTTAAAATTACAGGGTGCATATCAGTGCGTTTATACAGTTATTTTTTAAAAGCAAACATGCACTGATTAAGTTTGGGCATCCGTGTTTCAAGGCAAATAAAACTATTGCAACTTTTATTTAAATACTGGAGAAATATACTCTTGTTCCATGAAGTTACAGGGTAAGTGTGACATTGCAGGCTGTAAATTAAAGTGGTGCTTGTTACCCTCTTGCTCTATAAAGTTACAGGCTAAGTACAATAAAAACACATACACAATCTGATATCACTGACTTGGAAACCTTTATTTGACAAAACAACTTATTTCAAAATAGATTTTGACACTTCTTATTCTTTTAAAACTATTTTTTTTTAATCAATATTTCATTTCAAATGCTAAAGTCCTCACTTTTTACTTATCTTTTACCTGCATGTCATTCAAGATCTATGACCTTCTTTCTTCAGATGAACACAAACGAAGGTTTGTAGAAAAATATATAATCTCTGTTAATGCAAGCGTTACCAATTTAGTTCTGCAGAACTGCTAAAACGGAAGTAAACAGAAGGACAGAAGGTTTGTTTAATAAATAAATAATATATATAAAGGTTGAAGATCTGTATTATTAGTATAGATTTGTTTTTAGTTATCTTCAAGTCTGTTTCCTGCTTCTTATTTTATTAGTCAAAGCTAATTTTTTTTTTTATTAGGGTCTCACCAGGAATCATCAACAGAGAGAAAGTCAAGTTGATCTTCATTCTTCTCTCTTATTAAATGATCTTCTCTGTTGTCAGTTCTTCTGAAGCTCTCGATGTGTGTTCAGATGAGTTTTGAGTGTTTCTTTCCTGGTTACATGTTTAACATGAAGTGCTGAATGTGACGGAGACGCCCACTTCCTCTGAGAGAGAGAGAGAGTGAGAGAGAGAGAGAGAGAGAGATGAAGCTAGCACTTCACATATGCTTCATTTGACAGTGACATCATTTGATGGACACAAACAACAGAGGTTCACTTTGTCTCCTTATAAATGTTCCTATATAAATTATCAATGTTTCTGATTGATTAATATGGTAAATGTTTGTAATGTAACAATATGTTTTAAATTTTGACAATCTTCTAGATATCATGTTAAAATGAAGACAAATTTAAGACTTAATTTCACATCATTTACATCTTTAAGTTTTAATGACATTTGCTATTAAATTATTAAATATAATAAGTGAATTCACATTCATAAAACTCACAGTCTGAGTTTTCCAACCTAGTTTTGTTTGAATGACATATGAAACAAATAAGATCAAAACCTGGCCAAAACTGAAAATGAAACCAATTCAACTAATTAATTAACTAATTAAAGCCTGAGAGTCAAACGGCTCCCTCTAGTGTTCAGATGGTGTTCAGCACCACAGACAGCTGATCTGCAGCACTTGACCGAGGCCCTTTTTGAATTTTGATTGTCCACTTTCAACCACTTCTGTCCTGATTTCTTAGAGTGGAGGGTCTATGGGCGGGTAAATGTATAGGATTTTTCAGACCTTTTGATCTAATAGACAAAAACAGCTCACACAATTTATATATGAATGCACCCATGACAACGGAAAAACATACAGAGAGCACCTGGGTTTTTTTGCGATAGCTGCAAGACCACTGCGAACGCGGTGAGTGTGGAATCAGGAATGGTGAAAGAACATTGTGCTTGGTACATTTAAATCCCGTCTGGCTAGCGCACTTCCCATAATGTTTGTGCATTATTTTAGTAGGCATATTGGACAACTATTTATATGTTATACTTTTTAATTGGACAACATCAGCGCTTACACTACAAAAGGAATCCAGTCAAATGTGTGAAGTGGTTGAAAGTGGACAAGCTCAAAATATTTTAGACCTCGTTTACACCTGTATTGAGCGTCATCCATTTGGGATCCGATCAACCAAAACACATCTTAATGCCAGGTGGAAAGATTCGATTAGATTAGAAAACGTTATTAATCCCTGTAAGGGGAAACGCATTCACCACCATTACTGATACAAATAACACAAATAGACAATTAAACATTTATTTAAAAAAAAAAAAAAAAAAGACACAACTTCATTAAAAAACCTAACTGCAACAGAGCCTACGTGATTTATCTGGACAGACTTGAGCTGCTGAGTTTGTAAGAACAGGAACATTAGTTACCTAAATAATTACACATTATTGTTATATAGAACAATTATCTTTAGTTATACAGAAAAACATACATTTTTTAAGTGTATTGAGCAAATAACAATCGAAAAAAGGTTGATCACTAACATGTATTTGCTGTAAATCACTGACTCATAACTGCATATAATGACTGAACGTTATTAAAGAGGAACATCATCTGGATCGTCTGTCATTCTGTACATGATGATGATGAAACAACAAGTTCTCCACTGTTAAACAGTACAGTAAACTGTATTGGTATCAGAAGGGTTTATGGGTAGGCCTAATTGTGGAGTAGCATAAACCGTTTTAGAAAAATCAGAGGGGTTTGTGGGTAATTGTGGAGTAGCATAAACTGTTTTTTTTTCTGAACTTACTGTTGACTAACAAAGTCTGTCTTAGTGCCCTTTAACATGATTTGTGCAAAAAAAAAAAAAAAAATAATAATAATAATAATAATAATAAAAATAAACAGTTGTACACTGCAAAAAGTAATTTTCTATTTTCCAATACATATCTAAACAATCTTGAATCAAGATACATTTACTCGATATTCAAAATGACATAATTTCTGCAAATTTGATAAAATTAAGTGAGTCTGCCAATGGGGTCAGAAAAATAAACTTGACTTAAAAGGAAAACTATTTTTGCTAATTAATATTAAAATAAAAATAAAATAAAAATAACAGCATTAGTGATGGTCAAGTTCAAATTGCATCTGGGTTACTCACTTGTTAAAACGTTCAGCTTCACTTCAGTGTAGAAATCTATTTCTTTAGGGATATCAGCTGCACACCAGTACGCGTCAGAATCCAGTTCACTCAGATCTCTGATGGTCACAGTGAAGACTGCTGATTTTATGTCGTCATACAGAGAGAATCTATCCTTCTGAACCCATTTATCTTTCTCTTCAGTCCTGATGAGGTCAGAACACCATCCAATCTGTAGTGTCTCTGGCTTCTGACCTCTACAAAAATACTGTTTTTTGAGTATATTTTTTCTCATATTTGCATTTGATCGTGACAACGAGGTCATGACACCTACAACAAACCAGCACATTGAAATACAACACTTTAAAACTTTGATTATGATGCTTAAATGTTCAAAATGCTTGCAAACTTTTTGTCAGATTCTTACCAGGAATCATCAGCAGAGTGAAAGTCAAGATGATCTTCATTCTTCTCTCTTATTAAATCATCTCTTGTAACAGTAGATTCAGTTATTCTGAAGCTCTCTGTGTGTTTCATTGTTTCCTGATAGTGTTTTTGTCATGAATGTGATGAGATGCAGTCTTCCTCTTCCTTTGTCTTCTGCTGCTGCTGTATGTCACAGGTCTTAAACTGGAACAGAAAGATAGATTGTGTAAAAAAAAAATGCATCAAAAACATACAGTAAGAACAAACTAGAAGAAAGCAAGAACTGCTGACATATAAAGAGTTTTGTTGATGAAGTTAAGTATGTTTTTCACAGTGTAAGTGTCAGGAAACAGAAGAATAAAGACAAGGAGAGTATCAAAAATAACAGTTCTTTATTCAGGCAAAGACCGGGACAGATGTGGGAGTGAGTAAATGGAGTATATCAGCAGTTAAGCAAAATGACTTATGCCGGGTTCAGACGACACAATATTTTTGTCGGTCATGATAGTTACTGTGTCAGATTCTACGATTTTGACTCCTAAAATTTTGTGGTGTCATGGACAAGAAATATGTCAGACTACTCGTTGCTACTCGACCATTCATCGCGTGCCGTCTTTAACCGCGTGCCGTGAGTGTAAACAAACAATGGCTAGCAGCGTGTTTTGCTCTGTCTAGTCGTCAGAAAAGCCCAAAAGTGGATACATAAGGATTTCATGGATATTTGGATTTCCTCCAAAGAGAACTGAGGTAACATGTTTTATCAACCTCTCTTTTTTGTTTGAAAACATGTAGGGAGGAGCTTCTGTGCTTCTATTGGCCAGTTACACATGTGAGGGAACTCATCGTGGACGACTGAGAGCCCATTGTCATTTACGAATCCCCACAACACCCTACATCAAGCATATCGTGGCAAAATCAGGCTAAAATCGTGTAGTCTGAACTGAACATTAGCTGATGAATGATAGAGTTCTTTGTCTTTGCAGATGGAGATACTGAACAGGATACAGGAGAACCAGACCCAGGCTGAAAGTGGCTGCAGACAGATGACTGAAGAAGACAAATCACAGGTAAGAAGCTCAGGTGAGTATCACAGGTAGGTCATCAGTAGCGTATGGTGGATACAACGAGACCAGACAGAGTCCTTTTGTTTGGAGTAGGCTTTTATGGCAGTATTGATGAGGCTGATGGTAAACAGATGTGATGATTGCGCATAGTGAGCAGGTTGTGACCAGGGAGGATCATGGGAAATGTAGTGCATAGAGGAGATTGTGACAGTAAAGACTGTAATCAGTTGTCATGAGTTCCTCTTTTTTATGCTCCTGACTTCTGAATGAAAAAGAAACATAATATTATGAAGAAGTAAGTAAACACACTTTTCACAATTTCTCTTCCCTTCTCTCGAAATTCAAAGAAAACCCTCAATTTCCACATTCTCTATTCGTGCATAAATTTAGTTCTACAGAAACACTCTCACACTTTACAGCATGCTTGATCACACTGTTCATGTTTAAGTCAATGAGTAGAGTTGAATTAAATATTACATTTATTAATTTAGCAGACATTTATTTATTTAGCAGACATGTTTAGATGTGTAGAAAACACACCAGCAATATATATTAGGAGCCAATAACAGCTAAAGCAGAAATAAAACCATGACATAGAGGTTTAAAAAAAAAAAAAGTATTTATTAATATATATGCATTTGCCCAAAAACTGAAGGTTCACCTGCATTGTGTTTTGAGCTGCCTGGCCATAAACACAACTAACTATTGTTTAATTATGCAAAATATATTGAGCTAAATTCATGTAAACCCATTTGATAAGACGAGCCAATGCCTGCATTTCAAATAAATAAGTAATACACAAATAACACCCGTAAGAGTATAATATAACAAACTGCAAAACAAAAACAAAAAAAAAATGTAAACTTTCTCTGAACTTTACAATAGATCAACAAATGCTGAACAGTGTCTTTTAGTAAATCCAGTGACTGACAGTCGGCATCTATTCCACAAAGTTAAGCAGATAAGGGCACGGTTCTTCATTTAAACCCTGATCTAGCCAAAGTTTCTTCTTAAAGTAAGGGATTGTTTTTGTCCTGTCACTGTTGCATTGTGGGTTGAACTTCCAGTCCATGAAGCTGCTCTGACAAACGTTCTGTAAAAAACATCATTACGGTCTCTTTACCGTGGAGTAGATCATCAGATCAGCTAGTTAATTTGCAGTGGAGTAGATCGTCAAATCTCCTGGTATTTCTGCAGTGGAGTAGATTGTTGAAACTGGTTTATCTACTGTTGAGTAGACTGTTAAATCTGGTTTATCTGCAGTGGAGATCATTGTATCATCTGGTTTGTCTGCAGTGGAGTAGATCATTGGATCATCTGGTTCTTCTGCAGTGGAGTAGATCATTGGATCTTCTGGTTTGTCTGCAGTGGAGTAGATCATTGGATCATCTGGACTTTCTGCTGTAGTGTAAATGGTGGTGGTGTGTTTGTTCTTGCACTGAAAGTTGCTGATTTCCTGATAATTATGGTCATTCCAGTCAATGTCCTGCAAAAGAACTCATGTTATCTTCCAAACCCTTCCACATTTGAACATCTCAACAGTATTTGTTATCACTAGCAGATATATGTTGAGTTTTGGATGCTGGTGAGCAGAAAGACGTCCAGAGTCGGCAGCTCCAAAGCAATGAGCAACAATTGCGCTGACATTACAGCTGGTGTTTTCAAGAGCTTATATATATATATATATATATATATATATAAGATCATCATCATCATCATCATCATTATAAACACTCACCTCTGCAGTGATTTCTGCTCTTGTATTTAAAGGCAAAATTCCGACAGGCACTGTCAAAAAATGAGGAGAATTAAAGTTACATTCCAACAGCAAACGTTAGAAAGAGACATGTACGTATCTGCGTCTTTAGATAGCCTCAATGACTGACTGTCAGCATCTTTTCCACAAGGTCAACCAGATGAAGACATAATTCCTCATTTAAACCCTGATTTATCCAAAGTGTCTTCAAAAACTCAGGGATAGTTTTAGTCCTGTCACTGCTCACATAGTATTTATAACTAGCTGTATATAAAAGCAATAGATGTCAATGGAAAATCCCAATTTAGAAAGCAACTATAAGTGTGTGTGTGCATGTGTGTGTGTGTGTGTGTGTGTGTTTTGTTTCCGTAGAAACGTGCATCTAAATCTGACCGTGCTGTGAAAGTCCTGTTTGTGTAACTCTTGGTGGTTTCTTGCTTCTCTTCTTACACCACACCATCAGTGCCATGAGGTAGATGATCACCATGATGACTAACCCAGCACTGACGTAGATGACAGACCCTGAATGTGGGGCGTGACCTGTAAAACACATTTAATGTCCTTTAAACTGATATATAGATGCATCACATTCAAATATTTAAGAAATAAGAGTCATATAGAGCGGCAGACAGATGAACTGACCTGTTGAAACTGGATGACTTGTTTGATTCATACTGGTGGATTGTAGATTCAGTTCTGTTGTACTGAAATATGATGATGGTGCGTTTGAAAAAGTACTGATGGTTGAAACTTCAATGGTCTTGTTATCTGATGGATGACAGGAAAAATCAATTTAAAGTCAGTGTCTCTAAAACACTGACAATGAATTAAACTTAAAATAAATAAACATTTATCTGTTCTATTATCTTCTGTAGAGCTGCTTAATAGCTGAAAATGAAATAATTTTACAATTGATTAACTTTGCAACAATGAAACTGTTATTTCCCTGTTTATTACTGTCAAGCTGCTTTGAAATAATATTGTGACCTTATTTTATTTAATGACCATTGGCCTGTTCCCTTGTAGTTCATTTCTACTGAAGATACACTTCTATTAAACATAATCACTTACCCAGTTTAACCTGCAACATAATCTCTGAATAGACATCAGTAGTAAAAGTCCTCCTCACAGCACACCAGTATTGTCCTTCATCCTCTGTTCTCAGATCAGTGATGGTGACGGTGAAAACTCTGTTCGTCGTGTCGTCAGTCAGAGAGAATCTCTCGTCTTTAGCTGGAGATCCTGATTCAACCATGATGATTTTATTTGGAATGTATTTACACTCACCTTTACAAAAATACTTTGAATTTGATTCATATCCAGATTCATATGAGCATCTGATCTCAACTCTCTCTCCTCTGTGTCCTGTAACTGTAACTGGAGCTCCGACAACAACAGCTGAAACACAAACATCATTATATAGAGCTGTTACGTGTGAGCAAGAGACATCACCAGGCCAGAATAATAACTTGCAAATATCATTCATATGAGTCTGATGATCATGTAATAAACAAGAGATCATGTAAAACTGTGTGTAAAAGAGCTCAGAGTCTCAAAGTCACCTGTACAGATGCTGGAAAAGAGCAGCAGAACGTCCCACATGATGAACTTTGACAAGAGTTTCTCTTAAATAAAAGACCAAATTCTGTGTGACACACGTTACTGTCGTTCTCTTCTGTACTGAGTGAACAATGTAGTGTCAGCAACTAATATTACCATTTCCTTCCCCTTCTGTATCTCCAACCACATCAGCTCTACAGGACTTCAAAAAAGAGCACATTTGCTCTGACAAACTGAACATGCTTTGCTTACATACTGATCTAAACAGCGCAATACTTTTGAGTATATAATTATTATATATGAATGTTATTTTCATCAAGTTACAATTTGTATATTTGATTTCTTCTGAGTTTTAATAATAATTCTTACCTTCACTAGTTCATTTTAAACGGTCATGTGGTCAACAAATAATAATTTAAAGTACAAACAGGCAATTCCATCCAATCTTTAAATCTTAATTTAATGAGCAAACTGCTGTTCATATCCGTATTTCCATGGAAGACTGAACATTCACATGAGAAGTGAAGTAATTTTAAAAAGAGTGTAATTCAAGTGAACAAGGTCATACATTCAGAGTGAAACTACAGTTTATAAGAGTCTTTTCAAAAGTTCACTGTCTCTTTGCAGCTGATTTCAGTCAAACTAAGTCATTTAGATGGAGATTTGCTACATAAAACTAACAGGAGCGTGTTTAAGCTCTGTGTAGTGTTTTACATCACCTGTAGAGGGCGTGATGTAGTGCAGCTCACTGAGCAGGGTTGCCAAGTGCTCAGTTTTCCCGCAGTTTCCCCTTTTAAACTCTGTAGGTTTGACACTGTATAAATTATATCTGACTGAAATGCTTGTATTAAAATGTTTTACCCATTTCCCAATAATAAAACCATTATCTATACGGAGTATACAGTGATTATCAAGTTAAAATTATGTTTAAAGCATAAAATATCTATTTTTGGGATGGAAGTTGAATATTTTGAGCTCTGATATAGAGGTCTGCGTGGGACTGTTTTTTGGTCCGCACTCACCCGCTCCCGCCTAAAATTCACTCAGTGTGTTCAGTGTATCTGCTTATAATGATTTTCTTCCCGACCCGACGGGTCACATTAATTCAGATCGTTTCCAGAATCTCACATTTAAAATTCCCCTAAAGAAAGAGAGAGTGATTGGGGATAACAAATATAAAATTTTGGATAGCCTATACAAGATTTGTATTCGTTATTTGTCTTATGATGCTGTGAACACCGTAAAAAAATGTCACAAAGAAAAATAGGCTAAATTAAATACATCTGTCTCTCAAAATTATAGGCTAAGCCAAAAATATGAATAAACGAAAACTGTTGACTTACTAGCTACTGCAAAATGAAATCTCACACAAGAACAGAATGTTGCTGACTGACGGCGGTTTCAGTAAGCTACTGAACATCCCCAAAATCTGATCACAAAGGCTGAATGTTCTCTCTGAAGGTGCACTCGTGGCTGGGATGCAAAGAACGTATCTTGCCAGGGAACTGGGAACTGTGTGAACGCCACCACTGCAGAAAGTTTTTTCACTTAAAGTGCGGATGCTCTGTTGTCAAAGGATCTCGGGAGAAGCCGGGTTATTGTCAGACCGCCCGCTCCCGTCCAGAGTACACCAGAGTTACCGACCGCTACCACCTTTCATTCAAAATGTAATCCCATGCCGCAAGAAATCTACTCTGATGTTTGGATCATGGTCATTGAGTTAGTTTTGTTTCTTAGATCTGGCAACCCTCACTCTGAGACATGCCAGAATCAGAGCTAAAGAGGCTAAAAAAGAAAGGGATTCAGCTTTTTAATTGCTTTAACTGTACTAATTACATTTTTGCATTTATTTGTGGTGTTGTTAGCAACATATCTTGTTAGTAACACTAAATATTAACTTACTATAAACGTTTGTGGATGTGTTGCTGTCACGGTTGATCAGTTCTGTCCTGCTGTCCTGTGTCATTTCAGGTGACTTTATATTGGCATAATAATCACAGTATGAATCTGTCACCTGATTGGTCGAGTGCGTTTGAATCACATTTGCATAGTTGTTGAGGTGTGATGCAGGCGTCTGATTGGATGAAGACGCTGTCACAGTGACGTCACTGTTTGGATTCACTTCATAAATGCGGTCAGTCTAAAAAACAACACATACATCAATAATGTACTAGTTTATATAAATAATTCTCTCTGTTCATTAATAAACAATTATTTCACATGTATTTCTGATCTTCTACAGGTAAAGATTTGTATTGCGCTGCACATTTTGCTGAAATAAAGCTTATCAATTCAAACACTAAAAACAGGACTTTAAAATCACAAACAAACTGTTACCTGTCCCACATTTTCTTTTCCTCTTTTTCAGGATGAAGAACGTTCCAGAACACAGAGTCAGAACCAGCAGAACCGAACCCAGACCGCCAGCAACAGAAGACAGGTCTGACCGCATCGCTAAACACATGATATTACAAAAAACAACACTCTGCTGTTAAATGAACAATAACAAACTAATACTTGTTATAAATCATTTTATTCACTGTTCTATTAAAAATATTAGAAATATATAGTTGTTATATTGTGTAACTGAAGTGAAAACACACTGGTAAACCTCGACTCTTCAGAAGAAAACACTTCTCTTTACGCTTGATGTCAAACTGAAATAACCACATGGAAGCTGATATGTGCATCATTTTGTTTATACAGGAGCTTAAATGTGTCTCCACAAATGTTCAAAACAATTTCCTTTCAAAGAGTGATCATGTGACGTGAGTTGCATTATGGGTAGTGTAGTTTGTGTGCTTACTAGTGTTTGACTGATAGAGTTCAACTGTAGTATTTCCTGTTCTTGTTCTTGTTGTTTCAGTTTCTGTTTGATGAGACACTGACAGAGAGAAACACCAGTGACGTGTGAATGAGCTGATCATGCAGTAAGATCAGGAACACATAAATGAAGCTCCACATTCACACAAACAAACCATTTACATCATGTGAATATGAACAGAAGTTGTATATTTTTTTATTCACAACATAGATTAATATATACTGAAAATATTAATTAATGACTGAATTAAGTTTAGTAGCTCTAATAAGAATACATTTCTTACTTGAACGCTGCTGTTAAATGCTCTGGTGAGGAGAAACAGTGTACAGCTCATTCAGGGCGGGGTCTATGCTAATAGGGCAGAGTCTGTCAGCAGTCGTGGGCGGGGCCTAAGCATTTTGTGATGTCACAAAAGGTAAGATCTGCAAATGGCTTGTTCTGAGACACTTATTAAGATTTATGGGGATTAAAAAAAGAGAAGTGAGTGGATTTTTACCATTCTAGGGTGGTTGTGTACACACACTGCTGACACACATTTATGTTCAAACACTATGTGAAAGTGAATTCTGCATAATAGGTGCCCTTTAATGACTAATTAGTCAATCACTCTAAGGGACGTAATTAGATATCAACTTACCATGTTTAACCTTCAACAAAATCTCTGAATAGTCATCAGTAAAAGACATAGCGGAAGTTCACAGCACACCAGTATTTGCCTTCATTCTCTGTTCTCAGATCAGTTTCTGTTTAACAGTGAACACTTGCCTTTACAAAAATACTTTGAATTTGATTCATATCTAGATTCATATGAACATCTGATCTCAACTCTCTCCTCTGTATCCATTAACTGCAGCGTCCACAACTGAAACGAACATTTCCTTCCCCTTCCGTCTCTCTAAACACATCCAGCTCTACAGGACATCTTCAGTATACACTGACATGTTCTGTGCATATAGTATTAATAAAAATGGTACTTACATTGATAATATATTCAACTTCTAATCAACATCAAGATTTTAGGTTAACATCTGTGTATTTTAGGTATAACTGGCCTCAGTTTCATTTAAGTTCACCTTCAATAGTTTTTGTTCCATTTTTCTTGAGTTTGTTTGCAGCAGATTTCAGTCAAAGTACAAAGAGTAATTTTAACTGGAAAGATTTGCTACATAATGAGAGTCAAAGTTGCATGTAGAGGCCCTGTGTAGTATTGTACATCACCTGTAGAGGGCGCAGTGTAGAGCAGCTCTCTGAACTGAACTCACAGGCTGAACACTAAATAGTGGTTAAGCACCTATGCTGGAATATTGTTATTGTTAGTCTTCTTCTTCTTCTGCTCTTGAGTCTATGGCAGCCCATAAAACCATTCATAGGAAAGTTGTGAATTTCCACAGATAGTGGATGGTCTGAACATTAATCATAAGTGAAATATGCAGCTCAAACTAACAGCTCAAAGTTGGGCTCATGTTTAAGGGCTAGAAACAAAATTCTGTCATGAAACATTTTCTGCTATTTTTAATTTTCTGAAAAACCTTCTATTTCTAAGTTATAGTTTTAACCATTTTATGGCTTTATTGGATAGGACAGGACAGATCAGACAGAACAGCATGGGGTGGAGAGAGAGGAACAGGATCGGAAAAGGACCTGGAGCCGGGAATCAAACTCGAGTCGCTGGAGGCATTTGCGCTATATCTTGGAGTGCTGCCCATGAGTCTATCGGCTCTGACAATCCTACTTGTTCTTAACTTATTCCAGACAGTTGGTCCAATTTTTAACTAAATTAGCCCAGATCATCCTTAGCCCATGCTGGCAAAAATTGATTAAAACCTTTTGATAGACCAAACTGTTCTTGTGTAGCGCTTCAGTGAATTTGATGGCAAGTTTGCCAAAGTGGACCTCCACAACACTTTGGTATATTAATACAAAACTTGGTACACTTATAAGCCATCATACCCTGAGGGAACATGAGGAGTTTTGGCACCAAGTTTTGCCAAATAATGAAATATGTACATGTATGCCTATAGAATAGATTGACTGAAACTCATAAGACTCTTTACATTCAGTGTGGTATATAGAGTCGAATGATACCCACTTTTCACATGACGACCAATTTTGTAGAAATATACTGTGTTTTATGAAAGCAACATGATATGTGTCATTAGCACCAAGGAGCCTAAGAAGATTGGGATTGTCACCATCTAGTGGTCAAGAGATAATAAAATGTACAAATATGCTTTTGATGCCATAAATCTTACCTCTTTGTGTTCTTTTGGTCCTACAGATTTTAACAATAAGCAATTTTACTATACAATATACAGACAATCATCCTTTTTTCTGCGCAAAACTTTACAATTTCGAACTCCTGCTAACACAATTTCACACAGATCATCATCAGATCATGCTGGTAAAAACTTGTCATAAATGTTTTAATATCTCAAACCGTTTTCACATAACTCATTGTCAAATTTGATATAAAAGAGTCACATAGTGTTTGTTTAATGCAATATATTGGCAACTTTACTGCATATTGCACTTAAACTTCATATTCTAAATCATGGCCATGCTCAGATTCTCCCTGACATGCTTGCTTAGCTGCTAGTTTTATTACTGCTTGAAGCAACTTTTTACATTTTTTTTTTAACTGTACATGACGTGGTCTAATTAGAAATAACACTGAATTTCATGTAATTTTTTTTTTTTTTTAAATGTAACTTTTTTTGTTAGTAATATTACATACAGAACACTGAAAAAATTATTTTGTACCTAAAAGTGTGTCAAAAAAATGTTGATTCATTAAATACTTTTAGATTTTACCAGATGTTGGCAGTCTTTTTCATTTATGGTTAATCACTGAATATCGGACCCTTGTTTGTTGTGATGTTTTGTGGATGTGTTGCTGTTACGTAGATCACTTCTGTCCTGCTGTCCTGTGTTGGGTCAGGTGACTTTATATTGGCATAATAATCACAGTCTGGATCTGTCACCTGATTGGTCGACTGGGTGTGACTGAGGTTTGAATCAGGCTGCTGATTGGTTACTGTGCTGTAAACAGTAAAAACTTTTGGGCGGGTGTTGAGGTGTGAGGCAGGCCTCTGATTGGATGAAGATGTTACCATGGCGCCATCACTGTTTAGAATCTCTTCATACATGTGGTCAGTCTGAAAAACAACACATACATCAATAATTTACTAGTTTATATAGATAATACTCTCTGTTCATTAATAAACAATAATTTAACATGTATTTCTGAACTTCTACAGGTAAAGATTTGAACACCCACCTCTGTATTGCTCTGCACATTTTGCTGAAATAAAGCTGAATGGAGCATGAATAGAGAAAATAAGACCAAATCAAATCAATTCAAACGCTGAAAACAGGAATTTAAACTCAAAAAACAAACTGTTACCTGTCCCACATTTCCTTTTCCTCTTTTTCAGGATGAGGAACGTTCCAGAACACAGAGTCAGAACCAGCAGAACTGAACCCAGACCGCCAGCAACAGAAGACAGGTCTGAACACAATGTTGTGATATTACATAAAACAACACTCTGCTGATTCTGATTATACTGTTAAATGAACAATAACAAAATTAGACCTGATGTAAATTACTTTGATTATTGTACCATTAATAATATTGTAATATTGGAAATATATAGTTGTTATTCTGTGTAACTGAAGTGAAAACACACTGGAAAACCTCGACTCTTCAGAAGAAAACACTTCTCTTTATGATTGATGTCAAACCAAATTAACCACATGAAAGCTGATATGTGCATCATTTTATGTTTATACAATGTGTCTCAATTTCCTTTCAAAGAGTGATCATGTGATCAAAGAGTTGCATTATGGGTAGTGTAGTCTGTGTGCTTACGAGTGTTTAGTTGATAGAGTTCTTCATAAAAGCATGTCTAAGTGTGGCATTGTCATTATAAACTTTATTCATGCTCTTACCACATTTTGTATTAGTGATGCAAAATTAGTTTTTTTCCATTAATTTAGTGCATCATCTTTTATTTATTCATTTATTTAAAGTGTACTTTTTCTTTTTGGAATTTTCAGTGTGAACACACTACTTGCTATTTATACTTAAAAATGCTATTTATACTTAAAAATGTCATAGAATAGTGTATAAGTACGTGAATTGGGACGCACTTTATGTTTTTTAGTTAGCTTATGTACTAGCATAGCATACACCTACCTGATTAGCTTAGCTTAGCTTATATATGTTTTTTGCTTCCAATATAGTTCCCAATCACGTTTCAATTAATGATGTTTGTGTGTACTTAGCATGACAATTAATTTATTAAAAATGTATTATAGTATTATTATTATTATTGTTATTATTGTGTAAAATTAATATTAAATTACTCTTACAGAACATAGTATGTCGCAACAATACTTATCCTTATAAAAAATAAATTTTTAGGCATGGTTGTGTTTCCAATTTGTTTTATTGTGCAATACATAGGCATTCATTTTATATTTCAAGCATGATGTTTGTGCACTTAATGTAATAAACGTCATACAGTAATTAAATAGGTTATAATTACTCAAGACATTGTGATGATAACTTTTGATCAGGCATTACCGCCTGGGTCCTAAATGAGACCCGATTCCTGTGGGGAAGATTTTAAATATTATTAATTGTGATTTAGTTTGTTTTGAAGTTATAAAGACTAGTGGTTTTTTTTTTTTTTTTTAACCTTTTTTTGTTCCTTTTGTTGTTGTTTTGGTTTCTTTTTGGTATGTTAAAGGGGTAATGTAATGTTTTTTTTTTTTTTTAATTATTATTGTGTTTCCTAAAGTGCACTTATAATGTTAATATGATTTTTACATTAAAAAAATTGTCATAATTTAGAAATAAATGGCTATTTTCTACCCTGACTTTAGCTTTCTGATGTGAACGCTGTTTGAGGGGCGTGTCTGCTGTGAGACTTCAGTGTAAACACCCACTGCTGTGATTGGCTGACATCTTTGCAATTGAAATAAGTATTACATGGGGAATCCTTTCGAATACTTTTACCACATTTTTTACAGCTGTCAAGATTAACGAATTGTGAAAAGTGTTTATTGCATTAGATCTGTTCCTATCACATGGAAGGTTGCAGTGATGAGCACTGAGTAGATGACAGTCTGTTGATGACAGTCTTGTGAATGCAGTGCATTGCAACTTGTCATTGCAACGCGATTTCTGCACTCTCACGAAATGCTTTCACCATAACTAACAATGCACAGTTGATTTAAACACAGTAAGATACTCATTATGTAGTGTAAGAGCGTCACTATAACGGGAGTTTTGGCAAGTTTCCAGATAAACAGCTTCAGCCATTATAAAGAGAGCATTCTTTGAAGTAAAAATACTAGGATTATTCATTATGAATTTAACTGTCATTACTGGCTTAAAAATGAAATGCGTTACAGTTTGCAAAAGTTTTTGGGCAAAGCCAGTCTCGTATTGCGACTTGCTCTCAAAACAGTCACTGGTAAAATGTACAGCACTGACATGACTAGGATGTTTGTCAAAAATAAACTGAATCCATTTTTCTCTGACATCGGGATCCTTCGGCAGCTTATGCAAAGAGTTTTTCCACAGCCAGGAACAGCACAACATCTGCGTGGCATATCAATCTTGTTATTATAAAATCTTAAAATGTACATTACAAACATGCAAGTCAGCACTGACTCGTGGCGAGTGGGCGGGGACAATGATGCAATGATGTAAAAGTAGGTGTTGTTGTCGTCTTGTTTCAGAGGCAGTCGTATCAAATGATTGTGACCCTGTGATGTCACATGACACCTCTGTTCAAAACAAAGCTTTTTTACAGCTTGATTATATAATTGTTTTCTATTGATGATGAGGTTATTTTAAGTTATGGAACTTGCAGGATGTAATAATGATACAAAGACCTCTTATGTGCCAAAAGACCAAGGAAGATTTGATTTCTCATGCCATGACCCCTTTAAGTCTCTTTGCCAGTGTATATATACACATGTTAATGTTTGAAGAGCTGTGATACTGAAGCTTAACAGAAAGTGGATTTTTTTTTTCTTTTTTTTTTTTTTTCTTTTTTTTTGAGGGGGTTGTGTTTATGCACTGATGTGATGTGTGATTTGTCCTTTCTGTTAATGTTGGATTAATTATAGTGTCTTATTGACTGTGGGTATTTAATTGATAAACTGTCATGTGGTATATTTTTAGAAAGTTTTTAGTGGAATAAGATTATTTTTGTGAAATAAACTTGAATTGTTTCAAAGTCACATCTCTGCTTTTTAATCAAATTCAAACCAGCAACACATTATTGCAACCACATTTGGTTTAATTTTTTTGGGGGTATTTTTATTTTATTTTCCTGGGTATTGAAAACCTAGGTGGTGTAGTCGGGTTTCCTTTTAGCCAAATATACTTTTCATACTTTTAGCCAAATGTTACATATATATAAACACAGTAACTTCACAGTAACAATATTTTCACCATAAAATGTATGCAAGTAAAGATGTCAGCAGGTGTGTGTGTGTGAGTACAGGTACCTGTGCTGGTGTGTTCAGTGCTGGTGTGTGTATGTGGACGAATGGATGTTGAGATCTGGGCAGGTCTTGTTGTCTGTGGAGCTTTAGAAATGAGGAAGAGTTGTCTCACCATTCAAATTAAACAAATATATTCATAAAACAATAAACATGAATGATGAAACAGATTGTTGTTCAGTATTGAATATCAGGCACCTCTGATGACATTCAGCTTGACTTTGTAGTGATGATGTTCAGCTCCACAGCCGTACAGTCCAGCATCTTCCATCTTCAGGTTTCTGATGGTCACTGTAAATGATCTGGTTTGATGATCATCCTGCAGTGAGAATCTGCCCTTAGACTTTCTTCCATCAGATCGTAGTATAATTTCACTCTTTTTGGAAGGTCCTTTGTAGAAGTATTTGGTAGACTGTTTATATCCTCCTGGATAAGGGCACTTAATAATCACTGGTTCTCCCTCCGTTCCTCTCACTGTAATGTCCACAGACAGTGAACTGATCACTGCACACACACACACACACACACACACACACACACACACACGCACAGCTTTACTCATGTACACTGATAAAATAAGCCATAAATAATAAACATTAGAGATCTTGAGCTCTTACCCGTCAGCAGAAACACACAAACTGTCAGCGGAAACTTCATTTCTTCATCAGTCTGAAACTCTCAGCAGTTCCTCAAATGACTTTCTGAAACACAATAATTCTGTGCTAATCTACCACTGTAGAGTAAAAAAAGACATTTGTTTCTCGTCTCACTCAAACTCTACTGTTCACTGACTGTGTTTCTATGTGGCATTTGGTGTGAAAACACCTCTCAGGTTTGACCAGGAAATTAGCAGTGAATTCATGAACCACAACCTGTTTCCTGTCCTCTCTGTTTCTGTTCTGTCTTTAATATGTTTGAGAGCTTCTGTTGTTTGTTTTTATACAACTAAATTACTTTTTTTATTATTATTTCTGATGCAGTGAGATTCAGTCAGATGGAGAAGTGATGAATCAAAAATGATTTTCTTTATAAGTAAAGAATAAAATGCATAATAAACACAATAAACCCATGAATGGGTTTCCTCATACATTTCGAAAACATGTTCATTACATGTTAAGCATCATTAAGTCAAACACTTTAAAGAAACAATCCTTGCCAAACTCTGATTGAAAAGGACAAATGAAAAAGCATTGAGATGAATAAGAAAAGCTTGTTAGGGTTATTTTCTGTGGTAATCTTCAGCATGGGAAAACAGTTGTTTACAGAAACTTTAAATAATACAGAAAAATGCTTGAACATTAAGATCACAATTTCTCCATCATTTGAGCTCTGGGAGAAGAGTTGCATTGTGGGAAATGTAGTTTGTGTGTTCAGCTGAAGCCTCAAAGCTCTTCCTGTGGCTGTAGTTTCACTTCCTGTTTGGCAAATGTGTGTGCCACCGACATCTCATGTTTGATTTAAACAAAAATCTACAGTAACATGTTGATAAAGCTATCCATTAGCATCTCAACAGCAGCTGCTTTTAGGAGCCCCCAAAACTTTGTGCCATTTATACGTTTTTCTCAATGATTTATCAGAATATGCAGCTACTTCTGAATGGTCATGAATGGTGAAAGATGCTCTCTGGCAGCAGATTATTGCAGTTACAACATCAACCAGCAGGAGTGGTTCCGAAGCTCAGCGATTGTATACACTGTAACTGTCACGATTACTGTCTGTACCTGTCAGTTCCTGGACTACACTTCCCATAATCCTCCCTGCCTGTCACATGCACACTCCACACCAATCACCTGTTGCCACATACACCTGTTGCCTATCTGCTGGACTATTTAAGACACACTCACACACCACCTCATTGCGAAGTCTTGTTAACTCTGTTGCAATTCTGAGCGTTTAATCATTGTGTTAGTCTGCCTGTTACCGATCTTGTCTGTTTCCTGTTTACGATTCTCTGCTGCCTGCCCTTTGGATTATCTGCTCTGTCTTGGACTTACGTTTGTTATCTGCCTGCCCTGACCCATTGCCTGTTCCTTGACCACGTCTCTGCCTGATCCTTGCCATTCCTGTTTGTTCCCGTTTGACCCTGCCTGTACGACCACGCTTACCTTAATAAAGCTTGCAAATGGATCCTACCCTGAGTCCCGCCTCGTTACAGACGTTACAGAAGACTTCGCCAACACATGGATCCAGCAGCTTTCCTGAAGAACAATGGCCCAGTAGGAATATCGCACAATTGTTATTAGGGCTCACGCAGGGCACACGATCTATTGAGGATTATATTACAGAATATTTGGATGTAGCTTATTGGTCAGATCTGCCGGACTGTGTGCTCATAGACTTTTTCTGTGAAGGCATCAATCAGCCACTTAAAACACAACTGATTCATGAGGGACCCGTTCCTCTCTTAGTCATTTCCTGGAATTTACATTATTAACTGTTGGCTCTCCATTTTACTGTGGGTGTCGCGGGGAAAGTGACACCTCGTCTGGTCGATGTAATGGCCGCGCGCAGATGACACTCACAAAATGGCGGCTACCTCAACAACATCACGCCACGTCTCTGGATCTGTCTGGGAGCGGAGAGGTTTGCGGTCCAGTGTGGCTGATCAACCGCTGACTTCAGCACGGCGGCTGGCATTCCTAAGCCTCCGCCAGCCGCCGCATTCAAGCCCGCCGCCGCCGCTCTCAAGCCCGCCCGGTTGCAACGCTCTCAAGTTCGCGGTTACCGCGCACTCAAGTTCGCCGGTTGCAACGCACTCAAGTTCGCCGGTTGCAACGCACTCAAGTTCGCCGGTTGCAACGCACTCAAGTTCGCCAGTTGCAACGCACTCAAGTTCGCCGGTTGCAACGCACTCAAACACTCTGGATGCTAAGGACAAGATGGCCGCTTCGCCAGTGCCCATGGGCAGGATGGCCGCCCCTCCTGTGTCTGTGACCACAGGGGTCGTTCCAGCCGTTGAGTCCGCTCCAGAGCCCAAGCGCCTTGCTCTGCCGGCGCCACCCGAGCTCCTCGCCCTGCCGGCGCCACCCGAGCTCCTCGCCTTGCCGGCGCCACCCGAGCTCCTCGCCCTGCCAGCACCACCCGAGCTCCTTGCCCTGCCGGCGCCACCCGAGTTCCTTGCCCACAAACCCGCCATGGCCACCGTTGAATTCCCCAAGAACTTTTTGGGGGGGGGGCACATACCAGAGGGTGGGGAGCTTGTGGGTGGGGACCCTGCACAACCACGGCCATCTACGGCCTCAGAACTGCCTTGGACACCCATGGACTGTAACCCACTATGGCCATTAAGGGACTGTTACTTACAATGGCTGCTCATGGACTGTTACTTGCAATGGCTGCCCATGGACTGTAACCAACCATGGCCAGTAATGGACTCTGACCCGCCGTGGTCACCTTCGGACTCTGTCCCGCTAAGGCTGCTCAAGCCACCTGACCTGCCGTGGTTGCCCAAGCCACCTGACCTGCCGTGGTTGCCCGAGCCACCTGACCTACCGTGGCTGCCTAAGCCTCTTGACCTGCCGTGGCTGCCCAAGCCACCTGACCTGCCGAGGTTACCCGAGCCACCTGACTTGCCGTGGTTGCCCGAGCCACCTGACCTACCGTGGCTGCCTAAGCCTCCTGACCTGCCGTGGCTGCCCAAGCCACCTGACCTGCCGAGGTTGCCCAAGCCACCTGACCTGCCGAGGTTGCCCAAGCCACCTGACCCGCCGTGGCTGCCCGCGACACCTGACCCGCCGTGGCTGCCCGAGTTCCTGGACTTGCATTGGAGACCCCGTTCCCGTCTGCCAACAGGTCTCCAATGCACCCACCCTCCCTCCCTATCTGTTCCATCTACGGCGCGAGGCCGCCTTCCGGGAGGGGCGTTATGTCACGATTACTGTCTGTACCTGTCAGTTCCTGGACTACACTTCCCATAATCCTCCCTGCCTGTCACATGCACACTCCACACCAATCACCTGTTGCCACATACACCTGTTGCCTACCTGCTGGACTATTTAAGACACACTCACACACCACCTCATTGCGAAGTCTTGTTAACTCTGTTGCAATTCTGAGCGTTTAATCATTGTGTTAGTCTGCCTGTTACCGATCTTGTCTGTTTCCTGTTTACGATTCTCTGCTGCCTGCCCTTTGGATTATCTGCTCTGTCTTGGACTTACGTTTGTTATCTGCCTGCCCTGACCCATTGCCTGTTCCTTGACCACGTCTCTGCCTGATCCTTGCCACGCTTACCTTAATAAAGCTTGCAAATGGATCCTACCCTGAGTCCCACCTCGTTACAGACGTTACAGTAACGATGACATCGATTTTACCATATCAATCTGACCGAGAGTCCGATGAAACACTGGAAGAACTAGTTATTCAACCCGAACCTCTATCGCAAGGACGACTTCTGAGGACATTACTCACTCGGTGATGTGCTACTCAGTTTGACGAACAATATGAGATGTTGCAACTGTAATTCCTCTCCATCAGCATTAACAAGTGTATGTCTATCAACAAACCGATGTATATATTTCTAATTTTTGCGGTGCATATGTGGGAATTATATCATCTAACTGTATCAATAACGGTGCATAAGGGAACTTGGATCAATATAACTCAAATATAACTGATTGAATTACAGTGAATAAGAACCAAATTAATATGTAAATGATTCAGAATTAATATTTAACACATTATCAACTATTCGTCCACCGATAAGTTGAGGTTAGGGTATTTTACCAATTCTGTACAGAATATTATGCCGTGGCCAACGGTAATAATATAAAGTTATGATTACTGATTATGAGCAAGATAACAAAATCGACAGTTTAAAGCAGTAATTTGTAAGCACACAGCACAAGACACTGATACATGTGAAAAATCAAACAAGATTTTACTGAACTACTCTAATACACACAAACTAATCTAACGAAAAAACACACACACACATTCATTCATACATACAGTGACAGGGAAATTGTGAAATTGTTAAAGGATTAGTTCACTTTCAGTTAAAAATTCCTGATAATTTACTCACCCCCATGTCATCCAAGATGTCCATGTCCTTCTTTCTTCAGTCGAAAAGAAATTAAGGTTTTTGATGAAAACATTCCAGAGTCAGAAACAGCAGAACCGAACCCAGACCGCCAGCAACAGAAGCCAGGTCTGAACGCATCGCTAAACACATGATATTACATAAAACAACAGACTGCTGATTCTGATTATACTGTATAACAAACTTAATATGGATGTCAATAATTTTGGTTATTGTACTATTGTAATATTACAAATATATAGTTGTTATAGTGTGTAGCTGAAGTGAAACCGCAATGGTAAACCTCGACTCTTCAGAAGAAAACACTTCTCTTTACGGTTGATGTCAGAGATCCTCTGCGCTGAAAAGCAGAACACCCTGAGTTCACACCAGGCGTGCCTCTAACCCTGGCAGAGGCAGAAGAGTTCCTTAGGGGGACCAACGAGGAGACTCAACTGGTAGCTTAAAAGTACGTTGTTTGCTCCAACTGATCAAGAGCATCCAAGAACAGAGAAAGGATCGACAAGCACCTCGTTGCTTGGCAGAAAAGAGAAATGCAACAGAAACTGGTTAAATCACTGATGCTGAAGCATAGAATGAAGAGATTGAGATGTGGAAGATGACAAAATAGTTGTCTACAGTGAATTTTTACCCACTGTTTTAGAATGTAAGGAAATGTTAATTGAAGGTTGAAGATGTTTTATGAAGCTAATAATTATTGAAGGTAAAGGAAAGTGATTAAGTGTTGTGAGGAAAAGTGATAATTTTATGATCAAATGGGGGATTGTAAGATAAATCTTATCAGCCTGACTTTTCTTTCTCTGTTCTCCCTGTTTTCTCTCTCCTGGTCTTTAAGGCTGCAACGGTGAACGGAGAAGAGTTGTTATTGTTTCATCACACATCTGTTTTTAATGTACACTATGTATATGTGTGTGTGTGTTTCTTGGAAAGCAGCCAAGAAAGGGACCCTGCTTTTTGAATTGAAAGTAATGGATAAGGCCTTCCTGGAGCCCCAGGAAGGCGTGGTTACTTGACCGGAAGTTGACCATATTTAGACTTGTTTTTCTATATGTACCACATTCCTATATCATGAAGGTATAGTCTCATTGGACAGTTGCTACACCACCTCTTGAACATGTATAAAAGCCATGTACAGAAGTAAGATTGGGAGAAGGTTTCGTGAACGGATTGGCTTCATGTTCATCACTCTTTTCCCATAGGCCTATGCATTCAATGAGCGAAAAGGACAAACTGAGAATGAGGCACGATTCGGGACAATAAACAGAGATTAAAATAATCTTACACACATGAAAGCTGATATTTTACGTTTATACAGGAGCTAAAATGTGTCTCCACAAATGTTCAAATAATTTCCTTTCAAAGAGTGATCATGTGATGTGAGTTGCATTATGGGTAGTGTAGTTTGTGTGCTTACTAGTGGTTGGCTGATAGAGTTTAACTGTAGTATTTCCTGTTCTTGTTCTTGTTGTTTCAGTTTCTGTTTGATGAGACACTGACAGAGAAAAACACCAGTGACGTGTGAATGAGCCGCTCGTGCAGTAAGATCATGAACACATAAACAAAGCTCCACATTCACACAAACAAACCATTCACATCATGTGAATATGAACAGAAGTTGTATATTTTTTTATTCACAACATAGATTAATATATACTGAAAATATTAATTAATGACTGAATTAAGTTTAGTAGCTCTAATAAGAATACATTACTTACTTGAACGCTGCTGTTAAATGCTCTGGTGAGGAGAAACAGTGTACAGCTCATTCAGGGTGGGGTCTATGCTAATAGGGCAGAGTCTGTCAGCAGTCGTGGGCGGGGCCTAAGCATTTTGTGATGTCACAAAAGGTAAGATCTGCAAACGGCTTGTTCTGATTTATGGGGATTAAAAAAAGAGAAGTGAGTGGATTTTTACCATTCTAGGGTGGTTGTGTACACACACTGCTGACACACATTTATGTTCAAACATTATGTGAAAGTGAATTTTGCATAATAGGTGCCCTTTAATGACTAATTGGTCAATCACTCTAAGGGATGCAATTAGATATCAACTTACCATGTTTAACCTTCAACAAAATCTCTGAATAGTCATCAGTAAAAGACAGCAGAAGTTAAAGTCCTCTTCACAGCACACCAGTATTTGCCTTCGTTCTCTGTTCTCAGATCATTTTCTGTTTAACAGTGAACGCTCGCCTTTACAAAATTACTTTGAATTTGATTCATATCTAGATTCATATGAACATCTGATCTCAACTCTCTCCTCTGTATCCAGTAACTGCAGCGTCCACAACTGAAACGAACATTTCCTTCCCCTTCCGTCTCTCTAAACACATCCAGCTCTACAGGACATCTTCAGTATACACTGACATGTTCTGTGCATATAGTATTAATAAAAATGGTACTTACATTCATAATATATTCAACTTCTAATCAACATCAAGATTTTAGGTTAACATCTTTGTATTTTAGGTTTCATAACTGGCCTTCATTTAAGTTCAGTATAGTTTTTTGTCCATTTTTGTTTGCAGCAGATTTCAGTCAAAGTACACAGAGTAATTTTAAATGAAGATTTGCTACATAATGAGAGTCAAAGTTGCATGCAGAGGCCCTGTGTAGTATTGTACATCACCTGTAGAGGGCGCAGTGTAGAGCAGCTCTCTGAACTGAACTCACAGGCTAAACAGAAGACTAATTAGTGGTTATGCACCTACTGTATGGTGTGTTGGCATATATTGTTATTGTTAGTCTTCTTCTTCTTCTGCTCTTGAGTCTATTGCAGCCCATATAACCTTTAATAGGAAAGTTGTGAAATTTGGCACACAGATGCTCAGACACTGAACATTAACCATAAGTGAAATCTCAAACTTAGACCCTTTAGTGCCACTAACAGCTCAAAGTTGTGCTCAAGTTTATGCTGATAACGTTGACCCGTAAGGGCTAGAAACAAAATTCCCTCATGAAAAATGTTCTGCTATTTTAAATTTTCTGAAAAACCTATTTCTTTTTAAGATATAGTTTTGGCCTTTATATGGCTTTATTGGATAGGACAGGACAGATCAAACAGAACAGCATGGGGTGGAGAGAAAGGAACAGGATCGGAAAAGGACCTGGAGCCGGGAATCAAACTCGAGTTGCCGGAGGCATTTGCGCTATATGTTGGAGTGCTGCCCATGAGGCTATCGGCTCTGATAATCCTACTTGTTCTTATATTGTTTGAGACAGTCCAATTTTTTAACTAAATTAGCCCAGATCATCCTTAGCCCATGCTGGCAAAAAGTTATTAAAACCCTTTTGATAGACCAAAGTGTTCTTGTGTAACTGTTCTTCAACTGTATTGTATGAAAGCAACAACATTAAATTTTAGTCATTAGCACCAAGGAGCCTAAGAAGATTGAAATTGTTGCCAACTAGTGGTCAAAAGATAATAAAATATACAAATATGCTTATAGCCTTTGTGAATTTTGTTTGATGCCATACATCTTACCTCATTGTGTTCTTTGGGTCCTACAAAATCTAACAATAAGCAATTTTACTATACGATATACAGACAATCAGCCTTTTTCCTCCCCACCATTTTAAGCATTGTCCAAAACTTTACTATCTCAAACACCTGCTTACACAATTTCACACAGATCATGCTGGTAAAAAAAAAGTTGTTAAAAACGTTTTAATATCTCAAACCATTTTCATATAACTTACTGTCATATTTTATGTAAAAGAACCACATAGTGGCTGCCTATTGCACTTAAACTTCATATTCTAAATCATGGCCATGCTTTGATTCTCCCTGACAAGCATGCTTTGCTGCTGATTTTTCACTGCTTGTAGCAAATTTTTACATTTTTATTGATTTTATTGAACAGTAGATGAGGTGGTCTAATTACAAAGAATACTGAATTTCATGTAATTTTCTTTCTTTCTTTTTTTTTTCATTGTTAGTGACTTTTCTTGTTAAAATATTACATACGAAAAAATGATTAAAAACTGTTTTGTATAGGAAAGTGTGTCAGAATTTTTTGATTCATTATATAGATTTAGATTTTACCAGTTGTCTTTATTTATCATTGATGACTGAATATATTGGATCCTCATTTGTTACGTGGATGTGTTGATTGTTGCGTGGATCAGTTCTGTCCTGTGTTGCTTCAGACTACCAATCTGTCACCTGATTGGTTGAGTGGGTGTGACTAAGGTTTGAATCAGGCTGCTGATTGGTTACTGTGGTGTAAACAGTAGAGCCTTTTGGGCGGGTGTTGAGGTGTGATGTAGACGTCTGATTGGATGAAGATGCTGCCACAGTGATGTCACTGTTTGGAATCTCTTCATATATGCGGTCAGTCTGAAAAACAACACATACATCAATAATTTACTAGTTTATATAAATAATACTCTCTATTAATCAATAAACAATCATTTAACTTGTCTGAACTTCTACAGGTAAAGATTTGAACACCCACCTCTGTATTGTGTTGCACATTTTGCTGAAATAAAGCTGCATGAAAAACAGAGAATAGTCAATTTACATACTAAAACAAGACTTTATAATAATAATAATAATAATACTAATCACAAACAGTCACCTGTCCTACATTTCCTTTTCCTCATTTTCAGGATGAGGAGCGTTCCCGAACACAGAACCAGCAGAACCGAACCCAGACCACCAGCAACAGAAACCAGGTCTGTACGCATTGCTACACACATGATATTACATACACTGTAAAACCCATCAAGTTAAGCTAACTTATTTCACTTGAGGACACAAATTACCTCAATTCAATTAAGTTTAAACAAATAGTTATGAGTACTCTGAACTTATTTTAATCGAGTCCACTAAAACAAGGATATTTCTTAATATACAATTAAACTTTACACTGCATTCAAATACTTTATATAGCTGAAACTTCACTATATTGAGTAAAACTACTTAAATTACAAACTTTTAATGAACTCAGAGCACTTGCAGTTACTGCTAGCTCACATTAGCACACACAAAGTCAAATCCAATAAGTCAAGCTTAGAAGTTTAGAAACCAATAGTTATGAGTACTCTGAACTTATTTCACTTGAGTTCACTAAAAAAAGATATACATTGCAGTCGAGACATTAAGTGATTAATTTAGACTGGCCACACACTTGGCTGATTTTTGAGCCCGATTTGCAACCCACAACAATCTGGGGGGTGTGGCCCGATTTGAGGCTTGTCGCACCTGGCTTTTTGTCCAAAAAGTCCTCAATTGTATGGTGTCATTAAGATTATTTTACTATTCCTGATCACTTCAGCAGCAAAACACCTTAGTACTACCATTGGTCTGTAACGAAAACGTAATAGGAGGTGTTCACTGAGGCTCCGCTTTCTTTCACATGGAACTTTGACTCATTTCGTCTGTTGAGTCAGTCGATTTAAGATCTCCGCTGCTGAAAACACACTAAACACACTGGATAGTTGCTTTATAGTAGAAAATTAAGTTGTGCTTCTGATGAAATGAGGCACTCCCACTGTTTTTCATGTTTGATAGTGTAAAGCTGCTTGCTTTTAACATAACTACTGAATAAAATACCAAATAAATAAACATGACGTGACTTGTGCTAATTTGCAGAGTTCATGCTAACATACCCATGTTGTTATGATCAGATGCTTTTCTTATTTTTGTTGTGTTTATTTTGTTACAGAGAGGAAATCACGCAGCACATATTTACATATTCATCTAAACGTCACTCTCAGCAGTGTGGGTGGCGTCAGATGTTCAATAGCAGTATATCGCTGCTCACGTATTTTGAACTTCGTTTTACCCTAATTGAAGAACGAAAAAGAACTTTGCCTTGAGTATATGGGAGCCTTTAGAAGTTGATGATTTATTGAGTTTCATTTGAAGTTACCACTATGGTGATCAGTGTTTGCTTTAGTTAGGCTCTTGACCCTTGACTTTATGACATCCGTTTTTCTCTGGCTGCTGTAACTATATGTTTATATGATTAGGTGTCAGTGTTATGTATTGATGATGAAAGTTGTCATTTAGTGACTTGGTTTACTGATCTTTTACATAGCTTAATCTCTGATTAAACAGGTGATGTATTATTAGTTTAGAATTCATTATAGCAGATCTGTGATTCTACAGTATAAAATCCTTTGTTGTGACAATCAGATTTTAAAAAATCTCTATGGTCTCAAGCCGACTCACACAGATATAAAGAATTAGCATATGAACCTCAACAATGGTGACAATTAACAAAATATTCAGATAAACCTCTGAACATCACAAAACAAGCTACTAAAGTCACAACAAAAACAGCAAACTCTCCGTGTTCCTTGTTCCTTGCCTTGCCTGTGTTTTTGACCCTGGACTGTTTCCTTGTTTTATGATCGTTTGCTGCCTGTCTTGACCATTGCCTGTGTTTGGATTACTCTTTTGCCTTGCCTTCCTGTATCTGTTTGCTGGTGTTTGACCCTCTGCCTGTACGACTACCCTCATTCTGTTTATTAAAGCCTGCACGTGGATCTCCAACTCTGTTGTCCCGCTCCCATACATTACAGTCACAACCTTTAATTAAATGTTGAGTGCGCTGCAATTTTTGTTTATTTTTCAGAAGTTGAAGATTTGATGAAATTCAGAGTTTCCAAGTTGGTGCAAGTTTGAAAGACATAATTTGTCTAAGTTTGAAATGTGTAATTACAGGAATATTATCATGATCATAATTGCAGCATTAAAATTGTATAGAAGCTTTGATGTCTCTGTATTCAATATAATCAGACTAACAATTAACGTATTTATTAAAGTTATGGCTCTAAAAATATATGATATCTGCTTCACATAAATATATGTAATAACAGTAACTTCAAATTAACAATACATTTTCATCGAAATGCATGTGAGTGTAGATGTCAGCAGGTGTATTCAGTGTGTGTGTGTGAGTACAGGTACCTGTGCTGGTGTGTTCAGTGCTGCTGTGTTCAGTGCTGGTGTTTGTAAACAGACAAATGGTGGATGTTGAGATCTGGACAGGTCTTGGCCTCTGTGGATCTGAGAAACAAGGTCACACCATACAAATGAAACAAATATATTAATAACGGAATCATTAACTACAGCATGGAGCATAAACATTATTTTTTGTTGTTGTTGTTGTTTGTTTGTTTTGTTTGTTTGTGTAATGAATATCAGGCACCTCTGATCACAATAAGATTGACTTCTTTGTAGTGTTCAGCTCCAGCTCTACAGCCGTACAGTCCAGCATCTTCCATCTTCAGGTTTCTGATGGTCACTGTAAATGATCTCTTACGATCATCCTGCAGTGAGAATCTGCCCTCAGACTTTCTTCCATCAGATCGTAGTATAATTTCACTCTTTTTGTAAGGTCCTTTGTAGAAGTATTTGTAATAGTTTCTATATCCTCCTGGATAAGGGCACTTAATAATCACTGGTTCTCCCTCCGTTCCTCTCACTGTAATGTCCACAGACAGTGAACTGATCACTGCACACACACACACACACACACACACACACACACACACATTGCTTTACTCATGTACACTGATAAAATAAGCCATAATAATAGATAATAAACACTTGTATTGCAGATATTGAGCTCTTACCCGTCAGCAGAAACACACAAACTGTCAGCAGGAACTTCATTTCTTCATCAGTTCAGTTCAGAAAATCAGTCTGAAACTCTCAGCAGTTCCTTTATGAAACTCAAATACCCAATAATACTGCACCCATCTATCAGAGAGTAAAATAATAAATTTGTTTCTTGTCTCACGTTGAGAGTCAAACTCTACTGTTCACTGACTGTGTGTCTGTGTTTCTATGAGGTGTTAGATGTGAAAACGCCTCTCAGGTTTGACCAGGAAATTAGCAGTGAATTCATGAACCACAACCTGTTTCCTGTCCTCTCTGTTTCCATTCTGTCTTTAATATGTTTCAGTGCTTTCTGATGCCCTTTTATACAACTAAATTACTTTTTTAAAAATATTTCTGGTCCAGTGAAATCCAGTCAGATGGAGACGTGATGAATTAAAAATGATTTTATAATAAAATGCATAATAAAAGCAAATTAATGTTGCAGGAGATCAAAGAAAGAGAAGAAGAGCGAGTGAGATGCAAGAGCTCCTCCAGTGCATGCACTTTGCCAATATTAATACCAAAGTTCAGATCAGATCAGGAAGAGTATGTTAATCATGTCAAAAATATCTTTTCTAAGAATCTACTCTGGCTTCTTGGTATTATATTCTGCCAGTGTAGTGAAACATTGTGGTTTTAACACTGTAGAAGCAGCGAGAGCAAAATACGTTTTTTTACCATGTCTGGACTTTATGCTAAATTCATGCATTATATTAAACCGGATGCCAGACTTTGTGCAGAAGAACATGTCTCACTTTTTAGAGAAGTGACAGCACTTTGTCAAAGCAGAAGTCTGGTTTGAATAAGATATATGACTATACCTATATTATATCAAAAGATACAACAGACAAAAATATAATTCATAAATGGATTAATACAAGAATAATATGTTTGAAAGGATTAATCATGTAAATAAACATAAAATAATAATAAAAGAATAATCATAATAATCATAAGCTGTTACAGCTGCCACCGGTGTCTCTAACACACGACGAGGAGATAGGAGTCAAGAAAGTCTTTACTAGATAATCCACAGGAGAATACAGAAATAAACAGGAACATACACCAATGTAGAGACAAACGATACCCGACAACCCACTGAAGACGAACAGGAACTTAAATACACTGATGAATGAACTCAAATGACAAACAGCTGTGAAGAATGTGATTAGTGTCCATGGTTACTGATTGTGGCGGGAAACTAGAACAAAGGAACATGTGACCGATGACAATAAACAAACTGAAAGTCCACGTGACTGTAACATTACGCCCCCTCCCGGAAAGGCGCGTCCTCATGCTGTAGAGAGGGGAAGATGATGATGATATGCTGAAGATGATGTAGGAGGCGTTCAGGAGGTGGACGGCTCACCGGGAGGAGGTGAAATACAGGAGTCCAGGGTGGTGCAGGTGGTGGTGAAAACCGGGAGATGGCCTTGAACAGGGACTGCAGGATGTTGTGCCAGGCCACAGCCAGGGTAGTGCCCCACGGCGGCGTTGATGGAGGGAGGAGCCATGGTAGGGTGTTGATGATGACCGCCATGGGGAAGACCGCAGTGAACGATGGCGAGGATGGAGCCCACCGTGTAGCCGATGAGCTGAGGTGGTAGAGAGGTGGTGACGATCCAGGCGGCCGCGACGGAGCCGCAGTGACGACCTCCTGAGATCGAGGAGGGGATCCGGAGGTCTGAAGACGCGTTGGAGCGACCGAGGGCGGAGACGGAGCCTGAGGTAGGGCGGAGCGAGCCGTAGTAGAAGGGGTGGAGGACCGGAGAGCAGCGGACGGTCCGCAAGTCTGCAGCGGAGGCGATGCGATGTCTGACCCAGGTGGAGCCGATGTGCCGAGAGAATCCGGCGTGGTCGAAAGGCCGATGGTCAACTCCGAGGTCGAGGGTGGAAGGAGCGCAGGCGCAGGAGTCAGGGCGACGGACGGAGGTGGCTCGAGACCTTCCGAGGCTGGAGGCGGAGCTTCGGGTTCCTCGTGCCCAGGAGGAGACGGATCCCGGCAGGCCCGAGATGGTGCCACGCTACTGAGAGGAGGTGGTACCGAGGGACTGAAGGGAGATGGAGGTGACTGGGTGGCACTGATGGCTGTGGACTGGGAAACAGGCTGGAGTTCCATGCAAAGGTCCAAAAGCAGTAGGGAGTTACAGGTAGGTTGAAGATATGGTGGGAGAGGCACGCTGGACGGGACCAGCTGGAAAGGAGACATCACAGGGGCAAGAGAAGTGTCCTCTCCACACCTTAAGTCCAGCAGTGATTCAGCAGACTCACTCTCAGTAGCGGGGGGGTGGGCGGGGCTCATTTCCGAACCCTCGAAGTCCACCAACACTCCCTCGGCGATGGATTGCTCGGCCGGCTCACACACCTGGTCAGGCGCACGCTGCTCGGGCTCCGTGGCGATGTGACCCCCGATCGCTCTTGTGTGCGTGGGCGGCTCAATCGCGGCAATCCCCATCGTACTACCTGCGGTGGGCTCAGGTCGTATATCCTCGCCATCTGGGTGGTTCTGGCTGGGCACTGGAGTGGGAGTGGGACTGGCGTCGTTATTGCAGAAATCCACGGTCATCGAAGATCCACATGACGCCAGCACCCACTCCACGTAGTCCGGAAAACTCCCTCGAGGCCCTTCCCCGGACAGCTGCGCTTTGGTGGCGGTATTAAGGCCGGCATACAGGAAGCTGCAGAGGCTGCTGTCCGGGAAAGTTGTAGCTGGTACCAAAAACAAAAAATTGTCCAAATGTGCCTCGAGGGAGCGGTCCTTCTGCTCAAGGCATATTAACAGAAAAGCGGGTGTGTACATGGTGACGAAAACGAACAGTGAAACACGAAAAACACTGACACGGAAAACAAAAAACAAGCCGCAATCTGTATAACTGTTTTTTGGTCGGGTATTCTGTTACAGCTGCCACCGGTGTCTCTAACACACGACGAGAAGATAGGAGTCAAGAAAGTCTTTACTAGATAATCCACAGGAGAATACAGAAATAAACAGGAACATACACCAATGTAGAGACGAACGATACCCGACAACCCACTGAAGACGAACAGTAACTTAAATACACTGATGAATGAACTCAAATGACAAACAGCTATGAAAATTGTGATTAGTGTCCATGGTTACTGATTGTGGCGGGAAACTAGAACAAAGGAACATGTGACCGATGACAATAAACAAACTGAAAGTCCACGTGACTGTAACATAAGCGTACATCCCCTGCTTTTTCTTATACACCAATTTCAAAACATGCACAGCAAATACTCCAGTGTTAAATGAACTCTCCTGGAAGTATATGTGAGACCATACTCAAGAGTGTTAAAGTGTTAAATAAGAGTGTTAAATGAACACTGAAGCAGTGTTAAAGTTATTATGCAACCTGGTCTCATAGGAAAGACATACCTGTGGGAACGTTTTCACGTTTTCACGTTATTTTTAAAACGCAATGGAGTGCAAATGTCAAATCAGAACTGCGGTGATTCGTATAAAAAACAATGTCAATGATAAATTACATTTTTAAAAATATTTCTGGTGCAGTGAAATCCAGTCAGATGGAGACGTGATGAATTAAAAATGATTTTATAATAAAATGCATGATAAAAACAATAAAATCATGAACTGTTAATTCAATAAGTATGAAAGTAACAATAAACAAGTCCTTAACCAAATATCTCAATTAAATTAATGTTGCAGGAGATCAAAGGAAGAGAAGTCAAGTCACCTTTATTTATATAGCGCTTTTTACAATGCAGATCGTGTCAAAGCAGCTTTACAGTGATAACTGGTATATAATTATGGCTGCACAACAGCTCTTAAAGAAAATGGTGTCATTATCCAGCTTAAGTAAATTTAGTATTGATTCATTCCGATGTAAGAATCAATAGTTATTAATTTAGTTAATTTATCTATATCAGCACTGGAGTAAACAGTGATGTCATCATCCAGCTCAGTTCAATTCTCATACAATGGTGTTAATGCAGGCAGATCAAAACACTGTTGAATATCAAATGTCAAGTCAAATGTCAAGTGTCCCCAACTAAGCAAGCCAAAGGCGACAGCGGCAAAGAACCCAAACTCTAACAGGTGACATCAGGTGGCAAACAGGTGTTAAAATGGAGAAAAAAACCTTTGGAGAAACCAGGCTCAGTCAGGTGGCCAGCTCTCCTCTGGCCAACAGCGAACAGTGCTTTATTATGATTCAGGCAGCCTTCATAAGTCCGATTGGGATTGCAACAGTCAAAGTATTTATTCCAGTTCCATCCAGTTGAGGATTGTATTCATCACTCCGGTATGAACGGTTTGTTGAGGAACTGTGCCACTGGCTGTCGTGTCGATGAGGCCTTCACAGTGGATGATCTAGTTGACTCAATCTCTGCTGATACTTCAGGGCTGCGTTGTGGTCGTGTCAAAGTGCAGGTCCTCGATCTCACCTGGATACGGCCCAGATCCGGCTGACAACGGTAAACCTCGGGATAAACAGAGAGACTAATATTAGCGTAGACGCCATTCTTCTTCTGATGTAACGAGTACATCTGGTGTTATAGGAAGTGTTCCCGGTTCCGGCTGACCTAATTTATGCAGCCTAACAATCCTTTAACGGATTTGAAAATATAAATTAATAATGTGTTATGTGTATGCCAGGTTAAAGAGATGCGTTCCCTTTCGATACTTCACTCGTACTGCGTATGGGGGAAAAACTCCTTTTTTCCTCGATGCTGAAGCCTTTTTCAATAACGCAGTGTAACTGCACGGCCATTGGTTCAAACTGGAAAACTTTTTGAACCAATGACGGCGCGGCATAGCTGCGCGAGCCGATGGCGATGCGGCGCGCCGAAGCCCGCCAAAATGGGCGGGGCGACGGGCTATATAAGCGAGCGTTTCGCCATAGGATTTCAGTTCTCTCTCCTTCAGCGACGACAACGCATCTCTTCGCTGGATCGTCGAGCTGAACGCCTTCGCCTGCTGGAACGAGCTCTCCGCCGTTGAAGAGGCACTGCAGCGGACCAGCTGAGATCGCCGAACGCAACGCCGGCGCCGCAGAACTGCCGCCCTCGAGCGCTCTCGGGCCGCCCGCCTCCGCTTCCGGCCGCCTTCTCAGTGCGTCTCCTGCCGCCATCCGGCGCGCTTTAAAGAGCACTTCCGCAGTTCTACCGCCCGCTAAAAGAGCCTTCCAGCGGTTCTCGCCGCTCTAAAGAGCCCCACAATCGCCGTTTTCAATGCGGCGGCGTTGCTTGCAAATGCCGCGCCACAACTGTGGCACATGCAGAGCCCTCTGCATGACGCATGACGGGCACGGTGAGTGCGTCTTTGCCTGGGCAAGTCCCACGCTGAGGCGGCGCTCACTGAGACTTCATGCTCTCACTGCGAGTATGAGTCTCGCCTCTGCGCCGCGGATCGCTTTCTTCAATGAAAGCGGTCCGCCCCTCGCGCCCTCCGTCTTCTTCGCGAACCCGCGAAGAAGAGACAGCGGGGCAGAGGGCTCAGCGCTCGAGTCGTGTGAGCTCACGCCGGCTCAGCTCCCGCGTGCCTCACCCTCTCCCACGAGAGAACCGTCCCCGTCTTGTTCTCCCGCCCTGAGCTGCGTCCTCGGCTGAAGCGGCGACCTCGTCTCTTTTGGCGGATCAGAGGACGAGCCGCTTGATGACTCCATGTCACTGGCGGCTTCGAAGCGGAGGAATGGGTCAGCGATCCTGAAGACCCCGCCCACCTGCCGTCACTGGAGCCGCATCGATGCCAGAGCTGGGATGGACGCCGAGTTATTCGCGTCCTCTCTAAGGCCGTCGAGGAACTCGACCTCGAGTGGGCTCCGCCTGAAGAGCCAACGCGCAGCAGACTGGACGAGTGGTTCCTGCCAGGTCGTCGTCAGGCCCCCCGCCAGCGCTCTGCGCCGTTCTTCCCTGAAGTTCATGACGAGCTGACCAAGTCGTGGCGCTCCCTACTCAGCCCGCCACGCACTTCCTCTTCCACAGCTCTCACTTCAGTTGATGGCTCTCAAGAGAAGGGTTACGAGCACATGCCGCCCCTGGACGGCCGTGGCCGCTCATCTCTGTCCCCGCGGCCGTGGGGTGGAAGAACAAAAGAGCCCTTCCTTCTAAGCCCTGCAGAACAACCTCCGCCTTGGCTGGCAGAGCTTATTCTTCTGCGGGTCAAGCTGCTTCGGCGCTTCACACCATGGCCATTCTCCAGGTGTTCCAGGCCAAGCTTCTCCGTTCCCTGGACGAGTCTGGAGCCGACGCACCTACCTTTCGCGACCTCCGCAGCGCTACAGATTTAGCCCTGCGTGCCACGAAAGCCACAGCCCAGGCCATTGGACGTTCCATGGCCAACCTGGTCGTGCTAGAGCGCCACCTCTGGCTCAACTTGACCGAGATCAAAGAGAGCGACAAGGTGGCCTTTCTCGACGCCCCAGTCTCTCCAGCCGGTCTCTTCGGGCCAGCCGTAGTAGGATTTACTGAGCGCTTCACCGCGGCGCAGAAGTCGTCCCAGGCCATGCGATACTTCCTGCCCAAGCGCTCCAGCTCAGCCTCTGCCTCGAGTCGCCCCAGGACTGCGCCGACTCAGCACCAGAGCAAGCCTGCTCCTTCTACCTCCCAAGCAGCGCCCCCTAAGGAGCAGCGTCAGCGAGCTCGTCCCGCTAAGCGCCCTTCCTTCCCGAGACGCCAGGGCCCACGACCTAAGATTGTGTTGGACCCGACGCCTCCAAAGTCTTCCTGATCACACGGGAAGAAAGAGGAAGGGGCTAAATCCCGCTGCGGCCGGACCGCCCCGAAAACTCTCACGACTCGTCCCCACCACCCCGCTCAGTTCCGGGTGTCGGGAAAAGTGTTTGTTCTGCGCCCTGGGCCCACTGCTGTTGTGCCCACGCAAAACGCCGTTGTTATGGTGAACACGATAAAAAATTTACATTCTCAAAAAGAGAGCACTTTTCCTCTTCCAAATTCGTCGGTGCACAGGCCCCTACACAGCGGTCTGTCATCCGACGCCATTCAACCCCTTGTCACGCGGGCCGAGGCCTGGCAGGCCATCCCCGGGGTGTCAAAATGGGTTCTGGGGATAATAAACCACGGTTATTCGCTGCAGTTCGCCCGAAGACCCCCGCGTTTCAGCGGGGTGATTCCCACTTTGGTGAATTCGGACGACGCTCATGTCCTCCGTGCCGAAGTGATGACTCTGTTAGGAAAGGGAGCCATAGAAATAGTTCCCCCCTCAGAGAGCGAATCGGGGTTCTACAGCCGTTATTTCCTTGTCCCCAAGAAAGATGGCGGTCTCAGGCCCATCTTAGATCTCAGACTCCTGAACCTCTCCCTCATGAGACGGAAGTTCAAGATGTTAACGTTGAAACAGATCCTCACGCAGATTTGCCTCGAGGACTGGTTCTTCTCGCTGGATCTGAAAGATGCTTACTTTCACATCCAGATAGCCCCCCATCACAGACGATTCTTGAGATTCGCATTCGAGGGCGTGGCTTACCAGTATACAGTCCTTCCCTTCGGCTGTCCCTAGCTCCTCGCACATTTACAAAGTGCATGGGCGGCGCTTTCCCCTCTAAGACAAATGGGAATCCGGGTTCTGAATTACCTCGACGACTGGCTCATTCTGGCCCAGTCACGTACCGAGCTAGATCATCACAGATCCGTGCTCCTCAGCCACTTGGAGTGTCTGGGACTCAGGGTCAACTTTGCCAAGAGCTCACTGCTCCCCAGCCAATGGATTACGTTCCTGGGTGCAGTTTTCGACTCAGTCAGAATGAGGGCTATAGTCTCTCCAGAGCGCGCCCTCACGATTCAGCAGCTTGTGGCTTCCGTCAGGAACAAAGCCTGTCTCCCTCTGAAGTTTTTCCAGAGGATGTTAGGGCTGATGGCTTCCGCCTCCCCGGTTTTGCAGCTCGGCCTTCTACGGATGCGGCCCCTGCATGACAGTGGTGTCCTACATAAATCACCAAGGCGGCCTTTCGTCCAGCCGCCTCTGCGCACTGGCAAAGTCCCTCTTGGAATGGGCATTACCCAGGCTGCGGTCGCTCAAAGCGACACACATACCAGGCAGAACGAATCTGGGAGCAGATATGCTATTGCGGAGCAATGTCCCCTCGGACGAGTGGATGCTTCACCCCTAGACGGTTCTCTTAATCTGGGAAATCTTCGGGAAGGCACAAGTCGACCTCTTTGCCTCAGAAGACAATTCTCACTGCCCAACCTATTTTTCGAAGGAGATAGATGTGCTGGCCCACAACTGGCCCAGCCTCCTCCTTTATGCTTTCCCCCCGATCGCTCTGATCCCTCAAGTCATCAGACGAATCAGGGAAGACAAGCACAGAGTCCTCTTGGTGGCCCCACTCTGGAGGAGCCAAGTTTGGTCCTCGGAGCTATTCAGGCTTTCCACAAAAGCCCCATGGCCGATCCCCCTGAGACGGGACCTCCTCTCTCAGGCGAACAGGACAATCTGGCATCCACAGCCGGAACTGTGGGCGCTACACCTATGGTCCCTCGATGGGAGCCGTTAAACCTCCCCGAGGACGTGCTAAACACCATTTCTCAGGCGAGAGCCCTTCTACGAGACGCCTCTATGCCCAGAAATGGTCGGTCTTTGTTGATTGGTGCTCCGCGCAAACGAGGATCCTGTTGAGTGTGGCGTGTCTCCGATACTGTCATTTCTCCAGGAGCGTCTGGATAAGGGCCTCACCCCTTCCACGCTCAAAGTATATGTAGCAGCCATTGCAGCATTCCACGCTCCGGTTGCTGGCCAATCAGTGAGTCGACACAGCCTCATTGTGCGTTTCCTGAGAGGTGCTAGGCGGTTAAACCCCCCACGCCCTCTCACTGTCCCCACCTGGGACCTTTCTTTGGTCCTCAGAGCACTCAAAGGGCCCCCCTTTGAGCCGCTGCGGTCAGCTGACCTTCAGCCATTAACACTCAAAACCGCTCTGCTACTTGCTCTAGCATCGGTCAAACGTGTTGGCGACCTGCAGGCCCTCTCCGTGAGCCCTGCTTGCCTTGAATTTGGGCCCAACGACTCGAAAGTCATTTTAAAGCCCAGACATGGCTATGTTCCCAAAGTGCTCTCGACCCCGTTCAGAGCACAAGTCATTTCCCTCTCAGCACTGCCTCCCTCTTCAGACGAGCAAGAGTTGGAATTACTCTGCCCGGTAAGGGCATTGAGAATCTACATTGAGCGGTCTCAGCCGTTTCGGCTATCTGACCAGCTTTTTGTCTGCTTTGGTGGCCGCACCAAAGGGTCCCCGGTCTCAAAGCAACGACTCTCCCATTGGATAGTTGATGCTATCGCTCTGTGCTACTCCTCTATGGGCCTCCAATGCCCCATAGGAGTAAGAGCCCACTCCACTAGAGGGATGGCCTCCTCGTGGGCCTGGTCTAGTGGTGTCTCCATCAAAGACATTTGTGAGGCAGCCGGCTGGTCCTCGCCGTCCACTTTTGTCAAATTTTATAACTTGGACATTCCGACCTTGCATGCTCGGGTCCTTTCAGTATGATACGACGGCCTCAGTCGAGCTCCGTCATCATGCTATTCTAGGGGGCCATCTCCCCCCTAGCTAGTGTAACTTAGGGTTCTAGGCTTCGGCCTCTTCACTTGTCCCCTGGACCCCTCTGGTGTCCAAGATAAGCCAGTCGTTCCCTTCCTTGGCACGGCGCGGTTGAATTCGTTCCCCATACGCAGTACGAGTGAAGTATCGAAAGGGAACGTACTCGGTTACGAACGTAACCTCGGTTCCCTGAGATACGGAACGAGTACTGCGTTCTATGCCGTGCCACGCGGCTGCGGCTTCAGTGTCGTCGCTTCAGTCGAATGACCTGAAATCCTATGGCGAAACGCTCGCTTATATAGCCCGTCGCCCCGCCCATTTTGGCGGGCTTCGGCGCGCCGCATCGCCATAGGCTCGCGCAGCTATGCCGCGCCGTCATTGGTTCAAAAAGTTTTCCAGTTTGAACCAATGGCCGTGCAGTTACACTGCGTTATTGAAAAAGGCTTCAGCATCGAGGAAAAAAGGAGTTTTTCCCCCATACGCAGTACTCGTTCCGTATCTCAGGGAACCGAGGTTACGTTCGTAACCGAGTACGTTTTTAGTCTAGATTTAAACTGACAGAGTGTGTCTGCTTCATGAACGATGCTAGGAAAATTGTTCCAGAGTTTAGGTGCCAGATAGGAGAAGGATCTACCGCCTGCGGTTGATTTTGATATTCTAGGTATTATCAACTGGCCTGAATTCTGAGATCGCAATAGACGTGAAGGACTATAATGCATTAAGAGCTCGCTCAGGTACTGGGGAGCTAAACCATTTAGTGCTTTGTAAGTAATTAGGAAGATTTTAAAATCTATACGATGTTTAACAGGAAGCCAATGCAGGACCTGGAGCCGGGAATCAAACTCGAGTTGCCGGAGGCATTTGCGCTATCTGTTGGAGTGCTGCTCACAAGGCTGTCGGCTCTGACAATCCTACTTGTTCTTATATTGTTTTTTTTGTTTTTTTTACCAGTTGTTGGCACTCTTTTTTATTTATCATTGATGACTGAATATATCGGACCCTCGTTTGTTGTGATGTTTTGTGGATGTGTTGCTGTTACGTAGATCCGTTCAGTCCTGCTGTCCTCTGTTGGTTCTGGTGACCAGTCTGTCACCTGATTGGTCGAGTGGGTGTGACTGAAGTTTGAATCAGGCTGCTGATTGGTTACTGTGGTGTAAACAGTAGAGACTTTTGGGCGGGTGTTGAGGTGTGATGCAGACGTCTGACTGGATGAAGATGCTGCCACGGTGACGTCACTGTTTGGAATCTCTTCATAAATGTGGTCAGTCTGAAAAACAACACATACATCAATAATTTACTAGTTTATATAAATAATACTCTCTCTCTATTAATCAATAAACAACAATTTAACATGTCTGAACTTCTACAGGTAAAGATTTGAACACCCACCTCTCTATTGTGTTGCACATTTTGCTGAAATAAAGCTGTATGAAAACAGAGAATAGTCAGTTCACACACAAAAACAAGACTTTATAATAATAATAATAATAATAATCACAAACAAACTGCACCTGTCCCACATTTCCTTTTCCTCTTTTTTTTTAGTATGAGCAACGTTCCAGAACACAGAACCAGCAGAACCGAACCCAGACCGCCAGCAACAGAAACCAGGTCTGAACGCATTGCTAAACACATGATATTACATACACTGTAAAACCCATAAAGTTAACTCATTTAATTTGAGGACACCAATTACCTTAATTCAATTAAGTTTAAACGGTAACACTTAACATGAACTAACCATGAGCAATACATTTGTTACTGTATTTACTAATCTTTTTTAACGTTAGTTAATGAAAAACAGCTGTTCATTGTTTGTTCATGTCACAGTGCATTAACTAATGTTAACAAGATTTTATTAATGTATTAGTAAATGTTGAAATTAACATTAACAAAGGTTGATAAATGCTGTAGAAGTGCAGTTCAAATACTTTATATAGCTGAAACTTCACTATATTGAGTAAAACCACTGAAATTAAAAACTGAGTGGCATCAATAGCAGTATATCGCTGCTCACGTATTTTGAACTTCGTTTTACCCTAATTGAAGAACGAAAAAGAACTTTGCCTTTGAGTATATGGGAGCCTTTAGATGTTGATGATTTATTGAGTATTATTTGAAGTTACCACTATGGTGATCAGTGTTTGCTTTAGTTGGGCTCTTGACCCTTGACCCCATTCTGTTGCGCCGGTGATACCACCTCCCTTTTTTTTATATCAGTGTGAATGAGACTCAAAATACTCCGTCAATTTTGGACATACATTTAAGAGTTATGCACGATTCTAATCTGTGAAATATCTTCTTTTAGTTGTGTACACACAGAGTAAAAACAAAATGTTGGGCTTTTTGCAAAATAAAGAATGATGCGTGAGCTGCAGTCTCTCCTGAATGAAGTCCTAACTATAACTTAGTGAATACTAATCACACAAACATGAGACACATGTCTAAAGAGACATCACCCATTTAATCAGAGATTAGACTCTGAATGAGATCATTGAATCAGGTCACTAAATGATCAGGTCATTAAAGTCATCATCAATATTTATTTGATCATATTTTCTCTTGGCTTTTGTGCCATAACAAATGTGTTTTATAAACACTTAATTACAGCAGCCCTTTGGCTGCTAATGTCCAAAGGTCAAGAGGTCAACTAAAGCAAACACTGATCTCAATCATGGTGAAACTCAATAAATCATCAACATCTAAACCTCTGTTATTTCTCAATAAGAACTTCTGTAGACGTGTGACAGAAATAAAGTCAATCTGGTTAGTAATAAGTGAAGCTGGTAATGCTGTTTGTGGAGTTGTTCCTCCTCTGCTGAGATCTTGAGAGATTAAATGTTTATCTTCAGATGATTTGAGTGCAAAAACTCATTTTTATTTAGTACTTATAACTGTTAGGTTTTACAGTCTAATACAACACACTGCTGATTCTAATTATACTGTGAAATGAACAATAATAATCTTCAAACTGATGTAAATAACTTTGATTATTGTACCATTAAGTACATACTGTTGTTATACTGTGTAACTGAAGTGAAACTGCAGTGGTAAACCTCGACTCTTCAGAAGAAAACACTTCTGTGTACGGTTGATGTCAAACCAGATTAACCACATGAAAGCTGATATGTGCATCATTGTATGTCTATACAGTAGCTAAAATGTGTTTCCACAAATTCCACAAATGTGTTTCCACAAACCAATTTCCTTTCAAATGGGATCATGTGATCAAAGAGTTGCATTATGGGTAATGTAGTTTGTGTGCTTACTAGTGGTTGGCTGATGGAGTTCAACTGTAGTATTTCCTGTTCTTGTTCTTGTTATTTCAGTTTCTGTTTGATGAGACACTGACAGAGAGAAACACCAGTGACGTGTGAATGTGTGATAATATAATAAATAATAATAACAAGCCCTGTCAAAAGACAAAAACACACATTATTTGCCCCGTACTATTGCTGCATTGTGTTTTCTGTTCATAACACTGATTACTGATAATCACATTACATTAGTGCTCATTTAGAAGATGCTTTATTATCTGAACTGATACAGTGTCACATTGGATAAAAGTGTCTGTTAAATGCATGAAAAACCCACGTGAAGTAATGCTGCGTTCATGTCATGATGGTATTATTGTCCTTACGAGATGATTTTACTCAGAAACACAGTCTCGGAAACTAGAGCAAAAAAAGTGCTAAAGAAAACACTGGCTGTAAAATGAGTAATCAAACATTCAATTGTTGAACATCACAACCTTTTTAATGTTGAGTGCTCTGCAGTTTTGGTTTATTTTTCAGAAGTTGAAGATTTTATGAAATTCAGAGTTTCCAAGGTGGTGCAAGTTTGTGTAAAAACATGAATTGTCTTGTCAGAACTAGTTGGTAATTACAGGAATTGCATCATGATCATGAATGCAGCATTAGAATTGTGCATAGAAGCTTTGATATCTCTTTATTCAATATAATCAGACAATTAATGTATTTATTGAAGTTATGGCTCTGAAAAAAAATATATGTAATAACAGTAACTTCACATTAACAATATATTTTCACCTAAATGCATGTGAGTGTAGATGTCAGCAGGTGTATTCAGTGTGTGTGTGAGTACAGGTACCTGTGCTGGTGTGTTCAGTGCTGCTGTGTTCAGTGCTGGTGTGTTCAATGCTGGTGTGTTCAGTGCTGCTGTGTTCAGTGCTGGTGTGTTCAATGCTGGTGTGTTCGGTGCTGCTGTGTTCAGTGCTGCTGTATTCAGTGCTGGTGTGTTCAGTGCTGCTGTATTCAGTGCTGGTGTGTTCAGTGCTGTTGTGTTCGGTGCTGCTGTGTTCAGTGCTGGTGTGTTCGGTGCTGCTGTGTTCAGTGCTGCTGTGTTCAGTGCTGGTGTGTTCAGTGCTGCTGTGTTCAGTGCTGGTGTGTTCAGTGCTGGTGTGTTCGGTGCTGCTGTGTTCAGTGCTGGTGTGTTCGGTGCTGCTGTGTTCGGTGCTGCTGTGTTCAGTGCTGGTGTTTGTGTACTGATTAATGTTGGAAGATGAGTTCTGGACAGGTCTTGGACTTTGTGGAGCTGAGAAACAAGGTCACACCGTACAAATGAAACAAATATATTAATAACGCAATCATTAACTAAATATGAATGAAGAAGCAGATTGTTATTTTGTTTGTATGTTTAATAATGAATATCAGGCACCTCTGATCACAATAAGATTGACTTCTTTGTAGTGTTCAGCTCCAGCTCTACAGCCATACAGTCCAGCATCTTCCATCTTCAGGTTTCTGATGGTCACTGTAAATGATCTCTTACGATCATCCTTCAGTGAGAATCTGCCCTCAGACTTTCTTCCATCAGATCGTAGTATAATTTCACTCTTTTTGTAAGGTCCTTTGTAGAAGTATTTGTAATAGTTTCTATATCCTCCTGGATAAGGGCACTTAATAATCACTGGTTCTCCCTCCGTTCCTCTCACTGTAATGTCCACAGACAGTGAACTGATCACTGCACACACACACACACACACACACACACAGGTTTGTTTTTGTGAATTGTGGGGACATTCCATAAACGCAATGGTTTTTATTCCGTACAAACCGTATTTTCTATCCCCCCTACACCAACCCTACCCCTAAACCTACCCATCACAGGAAACTGTGCACATTTTTACTTTTTCAAGCCTTTTGAAAAATGGGGACATGGGGTAATGTCCTCATAAGTCACCCTTTCCTTGTAATACCTTTGTCATACCCATGTCATTATACAAATTTGTGTCCTGATTTGTCACAAAAATGCGCGCACGCACACACACACACACACTCACTGCTTTACTCATGTACACTACTAACATATGCCATAATATTAGATAATAAACACTTTTAATAGAGATCTTGAGCTCTTACCCGTCAGCAGAAACACAAAAACTGTCAGTGGAAACTTCATTTCTTCATCAGTTCAGTTCAGAAAATCAGTCTGAAACTCTCAGCAGTTCCTCAAACGACTTTCTGAAATGCAAACACCCAATTATACTGTGCTCTTGTATTGGTGGAGAGTAAAAAAAGATGTGTTTCTCATCTCAGGCGATGAAAGTCAAACTTTTGACTGATGGTGTTTCTGTGTTTCTATGTGGTGGTAGGCGTGAAAACGCCTCTCAGTTTTGACCAGGAAATTATCTGAAAAAAAAAAAAAAAAGAGATGCAGTGAGATTCAGTCAGATGGAGAAGTGATGAATCAAAAATGATTTTATTTATAAGTAAAGAATAAAATGCATAATAAACACAATAAACCCATGAATGCTTAATTCAAATTGTAAGTAATAATCAGCTTTTAATAATAAGTAACAAAGTAACAATAAACAAGTCCTTAACCAAATATCTCTTGCGTAAAATAACGTTGCAGGAGAGCAAAGGAAGAGAAGAAGAGCGAGCGAGATGCAAGAGCTCCTCCAGTGTATGAACATTGCCAATATTAATACATAAGTTCAGATCAGATCATGAAGAGTATGTTAATGTTACGGACAGAGGTACAGGAGACAGAGGTACAGTAAATGTAGATGGGAGTTTATTGACAGACAGCAGGGTAACAACAGTGATGCAGGTAAGTGAACTGGTAATATAGACTTTGAGGAATGATAACTGGATATTGATACTGTCCTTTGTCTTACAGATATGGATGATCGTCAGCGGAGTGCACACAAGATGGAGGTAGGTAGACACACACAGATGTAGAAGCACGGAGACCAAAGAAACACACTGGTGTGGAACAGGTAAGTAGATCGGCAGGCTTGGAGATAACCATAGAGAAGTCCTTTACATATGAACGAGACCGGACAACTGAGTGAGGTGAGTGGCGTGCTTAAGTAGTCTGGTGTAATCAGGTGCTGATGGGGAACAGGTGTGTGTGATTAGTATTCCGGTGAGGGAGTGCGCTGTGATTGGTTGATGGTGGAGCCTGGCGGGTCTGTGACAGTTAATCATGTCAAAAATATATTTTCTAAGAATCTGCTCTGGCTTCTTGGTTTTATATTCTGCAAGTGTTGCTGAACATTGTGGTTTTAACACTATAGAAGCAGCGAGAGCTAAAGGGCTGAGGGCTAAACTCATGCAGCAGTTAATATTAAACCGGATGCCAGACTTTGCAGGGGAACATGTCTCACTTTTTAGAGAAGTGACAGCAGAATTTAGACATGTACTTTGTCAAAGCAGAAGTCTGGTTTGAATAGGATATATGAGTATATTATATCAAAAGTTACAACAGACAAAAATATAATTCATAAATGGATTAATACAAGAATAATATGTTTGAAAGGATTAATCATAGAATTAACCATAAAATAATAACAAAAAGAATAATCATAATAATCATAAGCATACATCAAATCAATTCTGTCGACTGGGGGATTTTTGCATTATTTTAAAGATCCCAAATTTATTTTTCTGTTGGAGCTGTTTTCTGATGTTTTCTCTCATACAGAGGGGCTTTTGTGTAAGGGAAATGAAGAAAACAGCTGAATACTTGCAAAGACAACGAGGGGAATTTGACCGCATCTTTGCGCTTGTAGAGGAACATCTTGACATTTCAAAGAGGAACAGAGGTGCTAACAAAAAGGAACAGTAAAAAGATCTTTTTTTTTCTTTTTTTTTTTTTTAATTTTAGTTACCATTGATTTGCATATGGAGAAGAGACTTTCCTCCATGGACAAACTGGCGTTTCTTAGCCTGTTGGATTCTTCTAAATTCATGGAGTACGATAGGACCTTTCCAGACACTGCATTTAACTCTTTGAGAGAAATTTTTTCAATGATGTCCTTTTTGTGCAGTGAGCTGAAACTATTATATGCATCCCCTGAACTTGTAAAGAGAAACGTCTCTGAGTTGACCTTGTTCATGCGTTCCACTGGCCTTTGTAACGGCATGACCCAACTGTACAAACTCTGTGAGTTGTTTCTAACGGTGCCATCTACTACTGCGTCAGTAGAAAGAACATTTTCTGCATTGAAAAGGATTAAGATAGGACAATTGTGCAGGAGTGGTCTTGCTCTGATGTCCATTGAAAAGCGGATGCTGCACCAACTGAAGACATCTGACAGCTTCTATGAGTAGGTCATAGACGAGTTCACAAAAAAAGGAACAGAGAATGAATTTCATTTACAAAGAAGGTTCGCATCCATTTAAAGCGACACGTGCCATGGTGTAAATTCTTACTTGTCTCTCATTTAGATCTGTATTTAAGTGTGTTCACCTATGCATTTTTTTAAACAAAAAGAGTATGTTACAAATAATAGAGTATACATGAAAATACATCATAAATTTAACAAAGTTGCACAGTAAGTTGGCTTAAAGGGTTAGTTCACCCAAAAATGAAAATTCCTTCATGTCGTTCTACACCTGTAAGACCTTCGTTCATCTTCAGAACACAAATTAAGATATTTTGGATGAAATGACAGCAATATCACTGAACCTCTCAAGATCCATAAAAAAACTATTTAATACAGTTCATGTGACTACAGTGGTTCTACCTTAATATTATAAAGTGACAAGAATACTTTTTGTGCTCCAAAAAAACAAAATAATGACTTTTCAACAATATCTAGTGATGGCCAATTTCAAAACACTGCTTCGAAGCTTTACGAATCTTTTGATTTGAATTGTGTGGTTCGGAGCGCCAAAGTCACGTGATTTCAGCAGTTCATGAAGCAGTGTTTTGAAATCGCCCATCACTAGATATTGTTGAAAAGTCGTTTTTTTTTTTTTTTGGCACACAAAAAGTATTCTTGTCGCTTTATAATATTAAGGTAGAACCAGTGTAGTCACATGAACTGTATTAAATGTGTTTTTGTACCTTTCTGGATCTTGAGAAGTTTGGTGACATTGCTGGCCTCACTGAGCCATCAAATTTCATCAAAAATATCTTAATTTGTGTTCTGAAGATGAATGAAGGTCTTACGGGTGTAGAACGACATGAGGGTGAGTAATTAATGACAGAATTTTCATTTTTGGGTGAACTAACCCTTTAATGTAGATCTATATAAAGATATTGAAACATTTACAAATTTCTGAAGTTTTAACTGCTTTTTCCTTCATAGAAAATCGGTTTGAGTTCATATAAAGCTCCATTTCCTTCTTGAATGATGTAAAACAATAATGAAAAACTTGGAAAACATGGAATTTTGCCATTAAAAGAATAAAAATTATACAAAGCTGACTGTGCTTGTCTACAGTTCTCCAAAAGACCAAATAATAAATGTTTCCATAACAACACAAATTGGCCGTAGCCTATGTGCCGTACGGTTTAACAGTTGGTTTTGTGGTTACGTCACAGTAGACTGAACAAAAGAACTTTGGACTATTAATATTTTTAGAAAATCTCTTTCGGTCATCATGTACCAAAACGCTTCATGCGCTCCCTTTCATGACACATAAGAGTTTTTATAGGTCTACCACAAATGATAGAATGGAAAAAGCATACGCAACAAAAGTTTATTGTTTGTTTGTTGATGGGGCTTCTGTGATCAGTCAGTCGTTTGATCAATGCTGATAGATCGACTCTTCTTGAGTATAATGTTGATAATGCTGTGCATTAGCATTGTTTTAAAATCCAAAAAAAGTATGTGATATTTATATGTGGTTTGCAATGATTTATCAGAATATGCAGCTACTTTTAAATGGTCATGAATGGAGAAAGATGCTCTCTGGCAGCAGATTATTGTAGTTTCAACATCAACCAGCAGGAGTGAACAGATGCAACTAACCTGACAAACCTTGAACTGAACATCTAATGAGGAAATATATATATGTCACAATTTGGGTCCATAAAAAAGACAAGGAGAAGAACGAGAGTTCAAATAACAGAGCAAAGCTTTAATAAGTGTGTTCTAAAACACAACCGACACAAACAACACAGAGAACTGAAGGGCTTAAATACACAAGATAATGAACTCAAATAAAAATAGATGTGCACTAATTAAATAATGTAATGAATAACCATGACAACAAATGATGAGCAGGAACACAGGACACAAAAGTGTTTGAAAACCAAACCAAAACAGACTAAACGTGACAATATACACATTAATAATTACAGACATACATAACAACAACAATAATAATGAAATAAAATATATGCCCCACTTGCTATCCAGAACAGTATGGTGTAATTTGTCTATTAAACTGCAGAATGCAAGTTTCTCATGATGAGACATATTCAGCTTAAAAAAAAAAAAAAAAAAATGCCAGAAATTTACAGGATTAAAGAGTATTATTTTACAATAAATTACTTTTGCATAAATTTACAGTGAAATGAATGCATGCTGGGTCATTTTCTTACAAATTACTGTTAATCAACAGCAAAATGATGCTGACATCACAATAGTTTACTGCTCTTGTTTTATTGTGAATTCACATGATAAAGTTGTCTTTAATCATGCCACTATAAGAACTTATATTGTTTACTGTAATTGTTGTTTGTCTGTAACAGTGTTCCATTTGTTATTTATCCTCTTTTCCATTTGTATATTCATATTCATATTTCTTTCTTAGCAAGTCAAAAGTGTGACAAATGAAAACATTTTCTAACGAGCTAGAATATAAAATAAGCTAACTGACCGTTTTAAGTCAGTCAAACTATACTATTAAAAGCATTATTTCAACATAAAGATTTACCAATATCTTATTTCAAATTCATAATTGTTTGTAGATGGATATTTCACACTACACCGTGTGCAGAATTATTTTATTATTGATTTTCTGATCATATTCCAGGCACGTCTTACCAATTCCAAACCACATTAATCTTAATAACTACTGGCAAAATCATTCTGGACCCCTCACACCCAAGCCACTGTAACCCTTCTTGTTCAAACCACCTGCTCTAAGCGGGACTCAAACTCAGGTCCGCAGGCATGGGAAGTGGGCGCTCTAACAACGAGGCTAAAGACCACAGTCTCTAGTATCATTCGCTAGAGCAACTCGAGGTCATGGGAGTGAGGTTTACACGCACAGCTCTTACTAGTCTATGTCTGTTACAACACTTCCTCTTTGAACTTTTGCCGTCTGGTTGGAGCTGCAGAACACTGAACACCAGAACGGCCAGGCATAGGAACAGTTTCTTCCCTCAAGCAATCCATGTCATTAACAGTTAGAGGATTAGTTCACTTTGAAATGAAAATTACCCCAAGCTTTACTCACCCTCAAGGTATATATGACTTGCTTCTTTCTGATGAAAATAATTGCAGAAATATTAATAAATATTGTGACGCATCCAAGCTTTTATATGGATATATATATATATATATTTTTTTTTTTTTTTACACAAACGCATCGTTTCACTTCAGAAGGCCTTTATTAACACTCCGGAGCCATGTGGAGCTCATATTCATGATGGATGGATGTGGATTGAATCTCTTTCTTTAGCTCATTGAACCCTATCACTGCCATTATAAAGCTTGGATGCGTCACAATATTTATCAATATTTCTGCGATTATGTTCATCAGGAACAAGAAAGTCATATACACCTAGGATGGCTTGAGGGTGAGTAAAGCTTGGGCTAATTTTTATTTGAAAGTGAACTAATCCTTTAATGCCTCCTCTTTAAAGCTCTTTCTGATTCTGACTTTACGACACTACTAAAAAAAAGTCATTTAAATTCTCAATTAAAAGCTAATTTGTCAAATCTAAGCTGTTTTTGCCAAGTGGTTGAGGTTTAGCTGGTTAGCAGGAACCAATTAACCCCTGCTGGTAGATGTTGTAACTACACTATATGGCTTCAACAGCATCTTTCTCCATTGACGGCCATTCAAACAGTTTTTCCTGACTGAGACAGTTTGTTTTCTTGTGAGGTCATCAGCCAATCAGTCGTGTCATGATGTCATTGTGCCGATTAGCCATTTCCTAATTAGTGAACATCGCTCTTTACAGTATAACTACGAGTGTTCAGTCAGTCATTCAATCAATGGCGTGACAGATCGACTCATCTTGAGCAGAATCAGCTGTAAGACAGTGATAAATGTGACTCTCTCTACTGGCGTTGAGTTCTGTGTAGATCTGATCCAGATTCTGACTGTTTGTCACTGCAGAAGTAACATTTGTGTAGTCGAGGTCTGTGTCGGCTGGTTCTGTTTTCACAGGTCTGTGAAACTCATTTTCTGCAGAAATCTTATCACTTTGAGCTTTGTGAGAGTTTGGCATGACAGCTGGGTTCCCTTTATCATATTCATTCTGTAAATGTGAAGGAGGAAATTATTGCTTCATCATACTGAGCAAGAAAGAGAACTTTGACTTTTACTGGAGAAGAACTACAGTTTATAATAATGGAAATGTTCAATGAAGATGATCCTGACTCACCTCTTCTCCTTCTCTTAATGTCGGATGATGCCCCTCAATGAAGGAGGAGACTGGACCTGTGACAGATCAATGTCATTTAAGTTTCAAAACTTCTTCCAGTATTTGAATTCAGTTCTTCACGTTAGCTTGAATCCAGAGATTGTGTCAACATCTCAATTGTTTTGTTTACACAGCAAGAATCTGACTAAAACAATCTGAACTTGAATCAGAATCTGAGTTTTAGGGACTATAAAGTGTCTACAGTGTCTGAATTCACTGGTGTAATGTAGATTTTATGTATTCATATATCATTCAAAAATATTACCACAAGTCTGCTTTTTCTTTCGTATGGCCACAATAAGCAATACAGCACCTATCAGGAGCGAAACCAAAACTCCTGCGATGATGATACCAAATGAACCTGGAAATACAAAAGACAAAATGAACTACTTACCTGGTTTACATAATCAAATGAAAGATCTTTACATGGGAGAAATATCAGCTGTGAGATGTGGAGAGGTGTTTACCTCTGTCAGGTGAAGGGGTTTGAGTCAATGGACCTGATGAAACACATGTGTTTGTCATTAAAAATGGGCTGATAGTTAAAAAAAAAAAAAAAAAAAAAAGATTCACATATGAATTTAGGGCACATCACTATAGTTCAATTAACAGAAGTCACATTAAATCACTTACCCTGTTTAACCAGCAACAAAATCTCTGAATAGACATCAGAAATTAAAGTCCTCCTCACAGCACACCAGTATTGTCCTTCATCCTCTGTTCTCAGATCAGTGATGGTGACGGTGAAAACTCTGGCCGTCGTGTTGTCAGTCAGAGAGAATCTCTCGTCTTTAGCTGGAGATCCTGATTTAACCATGATGTTTCTGTTTAACAATGAACACTCGCCTTTACAAAAATACTTTGAATATGATTCATATCCAGATTCATATGAGCATCTGATCTCAACTCTCTCTCCTCTGTGTCCTGTAACTGTATCTGGAGCTCCTACAACAACAGCTGAAAACACAAATATCATTAGCCATGATTAGCATATTTACTGTATTAAAAAAATACTGCTGCAGAAATACAAGACCAGTGAAAATCAGAGAAGTGTAAAACAGTCACACATACAAATCTTGAACTCACCAATACGATTGCAGGACCAGAGAAGAAGAATAAAGTTCCACATGGTGAAGATTTACAGCACTTTTTGACTAAATAAAATCTTAGAACATTGGAAAACAACTCTATCTTCCGTACTGACACAAAGTATGGTGCAACGCTTAACTTCTCCTTCCCTTCATTTCTACATCCATCACTACACCAGGCCCTTACTGTGCATTTCAAAACAATATAACCACAGCTTTAGATCATAACAATGTATATTATAGTGTTATTATGTTTTCATGTGGCCTCAGACAGTATTTGGACACTTTAAAATGTGTGAATGTCATTGCATTAAATAAAATATCAAAGACTCTACAGGATCTTTTCTCTTCACTAACATAATTCAACATGTTTGCCTGATGTCATTTAATCAGTTTCTTGAAAGAAAAAAAAAATGGTTTAATATTTTATTATCTAATGCAATGACAATCAATCAATTTAAATTGTGCCTTTAATTTAGAATTGTATGATTTTAATTTTATGATCAAGCAACAAATAAGGCACTGGACTAACCTGAAATTAATTTATATCTCATGAAAGACTCTTTCTTTTGCATCTCGTGAATAACTGTTAACTATAAAGTTTCTCAAGTATAAACAAGCTGTGTGATCAGTGTATAATGAATACAGTGAAGTTGCAAAAAAAAAAAAAGTAACATACCCCATAGTTTCACCCGAAAGCTTGAAATACAAAAATATTTCATATTTGAACTGTTTCTAGCACTACTATGCTAATGTAACCCTAACTTAAACACTGAGATAATTACAGTAACTGAAGGGGGTAAGATCAATCATAAAACACAGAGGAATTTAATATTTACTTTTCAGGTGCATTGTAGACTTTAGTGCAGGGGTCCTCAACTCTGGCCCTCAAGATCCACTTTCCTGCAAAGTTTACTGTAGCTCCAACTTTGATCAAACTCATCTGCCTGTTGGGATGGTTGTTGTTGCAGCACGGGCTGTATTCAGTGTGACACCAGTCGTCTTATGTTGTTTACATCTGATAGTACAGACCGGGTTTGTTGTGTTCAATAAAGTTAAGTGTACGCAACTATATTGGTGTTAACTGTCTAACATGGTGGCAGCGGTGCTTTGTGAAAAGTAAAAGCACAGAGATTAGCAGACACAACGGCTGAGAATGGTAGAGAGAGTGGGGAGCTCAGGTGCAGCGCAAGGGCAACAGAGCTGTCGCGGGAAAACAACAGAACGATTGAAGGGCGAGTGACAGAAGAAGTGCACGCTGTAAAACAGGCTGTGAGAAAAGAGAAAAGTAAGAGCACTGTAAAGGAAAATGCATGAGAAATAAACAGAAATGTCCTGCATATCGGAAAAAGTGCAAAGAAATGTGCCACAATGTGCAGAACTAAAATGCAGAAAGAAAAAACAGTGCATACTATTACTGAGTCAGATGATGAAAGTTATGAGGACATCTTGTGTGTAACGGTAGAGACAGTAAACACTCTGACGAAGAAGAAACAGAGGCCGCACTCAAAACTCTTTGCTGCCCTTATCCTGGAAAAAGAACAGGTAAAGTTTCAGTTAGAATGTGGAGCCATCTGTAACATTATACCTGTCAACATGTTAAACCCAGCCACACAAATTGAAAAGACTGAGCAAGTGCTGGTGATGTACAAAGCACACTGCAGCCATTGGGGAAATGTAAAGTTAAATTGAGAAATCCTAGAAACAAGAAACAGTACCAATTAGAATTCATGGTTGCAGATGAGGGGTCCGCAGTGCTACAGGGCAGTACAAGCCATGAATCTAGTGAAAGTTCAGTATGAAAACATCATGGCTGTGGATAGCATTGTCACTAAAGAGACCGGGGAAGATGAAATGTGGAGCATGGATAATATCAGAAAAGACTATGCTGATGTGTTCCAGGGAGACGGATGTCTGGAGGGTGCATAAAAAAATAGAAGCAGCCCCACAGTAACTCCAGTGAAACTGCCAAAGAGAAGGGTCCCTGTGGCGATGGTGTCACCACTTAAAGCAGTGCTGAGTGATCTTCAACGAAGAGGGATCATCACACCAGTAGACTGTAGCACAGAGTGGATTAGCAGTCTTGTTATTGTTAAGTAGCCATCAGGAAACCTCAGGATATGCATAAATCCAAGACCACTCAACAGAGCTCTGAAAAGATGCCACTTTCCTCTGCCGATAATAGATGAAATACTGCCAGACTTGTCAAGGGCAAAAGTTTTCACTGTGTGTGACATCAAAAATGGATTTGGCATGTGACCCTGGATGAGGAATCGAGTTACATGACCACATGACATCGAAGTCAATTACATCCCAGGGAAGGACATGTTGCTAGCTGACATGCTGAGCCACTCACACTTTCCTGAACATGTATCAGAGAGTTCAGTAGAAATGGAGACTGAAAGCATAAACATGGTCCAGCATGTACATATAGCAGAAGAAAGACTCCAGGCCATCAGAGAGGAAACAAGTAAAGACAGAAAATTGCAAACATGGATCAGATTCATCCAGGAAGGTTGGCCAATGAACAAAAAAAGACATTGCACATTACCACTCTTTTCAGGATGAACTGAGTGCGCAGAGTGGAATTGTCTTCAGGGGGGAGAGAGTTGTAATCCCTGATGCAGTCAGAGGTGACATTGTTCAGCACATTCTCTCCTCACATTTGGACATAGAGGGATGCCTAAGAAGGGCAAGAGAATTTGTTTATTGTTTGGGGATAAATGATCAGATAAAGACATTCATAGAAAAATGTGACATCTGCAGATCTATGGATGTGAAACAGCAGGAGACCCTGTGGTCTCACGAACTACCAAGTAACCCATGGTCTAAGGTGGGGACAGATATATTCACTTTAGATAACAGAAACTACCTGATCACTGTTGATTACCCCTCTAATTTCTGGGAGCTGGACTACTTACCTGACACACAATCTACCACCGTCATCCATAAGCTGAAATCCCATTTCTCAAGACACGGTTTCCCAGATGTTGTTATCTCAGATAACAGCCCACAATACGCATCAGAAGATTTCAAAAGGTTCGGCAGACAGTGGGAATTTAAACACAAGACATCCTCACCGGCCTACCCACAAAGCAACGGGATGGCAGAATCAGCAGTAAAGACTGCAAAACGGCTGTTGAAAAAAGCAAAAGCTGATGGGAAGGATCCATACCTCGCCATGCTTGATCGGAGAAACACACCATCGCAAGGGATCAAAGCAAACCCAGCACAGCGGTTGTTCATTAGGAGAACCAGAACTCTGATGCCCATGCATGACAACCTGCTACAACCAAAGGTAATTCACACTCGACAAGGACAGATTGAAAAAAAGAACCGTCAGGCTGCATATTATAACAAACATGCAAAATATCTAGATCCTCTAAAACAAGGAGACAGAGTCCGTGTCCAGCCAGAGGAACATAAAACATGGAGAAAAACGACAGTTGTGAAACCTGTGGACTACAGGTCTTGTGACGTCCAGCTCGACTCAGGGAACATTCTGAGGAGAAACTGCCGACACCTTAGGAAAGACAGAACCACAGTAGTGGAAAAAAAACAGAGACTTGTCAGCCTGCAGAGGTAACAGGAACAGTAGCTGTGTCCCAATTCAGGGGCTACGCACTTCAGAGTGCATGAAAGGGGTGGGGCTTTGGAGTGAAGGGTTGCCAGGTCTGCGCAACAAAACCATCCCAAAAGTAGCGTAATCACAGCACAAGTGTAAAAGTATCCCAATCCCAGACGTGGCAACAATGAGCCGAGCATAGTTTTGAGGGAGCGTGCAGTTGGCATGCTGACTGCAGGAATGTCCACCAGAGCTGTTGCCCGTGAATTGAATGTTCATTTCTCTACCATAAGCCGTCTCCAAAGGCGTTTCAGAGATTTTGGCAGTACATCCAACCGGCCTCACAACCGCAGACCGCGTATTAACACACCAGCCCAGGACCTCCACATCCAGCATCTTCACCTCCAAGATCGTCTGAGACCAGCCACCCGGACAGCTGCTGCAACAATCGGTTTGCATGACCAAAGAATTTCTGCTTAAACTGTCAGAAACCATCTCAAGGAAGCTTATCTGCATGCTCGTCGTCCTCATCGGGGTCTCGACCTGACTGCAGTTCGTCGTCGTAACCGACTTGAGTGGGCAAATGCTCACATTCGATGGGGTCTGGCACTTTTGAGAGGTGTTCTCTTCACGGAACACCTACTTTAGGATTTCTATGTACACAAAAGTTCCGGGGGGGGGGGGGGGGGTCCGAAAACCAGTCAGTATCTGATGTGACCACCATTTGCCTCACGCAGTGCAACACATCTCCTTCGCATAGAGTTGATCAGGTTGTTGATTGTGGCCTGTGGAATGTTGGTCCACTCCTCCTCAATGGCTGTGCGAAGTTGCTGGATGTTGGCAGGAACTGGAACACGCTGTCGTAGACGCCGATCCAGAGCATCCCAAACATGCTCAATGGGTGTCATGTCCGGTGAGTATTCTGGCCATGCAAAAACTGGGATGTTTTCAACTTCCAGGAATTGTGTACAGATACTTGTAACATGGGGCCGTGCATTATCATGCTACAACATGAGGTGATGGTCGTGGATGAATTACACAACAATGGGCCTCAGGATCTCATCACGGTATCTCTGTGCATTCAAAATGCCATCAGTAAAATGCACCCGTGTTCGTTGTTCATAACATACGCCTGCCCATACCATAACCCCACAGCCACCATGGGCCACTCGATCCACAACGTTGACATCAGCAAACTGCTCACCCACACAATGCCATACACGCTGTCTGCCATCTGCCCTGTACAGTGTAAACCGGGATTCATCCGTGAAGAGAACACCTCTCCAAAGTGCCAGACACCATCGAATGTGAGCATTTGCCCACTCAAGTCGGTTACGACGACAAACTGCAGTCAGGTCGAGACCCCGCTGAGGACGACGAGCATGCAGATGAGCTTCCCTGAGACGGTTTCTGACAGTTTAAGGAGAAATTCTTTGGTCATGCAAACCGATTTTTGCAGCAGCTGTCCGGGTGGCTGGTCTCAGACGATCTTGGAAGTGAAGATGCTGGATTTGGAGGTCCTGGGCTGGTGTGTTAACACGTGGTATGCGGTTGTGTGGCCGGTTGGATGTACTACCAAAATCTCTGAAATGCCTTTGGAGACGGCTTATGGTAGAGAAATGAACATTCATTTCACGGGCAACAGCTCTGGTGGACATTCCTGCAGTCAGCATGCCAATTGCACGCTCCCTTGATACACGATAGCTGTTAAGCATGAGTGAGTGAAGATAGTGTAGAAAAGAGGAAGACTCCTTTAGCCGACTCACCTGTAGAAAGACACAACTAGCTGGGTGTGTGTGTGTAATTAAAAGATAAGGATAAGATAGAATGAAAAATAGAACGACAGTTTAGAAGACATTTAGAAGTGTATAATAATAATTATAAAAAATAATCATTAAAAAAAAGCTGTAAACGCTTGCATTTTTTGCAAGACTATAAGTGTGTCGCATCGGGTAATCAAAAGTTCAACACACACTTGCAGTATTCATGCCCACTCGAACACTTGAGCCAAATACAGGAAATACATAATGTAATCGGATACATTAGCGTTTAGCCAAATGTTGCATGATTTAACGTGTTTCTAGAATGTTTGGTACTTCATGGCATATTTAAATGCGTTTCTGTGAGTGAATTACAATGTAAAGCATGCCATTTCCTGTTGCCAACATGTGGCGCTATAACTAACTGAATATTTGCAAGTAGATGTCTTCAGGCCAGAACTCTTATCACAAGTGAAGTTTGGGGCAGATCGGACATTGTATTCCTGAGTTACAACAGTTTCCTGTTTCATGGCAAAACAGACTTTATCAGGCCGCCACGGACACACCCTTCAACGGAAAGATGTTCGCAATTTAACATTGCTAAGGCCTTAAAGGGTTAGTTCACCCAAAAATGAAAATAATGTCATTTATTACTCACCCTCATGCCGTTCCACACTCGTAAGACCTTCGTTCATCTTCGGAACGCAAATTAAGATAATTTTGTTGAAATCTGATGGCTCAGTGAGGCCTACATAGCCAGCAATGACATTTCCTCTCTCAAGATCCATTATTGTACTAAAAACATATTTAAATCAGTTCATGTGAGTATAGTGGTTCAATATTAATATTATAAAGCGACAAGAATATTTTTGGTGCACCAAAAAAACAAAATAACGACTTATATAGTGATGTCAGATTTCAAAACACTGCTTCATTAAGCTTCGGAGTGTTATGAATCTTCAAAAGTAACAATCCTATAATGTTTGCAAAATGTAACATTCCATTAATGTTCACATAATAAAAAAGTACATTTTTAAGTGTTTTGAACATTCAGAGAACAGAAATAACGTTTTCATAACTTAGCAAAACTTTCTTATAACATATTTGTTAGCTGGGATGTGTGTGGGAAAAAAAGAAAAAAAAAAGACCTTATTAATATTAATGATCTCTCACCTCTTCTGACAGTTAGTTGTATTTGAGTATCAAGATCAGGCAGCAGTTTAACATCCACTCCGACGGTGTACAAGCCAGAATCCCCTGAGATCAGTCCAAAGATGGCGGCGGTGAGAACGCGCGCGGATGTGTTGGTCTGGGCCACCTGGTGGATTCAGCGGTCTGAACCAGTTTCTCAAATAAGAATCCATCTGATCTGCCAAAGTACTTGCCGTCTCGTAGCTAGGTGGGTATCTGATGTGAAAAGTCTTCTCCCTCATATTCCAATCACAGCACAACTGATGTAAAGTAGACAGTCTGGAAACGAAATTAAATGACTAGATATTGAATCGTGATTTCTGTAATACACCGACAGAAATAAGTAGCAGTTATTTACGTCCATAAGCATATTCCCATTGTAGTTCATCAAGTGAAATGACATTGGCAAACTTAAGATTATTAGTATTTTAGATGATTAGTAGCTGATTATTTGACTAACAGTTGCCTAGCAGTGACGTGACAGTATTGTGTTTTCCGAGCAAGAGCTCGTCCTTTTGTTCTACAACTTGGTACAATTTAACAGCAAATAAAACGTTTGTGAAAATCGCTCTATTTCAAGCTTGATGTTAAATTAAGCTTCTTTCATATGAAGCCGATTAATTTCAGTCAGCGTGATATTTTACGTTTTTAATGTAATATACACATTAATGTTTTAATATTATTTAATAGGCTTTCATGGTTAACAACGCAATAATAGTTTAATAAATGTTTTTGCTGTGTTTTATTGGTGGTATTTACTGATCTGTTCAGACGCTGCCTCCCTAATTGAGATCATAATTTTATGTGTAATAAATTATATTTAAAAAAGCATTTTATTTGTAGATTAAGTAGTATTAATGCATTTTTAAGCATTACTTGAACTATAATTACCAAGCTAAAATTAGTAGTTTTATTAGTAGATTAACTAGTAGTAATAAGAGTAGTGTAGCAGAAATACATTTTTAAGCATTACTTGAACTATAATTACCAAACTAGAGTTTCAAAGTAGTTTCCCCAACACTGATGCAGATAGTTTTGAAGTTAGTCTGAAATCAAGATGCTGTTGTTTTATTGTAAAGCGATCTCTGCAACTCACCTGTACAGATGAAGAAACAAAAGACTCTTGCTTTCCACATTCTGGATGGTTTTAACCATTTTTTTTTGGTGTGCAAAGTATAAAACCCTGTCTGTCTGTCAGTCTTACTCTCACTTCCTTGTTTCTATTTGGGACCGATCCTCAACCCCAAAACAAGACTTTAGTTGTACAAAGGCAGTTCAACTGAGATTTCTCAATATAATCAACTTCCCACTTTTCACCAGAATAAAGTGCATCCAAAGGTTGCAGTCCTCTCTTTTCTGTATTATTATTGTTTGAACAGGAAACATTTAAACAAAATCAGGAAAGTCCATTTTACACTTATAAGGATGCTCTAAAAAAATTAATCTCAAAGTTCTAATTTTCATAAGGTAATAATATATTATATGTCATACTTTATTGATAATAAGTGTGTTGCACATTGAGTGTTTTAATCGCTCGTGACCAGCAGAGGGCCTCAAATAAAAACTAACTGTGCAGACTGACACTGCAAAACATTTTCTTCATCAGTATTTGTCTTGCTTTCCAGTACACTACTTATTTGAAGCAAAATTGCATAATCTAATCAAACTTGTTTTCAGTGAAAAAAAACTTGAGAACGGTTATGTATGTTTATTAGATGGTGAGAAAAAAATACCAATGCAAATGCAGCAAAGTGAAGATGATAAACACAACAGAGATTATTATTACCTTATAATACTTTATGCTTCACAAAACTATACTGAGACAAATGTGAATGATTTCTGTACATCATTCACATGTTCATCATTCACACAAAACATACATGTTTTGTTAGTGCTGTATTCTCACCTGAATTACTGCAGCTGTTGTGCTTGAAACAGACCAAACACACACACGCCACCATCATCATGAACCTGGAGTAACACTCTGTTGATGCAAAGACCACAATGAGTTGACTGAAAAAAGCCAAACCACATGCTGTGTGTGTGTGTGTGTGTGTGTGTGTGTGAGAGAGTGTGTGTGTGTGTATATTTACAGAGTTACAGTTCCCTAATGCACATGTATGAACAAACAGTGTCAGAAAACAGCTCCCTCTTCAGGGCAGTGGATGTAAGTCTGGCCATCCTCAAGGTTACACCATCCATCTATCCATACATGCATACACGCATCCATTCACCCAACCATCCTTCTATACATCCATCCATCCATATGGGAATATATAATTATATAAGGGAAGGTATTTGCATGTTCCTGCCTCAAAGAGGTGTAAAATATTACTGAACATTCATGTAAACATGCATAGTTTGATCTTATTGTGCAAACACTTACTGTCTATAAATATGAAGAACTCCTTTTTTTTTTTTTTTTTTTTTAACTTTTCAAACTTATAAACATCCCCAAACAGGAAGTTTCTCTTTACACTGAAAGTTTTTAATTGGATTTTTATCAAATTAAAGAGAGTTTTATCTCCTGTTCTTTGCAAGTGGTTTCATTTACAGTAGATTGTTCCTGTGTTTGCATGGGGCAAGTCACTAAAATAGACTAAAAAAAGGAACAAACTGTAAAACAGCAGAAGAAAGTCTTCAGCTCACATTTGCAGTTCACTCTCCTGGAGTCTGTTTGCTGTGTCTGAAACTACAACACGGTAAGAGTTACACTTGTTCAGTGATGAATATTGTCTAAATAATGAATCTCCATTCACAGAAGAAACTTCTGAGAAACATTTTCTTTCATAATAACCTCTGAACATCATTGTATGCCCAGTGTCGAGTTTCAACAGTGGAAAACTACTAACAATAATAATGTTAAAATAGTTTTATCATTTTTACAGTGTTTATAGCATAGACTGCTGTTGTAATTGTATTTATGAAACTAAAGATGACGTGTTGTTGTGTAAATGATTTAGTTTTCTGTAGTGATGCCACTGGTAACGGCTCATCCTCTTCTTCTGCTGTTTCTGCTCATGATTTCAGGTAAGTCTCTCCTGTAAATGCAATGGGACTTATAATATCTCAACATTAGAAAGGTTTTTACTAATCAGTTAGCCCTGCTAGTAACCCCAGGAAAAAAATAATTACTGGTAAAATATCTACTATAATGTAGGAAGATTTATTTGTTGCTTCCAAACAAAACTGTATTATTCAGGTTTTTGCTGACATAATGAAGCTGCAAACATTTAGTTCAGACTGTTTTTCACGTTTAGTGTTCATTGTTCTGCTTCCTGCATTTCATCACCTTCTGTCTGATGTCTGATAAGTGTACTTCTTCATTTACATAAACACCAGTTTTGTAAAGGAAAAACAAGCTAATGAACTTTTATGGTTTATTTGCTTAACTCATAGATGCAAATGAAACATCACCATCTAAACTTCTGTTAATTCTCAATAAGAACTTCTGTAGACGTGACAGAAATAAAGTCAGTCTGGTTAGTAATAAGTGAAGCTGGTAATGCTGTTTGTGGAGTTGTTTAATCAGATCTTCAGAGATTTAATGTCTTCTAAGGCTAAGGCTGTGGCTGGAAGCCAATAGTTTACTGTAAAATCTGAGTTAAATGTACTAAACGAAAAAAGTTAGTTTCTCTGAATTATGTGAACTCATTGACTGATCAGGAGAGTAAATGCAGTGTTATTTTATGTGTTTTTGCACATAATATTATAGTGGAGATCTGTTAATGTTTTGTTGGGATTTAAAGTGTTTCTGTTGTCTGAGGTTTGTGGGTCACCATTGTGTTGAAGAGTAGAGCCTGTACTTCAGTCCAGGAGAAGAACAAGACACACTGAGAATATGTTGCATGTTGCTTTATTTAAAGGCAGTAACTGTAGTTTTTACAAAGTACTGTAGCACCTGCCTGTGTGCCGTTGTTAACTAACAATTATCTGCAACAGAACTAAGTTAAATTGATGTTTAGTTAACTTATTTAAGTTAATTTTATTTCAAGAAACATTCTTTTTTAGTGAACTCGAGAGATAATTTCACTGTATTAATATACTCAAATTACTAACACAATATAAATATTAAACAGCAATTGACCAATTTAAGACAGTTGGTTTCATCAAATGAAGTGAATTAACAGTTTTAATTAAGTGTATTATTACAGTAACATACTGTAAAGTAGATTATAGTAAAGAATTGTAAATTCACAGCTGCACTTGTTTTGCTGTTTTACAGATGTGCTGTAATTTACAGTATAACTGTAGTTGATGATTTACTGTACTCTTGTAAATTTACAGGCTTACTGGCAAACTAAATTGGCAGTAAGTTGCTGTAAATCTTATAGTATTTTTTTATATTGTGGGCATTGTCATCATTTCCTTGTGAATTCTGTGTTTCAGGGGTTTCTTGTGCTGATTGGGGTGTGAGTTACAGTCCTTCACACATCTGTGCACTAAAGAACTCATCAGTGATAATGAACTGCACATATACATACCCTACTGGATATAAGATCATGAGAGTGTACTGGAGCAAAAACCCAGTAAATGGTATAGTGCCTCCAGATCTGTCTGAGGACCCTGAATACAGTCAGAGGTTTCAGTATCTGGGAGATAAACAGCAGAACTGCACCATCAGACTGAGTCATGTGACACTGAAGGATTCACACAAGTACTGTTTCAGATTCATCACTGATAAACCTGATGGAAGATATACTGGTAAATCAGGAGTGACTCTTACTGTCACAGGTGACTTTCATGAGGTTTCTCTCTTCTTCTGTGCATTATGTTGAATAATAATCAGTGTATGACAGCAGCACTAGATATAATGTGTGTGTTGTGTTCAGATCTTCAGGTGGAGTCTCCTGAGAGAGTGACAGAGGGAGATTCAGTCCGTCTGACATGTAAAAGCAGCTGCACTCTGACTGACAGAGCAACATTCATCTGGTTCAGAAACTCACAGCCATTAACTGAGAGAAGAGACAGAAACAATGAACTCCTGCTGCAGTCAGTCAGAAGAGAGGATGCAGGCAGATATAGCTGTGCTGTACACAGACACAATCACATCTCTCCTGCTGTTGAGCTCAATGTCATGTGTAAGTACAGATTCATTTATTTTCAAAAACTTGTTGAATTCATATTTGAAATTTCATAACTTTTTATTTTTGTCTTTTAGATGCACCAAAGAGCGTTTCAGTGTCCATCAGTCCATCTGGTCAAATAGTGTCAGGAGATTCAATGACTCTGAACTGCAGCAGTGATTCAAACCCTCCTGCTCTGAACTTCAGCTGGTTTAAAGGAGGAGCGTTTGTAGGATCTGGAAGAATCTTCAACATCTCAAAGATCAGCTCTGATGACAGTGGAGAATACAAGTGCAGATCCATCAATGAACATGGAGAGAAATACTCTGATGCTGTGACTTTAAACATCATGTGTGAGTTTATTATAAAACATAAGATGTTAAGTCTGTTTTGATAATTTCATTTCATATTAGTAATTTTAAAAATGCAGTGCTTAATTTGTAAACAAATTCTTAATAATAAAAAATAAATAAAATAAATGCTAGAAATAAGAATATATCATTAATGTTGTGCGGAAACCTCTTTTCTCTATATTTCAAAATATTTGTTTTATTTTATTTTTAAAAATCAATGGTATTGGTCATCCTTTACGTCTTTATGTGAGTTTTACAAATATTTAACCAATGAAAAGTATTTAAAAGAGCTTGTGACTAAACCTCATAACTCCACTGGATCCTCAAACTGTCAGTCAAACCTTATTACTCCGCCCACCTCTATAGTGGATCAAGTGCTGCAACTAAGTTTGGAGTCAATAAAGAACTGGGCTGCGTTAAGCCCTGACAAAACATTCCAAAACATTTTTTAAACGAAAACGGTGGTGCGTTGAACACCCTGTTCTGATGACGCAAGAGTTGCAACTATGGCAGCTGAGAAGGCCATTCTTTGTTTTCTTTTTGAAGAATTTTTGAAGCCTGATGAAATTGGTATAAATAAAGTGTTTAATACTGCAAAATACACTCGATGTTACAGTCACTGCCCTTGCCGTCCAGAATAAAAGAGAACATTAATTAAGAAAGTGCTTAATTACCATTGTGTATGAAATTGGTGTATAAATAAACTTGCCTTGCAATGAAGCTAAAAATATAAACAACTACATCATGTTGATATGCTATTTTTTTACTATAAAACTCTTACGACAAACCTGTCTCCTAATTTCTTCAATTGTTGCAGCAGACACATTTGTAAATGACTTTACTTGGACCCATTGGGCGAGCCGTCTCTTTAATACCGCATGGTTTATATACATATGTTATTATTAAACATATGTTGCTGCTGATTGGGCTGACATTTTTGACACACCCACCAAACAAGAGAAGACGTATCTCAAACCTGTTGCACACCGTTTCCAGGAAACATGTCGTTCAACCCGGAAACTTTAGCAAAACGTTGCACATCGGTTTGAGCTTGAACGTGCCCCTGATATTTGAATAAGTACACATTAGTGATGTTTTTACTTATCAAATCTCTGCTGTGGCAATAAATAAATAAGGTTGGGAAACACTGCATTAGGAAGTAGTTGGGGCCGTGCAGAAACTTGTGAATGATGCTTTTATAGTTGGGCTGTCACCGTTTAGTGACTTTATTGTATGTTCTGGGAAAACTGAAGTTGTATGTGTCGGTCACAGAACCTTTGAATTGTTGTTTTGGATCTGGCAATTATTCATTTACAAATTAAGCACTGTGTAAGAGGTCCTAAAATAATAATCTGATAATTGTTATCAGACCCTCCCAGGAGCGTCTCAGTGTTGATAAATGGATCTAGTGAAATAGTGTCAGGAGATTCAGTGACTCTGATCTGCAGCAGTGATTCAAACCCTCCTGCTCTGAACTTCAGCTGGTTTAAAGGAAGAACGTTTGTAGGATCTGGAAGAATCTACAGCATCTCAAAGATCAGCTCTGATGACAGTGGAGAATACAAGTGCAGATCCATCAATGAACATGGAGAGAAATACTCTGATGCTGTGACTTTAAACGTCATGTGTGAGTTAATGATGATTCAGTAACTGTGGTAATCATCAAATTAATGGATTAACAATCACTAAACATTAATATACATTTTTTTTTTTTGTCTGTTTTAGATCCTCCCAGGAACGTCTCAGTGTTGATAACTAGATCTGGTGAAATAGTGTCAGGAGATTCAGTGACTCTGATCTGCAGCAGTGATTCAAACCCTCCTGCTCTGAACTTCAGCTGGTTTAAGGAGAATGAAAGCTCAGCTGTTGGATCTGGACAGAGTTTCAGTGCACTACAGAGTGGACGCTTCTACTGTCAGGCTCACAATCAACATGGATCTCAGAGATCAGACGCTGTAGCTGTCACAGGTGAAGCTTTTATTTTATAAAGAGTCCAAAACAGTTGCGTGGCTTTGAGAGTTAATCTTAACACAGATTCTTTCAGTGCATCATGTCTGGTTGGGGATCACAGTGGCATGTGTAGGATTCATCATTATCATCATCATCATCATCATCATCGTGTTTATAATGTAAGTTTGTTTAAAATCATTCTCAATTACAGTGAGTATATGAAAGTTATTCACTTTCAGACTAGTGCAGGTGGAAATGTGACATGTGATGCAATTAGTGATTGAATTTAATTCTTTAAAATGCAGCTTACAATTTTATTGTCTGTTATATCAGGAGAAAACAAAGAGATGCTAAACCTGAAGACCTCACAGCAAAACAGGTAAATCATCCAGACTCAACATGTGAATAATCTCTTTAGATGGGGCCATTCATACAAAACTTGAGAGACAAGTCAGTGGAACGAAAAAAAAGGAAAGTCTAGAGATGCGTTTTTAAAGTATACAGCTTTTTAATGAGTGCTGCGTTTATATAACACCGTGTCACGTGAGTGCAATGGTCAAATGCGTCTATCTAGTGCGTATTTACATAGAAAAACAATGGAAAAGTAGCACACTGAAATGGAAAATGTTCTGTGTGAACAGTCCTTAAATGTGAATAATAAATAATAATTCATTTTCTTTCATTGCAGGACAATCTGTACTCTAACGTAACAGTGAGAGACGTTCATGTTTCTGAATCAGCTGATTGTGATGACGCTCAGTACGCCACTGTTACTTACAGCAAACCCAGAAGAGACAGAAACGCTCCTGATCGCAGAGATACTGAGGAGATCCAGTACGCAACTGTAGATCACAAAAACAAACAGACCAAGAGATCAGAGGAGAACGAAAGCGAGTACGGCAATATCTGGATTCGCCAGCCTGAATCTGCTGTGAGGTGAGAAGAACCAGCTTAAAGAGACAGTTCACCAAAAATAAAACATTGTCATCTATTCATCCGCATGTTACTTTTATGATTATGATGAAAGAAGAATTTATAGTGTTTTAATAACTTTGTGTTCCACTGAGGCTTCAGAAACATGTGATATACAAGGTGTCTGTATTTTGACTTTATCATGTAATCTGATACATGACATCATTGTTTCTATTTATTTTTATTTTATGTTCTTTAGGCGATCAAATGTTGAAACTGTGGAAGACTCTTCTGTGATCTACAGCCGTATCAAATGAGTAATAGAGACCATCATGAAGACAAAGGCCTAAACAAATTATAATTGAAGTTTTGAAAGTAGGGCTGTCAATTCAGCATGTTCAGTTATTTATTATTCAATAAATCAGGTAAATAGATAACAGGAATGCAGTGTCTGTGATCGTTTTCACATTACAAGAGCAAAATACAAATGAAAGAGTCAAGAACTCACAACATGGTGTTCAGTGAGTCTAAAAAACTTGATTTGAACTTTTGACTTTAAATGTTTTCTGTGAGCAAATAAAAGCCCATATCAGTTTGACCAAATTCGAGCTTGTGTGTCGTCATTTCTAGATCATTGTAGACCTATAAAATAACGTACTATGTGTGAAAGCTGGGATACTATTTAATATTCGGTTAATATTTGTTCTATTCTAACGAAATCTGCAACAGTGGATAAAATAAATTTGATGTACACCTCGCTCTATTAAAGTCACCAGTGATGATTATTTGTAGTGCAGCTTCTGTGTACGTGTGTTCAGACGAGGTCAATCATGATGGTTTAATCAGTTTACCTAAAACAACATTTTACAAAGCCCCTGAAGTCACATGGTGATGGAAATTATTCTCTCAAATCTTTTGCATTCCCCATGCAGGAAGCTTTTGCAAATGCAAAAGCATTGAAATATATTTTTTCCTCCCATCTCATTCTTTTTTTAATCACTCGTGCTTTTATGGGCTTCGTATTAAGCAACATTAGCTGAGAAATAATTTTGATCGGTGACGTATATTAAGACATTGTCTGTGGGCCGTACATGTGTTCTTCATTATGGACTGGTGCTTATGTGTGGGTGAACTGATTCTGGATGAAGTCATTTTCTGTCCCACCCACCTCTACTGCCCACCACTTCATGTTGCTATTCTGGGGTGTGTTTCCCAAAGTGAACTATGGTCGCAAGTTCCGTCATTACCAATACACTCAAAAAAATGATACGTTGGATTTACTTAATTTTTTTATGTCAACGGGTTCCACGTAACTTTGTTATGTTGCATTTAATTAACATTATTTTTTTCAGTTAACTTAAATTTATTACACAAGGTTAACTCAATGCCATTTAGTTGAATCAGGTTAACTTTCTTAATTTTGTCCAAAACCTTTACATTTAGTTATCCTAAAAATCCAGTTCAATTGATTAGTTTATATAGTGGATGCGTTCAAGAACCATTTTCACACCTTTTACAAAATCTTTACTCTGTAAAGACTCTTATTGTTAGGTGTTAGCCAGAAGATGGTTTTATTCCATCTATGGCATGCCCAAAATAGCTGTTTTTATTATTAAAACAACTTTAATTGTTGTTAGCAGGTCCTCAACCCAAGCACATGTTCTACACTTCACCACAATGGTAACCCCAAAACCATTAACATAACAGAAACTTTTAAATACCAACATAATAGAACAGTAAACATTAAAAAGTCTCTCCATTTTCTCATGTTGCTAAAAACTGCTTAAAATAACACTTTATTTCAACATTTACTCTCCCAGATCAGCCCTTTGCAAAGCATGACGGGTAGTGAAAGTCCTGTTTGATTGAGTCCTGGTTGAGTTTACTTCTTTGAAACATGTTATTTTAATATGAAAATATCAAGTTAAGTCAAAAAGTAATTGTTTCAAGTCAATTTAACATGAAGTGATTACATTTGAACAGCATCAAAAAATCATTTTTTTGAGTGTAGAGTTCAATGGGACTTATGACCATAGTTGGCTAATGATGCTTTCAGGAAACGCACCCCTGTTCACCGATAAACTGAACACAAATATTCTCTCAAGAATGTCAAAATATAACTTGTCTCTCTGAGATCAAAGTGTCGACATCCAGTCTTACTCAATATACAGCATGTTCCTGTACTGAGTGTCTTGCTCAATAATTCTTCAGAGAATGTTCCCATGAAGAAAGGCTATAAAAAAAAGAGTTATTTATTTTTTTTTTTATTTTTTTACTCCTGAACATTCATTCAATCTTAATGTGTGCAAATGCAAATTAAACTGTAAATATGTCTTATATGTTAATAAATCTGTGTACATGATTCATTGATTAATGAAAGTGTTGGACAAACCTCATTTCTTATTGTTAAACATTTTGGGTTTAATGGCTTTTTTTTAGCTATCAATAAATGCCATTGGTTGAAAATCCCAGACAGCAACATAGTGTCGTGGAATCCACACGTAACAGATGTGGGCCGGATCTGGACCATCACTATGAGTTGCTTGTGTAGGCAGGAGTCAAGAAAGATGAAGAAACATTTTCTGTTTGTGCAAGCATTTTAAAATAAACTGTGTTAACTGAGATATTCATCAGTTTATCGTCTGCTGGAGAGATTCACCAGAACATGATAAGAGTTACTCTGATTACTGTGTGAATATAGTCTGATTAATACTGTTGTAGAAACCACTGACCTATTCAATACGACATATTCTCTATGAAATATTATTTATGGAAATGTTTTTAAAGCTAAAGATTGTGTGTTATACTGTATTATTGTTCTTGTAGCGATGTCACTGATAAAGGCTCCTCCTCTTCCTCTGGTGTTTCTGCTCATGATTGACGGTGAGTCGCTCCTGCTGGAGAGTTTTTAATGTTTTTAATCACTTATGAAAGTCTTTCTTTCAAATCACGGGTCTTCAACGGGGGTCCGGCAGTCATTGAACCCCCTTGTTAAAATAGCTTTCACAAACAAATTTCTGTAAAAAAAAAAAAAATAAATAATCAAAATAAATAAACGTAAAGCTAAATTTCAAATTATTGTCACTGAAATGAGGATGAACATGAGGGAAGGGTAGTTATAAATCAATCATTTTTATGTGAACTATCCCTTTAATATGTGTTTGAGGAGGTTTCAGTTATGATGATAATGATTATTATGATGATGATTGTGGTGTGAGTTACAGTCCTTCACACATCTGTGCACAACAGGGATCAACAGTGATAATGAACTGCACATACACATACCCTACTGGACATCAGACCAGGAAAGTGTACTGGACTAAAACACTGGTAAAAAAAAAAAAAAATGGAAAGTATCTAGATCTGTCTAATGACCGTGAATACAGTCAGAGGCTTCAGTATCTGAGAGATAAACAGCAGAACTGCACCATCAGACTGAGTCATGTGACACTGAAGGATGAACACAAGTACTATTTCAGATTCATCACTAATAAAGACAAATGGATTGGTAAATCAGGAGTGACTCTTGCTGTCACAGGTGACTTTCATGAGGTTTCTCTCTTCTTCTGTGCATTATGTTGAATAATAATCAGTGTATGACAGCAGCACTAGATATAATGTGTGTGTTGTGTTCAGATCTTCAGGTGGAGTCTCCTGAGAGAGTGACAGAGGGAGATTCAGTCCGTCTGACATGTAAAAGCAGCTGCACTCTGACTGACAGAGCAACATTCATCTGGTACAGAAACTCACAGCCATTAACTGAGAGAAGAGACAGAAACAATGAACTCCTGCTGCAGTCAGTCAGACACACTACACTATTAACACACTCCTGTATCTTCACATCATTCATCGGTTTGGAGAGTTAATCATGATGATCTTCCTCTTTCAGTTCATCATGGTGCTGGTAGTATTGTGATTGTGATCGCAGCGGCATCTGGAGGATTATTCATCATCATCATCATACTGTTTTTAATGTAAATAAAATAATAGAGTATAAATATTCTCTACTTTCAAACTAATGCAATAGGATATTTGATTATTAATTATATATAAAACAATGAAATTACTTTGTTTCCTATTTTGACAGTCAGAGGAAAACGATGAACAGAAGATCTGCAGTACATGAGTATGAGGTGAGGTGAACAAAAAACACAGATTGAAATCAACTAAAGAATAAAATTAGCTTTATAATAAATCAATAATAGAATAAAATTAGATTTTAAGTGCAAGAGTAGTAAACTAAGTACACAACTAATTTACAGCTAGGTTTTTCATTTGTACTGCAGCTCTACTACAAATGAACTTTTAGGTATACTAATAGTTTACTAGTTAAATACTTGTAGCACATTTTTTTTTAGTTTATGAAAGTACATTTTAAAGTATATACTCAGTAGATTTATGCTTTTAAGTATACTTGCACGTTTTCTTTATATGAACCTAACGCCATACTTATATGTAGGTATTTATTTCTATACTTGAAATATACCTCTTATTTAACTGCACTTGCACTTGAACGCCAGCATTTATTTTATTTTATTATTTTTTTTTTTAAGTTGCCAGTCAGCATCAGCATTTTTTGATTATTTTCACAAACTTTCATGGCCCCCAGAATATTTTGAAGTTTGAATATCTGAACATGCAATATATCAAAAGAAAGAACAGAGCTTCTGCTTTCTAGCTGTATGCATTGTTTTTTAATCAAAACTTGAATGTGGGTAAATTTCATTAAAAATGGAATCCGGATCGAAGTCAGAATGATGATCAAAGTCCATCAACACCCCCAAAGCTTGTAAAGTCGTATCCTCTTCATGGGTTCGACATTTCATTCTGTAACGTTGGGCAGTTTTTTAAAATGTATATGCGGTTTAATGTTTGATGATTTTGTTATTTAACATGCATAAGCAATGCTTCTAACGCTTGTTTCTGCTTCTTCTTCACCTGTGTTTTGATCAGGAGATTCCGTACTCTTTTAGAAGATGCGTAATAGCGCCTCCTACAGTATAACAGTCAAAACATGGATTACTGGAAAATTCCATAAATGGCGAGTAAGCGTTGTTTCATAAATGATGGAAAAGAGTTAGGTAGATTTGAAGTGAATTCCTATGTACACTACCAGTGGACTACAAAAAATTCAGATACTTAGAATTAGGAACATATCTGTTTTCTTTATAAATCAATATTTTCAAACAATGCAATGTTATAAGACCATATGTAAAACTATATGAAAAAAAGTATATACCTAGTTCTGGCTTGAAACTCTAAATGGTGCATTCCGATACAGTAGGTCTAACTCATTTGGTAGCGATCACGTTTTTATCTACAGCAGCTGATTGGTTGTTGTTGCCTCGGCGTCAAATGAGCTGCAGCTCAACATTCAAACAAATACCAGTATGATGCTGGTAGTAGTGTGCAGCGTGCTTTCAGAAACCCTCCACCTTCCCCAGCTCCACTTGTATAGATCTGCTACAGGGTTAATTCATGTATGTTACATGTGCAGCATCAGCAGCATATCTTACATGCTCACAGCAATGTCTGTGAATGTATTGGCAGTAGCAAGTCTCTACTATTCTAGGCTATAATTTGGGGATGGGGTGGAATAGACAACAATTTATTAATAATTGTAGGCAGCAGTCTTGTATCAGGTGAGACTGTGCAAAAAATTCCACTTGCAAAACTGCAACATTTAGTATCCTCAATTCCCAAACATTTAAAATGTGTAATTAAAAGGAAAGTGTGATGTAACACAGTGGTAAACATGCCTCTGCTCCAACTTTTTTGGAGTGTGTTGCAGCCATCGAAATCAAAATTTCTTTATATTTACAAAATAAAACTGAGTTGGTCAGTGAAAACTTTGAAAATCTTTTCTTTTGTCAGTTAAAAAAGTATATATATATTTATACAACAGTTAGTTCTCGTTCTTGAATATGATTGGCTGAGAGCCTTTTCCAGCCATGTGATATTCTACTAATATCACATGGTAACCGTTTCACAGTTTGTACCACTCCGCTTGTTTCTGCCGGCAGCATTTCTCACAGCAACCGTCAATGGCGGATGAGCAAGTCTACTATAATTTTACAAATACTAATAATATTGTGTTACAAAAATACTTTTTTAAGCAAGAATGTAGTTGTTTAGACCTCAAATATGCAATTTATATATAATCATAGTGCCTATTTGAAAATTTGCTTCGACACTCCAGGCTGTCATTTCAGCGAGTCCTTTGGAAATTTGCCCCTGGCTCTTATGTAGATAGAGTTTAAACATGAGGTATAATTGGGTATATCAAACGGGCAATCTTTTGTTTTATTAATCAATTACTTGTTCCAGATCAAATCAATATGGCTTAAGGGCAAAGTTAAGTTTCATAACTTTATTTTTATTTAACTTAAATCTAAATCTAAATCTAACCAGAGTGCTGCTTTTGTACTTTTGACTGAATTGTTTACTTGTGTTTATATTCTGTTGTACAAACTTACTTTATAATGGCTATTATTGTTCATTTAAATATTATTGTTGAATTAAGTAATATTTTGTTTTACACAAATAATAGTGTGTATTTGCTATTGAGAAAGAGTCCATTAGTGATTGTGATTTCGACATCAGTGAAAGTCACATTATTGCACCATTAGATGGTGGCAAAGACATGTCTTTATGAGTGAGATGGTAGAGATGGTACTTTTATATTCAAAGGACCTTATAAGACACAACTGACAAATGCATTGACTAGTGCTGTGATGAGAAATGCCCTTAACTCGGCCTACGGCCTCATGCCTGTGGCCTAATCACAGCCGTGCTGATATAGAGTCATATCGCACGACTACGAGTGTGATATTGCTCATATATCTTTCTCTCTGTTTCCCTGAAGAATGATGATCCCAGTGCAGGAACATATACATCTCTTGAGCTCAAGTCCAGATCTTCTGACCTGTACGACACACTCACAGTAAGTGAAATATCGAAAACTACACATGCAGAAGAGTTTGTACATTCAAAATCAGGTAATCAATGTGTCTTTCACATAGGCTGTCCATCCCAGACCTGATGTTCACCAGTCGGGCTCTTCTGAATATGAGAATCTGTCAGTAAGTTGGAGATCCTCAGGTCTTCTCAATATCATCAATAAAGAAGAAAATGTCCTTAGACTAGAATATACCATATTATATACCAGTTATCACTGTAAAGCTGCTTTGACACAATCTGCACTGTATAAAGTGCTATATAAATAAAGGTGACTTGATTGACTTGACTAGAAGAGTAATTTCACCAACAGTAAACAAATTCAGTGTTGTGTAAATATGTTTCTATTGTCTTATTTCTGTTGCAGCCACACAGCAAGACTCCACGGTTAAATGAAGCACAGGTTAAACTTTACTCATTTTTTGTCACGTCGCTGGACACAGCCCACATCACAACTCCCAAAGAAAATAAGCGACTTTCCAGCTAACAGATTTTTGTTATAAAAACATTCTGCAAATATTTATTTTGGTTCTGCGAAAGTAAAAATGTCCAGTTTTCTTGATGTTAGAGGAACGTGTTTTAAAAGGTATGATGTTCCTCAAACGTTCTTTCAACTTAATTTTGATTTAAAATTCAACAGACCAACATTAATTGACCACATTGAAGTGACTGCCCTCTAGAGGAGAAACTTAAACTACATTACCCTTTATTCATCCAAATGTTTCCTCATCTACTACATCTTTGGTGCATGTGAGCTTCAAGAGCTGGTACTTCCGGCGCTACTAGTCAGTCAGACAAAGTCCATTTGAGATCAATGGGAACACTAATGCTGTATTCCAGGTATTATATAGACCCCTTTGGGATATTAACAATTCAAAAATCTGTTTATAACTAGAGATGTCATAGTAACAGGTCTGTAACATCAGCACTCGTCTGTTCATCGCTCACAATGGTCACATGATCACAGTCAACACTAGAGAGAGGCTGCTTTGAAGTTGTTTTTTCTCACCTCTCTCGCTACAGAGGAAACTGTATTTATGGCCATATTAAGAGTTTCATGAGACAGCAGAAAGCACTCAAGATCACTATCAGAATAAAAAGCTTTGAAGATATCATATGATGAGAACCTTTAGATATAAAGATGCAAGTTCAATATTCAGTTACTCTATTAATTACTTTTATTTTGTTACTTTAGTCTAATGTCATCTCTGATGTTGCCCTGCTGTCTTATTTAAACCTTGCTATGTGAGCACTAGGTGAAGTGTCATATCCGCATGCTAAATATAAGGTGTTTGACAACATAAAATCCCCAATGCTGGTTTCACTCTGTTCATTTGTTCCGTTGTCACTGGTCATGAGTGTTGGATAAAACAGGTAAGATCATCATTTACTAATAATTGATCTTTAGAGTTAAATATGTTATAGGGGAGACTGGGGCTAGTTGTCACACTGTAACTATAAGGTTTAAGGTCAAAAGTTGAGGTGGTTTTGCATCTTGGTTACAAATACCTATTTAAATTTGCATTAGATTAAAATAGCTTCAGTATCACAAATGAACAAAGTAAAACCACAGTAACATACATTAAGTCACAAGATGAGTATCTAATGAAATCGATCTGAACTGAAAGCTTGAACTGTGTACTCAAGAGAAGGGTTGGGGCACAACAGAGAGCGATTAAAGGAAGTGAAAGGATAGGTAATGAAAGGATTCTGCATTCTGGATGAAGGCAGAAAGATTGTTCTACCAGCATGGAGCAGTGAACAAGAATGTTCTGGAGAGTGATTTTGTGCCTCTCTGTGATGGTACCACGAGCCTTCGCTCCTTTAGTGAGCATAGGCTTCTGGTAGGGGTGTAGACTCATAAGAGTGAGTGGAAGTAGGAGGGTGCTGAGCCTGTGGTAGATCTGTAAGCAAGCGTCAACGCCTTGAACTTGATGCGAGCAGCAAGTGGTAGCCAGTGCAGAGAGATGAAGAGGCGTGCTCTTTTGGGCTCGTTAAAGACAAGACGTGCTGCAGCGTTCTGAATCATTTGAAGAGGCTTGATTGTGCATGATGGCAGTCCAGCCAGAAGAGCATTGCAGTAATCAAGCCTAGAAATGACCAGGGCCTGGACAAGGAGTTGTGTTGCATGTTCTGTTAGAAAGGGCCTGATTTTCCTGATGTTGTATAGTGCAAATCTGCATGACTGAGCTGTCTTCGCAATGTGGTCTTTGAAGGTCAGTTGGTCATCAAAGATTTCTGGATGAATTTGATGGGGTAATTGAGGATGTACCTAGCTGGATGGTGAAATCATGCTTTAGAGTCGGACTGGCAGGGAAGACGAGAAGCTCAGTCTTTGCGAGGTTGAGCTGCAGATGATGTTCTTTTATCCATGCCGAGATGTCCGCCAGACAGCTTGAGATTCGTGTAGCTACTGTGGGATCATCTAGTTGGAATGAAAGGAAGAGCTGCGTGTCATCAGCATAGCAATGGTAGGAGAAACCACGTGCCTGTATGATGGGACCAAGTGATGTAGTGTAAATGGAGAAGAGGATTTACACTACATCACACTACATCATATATTTTATATGATTGTCCCAGCTTAGTAGGTAAATGTCATTATGGTTTAAACTTTTAAACTTATCTGGTGATTAAATGTGGATTTAAAAGAATATAAGTCTATTACAAAGACCAGCATGTGTTGTTTTGGATGTTGGTGTCATTAACAGGCTTCTTATGAGCTTATCCCACAAGACTATCTTGGGCAGCAGTTGGAGTGTAACGGATCCAAGTTGATCTGTGATCCTGTCAGCCTTGGTTGCAGCAGGGTAAAAAAAAGGCCAACAAAACAAAACAAAATACTCAGGAATATACTTCATCAAAAACCATAAACATAACCAAAATGTACGTAGACAAAAACGGACAATGAACTGAACAAACACAGGGTTAAACACAAATGAAAACTAATCAACAAAATGAAAATCAGGTGCAAATCATAATCAAATCAATGAGAATTCATAGAAACAAGATTCCATACGGACCAGGCCCCAGGTTCGGCACACATGTGATTTGTGGATTAGTTGCAAAGTTTATCCATCATAGGGTCAACAGCTTGTACTGTATTTGTCATTTTTTCAATTGTCATTTTATTGTCGAAATTGAGATTTTCACAAAAACGAGTTCATTAAGCCCCTGTCTAGTGATCCCAATGCTCCAAATAGCAATTAAAGGTACTAAAAGTACCTTTATTTATACGTTTTCTGAGAGGAGTTTCTTTCCTTTGAACATAAAAAAAAATGCAGTTTTTCTCTGCTCGCTTTTGGATGACTGGAGCTTCCCTCAGCACAGGTGTAAAATCGTTGTAAAGTGCAGCATTCCAACTTTGTGAATATTCATAGTGAATTCTTGATGGCATGAGTGAACCAATGAAATGTGATTTTCAAACTCATGCTGATGTAAACAATTCGATCATACTCGCGCTGACTGACAGATCCTAATATCCAAATATTTTGTGTATAATCCGATATACACAAAATTTCACATCACGGTTATCGTGGCCAAAAGAATTCACAGTAACGATATATTGTGATATCTATAAATGTAATCAGTCATACTCATCTTTACTTTGTTTATTTTGTGAGCTCTCTAAAGAAATAACTAGGAGAGAGAAAATATTGTCAAGTTCAACAGTGTTATAAATAAGCTTTAACAACACAACTAATACCTGGTTTTAATCGTAAAACCGTATATATCAAAAAAAATTTAAACTGGCAAGGCATGCACGCGTGTCTCTCTTATACAGTTTGTAAGCAGATAAAATTGCAATAAACAAGTATACGTTGTGAAAAATAATTTGTAGAGAACTGAATCTGAATTTGTGAATGGAAAAATCAAGTTAGCCCAGAGCGGTTTTTGTTCAGATTGCATGTTTTAAGCGAACCGTACCGTAAAATGAAATCGAAATCTTAGACCACATCCTGAGATGGTCTCAGTTTAGTTCACTTTTAAGGGATCTGAGATTGATTGGAGTGTCCACATATTGGCAAAAAATCATGCAAACCGTGCTCAGACCCCTGAAAAGGACCAAGTGTGAAAACACCCTAATGTCTGGCACGGAGAACTGCCCCATTAACCATTCTATTGTTCTCTCTCAATGAATGTTAGCACCTTTGCTGGTATTAAACTTAATCTTCATTATTCTTTTATCACTATTCTTTTGTTTTTATTCAGCCATTATTAGCTGAATTGCTTGCCCATCCACACTGCTTTCATCCTAGATTCGTTAATACACCCATTACCTGAAGTCTTTCAAAAAAAAAAAAAAAAAGCATATTCTTGTGACCTTATGTAAATTCTTTTAACAAAACAGATCGTGAAATAGATATAGCTCATGGAACAGCAGGTGCATTACAATTAGCATCAATATACATAGCACAGTTTAAAAGATTAAAGGATTAGTCCACTTTCAAATAAAAATTTCCTGATAATTTACTCACCCCCATGTCATCCAAGATCTTCATGTCTTTCTTTCTTCTATCAAAAAGAAATTAAGGTTTTTGATGAAAACATTCCAGGATTATTCTCCTTATAATGGACTTCAATGGACTCCAAACAGTTGAGGGTCAAAATTATAGTTTCAGTGCAGCTTCAAAGGGCTTTAAACGATACCAGACGAGGAATAAGGGTCTTATCTAGAGAAACGATCAGTCATTTACGAAAAAAAAAAATGTAAATGTATATGCTTTACATAAACAAATGATCGCCTTCCAAGTGCTTCCGCCAAAACCGTACTTTCGTATTCTTCAAAAAGCTGACGCTGTATGTCCTACGCCTTCCCTATTCTACTTATGCAGTGCTAGTTACATTTTTTCCGTAAGTAGAATAGGGAAGGCGTAGGACATACAGCGTAAGCTTTTTTAAGAATATGAAAGCTTTGTATTTCAGATAAATGCTGTTCTTTTGAACTTTCTGTTCATCAAGGAATCCTGAAAAATAAATATTGTACACAAAAATGTTGTACAGTTGTACACAATAAATGTTTCTTGAGCATCAAATCATCATATTAGAATGATTTCTGAAGGATCATGTGACACTGAAGACTGGAGTAATGATTCTGAAAATTCAGCTTTGATCACAGGAAATTTTATAAATTACTTCAGCCTTGGTGAGCAGACGAAACTTATTCTTAAAACATTAAAAATCTTACCATGTCCAAACTTTTGACTGGTAGTGTATATTACAATATATTAGAAATAAGCCACTGTTCATTTGTTGTAGGTGTTGCTATGGTGACATCAGTCAGAATGGCTCCTCCTCTTCTGATCGTTCTCCTCATGTTTCATGGTTAGTCAGCACTTTAAAAAACTCTCAAGAGATTTTGCATACCACATATTTATGCAAAAGCCACTGCTACTTTGTTTAGTTATGAACTCGTGTTTCAGGGGTTTCTAGTGCTGGTTGGAGTGTGAGTTACAGTCCTTCACACATCTGTGCACTAAAGAACTCATCAGTGATAATGAACTGCAATTATACGTACCCTACTGGACATCAGATCATGAAAGTCTTCTGGACCAAAGGCACTGAAAAAAAGGGTGTAGAGCCTCCAGATCTGTCTAAGGACCCTGAATACAGTCAGAGGTTTCAGTATTTGGGAGATAAACAGCAGAACTGCACCATGAGACTGAGTCATGTGACACTGAAGGATTCACGCAAGTTCTATTTCAGATTCATCACAGATAAGGACAAAGCGATGGGCATCACTGGAGTGACTCTTGCTGTCACAGGTGACTTTCATGAGGTTTCTCTCTTCTTCTGTGCATTATGTTGAATAATAATCAGTGTATGACAGCAGCACTAGATATAATGTGTGTGTTGTGTTCAGATCTTCAGGTGGAGTCTCCTGAGAGAGTGACAGAGGGAGATTCAGTCCGTCTGACATGTAAAAGCAGCTGCACTCTGACTGACAGAGCAACATTCATCTGGTACAGAAACTCACAGCCATTAACTGAGAGAAGAGACAGAAACAATGAACTCCTGCTGCAGTCAGTCAGAAGAGAGGATGCAGGCAGATATAGCTGTGCTGTACACAGACACAATCACATCTCTCCTGCTGTTGAGCTCAATGTCACGTGTGAGTATGAATTTAAGGACTTTTTATTTTTAAAAAGCAACTGTTCAAAATATCTCTGATAAATGGTCTTTAAGTTTTGTGGGAGCTCATGGCAACCGGCCTTTGACAAAAATCATGTCTGAAGAAAAAACAACAACAATGATTCCGATCATGTGTCTCTAGGCCACGTACACACTGCAGATAAATGTGGTTATCGCGTCACCTTTTAGTGCTTAATCCTGTTCTGTACACTCAAAAAAGGGTCTAAATTTAATATTTAAGTATTTGAATTGCATAAAATTTTCCATTCATTTGAATTACATAGTTTTAACATAAATTAAAAAACCGAATGTGATTCATTTTTGTCAGTCATACATAAATGAAACAAGTATATGTAACATAAGATGCAGTCTTTAGCGTCCTTTTTAGCAACAACATTGTGCGTAGGAACAGTCGCATATGAATAAACACTGAATGTACTGTAAATAATTCTACATGACACCTGTGGCCTGTTGCCTGAAGCTGAACAAACTCTGAGTTTCAGAGTAGGTTTGGAGTTGACAAATCCAGATAAATCCAACCTGGTTTAGATCAGGCTCAACGGGCTCACAAAGCTCAGGTTTAATCCAGAGTTTTGCGATTAACTCTGAAGCGCGTGAACCTGAAAGTGTGACACGTGCAGCAAACAGCCAATCACACAGAACATGGAGAACGTCCGTTTGATTCACTTCTCGTGAGAGAGGCGCGCAGTTCACTTCTTTTATATAGCTTCACAAAGAGCTCAAAAGAATACATGTAAGCTTAACCTGTTTTAAAGCTTTATATATTAATGAATGTATTATTTATTTTAATTTAAAAGCAAAGTTTAATATTGTCAGTTAATATAATAACTATATGTGTCATATGAATTATACATAATTATAATTTATTTAATGTAAATATAATAAATAATTAACAGCAAAAGATGAGTAATTTTGTCTATTAAATTTTTTCACTATAAACTGATTTAATTTGGAGCGAGAGATGCAGGGGGAGTGGCCTTATTATTGCATCAGATACAGGTCACTTTACTCACACCTTATTGGTCGAGTTATCTCTAAACCAGAATAAAACCTGCTCCGGAGCAGGTTAGCCGTGCAGCGTAAGTTACCATAGCAACGAAACCCGCTAAAAACCAATCCACCTTCATGAGGCCGAAAATCCAGAGTTTACTCAAACTAATCTTGAACTTCCCTGGGTAGAAACTGAAACAGGCTTTGTGCAACAGGCCACTGTAGATCCTCCAGTGAATCTTGTGATCTCCATCAGTCCATCTGGTGAAATAGTGTCAGGAGATTTAGTGACTGAGATTCAGAGCTGCAGCAGTGATTCAAACGCACCTGCAGAAATCAGACGGGTTAAAGAGAATAAACTTCTGATATCTGGACAAACATACATGATAATAAAGATCAGCTCCGATCACAGTGAAAAATACATAGTGCAAGTCCAAAAATAAAGAAAATGGTAACTAACAAATTAGTGGATTAACAATCACAAAACATGAATATACATTTTCTTTTTGTCTGTGTTAGACGCTCCCAGGAGTGTCTCAGTGTCCATCAGTCCATCTGGTGAAATAGTGTCAGGAGATTCAGTGACTCTGATCTGCAGCAGTGATTCAAACCCTCCTGCTCTGAACTTCAGCTGGTTTAAAGGAGGAACATTTGTAGGATCTGGAAGAATCTACAGCATCTCAAAGATCAGCTCTGATGACAGTGGAGAATACAAGTGCAGATCCATCAATGAACATGGAGAGAAATACTCTGATAATGTGACTTTAAACGTCATGTGTGAGTTAATGATGATTCTGTGGTAACCATCAAATTAATGGATTTACAATAGCAAAACATTAAAATACACTTTCTTTTGTCTATTATAGACCCTCCCAGGAACGTCTCAGTCTCCATCATTCAGTCTGGTCAGATTTGGGCGGGAGATACAGTGACTCTGATCTGCAGCAGTGATTCAAACCCTCCTGCTCAGAACTTTGGCTGGTTTAAGGAGAATGAAAGCTCAGCTGTTGGATCTGGACAGAGTTTCAGTGCACTACAGAGTGGACGCTTCTACTGTCAGGCTCACAATCAACATGGATCTCAGAGATCAGACGCTGTAACTGTGACTGTTAAAGGTAGAGCAGCTCATATACTTACATTACTCTTTCTAAAGTGAAGAAAATGAATCTGTTCAGATGTTTTACTCTTTTGTAGGACATCTGGTGATATTATACATATCCATTGGAGTGGTTTGTGGAGCTGTAGTGATCATTATGACGTTACTGATTTGGTAAGAAATATGAAGTATATTTAATTGTAGATATTTAACAGCAATGTAGTTCCCTTTCAAAAGGGAACTCACAATGTGTCCTCTAGGGGTCGCTATGGGGAATGCCTCCGGCATGCCAGGTGTCTGAAGCATGAGTCTAAACACGACAATGAACTTGACATTGGCAGGCAGCAGCCTATGACGTCATTACATATTAGTTGTGAATGCGCTGACTCCAGGTAGTTTACTGAGTAGTAGGCTCTCTGTGAGATTCCTTGGTAACTACTTTGTTTAACGGGTGTGTTTTGGATGTTGCTAGGCCAATATTTGAGGCCTCTGTCTGTAGAGCTCCACCTACTGGTGATGCTGAGTTGTTAGGCTTTTTAGCCTCCTTAGCTGTTACTTTAGGAAGCGCATTATGGCTGTGAGATCCCTGCTTTTTCCAAGCAGTGATGTAAAGTCAAGTCAAGGCTCTCTTTGAGCCTTCTTGGGTACTGCATTTATAGAATCTGTTAACAGCAGCATCATGCTTTATTGATAGCAGTGTTTTTTAGTGTTGCTAGGCCTTCTCTCATTAGGGTGATATTTTTCTGAGGTCTATGCTTCCCCAGAGCTCCGTTTGGATATTGAGTGCAAGTTGCTCTCTGTGAGCCTCCTTGCTAGACATCCTGAGTGTGGGGCGTTGTCAGGCCTCCTCTCGATTTGAGAGTTGTTATGCTGAGGTCTCCACTCCTAGAGCTTGGCTATGATTTGCTAAGTTGTTAGGATCTCTGTGAGCCTCCTTTGCTAATATGGCCGTTGTCAGGCCTCCACTCGTTTGAGATAGTTGCCTTTATTGAGGCCTCCACTCTCTAGAGCTCTGCCAGGATAACAAGTTGTGGGTTGCAGGCTCTCTGTGAGCCTTCTTGCAAGATATCATGAGTGTGGAATGTTGTTAGGCCTCCTCTCAATAAGAGAGTTGTTATGCTAAGGCCTCCGCTCCTAGAGTTCGACTATTATTTGCTAAGTCATGAGAGTTACCTTTATTGAGACCTCCTCTCTCTAGAGCTCCACCTGGATATCAGTTGTGGGTTGCAGGGTTGAGTCTCCTTGCAAGTTTTCCTAAGTGTGGAATGTTGTTAGGCCTCCTCTAGATAGGAGAGTCGTTATGCTGAGGCCTCCGCTCCTAGAGCTTGGCTTTTATTGCTAAGTCGCCAGGCTCTTCTTGGTTAATATGAGCATTGTCAGGTCTCCACTCATTTTGAGAGTTGCCTTTTCCGAGGCCTCCACTCTCTAGAGCGCCACTGTATATTAGTTGAGGGTTGCAGGCTGTCTCTTTTGCAGTTCACACTTGCTTGATCTGATCGTATTTCAATTGGATATGCACAAAAATTTGATTTGGATTGACAGTCTGAACATAGGCTCAATATCTTCGTTTATCTTCAATTTATTTAATCTAAGGCTGTGGCTGAAGTCAGTTGTGGTTCTTGTGTTTCTCTTTTCTTCAGTGATTCTGCTTGTTAACAGCAGGTGTTCATCAATGATGCACAATTATCACTCGATTAATTAATTATCTCAGTAACTCCACTCTTGCATGGTCTTGTTTTGGACTTGGAGGACTGGTCTTCACTACACCTCAGAGATTAACACAAAGATGTGTAAATGCACAATAATAACACATTATGGGTGTTCTTGGCTACACAGGTTGTGTTAATTTTAAAACTAAACATAACTATGTGTAAAGCAACTGAATTCTTCCAACACTGTTTTGACACAAAATGTGTAAACTAGAGTGCTACACATAATGTGTACTTTTCTATTACACATTTCTTCCAAGAGTGTAGTTATCCTAAATACCCAGATTTGCTTGGTCAGGTGTTTTCCCATCCCTCTTCTATGATAATGTAACATGTTTATTTTTTGTCAAGGAGAAGCAGAATGAAAAAGAGAATGGAATCTCAGGTGAGAAAAATTAGTTTGGTTATCAATAGTTTAATGATCTGGTAAATGGACTATTAACTAAAAGATTGAAAGTCTAAATGTAGTTATTACATTATATATTTTGTGTTGTTTATAATCATTAGTTATTTGTCTATTCTGTTTTTTTCTTTAATGGCAAAGATGAATCAGTCCACACCTCATGACAGACGCAAAGCTTGTGATGTCGAATTGAGTGAACCTGTGTATGTGAATATAACGGTAAGTTATTGTTAACAGTAACTGTAAGTTATCATCTGTTGCTGGGGACACTAATATAGTCATCGTTACAGTTATCGTCCATTCCTTTCTTTCTTTCTTTCTTTCTTTCTTTCTTTCAGCTTGCCATGAAGAGGCCATAGTATTTGAAATGCATGGCAAAATATGTCTTCCTTTGGGTGGAGCCCTGAATGATTGACAGATCATTTTATACAAAGTGACTTAAATGATAAACACTGTAACCAATTTGTCAAAAGAGCCAGCAATATTTGCTGTGCACAATGCCACGTTTAAATTGTAAGCTACATTAATGCAAGCTTGTACAGAAGTGAAATGCTGAAAATATGACTGTAACGGTGTGTGCTCAGGCAGACTAGGACGAAGACGAATCAGGTTCAAATACAGTTTAATATAATAATATAAACAGGAATCAGAACAGGCATAGGGGTTCACACACATAACTAGATACGAGACCGGACAAGGAACAACAGACAGGCAGGAACTTAAGTAGTGCAGATGATGAGGTGCTTAATGATGAACAGCTGACAAGGGTGAACTCAAAATGACGGTGACCATGGAGACGGAAGACAGGCGGAACACAAAAACAGGAACATGTGACAGATGAAAACCAAACTGAAATCCATGAGAACTGAAACTAACGTGACAATGATATAGAACAATATATATTTTTAAGCGCTTGCAAAGGTGTTTTAAGCATGTTTTACTGAAGTGATGTGGGAATTATTTGATTCAAGGACAGAGGGAAATAGTGGAGGAAAAGTATCATGAATTTATACAAAGTGTGTAATCACTGAAGTGTGTATTTTTTTATTTACATTTTGTTTTTGATTACTTCCTTTACATGTGTTATGGTGTTTCAGCCTTTAGTATCATTGTTAATGTTTTCAAGGCATATAATAAAGCACTATTATTGGAATAGTTTACAGTCTACGGTCCTTCAATACTGCCAATCAACATAATCCATAATAAACAGCAATTCGTTTAGAATTTGGTAGACACACACACTGCACTGAATTAAACAACACTGATAACCCACAGTTCTTTATACTAGTTAATTTTGTATGAAAACAATATAAATATTGTGAGTCTGTCCCTGAAGATGTCTTACTTTTCGTGGTCTTTGCACCACCTGCTGGTGATCACGTAACAAGGCCGTGGTATGCCTATTTTCTCTCTTTTTAAGATGAATGTGGATCTGTGATTTTAAATGCCAAGCTCCAAAAAGCTTCATAAAACACTTTATAAGATTGGTGAGTAACATTAAAAGTCTTTTGAAGCCACACAGGTTTGTTAAAGGATTACTGACTGATAATCTTGAGATAATTTGGCACTGTTGCCATTTGATGTCAGTGATGTTGAATCACTGATCCATATACAGCCCTGATTTAAGTCAATATACACAATACAATATAAAATAAATAAACATAACACTTAATTCCTATGCAAGCTGTCATGCTAGTAAAAGGATTTGCACTGTTCTGTAGCATTTTAACAGTCATTGTTTCCAAGATCCCCAAGAGTTTGAAGTGGACGCTGGTCAATAAAAGACATCAGGAATAAAATGCATGCTTCGCTTCACAATTTCATGAAAAATGTCAATGCTTAATATTTCCTGCACAATTATGTACATACAGAAATATATCTTAACGACTTCTGTATATCGCTTATCCTGTGTGAAACAACTGTGCTAAAGTCAATTAATTTATGTACATATATCCTAAAAACGAATCCTGTGTGACTGAAATGCTGCAAACCGGGTCCTTTTAAGTCAAGATTTTTTCTGCCAGTCAATGATGCCCTCTGTTGTTAGAGATTGCCAATTTGGTCGCTCGAACAGTTGCTGCTGGCAGTTTAGGACGCAGTGAGCAATCTAGTGATTTATATACATCAGTGGTGCTTGGCCCCTAATAATACAGCTGCAAGCAGCAATTAAGGGGTCAAGCACAAAACAGGCACAAGGAGTTATGCAAGCATGGCTGGGAGCTTCAGAGCAACAGCAACAATTAGATTAGATTATTTCAGGCAGAACAGCTGAAAATGATATACAGTCACTAGTAATATGGTTTAATTATCACTTTTGACCATTAGGTGGTGCTGTTACAAAATTGATGTTGTGAGGTCACTGTGAGAAGATGCAGAATTACAGCCTCAGAATCAGATGATCAAGATGATCTGAGCCAATTAAATTGGACCAACAGTCTAGGAGTTCAAAAAAGTAGGTTTTTGAAGAAATTAAAAATGGCAGAATGCAATTTTTACTATGGCATAATTGGTATCATTGTTTTCAGTAAGACTCAGTGAGTCTATTTTCATTTAAATAGGCAATCAAAAATCACAAGATTTTAGCCTTTTTTTTTTTTTTTTTAATTTTAAATTGTTCCAATTTTGTTTTTTAAGTACCTTCAGGGCATACAAAAATGTAAAATTGCAGATATGTGAAAATTGGGTATCATTCGAATCTGTATTTTTGGGCCATTCAAAAGTTATGAGCAAAAATAATTATTTTTTCATGTCTCCTGACCAGTAGGTGGCACTGTGCCGAAATAATGCATGTAGCTTCAGGTCATGCTTGTGATGACATCAGTTTTCATATATCTCAGTATTGCGGAGATACAGCCTTGCATCCAATTTGGTGTGCTCTTCATCAAATTCATTCTTGAGTTATTGAAGATGACCTGAGCTAATTTTGGTGAAAATCAGATGACCCATCAAGGACGAGTTTGAAAAATTATGTTTTAGTAAAATTAAAAATGGTGGAAAAATATTATTGACGGAAAATTACATCATACGATTGAGTATCAAACATTACATTAACATGGAGAGAAATTTAAGACTTAATTTACACATAATTTACATACTTATTTAATTTGTAAATATCAGAATAATAAGTTTAACATAATATTATTAAATATATAATAAGTGAATTCACAGGGTCCTTTTTCACAACAATTACATTTAACCATTTTTGGTTCCCCAAAGACCCTTTCTGTCAACATTTCTTTCTTTCTTTTTTTTTTTTTTTCTGCATTGAAAAGGTGTGATGGATGTTAAAGTTTCTTCATGTAGCCATCAATGCCAATAAAGAACCTTTATTTTTAAGGAGAAACACTCACAATCTGTTGAGATTTCCATTGTAGCTTTGTTTGAATACTCCTTCAATCTCTTCAGTGAATCTGGTTTCCACAGACACATACGAAACACATCAGATCAAAAAAAAACAAAAAAGAAAAGTGGAACAAATAAAGGAGATTTTAAAGTGCTCAGGATTGAGTCAAGTGGCTCCCTCAAGTGTTCAGATGATATTCAGCACCACGGACAGCAGCAGAGATTCATCACAAGCAAACAAACACAGTCTGTCCAGATCAGCTCCTGGAATTACACTTCAGAAAAGCCTTATGCTGAATAACTGACGTTCAAGAGCTGTGTATGAAACTGAGTCATACTACATAAATCAACAAATCATAAATAGTTTAACTGGACAGACATGAGCTGCTGAGATTGTAAGAACAAGAACATTAGTTACTGTAGTGGATTTTAATGCATTGTGTTTCCTTCTGAATGTTTGAACCTTTTTAAATAGCTGTGTTTGAATCCCTCAATTGTCCTCAGTGTGAAAAGATGGATCTTAAAATCATACAGTCACTGCTAGAAAGGGTTCAAATATGCAAAAGACACTGAAACAATTGAAGAATCTGCAGGACTTGAAAGATTTTTCTGAAGAAAGTTGGGCAGTTTAACTGCTCAGGACATTTTTAGGGTAATCAAAACGGGGTTGTGGGTAATTGTGGAGTAGCACTAAACAGTTTTAAGCAGTATATTGCTGTAAAAATACCATGCACTCAATTAAAACTCATCAACTAATTTCATTTGTAGAAATCGACTGCCTTAAATTGTCTGACTGCCATTAAAATTCATAAATTTATATTTATAACTATATGAGCATATTATTCACTTGAACTTATTTCATTTGAATCCACTAAAAAAAAGAAATAACCAAATTCATTAAAACTAGAAACATCAAGTTAGCTTAAATCTCTTGCAGATAACTGCTAGCTAACAACAATTACAATTAGCTAAGAGATCATCACTGCATCAGCAACTACACAGTTACTGCCTTTAAATAAAGCAACATGCAGCAGAACATCAGTGTTTCTGGATCATCACTGACTGAAGCACAGGCTTTACTCTTCAGCCCAATGGTGACACACAAAACTCAGACAACAGAAACCCTTTAAATCCCAACAAAACATTAAACACCAACATCTACTGCAAAAACACATAAAAAACACTTCAATTCAACATTTACTCTGATCAATTATTGAGTTAATACTTCAGTGAAATTAACTTGTTTCATTTAATAAATTTGACTGTTACGTTTTACAGTACATTGCTGTTTTTTCATGATTTTACAGAAAACTAAATTATTGTTTTTCTACAGTTTGTTGCTGTAAAATTATTTACAGTTTATTACTGTAGAAAAGTGTTTCGCTATGCGTGTTTATTCATCTTACACCTTTAACCCTTTAAACGCCACAACAAAACCCCTAGCGTTTAATGAACACTTATATGTGTCCACACTACAGAGTGTTAGAGTAACACTGAAGCAGTGTTGAAGTTAATGAGATAATTCAATGATTAATTAAGTGATGATTGAGAATTAGTGACAAACACCTGCTGTTAACAAGCAGAATCAACGAAGGAAAAGGAACAAGAACAGAAAAAAGAAAATCAGAAACACAAGAACTACAACAGACTTCCAGCCACAGCCTTAGATGAAATGAACTGAAGATAAAAGACATTACATCTCTTGAGATCTCAGCAGAGGAGGATTAAACAACAAAAATAATATTACCAGCTTCACTTATTACTAACCAGATTGACTTTATTTCTGTCAGACGTCTACAGAAGTTCTTATTGAGAACTAACAGATGTTGTTTTATTGTTTCATTTGACATTACCATGATAGAGGTCAGTGCTCGCTTTAGTTGTGCTCTTGACACTTGACTTGCAATGTTAGTTTCTCTTTGGTTGCTGTAAATGTGTTTTTTTTTTGTTTGTTTTTTTAAGACACGTGTTTTGGCATGAAGAAGCCAAGAGAAAATGTAATGACATGATCATTATGTAATGCTTAATTCATTGAACTTATCCAGTGTCTAATCCATTATCAGAAGTGTTTTTTTTTTTTTTTTTAAATAAATTTACTTTTATATTACATTGTGATACTACAGCAAAGTATGAAGCAGTGCTGAACAATCAGTTAAGAATTGTTAAACTCATCATTTACAAAAACTGTTTAATCTAAGGCATCACTTACATTCATTCACAGACATCAAGAATCATCATATGAATCACAACAACGGTGACAATCAACAAAAAAGATAAACAGATCAACTCTGAACATCATAAAACACACTACTAAAAGTCAACATAGCAAAAATAAAGGCAAACAGTAAGAATTAAAGAAAATAACCAGCCAATTAAGCTGCATAATTTATTCATGCCGCAATGCATGCTGGGAGTCATGGATGATTTTATTACTATGCTGGTACCCAGCATGCATTGCGGCATGAACCTTTTGATTGTCACCATTGTTGAGATTCATACGTAAATTCTTGATGTCTGTGTGACTCGTTCAGTAGTTCAAAATGTTTTGAGCACAAATTGTATTCAAAAATCCTTCATATTTTCTGGTTGTAAAAGCACTGATGGATCTTATGTGTAGAATCACAGGAATACCATAATAAAAGTGTAAAACATGACCTATACAATAATAGATTAGACTCTGATACCATAAAATGATGATTGCAGGCATTAATAATTGGCAAACATCATCTAATCATATTTTCTTTTTTGCTATAATAAATGTGTTTTGAAAACACATTTACAGCCATCAAAGAAAAACTAATGTTAAATAATCAAGGGTCAAGAGCATAACTAAAGCAAACGCTGACCTCCATCATGGTAACATCAAACGAAACAATAAAACAATATCTAAACCTCTGTTACCTCTCTAAACCTCTCAATAAGAGCTTCTGTAGACATCTGACAGAAATAAAGTCAGTCTGGTTAGTAATAAGTGAAGCTGGTAATGCTGTTTGTGGAGTTGTTTAATCAGATCTTCAGAGATTTAATGTCTTTTATCTTCAGTTGATTTAATCTTTTTCTGTTCTTGTTGTTTCTCTTTCCTTCATTGATTCTGCTTATTAACAGCAGGTGTTCATCAGTGTCTGAATTCACACACGTGTTTTTATTCACTCTCTCAAGTGGACTATATTAGTGAACTAATGTAGGGAATAGTGAATGAGGGTATAGGGTGTGATTTGGAACACAGCCTCAGAGTGTCGACTTTGAGCGATGTTAATTCACAGTATATTCCTATAGGCTACTTTCTCGAAAACGTCACATATTACCCAGAATGCATTGTTTTCTACGGTATATTACTGTTTTAATGGAAAACAGCATGTTACTGTAGAAATTTGGCCTTTTTTTTTTTTACAGCATTTTTTTTACAGTGCAGTTTTAGAAGAATCAGAGGGGTTTCTGGAAAGAGTTTGACCTCAAGTCTGACACTTCTTGCAGTGAATCATTGTGCATGACTCAAGACAAGTTCAATGATGATCAGTACTGGAATCACAGACAGACAAATGATCATAGAGGAACCTGAGGAAACAGATCATCAAAACTTTTGATCTCTTATTGTATCTGCAGTTGTTCTGAACTTCCTGATGACTAATAAAGTCTTAGTGCCAACAATTGCACTTTAACATGGCTTGTGCACTAATTTGATTAAAATAATAGTTGTTCTTCCTCAGTATCTTTTTTTTGTCAAATATCTACACATTTTAACTCCAGCTGAATAACAACACTAGTGTCTTCAGTAAAACAGCTTATAGCTGTATTGAACTAATGAATGAACTTTATTATTGAACTGAATCTGAAACAACACTGACTCTAGCTGAATAATGACACTATTGTCTTTTTAGAGCTGTTTTCCAGAGTTTATATTTGTCTCATATTTGATGAAGATTGCATCATTGATTCTGTTATTTTTTTGTTTATTACTGTGAAGCTGTTTTGAAATGATCTCTACTGTATAAAGGACTTTAGAAATAAAAAATAAAAAAAGAGAGAGACTTGACATTCTTAATTCAAAATTCATTGACAAATCTTAAAATTAAGCAAGCAAGAGCAAATATCAGCCAATAGCCTCAGAAAATATAATTTGTGCATCAAATTACCAAAAAAAATAACAGCATTTGTGATGGTCACGGTCAAAATATGGGTTCAAGTCATTTCACCTTTACAAAAATACTTTATATTTAATGTATACTCTTCATCATATTTGCATGTGTTGTTGACTTCTTCTCCTGGATATCCTGTCACGCTGATGGAGCTCACAACACCTACAACAGATACATCAAAATAAAATGTATTAATAATTTCCTGATGATGCTTAAAAGAGACCAACATTTAAACTGGTTTCCTCAGATTCTTACCAGGAATCATCAGCAGAGTGAAAGTCAAAATGATCTTCATTCTTCTCTCTTATTAAACGATCTGCTGTTATCAGTAGATTCAGTTTTTCTGAAGCTCTCTGTGTGTTTCAGGTGGGTTCTGGTTGTGTTTTTGTCATAATTATGATGAGATGCAAACGTCCTCCTCTTTTGTCTTCTACCGCTCCGTGTCACAGGTTCAGACTTGAAACATCAACAAAAAAAGAGCAAAATTTACAGAAGAAATCAGAACTTATTGACATATAAAGAGTTTTGTTGATGATTCTTATGCATCATGAGTTCCTCTTTGTCACTAGCGGTTTCTGAATGAAAAAAAAAAAAATTCATTAGTTACAGTAGTAACTGAACACACTACTCACAATTTCACTTTACTTCCCCTCTCCCGTATTCAAAGTAATTTCCCGTATTTCCACATCCTCTATTCATGGATTCATTCAGTTCTGCAAAAACTACAGAAACACACTCACACTTTACAGCATGCATGATCATTCAGTTCATGTTTAAGTCAATGAGTAGAGTTAAATTTAAATATATGTCATTTATTCAATAAGAAGACACATTTACCAGAAGAGAAAATACATAAATAAAATGAAACACACCAGCAATTTATCATAAAAAAGCCAAAAACCACTAAAGCAGAAGTGAAACTGTTGAACAGAATTTTCCCTTAAAAATGACAATATTAATATTCATTAATAATATATATGAAGTCATAATTATCCATAAACTGAAAGTTCATCTTTATTATGGCTTGAATCCAGATCTTGTTTTACACAGATGAGCTCTTTGTCAAGCTGTGAAGCTCTTTTGTGTTTTTTTTTTTTTTTTTTTTTTTTTGTCTCTCTGTGTCTATTTCCTAGCTTGTCATTTAATAAGTCAGAACACTTCATTGCTTGTCACTCCAGTGTAAGACAATTGCCATAAACATTACTGTTTAATTATGTTTAATTAAGTTCATTGAGCTATATCCATGTAAACCCATATGATAAGATGCAACAGTGTCTGTATTTCACATAAATAAACAAATAACACATGTAATGTGCATAATATATAACATACAACTTTTGTTACTGCTCATTGTGTAACAAACAATATAATAGTAAAATAATGAATTTATTAAATTACTGTAGTCAAAAACCAAAGAACATAGATCAATCAAGGAGATGAGGACATTATGATTCTTCATTTAAAGCCTGATTTATCCAAAATTTGGATTTTTTTTTTTTTTGTCCCGTCACATGGCATTGTGGGTTTAGATTCCACTCCATGAAGATGATGAGAGACACAAAGTAAAAATGTTTAAATGGTGCGATTGTGTAGATTGTTGAATAATCTAGTTTATCTGCTGTTGATAGATCATCTGGTTTATCTACAGTGGAGTAGATCATTGATCATCTGGATTATCTACAGTGGAGTAGATCATTGATCATCTGGATTATCTGGAGTGGAGTAGATCATTGGACATCTGGTTTATCTACAGTGGAATAGATCATTGATCATCTGGATTATCTACAGTGGAGTAGATCATTGATCATCTGGTTTATCTGGAGTGGAGTAGATCATTGATCATCTGGATTATCTACAGTGGAGTAGATCATTGATCATCTGGTTTATCTGCAGTGGAGTAGATAATTGATCATCTGGTTTATCTGCAGTGGAGTAGATAATTGATCATCTGGATTATCTGGAGTGGAGTAGATCATTGATCATCTGGTTTATCTACAGTGGAGTAGATCATTGGACATCTGGTTTATCTACAGTGGAGTAGATCAACAGATCATCTGGATTATCTGGAGTGGAGTCGATAATCTGATCATCTGGTTTATCTGCAGTATAGTAGATAATCAGATCATCTGGTTTATCTACAGTGGAGTAGATCATCAGATCATCTGGTTTATCTACAGTGGAGTAGATCATCAGATCATCTGGTTTATCTACAGTGGAGTAGATCATCAGATCATCTGGTTTATCTACAGTGGAGTAGATCATCAGATCATCTGGTTTATCTGCAGTAGAGTAGATCATTGATCATCTGGATTATCTGCAGTGGAGATCATTGTATCATCTGGTTTGTCTGCAGTGGAGTAGATCATTGGATCATCTGGTTCTTCTGCAGTGGAGTAGATCATTGGATCTTCTGGTTTGTCTGCAGTGGAGTAGATCATTGGATCATCTGGTTCTTCTGCAGTGGAGTAGATCATTGGATCTTCTGGTTTGTCTGCAGTGGAGTAGATCATTGGATCATCTGGTTTATCTGCAGTGTAGTAGATAATCAGATCATCTGGTTTGTCTGCCGTGGAGTAGATCATTGGATCATCTGGAGTTTCTGCTGTAGTGTAGATGGTGGTGGTGTGTTTGTTCTTGCACTGAAACTCACTGATTTCCTGATAATTATGGTCATTCCAGTCAATGTCCTGCAAAATAACTCATGTTATCTTCCAAACCCTTCCACATTTGAACATCTCAACAGTATTTGTTATCACTAGCAGATATATGTTGAGTTTTGGATGCTGGTGAGCAGAAGAAAGTCCAGAGTCTGCAGCTCCATACCAATGAGCAACAGGTATGTTTTTTCAGCAGCTCATAAACATAAGATCATCATCATCATCACTCACCTCTGAAGTGATTTCTGCTGTCGTATTCAAAGGCAAATGTGTGATGGAGACTGTCAAAACAGGAGAAGAATTAATATTCAAACAACAAATTAAGTAACATTAAGTAAACTTATGTGGACATACTTAATCATATTTAGCGGATTTTGGTCCCAGAAGAAAGATAACAAAACCTCCTGTTTGAGACAGCCATGATGTCCCAATGTGTAAAAACGATATTAAAATTAAACACTCTCATGGCAATTTGTATCTTACTTTTTTTTTTTTTTTTTTGTCAAATTAGTGGCTAATTGATACAAATTTGTATGATTTCATCTGTATATTTTGCATATGTAGATTTACATTACATTTAAAAATCACGCATGAATCAAATTGCACAAATTCACGAGAAATTGCCACTTCATAAAATAAATTTTTCTCATGAGATCTGGTTGAGTTGAGTACTAAGTTCAGTGAACTCAAAACAGTTTTCTTAACAATCTTGTTCACATAAAACAGATTACCTTAAATTCCTCAAGCATGTTTAAAAAAAAAAAAAAAAAGTCTTTAAAAAGTTCCCATAATGTATTTTAAAAATCAAAATTCAGAATGTTTGATCTGTTGAAAGAAAGTATTGGTGGTGAATACAATCTATTAATAACATATTAACCACTTTTGGTCAGTGAGGAAATTAATTACTTATTCTACTTTATGATGTTGAAAACTATATCATCTGATCATCTTTGTTTCTGGCTTTATTTGCAACAAATTATGTGTTTTGGTAAACACTGTTACACAAACCACAAACTGGCATAAAAAGCAAAGAGTCAAACTGCCCAACTAAAATAAAACACTGATCACCATAACGGTGACTGAACATTTTCAATAAAACATCAACATCTAAAACTCTGTTAATTCTCAAAAAGAACTTCTGAGATCTTGAGAGATTTAATGTCTGATTTCAGGCTGTGTGGTTTTAAGTCAGTTGTAGTTGTTTCATTTTCTGAGAGTTCAAGCAACACATTGTAACATTGATTCAATGCCACTACCATTGATTTTTGGATGAACATTTTTTCAACATTAATTGCAGGTGCAAAAGTTAATTGGGGGTGCAATGCAGTTAACATTGACACAGTAACATTGATTTAACATTGTTTCAATGGTTGCTTGCTATCTGGGTATGGCATATCCCCATTTAGATTATCTAAGTAAGCGTGTGTGTGTGTGTGTGTGTGTGTGTCATGTATTTAAATCTGACCGTGCTGTGAAAGTCCTGTTTGTGTAACGCTTGGTGGTTTCTTGCTTCTCTTCTTACACCACACCATCAGTGCCATGAGGAAGATGATCACCATGATGACTAACCCAACACTGACGTAGATGACAGACCCTGAATGTGGGGCGTGACCTGTAACACACATTTAATGTCCTTTAAACTGATATATAGATGGTCTGTTATATATATTATCTGATGGATGACAGGAAAGATCAACTTAAAGTCAATGATTCTGATACACTGACACTGAATTCAATCAAAAATACATATAAATTTGTTGTAATTATTATTGTTATATAATAATTTGTTCTGCTGTCTTCTGTAGAGCTGCTTTATAGCTGAAAATGAAGTAATTTTTTATAAATTATTAACTTTGCAACAATGAAACTGTTATTTCCTTGTTTATGACTGTGAAGCTGCTTTGAAATAATATTGTGACCTTATTTTATTTAATTACCATTGGCCTGTTCCCTTCTAGTTCATTTCTACTGAAGCTACACTTCTAATAAATATAATCACTTACCCAGTTTAACCTGCAACATAATCTCTGAATAGACATCAGTAGTTAAAGTCATCCTCTTCACAGCACACCAGTATTGTCCTTCATCCTCTGTTCTCAGATCAGTGATGGTGACGGTGAAAACTCTGTTCGTCGTGTCGTCAGTCAGAGAGAATCTCTCATCTTTAGCTGGAGATCCTGATTCAACCATGATGTTTTTATTTCCAAAGTTACACTTGCCTTTACAAAAATACTTTGAATTTGATTCATATCTAGAGTCATATTGGCATTTGATGTCAACTCTCTCTCCACTGTATCCTGTAACTGTATCTGCAGCGCCTACAACAACAACTGAAACACAAATAATTATATATTATAAATATATATTCAACAGTGCTTTGATCTGCCGACATTGACACTATTCTTTAAGAGCTGCTGTGCAGCCAAAATTATATACCAGTTATCACTGTAAAGCTGCTTTGACACAATCTGCATTGTAAAAAGCGCTATATAAATAAAGGTGACTTGACTTGACTTGACTTGATATAGATCATGTGATAACAGAGTAAAATCAAGAGATGATGTCAAACTGTGTGTAAAAGAGCTCAGAGTCTCAAACTCACCTGTACAGATGCTGGAAAAGAGCAGCAGAATGTCCCACATGATGAACTTTGACAAGCGTTTCACTTAAATGAAAGACCAAATTCTGTGTGACAAACGCTATGGTCTTTCCCTTCCTTAGTGTGTGAACAACTTAACGTCAGCAACTAATTTTACCATTTCCTTCCCCTTCTGTATCTCTGAACACATCAGCTCTACAGGACATCTTAAAAAAGCACACTTACTCTGACAAACTGCACATGCTTTTTTTGTGTGTTTTAGTCCCTTTCTTACTTTCACTAGTTCATTTTAAACTGTCCTGTGGTAGACAAATTATTTTTAAAAGTACAAATAAGCTATTTCATGTAATCTTTAAATCTTATTTTAATGAGCAAACTGCTATTCATAATAGCTTTATAAGAAGTATAAAACATCACAGCACTGGACCGGTCAAGTATTGTCATGAATCTAAGGATGGCAAGTTTGAAATCTGCTCAAAACTGAACATTCACCCGAGAATGAAGTCACTTGTCAAGTAAACAAAGAGTTTGAGAGTGCAATTCAAGTGAACAAGGCCATACATTGACAGTGAAAATACAGTTTATGAGAGTGCTTTTATGAATTCACAGTCTCTTCGCAGCTGATTTCAGTCAAATTGGGTCATCTAGATTGGAGATTTACTACATAAAAGTGACAAGAGAGTGTCAAAGCTGTGTCATATTTGACATCACCCATAGAGGGCACTATGTCATGAAGGTATTTTTGGAGCAAAACAATTGAGCACCTGTGACCTTGATCAAATGACCTGATTTTTTGAAGTAGATTTTGAAGTTGATGTTCACTAATTGCTTATGACATCATTAATAAAAACAGGAGAGATGGGAATGCTTTGCAACATGCCACAATTTTAAACTAGAGGCTAAAGTTTGTGAACAAACTCTGATGTTGGCTTGAGAAGCCTGAACCTCGTTGTGCTCAGCTGCAGCAAATGTCAGAATGCTGGACACAAGGATATTGCTCCTACATAACAGCTTATTTTTATCAGTTCTTTTGCCTATGGGGCTTTATATTTCTTACAGATTTCTGCTCATTCTAAATCAGAGTAGAACGAGCAGAAATCTATAAATCTATAAAGTAGATTACATTTATGTGAATGCATTAGTGAGAGCGATTATGTGTGTAAATGAATCCTGTATGTCTGTGCAGCATCTCTCTTATAGTGAACATGTGGGTTTTAGTCACTTTAGATACAAACAGATATCAATACATGCTAGAACTTTTCAGTTTTAAGCTATTTAAAGCAAACACCAAACTATAATTTTCAATAAAACATAAACATCTAAACCTCTGTTAATATTCAATAATTCTTAACTGGTTAGTAATAAGTGAAGCTGGTATTGCTGTTTGTGGAGTTGTTTAATCCTCCTCTGCAGAGATCTTGAGAAATTTAATGCCTTTTTTCTTCAGTTGATTTAATCTAAGGCTATGTTATTATGTTATTTATGTCCATTTGTTGTTCACCCCCCTGTTTATTCTGTAATGCTCTGTTTTACTATTGGATTACCATAAGCACCTTTAAGAAATGATGCTCCCTTCAATATTGGCACATTTCCTTTAAGAAATAAAGAAAGAGAGAAAGAAAGAACTGCAATGCAGTTTATTTCATTGTTTGCTTTTGATTGTGCAAGAACTGAAACCTGAATGAAGACCTGAATCAATTCTTTGCCCAAAAGGACAACGAAGGATTATTGCTACTACATGCTTGTTATCATCAGGTGTCTTCAATAATGCTCAATCATCACTCAATTAATCACTTAAGTACATAATTAACTCTAACTCTGCCTTAGTGTTACTTTAACAGCCTGCTGGTGGTTCCCATATGAACACTGAGTGGTGTTAATTTAACACCAAGGTTTTTACTTCACACACCCATATCAAAACCTGAATGCATGAATTTATGGACAAATTCTGCACATCTGCAAATTAATATGTGAGTTCATGCAATGAGAGTTGCACACTTGTAGAATATTTTCCCTCAAATACATGGCTTTTCTTGGATATTTTTCTAACTAAATCACAAATCCATAAAACACCTGCTTGAATCTCCACTACGTTTTTTCACTAACAATTTCCTGCTCTTTCACTTTTGTACCACATATCTGTGTGAAATGTGGAGTGAAAAAGTGATTTTGCACCTGTAAAGGCAGGGACGGGCACTGTTCAGAGATCAGAGGATTTTGGCCAATCAAAGGAGTTTATTTAAGCGTCTGGGTAACGGAGCGGGGCGACACGTGCGCATGTGCATTACTTTGTGAATGATCTACGCTGTTTGGCGATACTCATGTGCTAGTATTACAGAAATATTAAAGGTTAACTCTAGCATCATATCTTATCTGTTTAGTAACAATGACGATTTCAGTTATGATCTATTGGCTAATGTTTTATTGAACAAAAGACAGAATAGACTGTTACTGTTTACACACACTCAGACAGAACAGAGCTGTTTGTTTGTAATGCATAACATTGACTGTGAAATATTTATATTAGGTATGGGAGAGTCATATTTTGATTTCTGATGTTTGGATGAAGGTCATTGGGTTAGTTTTGTTACTCAGATCTGGTAACCCTGACATACCAGAATATGGTAACCCTGACATACCAGAATCACTTCACACAGCAGCAACAGGACTGGAGCTAAACAGGCTTTATTTATACATTAAACATTTTATAAATTGTTTTGTACAGAAAAAAATTAAAAATATTGAATAATTAAAGCAATGTAGATTTTACTTTTTTATTCATGTTTTATTACTGAATATATCAGACCCTCGTTTGTTGTCATGTTTTGTGGATGTGTTGCTGTCACGTAGATCAGTTCTGTCCTGCTGTCCTGTGTTGGGTCAGGTGACTTTATATTGGCATAATAATCACAGTCTGGATCTGTCACCTGATTGGTCGAGTGGGCGTGACCAGGGTTTGAATCAGGCTGCTGATTGGTTACTGTGGTTACTGAGTGGTTGCTGAGGTGTGATGCAGGCATCTGATTGGATGAAGATGTTACCATGGAGACGTCACTGTTTGGAATCTCTTCATACATGCGGTCAGTCTGAAAAACAATCAATAATTTACTAGTTTATATAGATAATACTTTCTGTTAATAAATAAACAATCATTTAACATGTATTTCTGAACTTCTACAGATAAAGATTTGAAGACCCACCTCTGCGTTGTGCTGCACATTTTGCTGAAATAAAGCTGAATAGAGCATAAAAAGAGATTTAAAAAGTCAAATCAATTCAAACACTAAAAACAGGACTTTAAAATCACCAACAAACCGTTACCTGTCCCACATTTCCTTTTCCTCTTTTTCAGGATGAGGAACGTTCCAGAACACAGAGTCAGAACCAGCAGAACCGAACCCAGACCGCCAGCAACAGAAGACAGGTCTGACCGCATCGCTAAACACATGATATTACATAAAACAACACACTGCTGATTCTGATTATACTGTTAAATGAACAATAACAAACTCACAACTGATATAAATGATTATTGTACTATTAAAGATATTGTAATTTTGGAAATATATAGTTGTTATATTGTGTAACTGAAGTGAAAGCACACTGGTAAACCTCGACTCTTCAGAAGAAAACACTTCTCTTTACAGGTTGATGTCAAACTGAAATAACCACATGAAAGCTGATATGTGCATCATTTTATATTTATCCAGGAGATAAAATGTGTCTCCACAAATGTTCAAACCAGTTTGCTTTCAAAGAGTGATCATGTGACGTGAGTTGCATTATGGGTAGTGTAGTTTGTGTGCTTACTAGTGTTTGACTGAGAGAGTTCAACTGTAGTATTTCCTGCTGTTGTTCTTGTATCACTTTCTGTTTGATGAGTGACTGACAGAGAGAAAAACACCAGTGAAGTGTGAATGAGCCGCTTATGTGATAATATAACAAATAATAATAACAATAGACAAAAACGCATATAACATTGTTTGTCCTGTGCTATTGCTGCATATGAACGAAGGTTGTTTTCTGTTCATAACACTGATTACTGATAATCACATTACATTAGTGCTCATATAGAAGATGCTTTATTATCTGAACTGATAGTGTCTCTTTGGATAAAAGTTTCTGTCAAACACATGAAAACCCGACATGAAGTAATGCTGCGTTCATGTCATGATGGTATTACTGTTATTATGAGATGATTTTACTCAGAAACAGTCTCAGAAACTAGAGCACAAAAGTGCCTATAAGAAAACCCTGGCTGTAAAATGACTAATCAAATATTCAGTTGTTGTGCATTTGATTAAAGTGTTGAGGAACATCTTTATCTCTGACTTTAAAAGCTGCTGCCATTTTGGTGCTTTGACAAGTTGGAGATTTGATGAAATTCAGACTTTCCAAGCTGGTGCAAGTTTGTGAAAAGACACATACTGTGCAGTGGGAACTAGATGGAAACTCATAATTACAGGAATTTCATCATGATCATGAATGCAGCATTAAATTTGTTCTTAGAAGCTTTGATATTTCTGTTTTCAATATAATCAGACTAACTATTAATGTTTTATTGAAGTTATGACTAATGTATGCAAACACAGTAACTTCACATTAACAATATTTTCACCTAAATGCATGTGAGTGTAGATATCAGCAGGTGTATTCAGTGTGTGTGTGAGTACAGGTACCTGTGCTGGTGTGTTCAGTGCTGGTGTGTTCAGTGCTGGTGTGTTCAGTGCTGCTGTGTTCAGTGCTGGTGTTTGTATTCAAACGAATGGTGGATGTTGAGATCTGGACAGGTTTTGGCCTCTCTGGAGCTGAGAAATGAGGAAGAGTCGTCACATAATTCAAATTAAACAAATATATTCATAAAACAACAAACATGAATAATGAAGCAGATTGTTGTTTAATAATGAACATCAGGCACCTCTGATCACATTCAGCTGGATTTGTTTATATTCTCCCCATCCAGCGATACAGCCGTACGGTCCAGCATCTTCCATCTTCAGGTTTCTGATGGTCACTGTAAATGATCTGGTCTGATGATCATCCTGCAGTGAGAATCTGCCCTCAGACTTTCTTCCATCAGATCGTAGTATAATGTTATTCTCTCTGTAATGTCCTTTGTAGAAGTATTTGGTAGACTTTTCATATCCTCCTGGATAAGGGCACTTAATAATCATTGGTTCTCCCTCCGTTCCTCTCACTGTAATGTCCACAGACAGTGAACTGATCACTGCGCACACACACACACACACACACACATTGCTTTACTCATGTACACTGATAAATCAAGCCATAATAATAGATAATAAACACTTGTATTAGAGATATTGAGCTCTTACCCGTCAGCAGAAACACACAAACTGTCAGCGGAAACTTCATTTCTTCATCAGTTCAGTTCAGAAAATCAGTCTGAAACTCTCAGCAGTTCCTCAAACGACTTTCTGAAACACAAATAACAATAATACTGCACTTTTCTGTTGGTGGAGAATAAAATAATACATTTGTTTCTCGTCTCATGTGTTGAGAGTCAAACTCTACTGTTCACTGACTGTGTGTCTGTGTTTCTATGAGGTGTTAGGTGTGAAAACGCCTCTCAGTTTTGACCAGGAAATAAGCTGTGAACTCATGAACCACAATCTGTTTCCTGTCCTCTCTGTTTCTGTCTTTAAGATGTTTGAGTGATTTCTGATGCCCTTTTGCTCCTTTTCTACTACAAAATTACATTTAAAAAAAAAAAAAAATTTCAAAACATGTTAATTTAATATTAAGCATGATCCACTTTTAAAGAAACAGTCCTTGTCAAACTCTGATTGAAAAGGACAAATGAAAAAGCATTGAGATGAATAAGAAAAGTTTGTTAGGGTTATTTTCTGTGGTAATCTTCAGCATGGGAAAACACTGTCGTTTACAGAAAGTGTAAATAATATTAAATATATATTAATATATAATAACATTAAGATCACAATTTCTCCATCATATGAGCTCTAGGAGAAGAGTTGCATTGTGGGAAATGTAGTTTGTGTGTTCAGCTGAAGCCTCAAAGCTCTTCCTGTGGCTGTAGTTTCACTTCCTGTTTGGCAAGTGTGTGTCAAAAACATCTCAAGTTTAACTGAAGCAAAATCTCTAACATGTTGATAAAGCTATCCATTAGCATCTAAACAGCAGTTGCTTCTAACAGCCTCCAAAAAACTGCCATTTATACATTTGCAATGATTTATCAGAATATGCAGCTACTTTTGAATGGTCATGAATGGAGAAAGATGCTCTCTGGCAGCAGATTATTGCAGTTACAACATCAACCAGCAGGAGTGAACAGAAGAAACTAACCTGAACTGAACATCCATATACACATTAATCACTACAGACATACATAACAGTAATAATGAAATAAAATACATGCTTCACTTGCAATCCAGAATAACATGATTAAATTAGTATATTAAACTGCAGAATGAAAGAATCTCATGAGACTTTCAGCTTCAAAAAAGAATACATTTATTATATTTATATGATCTATATTGGTGTATGTCAGCTGTAAACACAAAATCAAATGTAAAACTGCCACATTAATGATAATGATACAATAATAAAAAAATAATAATATTAATAATAATAATAATAAAAATAAATAGAAAAAAAAAAACACAAATGACCAAATAATCAAGTCATGAAAATGAATCTGATCTTTCTGAACTCTATAATGAACAGAGAAAACAAGCTTGATTATGACTCATGTCCAGTAAAACGATGAAAATTATGAGAAGGATAAAGATGATTTGGCATTATATTATATTATATTATATTATATTATATTATGACAATAGTTTATGAACCACAGCTGTAAAATACAGTTGTTTCTGTGTCTCTGTCCTCTGGATTGCAGTGACGTTCAGTGTCTTTGATCTACAGTCACAGGAAACAAGAGTCAGTTAGTGTAACGGAGGCTACTGTAGACGAGCCATTCCCAAGTGCAGCTAATTAATGATTATCCAGGACAAACAAAACAAGACAAGATGATAACTTAAACTAGACTTGATAATAATCTTAATGACCATAAACATGAAAATAAACATGAATGTGACGTGACAAGACCGGATGCATGAGACTCTCTTACAGGGAACACATGACAAACAGTAAACATGACTGTGACTAAACTTCAAAATAAAAGACCTGACAACAAGAACATGAAGCAAACGTGACAGTTAGTTAACAGAGAAAATAAGTCTGTTTAAAGTTTTAACACATAAATATAATCATTCACACACAAGCTGATAGAGATTCAATGTCTGAAGACCACTGCCATCACAGTCTCTGTTTCAGTGTCATTACAGTGTTGAGCAAGAAATAAAATCTGGTTGTTTCAGTGAATCTGCTAGTGCAATTACTACTGTAAACCTTGAGTTCAGTAAATAACCATAATCATCAGTTTCTGATGTCTCACCTGTTCATAAAACACTGGATTAAACTCTACAGTGGAGGAGGACAGCAGACCTGTGAAAGAGATCAATGTTAGTCTTTCTTAGATACTCACTTTATCAGTTATTTTATAGTTCATAATTATCCTTTAATTTAGATCCTCAAACATGTTATCCCAAACCCAACTCTTCAGTCTTTTTTCCTCAAAATGCTGAAAAATCAGATAAAAGGACTGTTTAGTGTAAAATATTACCTTTATTCTTTTTTTATTTCGTACAGCCACTATAATCAGTGGAACTGCTATCAGGAGTAAAACTAAAGCCTCCGCAGTGACAATAATCACAACTGAACCTGAAAAACACAAGAGGAAACAGCCAGAAGAATCAGAATAGAAACTGGTTTACAGAATGATTAAATGAAAGACTTAAATGAAAAAAAAGGAATATGAGGACTATTGAAAGTCATGTTGCCATGGCAACCATCTGTCTGACCTTTCATTTCCTGTTCTGATAGACTCAGAACAGGAAAGTCTCAGAAACTGTAAAAGAAAGAAAGTACTAAAGAAAACAAGCTGTGAAATGACACGTCAAACTTTCAGTTGTTATACATTTGATTAAAGTGTTGAGGAACATCTTGATCTCTGACTATCGAAGCTGCTGCCATTTTGTTTTGTTTTTTTACCAAGTTGGAGATTTGATGAAATTCAGACTTTCCAAGCTGGTGCAAGTTTGAGGAAGACATGAACTGTGCAGTGGGAACTAGATGAAAACTCATAATTACAGGAATTTCATCATGATCATGAATGCAGCATTAAATTTGTTCTTAGAAGCTTTGATATTTCTGTTTTCAATATAATCAGACTAACTATTAATGTTTTATTGAAGTTATGACTAATGTATGCAAACACAGTAACTTCACATTAACAATATTTTCACCTAAATGCATGTGAGTGTAGATATCAGCAGGTGTATTCAGTGTGTGTGTGAGTACAGGTACCTGTGCTGGTGTGTTCAGTGCTGGTGTGTTCAGTGCTGCTGTGTTCAGTGCTGGTGTGTTCAGTGCTGGTGTGTTCAGTGCTGCTGTGTTCAGTGCTGGTGTGTTCAGTGCTGGTGTGTTCAGTGCTGCTGTGTTCAGTGCTGCTGTGTTCAGTGCTGGTGTTTGTATTCAAACGAATGGTGGATGTTGAGATCTGGACAGGTTTTGGCCTCTCTGGAGCTGAGAAATGAGGAAGAGTCGTCACACAATTCAAATTAAACAAATATATTCATAAAACAACAAACATGAATGATGAAGCAGATTGTTGTTTAATAATGAACATCAGGCACCTCTGATCACATTCAGCTGGATTTGTTTATATTCTCCCCATCCAGCGATACAGCCGTACAGTCCAGCATCTTCCATCTTCAGGTTTCTGATGGTCACTGTAAATGATCTGGTCTGATGATCATCCTGCAGTGAGAATCTGCCCTTAGACTTTCTTCCATCAGATTGTAGTATAATGTTATTCTCTCTGTAATGTCCTTTGTAGAAGTATTTGGTAGACTTTTCATATCCTCCTGGATAAGGGCACTTAATAATCACTGGTTCTCCCTCCGTTCCTCTCACTGTAATGTCCACAGGCAGTGAACTGATCACTGCACACACACACACACACACACACACACATTGCTTTACTCATGTACACTGATAAATCAAGCCATAATAATAGATAATAAATACTTGTATTAGAGATCTTGAGCTCTTACCCGTCAGCAGAAACACACAAACTGTCAGCGGAAACTTCATTTCTTCATCAGTTCAGTTCAGAAAATCAGTCTGAAACTCTCAGCAGTCCCTCAAACGACTTTCTGAAACACAAATAACAATAATACTGCACTTTTCTGTTGGTGGAGAATAAAATAATACATTTGTTTCTCGTCTCACGTTGAGAGTCAAACTCTACTGTTCACTGACTGTGTGTCTGTGTTTCTATGAGGTGTTAGGTGTGAAAACGCCTCTCAGTTTTGACCAGGAAATTATCTGTGAACTCATGAACCACAATCTGTTTCCTGTCCTCTCTGTTTCTGTCTTTAAGATGTTTGAGTGATTTCTGATGCCCTTTTGCTCCTTTTCTACTACAAAATTACATTTTTTTATATATATATATTTCAAAACATGTTAATTTAATGTTAAGCATGATCCACTTTTAAAGAAACAGTCCTTGTCAAACTCTGATTGAAAAGGACAAATGAAAAAGCATTGAGATGAATAAGAAAAGCTTGTTAGGGTTATTTTCTGTGGTAATCTTCAGCATGGCAAAAACACTGTCGTTTACAGAAAGTGTAAATAATATTTAATATATATTAATATATAATAACATTAAGATCACAATTTCTCCATCATATGAGCTCTAGGAGAAGAGTTGCATTGTGGGAAATGTAGTTTGTGTGTTCAGCTGAAGCCTCAAAGCTCTTCCTGTTTGGCAAGTGTGTGTCAAAGACATCTCAAGTTTAACTGAAGCAAAATCTCTAACATGTTGATAAAGCTATCCATTAGCATCTAAACAGCAGTTGCTTCTAACAGCCTCCAAAAAACTGCCATTTATACATTTGCAATGAATTATCAGAATATGCAGCTACTTCTGAATGGTCATGAATGGAGAAAGATGCTCTCTGGCAGCAGATTATTGCAGTTACAACATCAACCAGCAGGAGTGAACAGAAGAAACTAACCTGAACTGAACATCCATATACACATTAATCACTACAGACATACATAACAGTAATAATGAAATAAAATACATGCTTCACTTGCAATCCAGAATAACATGATTAAATTAGTATATTAAACTGCAGAATGAAAGAATCTCATGAGACTTTCAGCTTCAAAAAAGAATACATTTATTATATTTATATGATCTATATTGGTGTATGTCAGCTGTAAACACAAAATCAAATGTAAAACTGCCACATTAATGATAATGATACAATAAAATAAAAAATAAAAAAACACAAATGACCAAATAAATTTTTCTGAACTCTATAATGAACAGACAAAACAAGCTTGATTATGACTCATGTTGAGTAAAATGATGAAAAAAAAAATATATGAGAAGGATAAAGATGATTTGGCATTATATTATATTATATTATATTATATTATATTATGACAATAGTTTATGAACCACAGCTGTAAAATACAGTTGTTTCTGTGTCTCTGTCCTCTGGATTGCAGTGACGTTCAGTGTCTTTGATCTACAGTCACAGGAAACAAGAGTTAGTTAGTGTAACGGAGGCTACTGTAGACGAGCCATTCCCAAGTGCAGCTAATTAATGATTATCCAGGACAAACAAAACAAGACAAGATGATAACTTAAACTAGACGTGATGATAATCTTAATGACCATAAACATGAAAATAAACATGAAAGATTCTTATTTGAAGTAAAATTGCATAATCTAATCAAACTTGTTTTCAGAGAAATTATGTTTATGTATGTTTATTAGTTAGCAGTTACTGCTTCACAAAACTATACTGAGACAAATGTGAATGATTTCTGTATTATATTTAATAACTAAAATGCCATCTCAATATAGGTTGTATAAGTTTGTAAAATTACATTCATACACTTTTCTGCTCATATTAACAAAAAGGCATCAGTTATTCAGTTAACTTAATATGTTTTATTTTATTGTGAAAATTATGACAGAAGTTGGATTATTGAAGCTGTCAGAGGAATCTATGGTTTTAATTACAGCTGTTGATGAGGATTCAGTGATCAATAGTGTGGTAGATTGACTCTTCTTCACCAGAATCCGCTGTAAGACTCTGATACACGTGACTCTGTCTACTAGTGTCCAGTTCTGTGTAGATCCGATCGTGTTTGTGCTGAAACTACATGTATGTAGTAGGAGTCTGTGTCAACCGGCTCTGTGTTCATATAATCTGGGTTTGTGGGTCTGTAAAATTCCTCTTTATCACTTTGAGCTTTGAATGAGTCTAGATGATTGATTCTCTCATAGCCATCCTGTATAAAATAAACTTATAAATTATAAGCAGATAAGGGCTAAGATATATAAAAATAGTCTCTCAATGATTCTAAAATAACACTGATGTTAAAACAAGGTTATTAATTATGAATGAGATTTGCTGTCGTCACCTGCACTGAGTTTGATATTGTCCTTTGAGGAGCAGAACCTGATAAGAACATACAGATTTATTTGATTTAATTATCGATTTATTGAAATATGCAGGGGTTCTTTCTGAAGGTGTTTGGAAGAAAAGTACATGTTCTGTTAGTGCTGTATTCTCACCTGAATTACTGCAGCTGTTGTGCTTGAGGACTTGAAACAGACCAAACACACATCGAGGCCACCATCATCATGAACCTGGAGTGAGACTCTGTTGATGCAAAGATCCCCTGCACCATAAACAAAAGCGAAAGTCCTGCAGTGTTCTTTGATGTTTAAACAAATGATTAGTCATCACGTCAACTGCTCATATATTAAATATATTCAGTAGGACAGTGAGTGTCTGTTAAAATCTTCTGATTGCTGTAGGAACTCATGCTGTAGTAACACATAATGTACATTTATAATGTAAATGTATTAACAGCACAATGCAATTTTAAGATTCAAATGACATCAGGCCATTTCATGATGACCACAAAACAATCAACAGACAACCATCATTACCTGATGTCTTTTTGCTTTAACTTTTTTTGCTACTGCAAATGTTTCACAAACACACTGTCACAGCAGCCCGAAAATACAAATGTATAATAAGAGTTAAGAGCCCAACTAATGGAACCACTCATCACCATTATGGTGACTTATTTAAAGAGAGTTAAACCCCTGTTAATTCTCAATAACAACTTTTGTAGATGTCTAACATAAATAAAGTCAATCTGGTTAGTAATAAGTGAAGCTGGTAATGCTGTTTGTGGAGTTGTTTAATCATCCTCTGCTGAGATCTTGAGAGATGTAATGTCTTTTATCTTCAGTTGATTTCATCTAAGTCTGTGGCTGAAGTCAGTTGTAGTTCTTGTGTTTCTGCTCGTCTCTTTTTCTGTTCTCTTCTTTCCTTCAGTGATTCTGCTTGTTAACAGGTTTATTAAGGCTCAGATGACTCTATACTTAATATACACAGATTTTGTGGCTCAGATAAGGTCCAGTTTAGGTTTATTTCTTTGCTCTTGGCTGACATGTGGCATTGCTGTGACCTGCTTGTGGCTCAGATCTGGCAAACAGAAACGGCCCACACAAGGACCGTAATTCATTGCAGCATGTGGGCCAGATCATCATGCCACATGTGCCAGATGTGGGCCGGATCTGGGCCAACACAATGTTGCTATGTTGGAGCTGGTGTCATCCAGAAGAGTCAGTCTCCCTCGTTCAGACCTCGTCTCTCTCCAGGTCGTCTGAACACACCGAGGATCTCTCTGAGGAAACGAGTCGCTCATCTGGCAGAAGTACTTGCTGTTATTCTCATACGTTTCAGGATATCTGCAGGTGACTGAGATGTTGCTTCCCACAGATCCAGTGACGGTAAGAGCCAGTGAGTTCTCCATCAGCCACAGCGCTGAAAGACTAAACACTGCTGACAGAGACCGATTCAGAGTTATCATGCAGAATTGTTGTCTATCAATGATATTGAAAAGTGCAGTTCATTTAGTGTAATGACAGATATAGTACCTGAGAAACTGATGGAGGTGACGGTTCTCATGACCGCCTACTTCAACCTCGACTCCCACTACCTGTTCTCACACTAAATACTGGATAGATATTGTGTGTGTGTGTGTGTAGAGTTACACTTCCTATAAGTAAACACAAACACTGTGACAGAAATATGATTTGAAAAACAGCTCCCTCTTCAGGACAGTGGAAGTAAAGTCTGGCCATCCTCAAGGTTACTCCAGTGCAGTTACATGTTACTGCCCCATCTGTCCATTCATCCATCCATCCACAAATTTATCAATCAATCAATCCATCCATCCACACATTCTACACATTTATCCATCCATCTATCCCTGCATCCATACACATCCATCCATCTGTCCATCCACACACACACATCCATCCATCTATTATATAGTTACCTGATTCTTTTATATAAAGGAAGGTAAAAGAGGTGTAAAATATTACTGAACATTCATGTAAACATACAAAGTTTGTTTTTATTGTGCAAACACTTACTGTCTATAAATATGAAGAACTACTTCTCTTTAAAGAAAGAAAAACACTTTTAAGGAAACTGAAAAACACCATCTGATCTTGATGGCAGGAAGTTTACCTTCATACTGAAATATGAAAAAAAAAAATTAATCAATCCTCTTTTTTCTTTTTTTTTTATTCTTTGCAAGTGGTTTCATTTGGGTTGTTCCTGTCTTGGCATGGGGCAGGTCTCTAAAATAGACGTTAAAAAGAGGAAGGAAAAAACTATAAAACAGCAAAAGAAAGTTTTCAGCAGTTCACTCTCCTGGAGTCTGTTTGCTGTGTCTGAAACTACAACACGGTAAGAGTTACACTTGTTCATTGATGAATATTGTCTAAATAATGAATCTCCATTCACAGAAGAAACTTCTGAGAAACATTTTGTTTCATAATAACCTCTGAACACCCGGAGCTCATGTGTGCCCAGTGTCGTCTTTACATGAGTTTCAACACTGGAAAATTACTAACAATGATAATGTTAAAATAGTTTTAACATTTTTACAGTGTTTATGATATAGTAAACTGATGTTGTTGTAGTTTTTATGAAACTAAAGATGACGTGTTGTTGTGTAAATGATTTAGTTTCCTGCAGTGATGTCATTGATGACGGCTCCTCCTCTTCCTCTGCTGTTTCTGCTCATGATTTCAGGTGAGTCTCTCCTGTAAATGCAATGGGACTTATAATAATAAGTCAATATTAGGAGGAAAAAAAGAAAAAAACACTCTGAAATGATAAGGTTTTTATAGAAAAGTCAAATGAAACATATTTATTGAAATTAACAGATTTATAATATAATTGGGGATTTAGCTTCAGGAGCCGACAGAGCCAAAATGACAAACAAAAATAACTAATTTGTACCTCCTACTGCCCTAATCCACAAAAAGAAAAGAAAAGAAAAGAAACTACGATTACTTCCCTAACTCCCTAATCCAAAAACAGGCAATAGCAAAAGTGGCGTTGGTCTCCCTACCTCCCAAATTACTATATAAAATGATATAAAAGTATAAGAGCTAACAAATCTGTACAGAGGTAATCTGGAATCGAGGTCGATAAACAGGTGGTAGTCAATATCACAAATATGGCAGTTCACAGAGTAGCCGCGTACAGTCAGGGTGCAGCTGAAAACGGAGACGTGAAGTCGGACACTTTCTGATTCCCGTAGTGACGCTCATGTGGTGTTTGCATACTTTATCACAGCTGAAGTGAAATAAATGCAATATTTGACTAATACACTGATGTTTCAGAGACACTTTCATTCAATACTTTATGTACTGCTTACAGCGTCTGTTTGTACAAGAATAAAGCTCAACATATTATTTAAATACCAATGTAGTGAGGTTTACGTTTTTTATCAGTTTTATTCAGAGGTGTAAAGTATTTGATTAAAAGTAATTAGTTACTGTACTTGAGTATCTTTTGGCTACTCTATAGTTTTACTGAGTTTTAAAGATATTAGCAACTTTTACTCTTTACTTGACTACATTTTTGAATAAGTATATGTACTCTTCACTCCACTACATTTGTAATGAGCAATGCAATTACTCACTCAGTGCATGGCACCTAACTTTTCTGCAGCAGTTTATTTCTGTTACAAAAGAAGAACTGCAAGTACTACATCTTGTGTGTTTTGTCCTTAGGCACTGAAATTTTTAAACAAGGCTACTTTACGCATAAGCAAGTAGTTGTGAATTGCTAGTGTTTTATATATGAGATGAGGACATGACTCCAGCCACCGATAAACTCGAAACCAGCATGTCCAGTGCAAGAAGGCTTTGAATTTTATAATTTTACTGAACATTATTTTATTTATCGGTTATATTGACGAGAGCTTTTTGAAGGATATTGGAGATATGCTGTTTTTGAGCGGCTGTTGTGTCGACCTTGATTTATTGCAATTTTGATTATAGAAAATAAATATGATTGCTCTTCTCACAAATCAACTGTTTCTTGTGTTTCACTGGCATGTCTCTTAGGTGTTGAGGACTAGTGCATCTTTAGTATGAGTAAAATACTTAAGTACTGTTAAAATTAGATACTCTAAGACTTTTACTGAAGTCGTATTGGAATTTGTGACTTGTAACTTGTAATGGAGTAATTTTCGATGTAAGGTATCTGTACTTTTACTCAAACATTGTTTTCAGGTACTCTTTACACCTCTGGTTTTATTTTGATAAACATGACACAATACAACATCACGACTACATGAAAAGAGCTTTAACTGTTATAAAAAAAAAACAGATTTGTGAGCATTAGTGGAACTGAAGGCGTGACAATAAACACGAAACACACATGGTCGTTGTCATGCGGTGAATCCGGCCAATCGTGAAACAGCTGTGTCATCATCAGAGCTCGAGCAGCCGCTCTTGAGAAACTGCTCTGGTGTTTATTGTTTATTGTTCTGCTTCCTGCATTTCATCACCTCCTGTCTGATGTCTGTAGATTTTAGACATAATTGAATAAGTGTAGTTCTTCATTTTATATAAAGTTTTTTTTTTTTTTTTTTTTTTAAATAAAACAAGTTTTAATTAACTTTTATGGCCCGTTTAACTCATAGACATTTTTCACCATTTTCTTGTGAATGTTGTGTTTCAGGGGTTTCTAGTGCTGGTTGGGGTGTGAGTTACAGTTCTTCACACATCTGTGCACTAAAGAACTCATCAGTGATAATGAACTGCACTTATACATACCCTACTGAACGTCAGATCATGAAAGTCTTCTGGACCAAAACACAAGATAAAGAGGACACAGAAGAGTTTCCAGATCTGTCTAATGACACTGAATACAGTCAGAGGCTTCAGTATCTGGGAGATGAACAGCAGAACTGCAGCATCAGACTGAGTCATGTGACACTGAAGGATTCACACAAGTACTATTTCAGATTCACAACTGATAAACTTGATGGAAAATGGATTGGTAAACCAGGAGTGACTCTTAATATCACAGGTGACTTTCATGAGGTTTATCTCTTCTTCTAAAAATTAATTCACTTAACTTTTTGAGTTATCTTTTTGCACTGACTCAGTTAAGTTGTCTTTACGTAGAATATTAAGTGTTCAACTTGCCAAATTTATTGTTGTTTGAACTTATATTAAATTTATGAAAGTAAGTTTTCAGTACAAACATTCCCAGTAAAATATGTTTTTTCACTCAACTTAAATTTTTGAGGTACTAATTTCCACTGACTTGTTTAAGTTTTAACTACTTAGAACATTAAGTATTTTCAACTTGACAAATTTAGTAATTTAAATTTACAGTTCAATAGTTTTCAATACCAAAGTTAATCTTCATGTAACCTCATGTGGCTTATTTTAATAATTTAACCAATTAAATAATTGTTTCGTTTGAGAATTTAATTCCCATTTAAATTCATTTCTATAATAATTAATCTGATTTCAGCCACTGAAACATCAACTGCAAATCAAATCAATGACATTTCTCAAGATCTGAGCAGAGGAGGATTAAACAACTCCAAAAACAGCTTTATCAGCTTTACTTATTACACACCAGTTTGATTTTATTTCTTTCATAAGTTGTTTCTGAGAATTAAGAGAGGTTTCGCTATAATTAATATTGATTTTTTTAATTAAATTTTTTGAAGTTGCCATTATAGAGAAAAGTGTTTGCTTTAGTTGAGCACTTGACCCTTAGCTTTTCTTAAATTGCTTCTTTTTTTTCCCCCCCCCACCAATGACAACAGGTTTTCATTAAGAGCACTTGTGCTTTGATGAAGTAAATCAGCTGAAGTTTTTGCTTTTACTGCATTCAAATACTTGTTGTACAGTGATTTACATTACTGTTTAAATTACTGTTTCAAAGCAAATACATTAATAATAAAGTTGAGGCCCTATTGAATTATGAAAATACTTTCTTTTAACTAAAAGAGAGCTGAAAGCACTCATGCATTAACACTTACGCAACTGAGAATGTCAGAAACGTCTTAGGCAATAAGTTCAAACTGGGCATTTAGACACACTTAGATATCAACACTCATCATACAAACCTCAACAATGGTGACAAAACAACTACTGAAATTCATGCCGCAATGCATGCTGGGAGCCATGGATTGGTGCACACAGTTTTGATTGGTGGACACAGAATGCACTGCAGCATGATGCTTTTTGTTGATTGTCACCATTGTTGAGATTCATATGCTGATTCTTGATGTCAGTGTGTGTCTGAATGATGTTGTAGCTCAAACCTTACTGTCCAGCGTGGTTTTAATTCTTTGAAAATGATCAATGCTGGAGCAAATGCTTTTTTTTCACAAGATTTTTTATTTTTTTTTTTATAGTGTAGATATAATGTGTGTGTTGTGTTCAGATCTTCAGGTGGAGTCTCCTGAGAGAGTGACAGAGGGAGATTCAGTCCGTCTGACATGTAAAAGCAGCTGCACTCTGACTGACAGAGCAACATTCATCTGGTACAGAAACTCACAGCCATTAACTGAGAGAAGAGACAGAAACAATGAACTCCTGCTGCAGTCAGTCAGAAGAGAGGATGCAGGCAGATATAGCTGTGCTGTACACGGACACAATCACATCTCTCCTGCTGTTGAGCTCAATGTCACGTGTGAGTATACGGGTCAAAACACAATAATGGTCTCAGCTTGTTTGTAACATGGACAATTAATCAGTATCACAGACTATCTGTAAAACTACCAGTAAAAACTACCCATGTTTTTTTTAAAGGTCTGTTTTCCAAATCCAGTAGAGTTCACCATCCCTTAAAAAAAAAAAATCTGGTAGTAGACACTTACAATGGAAGTAAATCGGGATGATCCATAAATGTTAAAATGCTCGCTGTTTTAATAGTCAGGCTACAAGATGTGAACAATGTGGATTTAGAGTGGAAAAATTATATTCAATTTTAGAACTTTGTTGCCAGGACAACAGAACACCCTAAAATGACAAAAGAATCCTCACTTCCATTGCATAACCTTAATTTTGTTCTCTCTTTTTCTAAAGAAAACAAAACAGATATTTTTTTTTTTTGTGTGTGTGTGTTGTGCAACAAATGTGGTTTTGAATTTGAATTACTACACACACAAAAAGCAGAAACCCTTTACTTGTTAGTTATATTTATTTACTATGTTAGTTAAATAATGGGACGTTATTCTAAAGTGTTACAAAAAAAACAAAACAAAAAAACATAGTTTTGGCTGTTCCTTAATGGGTGACCTGCATTAGCATCCTGGTCTGTTGACATAAGGATCCATTAATCATGTTGTTTATGCTAAGTTCTGACCCCTCCATCTGCATGACAACAGAACTCAGACTCAAATGTGTGCAAAATGCACCAGATTATTTGAGAGAAAGTCCAGATGGTTACATTTATTTGTATTATTCATATTTTGATGCTGAGTACATAATGTATGTGGTATTGCATGGATATATTTTTCATATTCTTATTTTGTATTTAGTAGGGATGCCCCGTAATTGTTGACTAAACGTTAGCCGACTAGAAGAGGCTTAGTTGACCAAGATTTCATTAGCCAGTTAGTCACAGACAAAAAAAAAAAAAAAAACTCCACAGGAAGTGGCAAAGTCAAGCAGTTTGTGACGGACAGATTGTTAACGGCGGGTCCTTGTGGTAATTACAGTATGTCGGGCAGGAAATCCAAACATTTGCCTATCATCCATCACCCTCGAATATGGCCTATCATTTGAAACATGTAAGTAGTAGCAACTTTACATGGCTGCTCGTCTCTAACGTTAGATAAATGTGCACTATTATATATCCAAGTGTTCCTGCAGAGAAGGCAGCTATATAGCGCGTTTTACTGCACGACATGGAGGCGCCGTCATTTGGCTGTTAAACCAGACATGTTGATCTGCTTTATCAATGCAAAAATGTTTTCTGAAAACACCTGCAACTGCTGAAAACTTGACAAGGGTCAAGAGCTCAACTAAAGCAAAGACTGATCAACATGATGGTGACTTCAAACGAAACATTTTCAACCAAATATCAATATCTAAACCTCTGTAAATCTCAATAAGAACTTCTGTAGACGTGTGACAGAAATGAAGCTGGTAATGCTGTTTGTGGAGTTGTTTAATCAGATCTTCAGAGATTTAATGTCTTTTATCTTCAGTTCATCTAAGGCTGTGGCTGAAGAAAGTTGTAGTTTGTGTTCTTATTTCTCTTTCTTTCAGTGCTTGTTCACAGCAGGTGTTTGAATGATTGAAAGAATGTTTCAGGAACATCATACAAACCTTAAAATAACGTTCTACTAACATTAAGGAAACTGAACATTTTCATGTTCTTGGAATGTTACAAATCAACGTTCCTAGAATGTTGAATTTTAAATCAAAATTAAGTTGAAAGAACGTTTGAGAAACATCAGACCTTATAAAAAACGTTCCTCTAACGTCAAGAAAACTGGACATTTTTTACGTTCCCAGAACCAACACTGAATATTTAGAGAACGTTCTTATAACAAAATACTGTTAAATGGGTAGCGGCAGGATTCAGAGTGAAGCGCTCTGTAATCATGGGAGCAGCTCTTGATTGGCGTCTCAGAACGGTTCTGTTCGAAGTAAATGCTGCGCACTCCATCACTGCATGTGCTGTAACCTGCATTTTTGACTACTCCTGAGTATCCAGTTTAAGGTTCATACATTTAGTTCTTGCACTGATGTTACATTTGCAGCAATTTTGCACTTTGACAGTCAATTTGAGATACGGGCTGTATTTGTGCATTGCGTGTATCAGATATTTTACAAAGAAAACAATACTCTTTGAAATCAAATCAAATGTATTGCATTATGTTGTTTTTAAACCTAAATATTTTACTTTTCAATTAACAATTGTTCAGTTATTTGTAAAAATGTCATTATAAAAAAAAACATCTCGACATTCACACTGATGAGAGCGCCATTTAGACAAATATGTAGGCTAAATATGTCCTGTGCTTTATTTCTGTCAATAACAAAATATACATAAAACAAAAATAGCAGTGGTGAGAAAGCATCTGATCATATTGATGTGGATATGTTTGTACCAGCTCTGCAATTCGGCACTATCCAGTCAAGTCACGTCACATTTATTTATAGCCGAATACTTTATAAAATATTGCTTCAAAGCCACAAATATCATAACTGTTATCTATAGGCTTACTGTAAGAGACATTTATTCAAGAAATTCTTTACAAACAGAAAGAAATTTAACGTCAGAGCGTTATCTGAGTGAACGTCTTTTTACCAGTGAGCGGTACATGAGTGGAGCGTTCACTTGGGCCGTGAGCAATTGAGCTTAATGATGGTTCTGTAACTGTGACATTAAGTCCTTGAAACATCTGTGATGTCAAATTTATTGTGATTGTTAATGATATTGATGTTTTTTTTTTTTTTTTCTGTGTTAGATCCTCCAAAGAACGTCTCAGTGTCCATCAGTCCATCTGGTGAAATAGTGTCAGGAGATTCAGTGACTCTGAGCTGCAGCAGTGATTCAAACCCTCCTGCTCTGAACTTCAGCTGGTTTAAAGGAGGAACGTTTGTAGGATCTGGAAGAATCTACAGCATCTCAAAGATCAGCTCTGATGACAGTGGAGAATACAAGTGCAGATCCATCAATGAACATGGAGAGAAATATTCCGATGCTGTGACTTTAAACGTCATGTGTGAGTTTACGATAAAATATAAGATGTTAATTCTGTTTTTATATAATTTCAGTAAATATTAACAATTTTAATAATAAGTAAGAAGTCTTAAATAAATAATCTGATGAGTGTTATTAGACCCACCCAGGAGTGTCTCAGTGTTGATCACTAGATCTGGTGAAATAGTGTCAGGAGATTCAGTGACTCTGATCTGCAGCAGTGATTCAAACCCTCCTGCTCTGAACTTCAGCTGGTTTAAGGAGAATGAAAGCTCAGCTCAGTGTTGCAACTGCGGACTTGGACTATTTTTACATTCGGGTTGTTTTTTTGTTTTATTCTTTTAGTCTGTGGGTTGACCCAACACCCCAGGATGCAATTGGGCTAGTTTTGGCTGTGATTGGGCTGGTTTTGTTATACAAACCTGGCAACTCTGCCTCAGCTGTTGGATTTGGATAGAGTTTCAGTGGACACTTCTACTGTTAGGCTCACAAAAATATGGATCAGTGAAATCAGTGGCTTATTTTAGTGACTGCTGAAGATTTTATTTTATAAAGGGTTCAAGACAGTTGTGCATCGTTGAGAGTTCGGGTGTTTTCGGGTGTTCTGAAACAGGGACTTAATTTGTTACAATGTTGCATTTTCTTCTTGGTTCGGTTCGCTTTCACATGGCAACATTTCAAAGCGTACCAAAATGCGTTTAGGCAGGTCACATGTGAGTACAACTGTCCTCTTATTGGTCAAAGTTTTCTCTGCGTCATCCATTAAAATAATGATTGACAAGTTCGCTCCATGAGCTTATTGTGGCTTTATTTGTAACTGTTGGGACACACGCAAACACTATATGAATGTAGCCGTCGTTCCCGCTGTTAAATTGTACTACATTCATGCTGCAGCAAATTCAAACGTGCGCTCTCTCTCTCCCTCTCTCTCTCTGGATTTCCTAGTGCTGCGAGAGACCATATGAATTTTATAATGATGCAGAGTGGGAATCAAGGCTTCGTCGGGACAGCATTATCGCACGGAGAAGTGCAATTACACAACATAGAGGCGCTCCTTGGTTTTCATCTATGGTAAATAATGTGCTTACTCACAGAATCAGACACTACCCAGCTAACAGAATTTTGTTATAAGAACGTTCTCTAAATATTCAGTGTTGGTTCTGGGAACGTAAAAAACGTCCAGTTTTCTTGACATTAGAGGAACATTTTTATAAGGTATAATGTTCCTCAAACGTTCTTTCAACTTAATTTTGATCTAAAATTCAACATTCTAGGAACGTTGATTTGTAACAAGAATGTTATTTAAAGGTTAGTATGATGTTCCTGAAACATTCTTTCAATCATTCAAACACCTGCTGTGAACAAGCACTGAAAGAAAGAGAAATAAGAACACAAACTACAACTTTCTTCAGCCACAGCCTTAGATGAACTGAAGATAAAAGACATTAAATCTCTGAAGATCTGATTAAACAACTCCACAAACAGCATTACCAGCTTCACTTATTACTAACCAGACTGACTTTATTTCTGTCACACGTCTACAGAAGTTCTTATTCTTATTGGTTCGTATTTAGATGTTTCATTTGAGGTCACCATCATGGAGGTTGGTGGTTGCTTTAGTTGAGCTCTTGACGCCTGACTATTATAGAGTTGCTTCTTTATCAGCAACTGCAGGTGTGTTCAGGAAACATTTCTGTATTGATAAAGACAAACAACTCAAGAGCTCAACTAAAGCAACCACCAACCTCCATGATGGTGACCTCAAACGAAACATCTAAACTTCTGTTTATTCTCAATAAGAACTTCTGTAGACGTGTGACAGAAATAAAGTCAGTTTGGTTAGTAATAAGTGAAGCTGGTAATGCTGTTTGTGGAGTTGTTTAATCAGATCTTCAGAGATTTAATGTCTTTTATCTTCAGTTCATCTAAGGCTGTGGCTGAAGAAAGTTGTAGTTTGTGTTCTTATTTATCTTTCTTTCAGTGCTTGTTCACAGCAGGTGTTTGAATGATTGAAAGAATGTTTCAGGAACATCATACTAACCTTTAAATAACATTCTACTAACATTAAGGAAACTGAACATTTTCATGTTCTTGGAATGTTACAAATCAACGTTCCTAGAATGTTGAATTTTAGATCAAAATTAAGTTGAAAGAACGTTCGAGGAACATTATACCGACGTTTTTTACGTTCCCAGAACCAACACTGAATATTTAGAGAATGTTCTTATAACAAAATTCTGTTAGCTGGGTACTGCTTTTTATATAGCACATTTCCCATTATGAATTATGATATCGTTTGGTTCGTTGGTCCGTTGGGTCGGAAAGCACCCTTAGGGTGTGTTCACACTTGTCGTGTTTGGTTCGATTAAAACAAACCCTGGTGCGATTGCTCTGTTAGGGTGCGTTCACACTTGTAGTTCGGTTTGTTTGGTCCAGACCAAAGAAGAAAAAAAAACATTTAGTCCTGGTCCGATTAGCGTTCAGACTGGCAATTTTATTACCGAACCAAAAGATACTGAACCTAAAGGCATAGGGATATGTTCACAACCTGATTGGTCGGATTTTATGACGTATTACTAATTCTGAGATGGAACTTACCGAACATCCAAAACAATGCTGTGTGCTGAGGTAAATGCGCTTGTTGTGTGTGTGTAGCCTGCATATGATGGTATTTTGGCCAGCTGGGAACTCTTGAAGAGCTTATAAAATACAGGTGCTGGTCATATAATTAGAATATCATCAAAAAGTTGATTTATTTAACTAATTCCATTCAAAAAGTGAAACTTGTGTATTATATTCATTCATTACACACAGACTGATATATTTCAAATATTTATTTCTTTTAATTTTGATGATTATAACTGACAACTAAGGAAAATCCCAAATTCAGTATCTCAGAAAATTAGAATATTACTTAAGACCAATACTAAGAAAGGATTTTTAGAAATCTTGGCCAACTGAAAAGTATGCACATGAAAAGTATGAGCATGTACAGCACTCAATACTTAGTTGGGGCTCCTTTTGCCTGAATTACTGCAGCAATGCAGCGTGGCATGGAGTCGATCAGTCTGTGGCACTGCTCAGGTGTTATAAGAGCCCAGGTTGCTCTGATAGTGGCCTTCAGCTCTTCTGCATTGTTGGGTCTGGCATATCGCATCTTCCTCTTCACAATACCCCATAGATTTTCTATGGGGTTAAGGTCAGGCGAGTTTGCTGTCCAATTAAGAACAGGGATACCATGGTCCTTAAACCAGGTACTGGTAGCTTTGGCACTGTGTGCAGGTGCCAAGTCCTGTTGGAAAATGAAATCTGCATCTCCATAAAGTTGGTCAGCAGCAGGAAGCATGAAGTGCTCTAAAACTTCCTGGTATACGGCTGCGTTGACCTTGGACCTCAGAAAACACAGTGGACCAACACCAGCGGATGACATGGCACCCCAAACCATCACTGACTGTGGAAACTTTACACTGGACCTCAAGCAACGTGGATTGTGTGCCTCTCCTCTCTTCCTCCAGACCCTGATTTCCAAAGGAAATGCAAAATTTACTTTCATCAGAGAACATAACTTTGGACCACTCAGCAGCAGTCCAGTCCTTTTTGTTTTTAGCCCAGGCGAGACGCTTCTGACGCTGTCTGTTGTTCAAGAGTGGCTTGACACAAGGAATGCGACAGCTGAAACCCATGTCTTGCAAACGTCTGTGCGTAGTGGTTCTTGAAGCACTGACTCCAGCTGCAGTCCACTCTTTGTGAATCTCCCCCACATTTTTGAATGGGTTTTGTTTCACAATCCTCTCCAGGGTGCGGTTATCCCTATTGCTTGTACACTTTTTTCTACCACATCTTTTCCTTCCCTTCGCCTCTCTATTAATGTGCTTGGACACAGAGCTCTGTGAACAGCCAGCCTCTTTTGCAATGACCTTTTGTGTCTTGCCCTCCTTGTGCAAGGTCAGTGGTCGTCTTTTGGACAACTGTCAAGTCAGCAGTCTTCCCCATGATTGTGTAGCCTACATAACTAGACTGAGAGACCATTTAAAGGCCTTTGCAGGTGTTTTGAGTTAATTAGCTGATTAGAGTGTGGCACCAGGTGTCTTCAATATTGAACCTTTTCACAATATTCTAATTTTCTGAGATACTGAATTTGGGATTTTCCTTAGTTGTCAGTTATAATCATCAAAATTAAAAGAAATAAACATTTGAAATATATCAGTCTGTGTGTAATGAATGAATATAATATACAAGTTTCACTTTTTGAATGGCATTAGTGAAATAAATCAACTTTTTGATGATATTCTAATTATATGACCAGCACCTGTATATGAAGGAGTCAAAACAGCGGCGGGAATCCATCTGTCACACACACAAACGATCTGCTGCGTGGAGATCTGATGCCTGTGTAAGACTTGATTTTCCTGCTAAGACAAAACTGAGATCAAGTGCCCTGCAATAAAGCACTAAAACTCATCTGGAGAGAAGATCTAAAGAAATAGCATAGGACAACACCTTGCCCTCACAACATCTACAGGATGCAACCCCCACACACACACACCCTCCTTCCCTTCCCCCTAACTCAAGTCACTAAAAGTTCTTCAAGATGTATAATGTAACTTGTGTATCTATTGTTTTTCCCCTTTCGTGTTTGGTATCATTTTAAATGTCTCAGTGCGATTGGTAAAATGGTCTCGGTTTCACAGCAGTCACTTATGTTATGAGGAAGTTTGAAAACTAAGGAGAATTCTGTCCTCCTTTTGTCTCTTCAAGAGATCTGATAACCCACTCCTCTTCCCCAAAACAGGTGTTGGTGTAGTAAATATTTACAATCCTTTTGTTCTGGTCTGGGTATATAAGGTAAAGTGCAAAGCAGTCATGTGGGATCTTCTGTCGCCAGAAACCCCCATGCAGAGATGGTTGAATGTCTGAAGACATTCACACATCACTGTGTGTATGTGCATTTCTTTGAGTAATTGATGTTATGCATTTATTATTTCTGAATTGGCTTCTAATTGTCCAACTATGTAATTGACATGATACATTTTACTTGACAAAATAAAATGTTATATTTGATTTACTCTGGATTCTTCTGAAATCATTATGACTAGTAGATTACTAAAGTCCGTCATTTCCGTAAATCTGCGTCAGGACAGGTCAAACTAGAGAGCCCCATGAAAGGAGCATAGGGGCACATCATGGGACTTTTTGAGTTTGTCTGTTATTGGCTTAGCAAGTTGCAGTATCGTGACTAAGAAAACTGTATTTTTGTATGAACAAGCATGTGGCGGTTCGACTCAAATGCATTAGTAAACTCTGCACCCTCTGACTAAATCATAAACTGGCGAATTTATGTCCGTGAGACCGCAGTTGGCCGATGTGAAAGTCTCTAAGCGATGGTGGGTCCGTAATGAACGAATAATTGAAAATATGGGATACCCAGAATAATCAAATATCTAAATTAATACATAACGAATGATTAATTTCTAACTGGAAACACAACCTAAGAGTAATAATCATTTGAAATTGGAGTCAGATTAAACGAGTGAAATTACGTGAACTTCGCAGGGGTGCTGAAAAGACATACACGCGTTAACCTTCGCCCAGGCCGTCGGATTCCGTTTTTGGGCCGATGGGGGGTTCCTTACAAAGTGGTGACATTCCCTCCGTGATCTCCCATATCCAGTTGGCGAGTGTCTTTTCAGCGGAAAATTGGGATTTGCAACAAGCGAGAGGTTTGATCAGCTCTTTCTTCAGCTGCTGTGGTAAGTCCATTCTTATTTGCCTTTTAGAAGTGTTGAGGGAAAGATAGACGCATCCCATAGACACATTTGTAGAATGGGTCGGCATACCCAGATTTAAGACCGGAGACCGAAATCCGGTGGGGCTGGAGAATTAGACAACCACATTTTATCAGGGACATGATAGCGGCAGCGTAGATGAGGAATGATATCCCTTGCTTTAACCTTAAAGATCTCTTTGTTTGCCTACGCAACAAGAGATTAACCTTAAATTGGAATAACAGCATCCAAATTTTATTCTGGTATTCAACAGAGGGCTGTAAGTTAAAACCTAAATTCTGAGGTAAAGAATGCTCAGCTACATGTTTATTTGCTTTGCTGCAACGACGTTGCAACACTGAAAATAAGCAAATGGTCACGTTAACTTGTGAAAAAATCTTGTGATTGGATAAACCAAAATAGAACAAGGAACAAAATCTCTCACTGTAATCCTTTGTGTGCGAAATGTAAAGCTGGACAAAACAGTGTTGTGAAACTAAAAATCTATAAAAGAAAAGAAGCTATATTTCTGTCTCAGTCCTGGAGAACTGCTGCCATGCAGAAGTCCTAGAGACTGCAATTGGGAAAATACCCTAAATGTTAAAACTGATGTACATAATGATAATTATGATGTTAGAGGCTTGTAACCAAGCCTGAGGGTTTTACCCATTCAGAGGACATGCTTAGCTTGTCTTTGTTTCATAAAAGAAATTTAGCCAAAGAATAAGATGAATCACATCACTATACTTTGAAATTGTTCAAGAGGTGCTAAAAAGGTTTATGACTTATGTCACAAATGGTGCAAACAGCACTGTTTAAGGCTCAGTCTTATAAAACATATCTTTACCTTAGTCTTATTTCAGATTTTAAAATTACTGCACTCTTGTATGTTGTTCAGTGTCTCAAAAGAGACTGAAAAAACAAACAGACCAAAAATTAATCTTTGTGCTCTCAATCAGACCTGTGTTTGTCCAACCTTTCTTTTCATATCCAAATAGATTCTCAGAAGAATGTAATTGATAACATCTTAGTCCAAAACAAGAAAATTGTGTCCAATTTTATATTGTAGTCACAAAAATCTTTAAATGATTTGACTCAATACTCACAGCATCAAAGTCTATAACTGTTTCCAGTTTGGTCTGTTGCTGTTAACACACTGTTCATGTCAGCACAGCTGTAGCTTCAGGGCCAAACACCTTCTAAAAGATCAGTGAGATGACAATTTACTCAGACCCTCTTGAGACCAGCAAATAAAATTATTTTTAATTTATACTATTTTAATATAATATAATTTATATTATAATCACATTATGATATATATTATATTATAATGGCCAGAGATGGCCTTTAATCTCATGATGATTCAAGCAATGGTTTGGAAGAAGAAAGATTTTTGGAGAACAGCAGAAGGAATCAGGATGTAGTAAGATGGAACTAGAGTGTAGACAGAAGTTGGGAGCACTATCAGTGCTGGAAGAATTGTAAGGGATCAACGGAAGGATTCAAATTTGTAATTGTGTTAGACACATTGTTCTCATAGAACACACACTCTAGTTGTTTGTGCTACTACATGTGCACCTAGACTAGTTGAGTTTATTCTTTAAAACACATGACTGCTTTACTGTAAGTGATGCGTGACACACTTAGGTTTAAGGTTGTAGATGCTATGCATTCTAGACCATGTGTCTTGTGTAAGTTGGAATAACTGTAATACTGAAATTGTACAACAATTTCAAGTTGTATGTGTGTCTATGTTAAATTTGCTTGTCTCCTAAGTGGAACACTCAGCTATTTTCCGTATAGCTGCAGTTAGACCATGTACAGGAGCATAAAATTGCCATAAGGCTACAATGTGCTTCACAATTGCTCTAATTAAATTGTTAGGAAAGAAAAATGGAAGGAAGAAATCAAAGTAATGGGAAAGAACTTCTTTATCTTCTATCTGTGCAAGAATCTTTAATGAGAAAAATTATAATGCCCAGTATTTTTTCCAACCAGAATTATTAACCTGATTGTCATATCTTGAATAGGCTAAATCCATTCAAGATCAAAACATGATCAAATTTGATTCTATTGTTCTGTAACCCATTGACAAGGGAGAAGCAAGTTTTGATTTTCCTTTGCAACAAAACCACAAACAAAGTGGACAAGTGTTGGCAAACTCCTCTCTGGGAGCGCTGGATCATATGGGATCTGATCAGGGAAGTTATTTTACTGGACATGTAGTTAAAGTTGTGTGAAATGTTAATATCAGGCAGAAACTCTTCTGTTTTTACAGACCACAGAGGTCCAAATGGTCAAGTATTTGAATGACACCATAAATACCAATTGCTAAACAAACAGCACAGCACCACAAATGGTGATCTGGTGCCCTAATCACAGATCTGACTAGTGTGAGATTCCCCCAGGAGACCTGGGTGTCATAATCCTCACAACACAACAGACTGTGTAAGCACAGCTGCAATAGCAACTTAAGGTGAAAGATTCTCTGATAATGCTTAAACTGACCACTAACATTCAGTTTTATCTGGCCTTTTTCTTTGCAGAAACATAATCATAATAATGATTTATGTCTCTGTGAACTAAAACAAATTTTCTTCTAATGGCATAAAATCTTAACAGATTAAAGCCATCTGCAACAACTGTCTGGATAAGACCATTCAAGAAAATTAAGATGGCACCATCTATCTTAATGCAATTTGTTTAAAGGTTCAGGATCAACTGTTTTTCTCTGTGTGTCTGTTTCCCTTTCAGAACTGACAGCTGCCATTTTTAGGGCCAGATTCCACAAGGGTCTGGTCCCACCTGCATTAAGCCAGGACACACAGCATTACGTGCAGAAGATGGGTGTGTAGAAACTTCAAGAGGCCATCCACACCTCATAACACTCACAGATAAATGGCCTCCCAGTGTAGAACTGGAACTAAATTATGCAACACAAATTATGGTAGGATAGACACCACCCATCTTCTATACATGCATACAGAACGCACACACCCTACTACAAACTCACAACATCTCTACCTGGCATAGATCATAAGACTATCTAGGCTAAAATTATTCACATCATGCAAATCTGCATCATACATCATTCTCCTTCATACATATAGGACAAGGGAAATTATTGTCATAATTTCTTTTCTTTTTAATTGTATCAATTTTGAGGTGTTATGGAAACACTGTAATATGCAGGACATGTGCATGGCTTTAGTCACACATCAATTAATAGAATTTCTGATCATTCAAATTCTAAATTCCAAATCTAAATGAGACCTATTCAGTAATACAACTGGTCTCTTTGGACAAAATGTTTATTATGTCCAGTCCTTGGCATTGTTGCAAACTAGGAGGGCCCCCTAGTTTCCAACATATGACTAATGGCAAATTTATCTAAACAGTTAAAACTGAAATGCAGACATTTCTGTCAATCTGTTACATAATTTCCAATCAGACCTGTATTCTTGAGTGTGACTTAGCCTGTACATCAAATGCACAGATGATGGTTGTAAAAGCTAAACGAGATTTTAAATCTCTGTTTCTGTAAATTCCATTCTCTAAGTGATTTGATTAAAACCTTAGTTTTGCATTAAGGATTTGCAGTTAAGACAACTATTTTATAGACAGTTTTATAATTGTAATTATGAAATTGTGTATTTCTATGTTTAAGTATGTGATATATTTAATTACATATACCACTGGTAAATATACTAGTTATTTTGACTCTTTGCTACTTTTCCTTTAACTCATCCAGACCAAGTCTAAATTCCACTATCATATCACAGTGATAGTGAAGAATCGGAGTGATTAGAATGAGACCTGCTCACCAAAGATAGGACTCTGAAAAGGAGACCTTGTTTACCATCGCACTTTTGACATGTTCATCATGTGTTATTTTGTGTTCTTGTGTTTATCCAACAACCATTTTCCCATCTTACAATAACACCAAATTCATTAGTGTTCAAGTATTGCATGATCATTCAGAAGTTGTTCAGGTGTCCTGCACGCAATGGAGCATCATCAGTGAAATGAATCCTTCACCCATGGACATTTGACCTGCCCGGCAAAACAAGCCTTCTACTTGAAGGTAACCGAGGACTTCTCACAGGATCAATTAAACCTGGGGCGGACACAGATGTTTCCATAAAGTGTAATGAGACTTTCCTGACACATTCTGCTCATGCTGACCAACACAACAGACTTGGTACAACCAGTCATTCTACAGGCAGAATACCACCACAGCCAAGTGCAGGTGGATGCAAACCTGACCAAGAGGATCACAGACATCATGTCCAGCTACTACAGCATCCAGTCAGCACAGTACATCCACACTAAAGGGACTGTGTGTCACAGAGATGCATTCTGCAGTATTTTCATCTTAATGTTCAGCCTGCCTTAATGTTGTTATTTCAGGTGACGACTTGACTCCTGCACCCAACGACTGGTGCTGCTAGGTGCCAACCCATGAACACTCTGAAAACAACACCCAATGTATGGAAGCAGGAAATGTCCAAAAGTGGCCCCTCAGGACTGATTTGAATCTGTCCCAATAGGCCAGGGGCGGACTGTAAGACTTGATTTTCCTGCTAAGACAAAACTGAGATCAAGTGCCCTGCAATAAAGCACTAAAACTCATCTGGAGAGAAGATCTAAAGAAATAGCATAGGACAACACCTTGCCCTCACAACATCTACAGGATGCAACCCCCACACACACACCCTCCTTCCCTTCCCCTAACTCAAGTCACTAAAAGTTCTTCAAGATGTATAATGTAACTTGTGTATCTATTGTTTTTCCCCTTTCATGTTTGGTATCATTTTAAATGTCTCAGTGCGATTGGTAAAATGGTCTCGGTTTCACAGCAGTCACTTATGTTATGAGGAAGTTTGAAAACTAAGGAGAATTCTGTCCTCCTTTTGTCTCTTCAAGAGATCTGATAACCCACTCCTCTTCCCCAAAACAGGTGTTGGTGTAGTAAATATTTACAATCCTTTTGTTCTGGTCTGGGTATATAAGGTAAAGTGCAAAGCAGTCATGTGGGATCTTCTGTCGCCAGAAACCCCCATGCAGAGATGGTTGAATGTCTGAAGACATTCACACATCACTGTGTGTATGTGCATTTCTTTGAGTAATTGATGTTATGCATTTATTATTTCTGAATTGGCTTCTAATTGTCCAACTATGTAATTGACATGATACATTTTACTTGACAAAATAAAATGTTATATTTGATTTACTCTGGATTCTTCTGAAATCATTATGACTAGTAGATTACTAAAGTCCGTCATTTCCGTAAATCTGCGTCAGGACAGGTCAAACTAGAGAGCCCCATGAAAGGAGCATAGGGGCACATCATGGGACTTTTTGAGTTTGTCTGTTATTGGCTTAGCAAGTTGCAGTATCGTGACTAAGAAAACTGTATTTTTGTATGAACAAGCATGTGGCGGTTCGACTCAAATGCATTAGTAAACTCTGCACCCTCTGACTAAATCATAAACTGGCGAATTTATGTCCGTGAGACCGCAGTTGGCGATGTGAAAGTCTCTAAGCGATGGTGGGTCCGTAATGAACGAATAATTGAAAATATGGGATACCCAGAATAATCAAATATCTAAATTAATACATAACGAATGATTAATTTCTAACTGGAAACACAACCTAAGAGTAATAATCATTTGAAATTGGAGTCAGATTAAACGAGTGAAATTACGTGAACTTCGCAGGGGTGCTGAAAAGACATACACGCGTTAACCTTCGCCCAGGCCGTCGGATTCCGTTTTTGGGCCGATGGGGGGTTCCTTACACCTGTCATGGGCAAACTCGCGACTGTGACAGAAAACCGATATGCGTGAGGATTCTGTCGTTTTTAGGGTATCGTCTTCCTGTTTTTGGTTCGATTACATGTCTTTGGTCCGTGTTGCGTTCATATATCATTTGAACTGCACCAGAGTTCATTTGGAAGCGGACCGAGACCCATCTTTTCAGCGGCCTCGGTCCGCTTGTTTGGTGCGCACCAGGGTTCGGGTGGCAGCGTTCACATATGTTCAAATGAACCGCACTAACAGAGCAATCGCACCAGGGTTTGTTTTAATCAAACCAAACATGCCAAGTGTGAACGCACTTTGAGTGCGGTTCATTTGAACATATGTGAATGCTGCCATCCGAACCCTGGTGCGTACCAAACAAGCGGACCGAGACCTCTGAAAAGATGGGTTTCGTCCGCTTCCAAACAAACTCTGGTGCAGTTCGAATGATATATGAACGCAACACGGACCAAAGACATGTTAACGAACCAAAAACAGGATGATAAGACCCTAAAAAGGACAGAATCCTCACGCATATCGGTTTTTCTCGTCATAGTCGCAAGTTTGTCCATCACAGGCATCAGACGCGCGTCTCCTCGTAGCAGATCGTTTGTGACGGAGGAATTCCCATCGCTGTTTTGACTCCTTTATGCATTTTATAAGCTCTTCACGAGTTCCCAGCTGGCCAAAATACTATCATATGCAGGCTACACACACAGAACAAGCGCATTTTAGCGCATGTATCCCTATGCCTTTAGGTTCAGTATCTTTTGGTTTGGTGATTTTTTTTTTTTTGGCCCGGACCAAATGAACCGAACTACAAGTGTGAACGCACCCTTAATCTTAACTCAAATTCTTCATCTTTCAGTGCATCATGGTCTTGGTTGGCATGTCTGGTTGGGGATCACATTGGCATGTTTAGGATTCATCATCATCATCATCATCATTCTGTTTATAATGTATGTTTGATTAAAATAATTTTTAATTACAGATAGTATATAAAAGTAATTCACTTTCAGACTAGTGCAGATGGAAATGTCTCATGTGATGTCTGTTATTTTAGGAGAAAACGAAAAGGTGCTAAAGCTGAAGACCTCACAGCGAAGCAGGTAAATCATCCAGACACAACATGTGAATAATCTCTTTAGACGGGGCCATTCATACAAAACTTGAGAGATAAGTCAGCGGAATGAAAAAAAGGAAAGTCTAGAGATGCGTTTTTAAAGTATACAGCTTTTTAATGAGTGTCACGTGAGTGCAACGGTCAAAGGCGTCTATCTAGTGCGCGTTTACATAGAAAAACAATGGAAAAGTAATATTTCAGTCTAAACTTAAGTTTTATGTAATTGAATCACATTCAAATTTTCCATCCATTTTGATTACATAGTTTTTACATAAACAAACTAATAAACTTAATGTGATCCATATTTGTAAGTCATATGTAAATGAAATAGGTAAGATTTATGTAATAGTATGCAGAAAAATGCCCGGGTTATATAACACTGCTTAGTGTTCATGTGTGTGCGCACTACTGAGTTAAAGTACCATTGAAGCAGTGTCAGAGTTAATGAGATAATTAAGTGATGAAGGAACATTAATGATGAACACCTGCTGTTAACAAGAAGAATCACCGAAGGAAAGAGAGACAACTGACTTCAGTCACAGCCTTCAATGAAATCAACTGAAGATAAAAGACATTTAATCTCTCAAGATCTGATAAACAACTCTACAAACTCTACAAAACATCACCAGCTTCACTTATTACTAACTAGATTGACTTTATTTCTGTCATACGTCTGTAGAAGTTCTTACGAGAATTAACAGAGGTTTAGATGTTGATGATTTATTGAGATTCATTTGACGTTACCATCTTTGAGGTCAGTGTTGGCTTTAATTGGGCTCTTGATTTTATTGCCTCAAGAGTTCTTTGGCTGCTTTAGCTGAGTGTTTATGAAACACCTTTGTTATGGCATAAATGTCAAGAGAATGTGTGATCTGGTGCTGATGGTTGTCAATTAGTGACCAGATGTACTGATCTTATTCAGAGTTTAATCTATGATGAAATGTGTGCTGTATTATTAGCTTTGTGTTGTTTATTATATTGGGACTGTGATTTTAAGACATAAGATCCAGTAGTGTTGTAACAATTAGTAACTCAGTAATATGAATTGTTTCTCATCATTTAGACTCATACAGACATCAAGAATCAATGTATGAATCACAACAATGGTGACAGTTTAAAAAAAAATAAAACGCTTCATGTTGCAATGCATGCTGGGATCCATGGATGAAGTTGGTACCCAGCATGCATTGCAGCATGAAGCATTTTTTTGTTTTTTGTTTTTTAACTGTTACCGTTGTTGTGATTCATACGTTGATTCTTCATATCTGTATGAGTCGGAATGATGCAGTAGACCAAAACTTTTTTTGTGCACAAACTGGTTTTAAAATCCTTCATATTATCTGTTTGTCACAACACTGCTGTGAAGCTAATAATACAACACCCATTTCATCAGAAACCAAACTCTGAATAAGATCAATAAATCAAGTCACTAAATACTACAACTTTTGCCATCAGCACCTGATCACACGTTCTCTTGACATTTATGTCATGAGAAATGTGTCTAATAAACACCCAGTTACAACAGCCAAAGAACAACTGATGCAATAAAATCAAGAGCCCAATTAAAGCCAACACTGACCTCAAAGATGGTAACTTCAAATGAATCTCAATAAATCATCAACATCTAAACCTCTGTTAATTCTCATAAGAATTTATGTAGACGTATGACAGAAATAAATCAGTCTAGTTAGTAATGATTGAAGCTGGTGATGTTTTGTAGAGTTTGTAGAGTTGTTTAATCAGATCGTGAAAGATTTAATGTCTTTTATCTTCAGTTGATTTCATTGAAGGCTGTGACTGAAGTCAGCTGTTTCTCTTTCCTTCAGCAACTCTGATTGTTAACAGCAGGTGTTCATCATTAATGTTCCTTCATCACTTAATTATCTCATTAACTCTGACACTGCTTCAATGGTACATTAACTCAGTAGTGCGCACACACATGAACACTAAGCAGTGTTATATAACCCGGGCAGTTTTCTGCATACTATTACATAAATCTTACCTATTTCATTTACATATGACTTACAAATATGGATCACATTAAGATTATCAGTTTGTTTATGTAAAAACTATGTAATCCAAATGGATGGAAAATTTGAATGTAATTCAGTTACATAAAACTTAAGTTTAGACTGAAATATTTCTTTGAGTGATAGCACACTGAAATGGAAAATGTTCTGTGTGAACAGTCCTTAAATGTGAATAATAAATAATAATTCATTTTCTTTCATTGCAGGACAATCTGTACTCTAACGCAACAGTGAGAGACGTTCATGTTTCTGAATCAGCTGATTGTGATGACGCTCAGTACGCCACTGTTACTTACAGCAAACCCAGAAGAGACAGAAACGCTCCTGATCGCAGAGATACTGAGGAGATCCAGTACGCAACTGTACATCACAAAAACAAACAGACCAAGAGATCAGAGGAGAACGAAAGCGAGTACGACAATATCAGGATTCACCAGCCTGAATCTGCTGTGAGGTGAGAAGAACTAGCTTAAAGAGACAGTTCACCCAAAATAAAACATTGTCATCTATTCATCCGCATGTTACTTTTATAATTATGATGAAAGGAGAATTTATAGTGTCTTAATAACTTTCTGTTCCACTGAGGCTTCAGAAACGTGATATACAAGGTGTCTGTATTTGACTCTATCATGTAATCTGATACATGACATCATTGTTTCTATTTATTTTTATTTTATGTTCTTTAGGCGATCAAATGTTGAAACTGTGGAAGACGCTTCTGTGATCTACAGCCGTATCAAATGAGTAATAGAGACCATCAAGAAGACAAAGGCCTAAACAAATTATAATTAAAGTTTTGAAAGTAGGCCTGTCAATTCAGCATGTTCAGTTATTTATTATTCATTATTCAGGTAAATAGATAACAGGAATGCAGTGTCTGTGATCGTTTTCACATTACAAGAGCAAAATACAAATGAAAGAGCCAAGAACCCACAACATGGATCATTGTGGACCTATAAAATAACGTACTATCTGTGATAGCTGGGTTACTATTTAATATTCAGTTAATATTTGGGTTATTCTAATGAAATCTGTATATGCGCAACAGTGGATAAAATAAATATGATGTACACCTCTCTCTATTAAAGTCTCATGATTATTTGTAGTCCAGCTTCTGTGTACGTGTGTTCAGACGAGGTCAATCATGATGGTTTAATCAGTTTATCTAAAACAACATTTTACGAAGCCCCTTAAAGTCACATGATGATGGAAATTGTATTTCAATTCCCCATGCAGGAAATTTTGTGAGCAAATGCAAAAGCATTGACATTTTTTTTTTTCTCCCATCTCATACTTTTTTCAATCACCATGTCCTTACATTGAGTACATTGAGACACTCTTCATTACGGGCTGGCACTTGTGGGTGAACTGATCCTGGATGAGGTAATTTCCTGTCCCTGCCCCCACTTCCTGTTGCTATTCTTTTCACCAATAAACTGAAGGCAAAAAATCTCTCAAGAATTTCAAAAAATAACTTGTCTGTCTGTGGTCAAAGTGTCGACATCCAGTCTTACTATATATATGTTCCTATAGTGAGAATCTTGCTCAATAATTGTTCAGAAAATGTTTCCAGGAAGAAAGAAAGGGTTAAAGTTTAAAAAACACTTTTATTTACAAGTACACAGCTGTATAATGAGCACATCTTTTTCATCCTGTGTTTTCACTTTACTTAAAGCCATCAGTGATGCATTTATAGAGGCCAGTAACTGTATTATTACTCATAATAAGTATTTATAAGAACACTGCGTCAGCATCACACGCATGTGTCGTGCTGATCATGTGATCAGCTTTGGCCAATACTGAGCTGCCGTTCGGACGTAAACACACAAGCCTTCACTGCGCTTACTGCGTCACCTGCGTAAGGATAATGACAAGGAAGAGAAGAGATTGTTGAATAAAGATGTTATTTTTGTTTTGTTTTTGCACACAAAAGTATTGTGGAATGACATAAGGGTGAGTAATAAATGACAGAGGCAAAAAATATCTCAAGAATGTCAAAATATAACTTGTCTCTCTGCGGTCAAAGTGTTGACATCCAGTCTTAATATATGTTCCTATAGTGAGAATCTTGCTCAATAATTCTTCAGAAAATGTTTAAAAAACTTTTATTTGTATTCTATTTATATCTGAACATCCCTTCAATGTTAAAATGTGGAAATGCAAGTGAAATTGTAAATATGTCCTATATGTTAATAAATCTGAGTACAGGATCAATAAAAGTGGTGGACAAACTTCTTTATTGTTAAACATTTTGGGTTCAATGACTTTTTAGAAATCAATAAAGGTCATTGGATCATGATGAAAAGTTGTCTAGAGTTGCTTGTGTGGGCAGGAGTCAAGAAAGAGGAAGAAATGTTTTCTGTCTGCGCAAATATTTTAAAATAAAACAGTGTTAATCATAAGAAATTCATCAGTTTATCGTCTGCTGGAGAGACTCACCAGAACACGGTAAGAGTTACTCTGGTTACTGTGTGAATATAGTCTGATTAATACTGTTGTAGAAACCACTGACCTATTCAATAGGATATTTCTCTATGAAAAAAATCTTTATGGAAATGTTTTTGAAGTTTTTATAATGATGATAGTGTGTTATACTGTCTTATTGTTCTTGTAGCGATGTCACTGATAAAGGCTCCTCCTCTTCCTCTGGTGTTTCTGCTCATGATTCACGGTGAGTCGCTCCTGCTGGAGAGTTTTTAATGTTTTTAGTCACTTATCAAGGTCTTTCTTTTGAATCACGGGTCTTTAACAGGGGTCCGGCAGTCATTGAACCCCATGTTAAAACACCTTTCACAAACAAATTTCTGTGAAAAAAAAGTGGTAACACTTTCTATGAAGCCTGTATTTATAATGCATTATAAGGGTGTTCTTAATGCTTTATAATACATGCATAATGCCTTATAAACAACATTATAATATGTTGTATCATCTTATCAATTATCATAACAACAGGTACAATACATTATAATACTTAACTATTTGTGGTTATTATATCTTTTAAGAGTACAATGCATTATAACACCAGATGAAGCCTGCATTTATAATGCATTATAATACACGCATAATGCCGTATAAACAACCACTTAAGTTATAATGGATTATATATCCCATAGTTTCATATCTTGTACTTTCCATAAGTCTCATATCTTGACATTGTTTACTTAAGATCTGCACAATATCATAATTTATCTTATGAGTGGTCTTTTACTGCTTAAAGTAAAAACAAAGACTTTGTTTAAACATCTGAAAAGCTTTATAATATGGTCATAATATTTATAAGTGTTCTTGTATGCTTTCCCTTAAGGTAAAATCAAAGTTGTGTGGAAAGGAACAATACATTCACAATGCAAATCATGCTTTATTCACAAAAAATAAATAAATAAATGTAATAATACAAGGTTTTACCAAATCTAATAGTAATATAGGGAAAAAGCGTGTAGATTTAACAGGTAGCTTAATATTTATATATCCAAAAAGAAACTAGAAATAAGGTCATTCCCATTTTAACAAACATTTTCAATGTGAGCAACTGTTATTTTTATGTCCAGCTTATTGGTTATTTTTGTTCTTGTCTTGAAAATGATAAGCTAAGATACATTTAAATATACAATATAAACAGTTATATACAGTTTGAGGTGCACAAATGTGCAGAAAAATATGTTCTTTTACAGTAGGGTTAATCATAATTCCATTAATACAGTAATATACTGTAGAAAACAATGCGTTCTGGGTAATATGTGACATTTTCGAGAAAGTAGCCTACAGGAATATACTGTGAACTAACAAATTCGACACTCTGAGGCTGTGTTCCAAATCACACCCTATACCCTCATTCACTATTCCCTACATTAGTTCACTAATATAGTCCACTTGAGAGAGTGAATGAAAACACGTGTGTGAATTCAGACACTGATGAACACCTGCTGTTAATAAGCAGAATCAATGAAGGAAAGAGAAACAACAAGAACAGAAAAAGATTAAATCAACTGACGATAAAAGGCATTAAATCTCTGAAGATCTGATTAAACAACTCCACAAACAGCATTACCAGCTTCACTTATTACTAACCAGACTGACTTTATTTCTGTCACACGTCTACAGAAGCTCTTATTGAGAATTAACAGAGGTTTAGATGTTGTTTTATTGTTTCGATGGAGGTCAGCGTTTGCTTTAGTTGTGCTCTTGACCCTTGATTATTTAACATTAGTTTTTCTTTGGCTGCTGTAAATGTGTTTTCAAAACACATTTGTTATGACAAAAAAAAAAAAAAAAGATCAGATGGTGTTAGCCAATTATTAATGCTTGCAATCATAAGATCCATCAGTGCCGTTACAACCAAAAAATATGAAGTATTTTTGAATACAGTTTGTGCTGACATCAAGAATTGGCGTATGAATCTCAACAATGGTGACAATCAAAAGCTTCATGCCGCAATGCATGCTGGGTACCAGCATTGTACTAAAATCATCCATGACTCCCAGCATGAATAAATTATGCAGCTTAATTGCCTGGTTATTTTCTTTAAGTGATGCCTTAGATTAAACAGTTTTTGTAAATGATGAGTTTAACTGATTGCTCAGTACTGTTTGATCTTTTGATATAGCATCACAGTGTAATATAAAAGTAAATGTTCAAAAAAAAAAAATTCTGATAATGGGTTAGACACTGGATAAGTTCACTGAAAAACACATTTACAGCAACCAAAGAGAAACTAACATTACAAGTCAAGTGTCAAGAGCACAACTAAAGCGAGCACTGACCTCTATCATGGTAATGTCAAATGAAACAATAAAACAACATCTGTTAGTTCTCAATAAGAACTTCTGTAGACGTCTGACAGAAATAAAGTCAATCTGGTTAGTAATAAGTGAAGCTGGTAATATTATTTTTCTTGTTTAATCCTCCTCTGCTGAGATATTGAGTGATTTAATGTCTTTTATCTTCAGTTGATTTCATCTAAGGCTGTGGCTGAAAGTCTGTTGTAGTTCTTGTGTTTCTGATTTTCTTTTTTCTGTTCTTGTTCCTTTTCCTTCAGTGATTCTGCTTGTTAACAGCAGGTGTTTGTCACTAATTCTCAATCATCACTTAATTAATCACTGAATTATCTCATTAACTTCAACACTGCTTCAGTGTTACTCTAACACTCTGTAGTGTGGACACATATGTGTTCATTAAACGCTAGGGGTTTTGTTGTGGCGTTTAAAGGGTTAAAGTCAACTCAATAATTGATCAGAGTAAATGTTGAATTGAAGTGTTTTTGCAGTAGATGTTGGTGTTTGATGTTTCGTTGGAATTTAAACGGTTTCTGTTGTCTGAGTTTTGTGTGTCACCATTGGGCTGAAGAGTAGAGCCTGTGCTTCAATCAGTGATGATCCAGAAACACTGATGTTCTGCTGCATGTTGCTTTATTTTAAGGCAGTAACTGTGTAGTTGCTGATGCAGTGATGATCTCTTAGCTAATTGTAATTGTTGTTAGCTAGCAGTTATCTGCATGAGATTTAAGCTGACTTGATGTTTTTAGTTTTAATGAATTTGGTCTTTTTTTTTTTTTTTTTTTTAGTAGACTCAAATTAAATAAGTGAATAATATGCTCATATAGTTTTAAATATAAGTTTCTGAATTTAAATGGTAGTCAGACAATTTAAGGCAGTTGATTTCTGCAAATGAAATTAGTTGACAAGTTTTAATTGAGTGCATGGTATTTTTACAGCAACTTACTGCAATGTAGATTACGGTAAAGAACTGGCAACATTTTTTGCCAATAATTACCTGTAAATTCACAGGACAATTTACTCATTGTTAGTTCATGTTTGTCCTGTTAGTTAATATCTTAATGTTAACATATGAACCTTATTGTAAAGTGTTACAGATTATTTTAATGTTTTTTTGTTTTTTTTTGCAATATTTACAAAAAAAAAAAAAAAAAAATGAATGTGGTGAACATGAGGAGTCAGTAATTATGTAAATAATTAAATAAAAAATAAATGCGTGAACTATCCCTTTAATGTGTGTTTCAGGAGTTTGTAGCCAGTGGGGTTTTTGGGATGTGAGTTACAGTCCTTCACACATATGTGCACTAAAGAACTCATCAGTGATAATGAACTGCACTTATACATACCCTACTGAACGTCAGATCATGAAAGTCTTCTGGACCAAAACACTGGTAAAAGATAATGGAGAGTATCCAGATCTGTCTGAGGACCCTGAATACAGTCAGAGGCTTCAGTATCTGGGAGATAAACAGCAGATCTGCACCATCAGACTGAGTCATGTGACACTGAAGGATTCACACAAGTACTATTTCAGATTCATCACTGATAAAGACAAATGGATTGGTAAAACAGGAGTGACTCTTGCTGTCACAGGTGACTTTCATGAGGTTTCTCTCTTCTTCTGTGCATTATGTTGAATAATAATCAGTGTATGACAGCAGCACTAGATATAATGTGTGTGTTGTGTTCAGATCTTCAGGTGGAGTCTCCTGAGAGAGTGACAGAGGGAGATTCAGTCCGTCTGACATGTAAAAGCAGCTGCACTCTGACTGACAGAGCAACATTCATCTGGTACAGAAACTCACAGCCATTAACTGAGAGAAGAGACAGAAACAATGAACTCCTGCTGCAGTCAGTCAGAAGAGAGGATGCAGGCAGATATAGCTGTGCTGTACACGGACACAATCACATCTCTCCTGCTGTTGAGCTCAGTGTCACATGTGAGTATGTATTTTATTTAGTGTATGCACTTTTTTGAAGCTTCTTTCCAAATTAAGAAGGTTAGTGATATAAACTGCATGGGGAAAAGTATGTGCAGCCCAAGTAATTAATGGGTTTGACAAAATAATTTTAGTAGAATAGTGTGTATTTTTTCAGCTTGGCAATACCCAAAGTGAGGTTCATAAAGAAATGACTTGATTTAGGTGTGGAAGAACTTGATTTCATTTTTTTCAAGTCCAGATCTGAACCTCACTGAACACATTTGGTATGAGTTGAAACAAATCTCATCACTGATGCTCTTGTGTCTCTGAATGCGAGCAAATCCCTGCATTCATGTTCTAACTTCTAATGGGAAGCTTTCGCAGAAGTGTCACAGTCACCATCTCTGCCTCCGCTCCTTCACTACATTTCCCATCATTCTCCTTGGCTCCCACCTGCACGCTATTCAGCCATCACCCTCATCTACAGCACCATAAAGTCACTCACCTTGTCTTCCCTCGTTGTCCAGTCTCGTTTGTACCTTGTGTGTGGAACATGTTGGACCTTTTAATTCTCCTGCGTGTTTCTCCAGCGTTTTTCCTGTGTACCACTAAGTGTATTCTCCAGCGATCTTTCTCAGCGTCAATCTCCAGCGTTTGTATCCTGTGCTCTTCTCTCCTGCTGCACTAATAAATCATCTGTCACCATTTACTCTGTCTCTGGGTCCCAGTTATGTAACAAGAAGAGTGAAAGCTTTGTTTTGAAATTAAAAGTTCATCAAGCACATGCAGAAATATTTCACCTGTAGATCCTCCAGAGAGATCACAGATGTGCATGAGAGATGATTGGCCTCGTAACATTTACGTGTGAGTGATTTAGTTCACTCAATTCCAAGTAACAAACACCAGTAGCATACCTGCAAACTAGTCACTTTTCGCGAAATTTGCAGTTTTTAATCAAAATATGTCATTTATGTGAATCGTGTAGATCTGAAAATTTTTTTTTTTTAGTTACAACATGAAATAAACAAGAATGAACATTATAAGGTATTTTATTGAAATCCGTATCACATGTATTTGATCAATCAGTGTTTCAACTGCGGAAAGATGTCAATAAAACAGCTTGTAAAAATCACATTTACCTCAGAAAAGCCGTTCAGTGTCCAAAATCTCATTAGTCGGCTACAAAAATGAACTTCAAAAGAAGCATTCTGCTAAATATATGCACTATAGGCTATTGAATATTCATTGTATTTGTACTTAAAATGTGCTTCAATATTGAATGTATAAATACGTTTTATGTAGTGGTGTGCAGTGGTGTTTTAAAATGAGGAGGCAACATCCTCATTTATGTCCCTGTTACACAATTTTCTTGATTAAGTTAACATCACATAAAAAGAGAGACCAAATACAATTCTATTTTGTATTTTTACACTATGTAATGTTCTATTTATTAAAACCAAGTATAAATTTAATCAAGTTAGTGTTTTTATGCATTTTTACATTTATTTCAAAATAATAACTAAAGGCAGTAACAATTTAAACAATGAATATTATTTATAAACTAATATTCAGATTTTCTTTTTAATAGTCAATTTATTTTCAGCAGTCATCAAGCTTGTACACACTGGTCACTCACTCACAGTCGTGCAGATGTACCTTTAATTTCACCACGCTGATTGCTCACTAAAAACCCCTGCAGTCATCATGTTTTCAGGCCATTTCGAGTTTGATCTTGACATGAAATAAAGCGGTGATATCTAAGTGACTGTTGTTTACTTACTTTTTAGTCTTCCTTTTAACGCCATCACTGTCTTCATTCAGGCTGATTTGATGAGAACGCGCATGAAAGCAAGAGGTGGGATTTATCGCACGAACCAATCATGTCCAATTGTAACCGATCATATCCGATCATAACGCGATGGAGGCACTGCCTCCTCTCATGTGACTTTCCCCCATTCATTCTCAATTACCCCACACTAAACCCACCGCACGCTTTGGGGGTTCTGCTTTGTTTCTATGAGCTGAAAGGGTTAGTTCACCCACAAATGAAAATTCTGTCATTTATTACTCACCCTCATGCCGTTCCACACCCGTAAGACCTTCGTTAATCTTCAGAATGCAAATTGAGATATTTTTGTTGAAATCCGATGGCTCCGTGAGGCCTGCATTGGGAGCAATGACATTTTCTCTCTCAAGGTCCATGAAGGTACTAAAAATATATTTAAATCAGTTCATGTGAGTACAGTGGTTCAATATTAATATTATAAAGCGACAAGAATATTTTTGGTGCGCCAAAAAAAACAAACAAAATAATGACTTATTTAGTGATGGCTGATTTCAAAACACTGTTTCAGGAAGCTTCGGAGTGTTATGAGTCAGTGTGTCGAATCAGCGCTTCAGAGCGCAAAAGTCACGTGATTTCAGCAGTTTGGCGGTTTGACACACGATCTGAATCATGATTCAATACGCTGATTCATAACGCTCGAAGCTTCCTGAAGCAGTGTTTTGAAATGAGGGTGAGTAATAAATGACATTATTTTCATTTTTGGGTGAACTAACACTTTAAGGGAGGCAAAAGAGACGCGCTGTAACTTCACCTGCGGGTGTCGCTGTTTGACAGTGTTTCTTTAGAAAAACAAGTGACTTTTGACTTTTAATGTCAAATTTTGTAACGTGCATTGTTTTATTTTTGTAATATTGAATATGTTCTCATCCAGTTTTTTTTTTTTTTTTTTTTTTTTGAGGAGGCACTGCCTCCATTGCCTCCTCGGACGAAACGTCCCTGGTTTTATGACAGCCACCATTTAAATGTTTAGGCCTATATAAAAACGAATAGAAACATAATTATGTCACTAACAATTTATTATATCATTATTATAAAAATTTCCTTATGTGTAATTTATATGTAAGTAGCTTACAAATCAATTAATTTGAACCTTTTAATAATATAATGATGTACCAACTGTGGTTCTCTGTTTACAGCATTAGTGGAGAGATATTTTTTTCTTTGAGGAAACTTGCCATGTACTTAACCTTATAGGCCCCAAATTAATCAAATCAAATAGGCCCCAAATTGAATCAAAGCTAATCAAATTAAAATAAAATTGCAAGCTTCTGAATTGAAATCGAATCCAATTGTGAACTTTGTGTCAATGCCCAGCCCTAGTGTCAATAAAGTTTTATTTCTATTTTTTTTTTTACTTGAAGCAAATGTCAGAGTGCACAAAATCGATGTACCCAGACCCCCCTAAAACAATTTAGTTCATAAACATAAACTTTTTCACCTCTTTTGAGTATGTAGTACTGCATGTCTATACTTTTAAAATTCTTATCTTGCATTTAGTTTTGATTTTATATATTTCTCCTGTAGATACTCCAAAGAGTGTCTCAGTGTCCATCAGTCCATCTGGTGAAATAGTGTCAGGAGATTCAGTGACTCTGATCTGCAGCAGTGATTCAAACCCTCCTGCTCTGAACTTCAGCTGGTTTAAAGGAGAAACGTTTGTAGGATCTGGAAGAATCTACAGCATCTCAAAGATCAGCTCTGATGACAGTGGAGAATACAAGTGCAGATCCGTCAATGAACATGGAGAGAAATACTCTGATGCTGTGACTTTAAACGTCATGTGTGAGTTAATGATGGTTCAGTAACTATGACATTAAATCATCTAAACATAGTCTGTGATGGCAGCTTTATTGTAATTGTTAATGAGATCTATGTTTTTCTGTGTTAGACCCTCCCAGGAACGTCTCTGTGTCCATCATTCAGTCTGGTCAGATTTGGGTGGGAGATTCAGTGACTCTGATCTGCAGCAGTGATTCAAACCCTCCTGCTCTGAACTTCAGCTGGTTTAAGGAGAATGAAAGCTCAGCTGTTGGATCTGGACAGAGTTTCAGTGCACTACAGAGTGGACGCTTCTACTGTCAGGCTCACAATCAACATGGATCTCAGAGATCAGACGCTGTAACTGTCACAGGTGAAGATTTTATTAACACACGTCATTCTTAGTTTGTAGATTTAATTATGATATTCTTCCTCTTTCAGTTTATCGTGGTGCTGGTTGGCTTGTCTGGTTGGGGATCACAGTGGCATGTTTAGGATTATTCATCATCATCATCATCATATTGTATGCCATGTAAATAAAAGTTTATCAACAAAGAGTAATATTTGCTTTTAAACTAATGCTGAAGTACATTTGATTATTAAATGACACAATGAAATTACTTGTTTCTGATTCCTTTTTAACAGTCAGAAGAAAAGGATAAACAGAAGATCTGAAATACATGAGTATGAGGTGAGATGATCAAATAACTACAGAATGATACCAATAAAACAATTAGAGCTTATTTCCACATGTAGAACATATATATTATCACACTCAAGTTTTTACAGGATTTATGTGAGAAGAAAGGCCATGGAGTGATTACACTTTTGATTGTCATGTAGAATTGTTTTGTGGTGTAAGTTCTTCTCTCTGTTTCCCTGTAGAACGATGATCCCAGTGCAAACACATATACAGCTCTTGACCTCAAGTCCAGATCCTTTGACCTCTATGACACACTTGCAGTAAGTGAAATCTCAAAATCTACACATGCAAAATAGTTTGTTCATTCAAAATCAGGTAATAAATAATCAATGTGTCTTTCACATAGGCTGTCCATCCCAGACCTGCTGTTCACCAGTCTTCACCAGGGCTCTTCTGAATATGAGAATCAGTCAGTAAGTGTGAGATCCTCAGGTCTTCTCAATATCATCAATAAAGAAGTGTTGTTTCACTGACAGAAATATTTTTTTTTAATAAAGTGAGATAACTCAGATTATTTGTACCATTGTAGTGTTGATTCATGTGCTTCTTAATTTTTTTTTTTTTTTTTTTTTTACAGAGTTGTGTAAATGTGTGTCTTATATTTGTTGTAGCCACAGCAAGATGAGGCACAGCCCAGTCAACACTTTGATCTACACACTGTAAAATCTAATTAGTTAAACTTACTTAAAAATGCATGCAAACTGATTGCCTTAAAACTAATAGTATGTTGTATTGACAAATGCTTAGTTATTATAGTTCACTTAAAAGAAGTGTAGAGAGTATGTGATAATTTACTTTAAATAAAATGTAATTGTTACCATTGTTGTGTTTTGTATGCTTAATGTTGAAGTCTGTGTGTGACTCAGGCACGGCCAATTGCAAGATTTTATCACAAATATCAAGGGATTATATCAACCCAAAAGGTTTTGCAAGGTGTTTATGACATGTGTTAGCAATAAAATTGTGACAATCATTATTCATCACGAAAAAGAAACTAATTAATGACTTAGTTAGAAGTTAAATCACTTTTTAAAAGCAACCTATTTATTACTTGTCTTCCTTGAATCCAAATAACTGTGATTTCTTGTTGCATCGCTGCATCAATAGGAAGAGAATTGTTCCAAGTACCCAACCAAAGGGAACACTAATCACCATAATGGCGAGTTAAGACAAAAACATTTTAGGAAAATCAACATCAATTTATGAAGTCAGCTTACTGAAAAATGTATATGACTAAAAAAATGTTTCAGTCTCAATGTCTCAAATGTTTCAGTTGTATTGACAATTCACGTTTCAAGATGATGGTAACAATTCCATGCTGAGTGCAGAACACAACAGTACAGCACAAACGGTTTGCTAACAAATCCTGCAGTATCCACATTTTTCCATTGTTGAGAAACAGGAAGTAGAATGTTCCCCTGGTGACTGATATTTGAAACACCTCCTCTCAACCTGCTCAGTATATTGAATTCACAATGAGCTTACATATTACTAACACTGTGAGTATCACAGTATGAAAATGGTGTGATGTCACTGTAATCATCGCTTAATCTCACCCGTTGACTGGGAAGCTAAACTTTACCCAACTTCTGTGGCATCGCTGGACATGCCCAAATCACAACTATGAATGAAAATCAAACGCCTCTTCACAGTTTCCATTCTGCAGTGAAGTCCATGTGACAGATTTTTCTCTTTATTCATTTTCAAATAAAACATGAAATGATAAAAAGGTATGAAGAATCAACACTGTGTTTCAAATCTGTGCTTTATAGTGCATGTTAAACTGGCCAAGTCACATGATTCCAGCAAACAAAGCTTTGTTAGGTGATACAATGTCAAATGAAATTCTGATAATTTGACACTAAAACAGGAGTTCTCAAACTAGTTTTTCTGATGATACTTCCTATTCTTTTGTTTTCTGCCTGCAGTAACTATGAGTGAAACGTCACTTCATCATTGTGTATCAGACATTGCCACCTTGTGAAATAAAGGTGAATTCAGTCATCAAAGATTCAATTATTGTTGTGCAGAAAAAAATATACTTACACTGTTACATACCTCGGGTCGTTAGTGACCCTATACAATTCTTACAAAAAATGAATGGGAAAACAGGCATTCTTTATATATATATATATATATATTTTTTTTTTTTTCTTGTTATATTGTTTATAATGAATTGATTGAGGAATGCTAAGAAGGTTGATGTCTAACTTTAAAAAAATAATGAGGAGGAGGGTAGTGAATGACGTCCTGGGTCGATAAAGACCTGATGCATTTAAGGGTCAAAGAAATGTAATTTCTCCAAAGGAGAGCATTTGCTTTAAGTAAATGTTCAGTTAAAAGCAACCTACTTCAATGTTACATGTTACCATATCATCGCGCTTAACACTGAGAATTTGATTAATTGTAATGTGATGATCGGGTGTGGGTCGGGTGCGGATATCTAAATCAGAGAACATCATTGGTGTAGATGGGTGGTGGGTGGATGATTTGTTTTTAACAGTGGATTTGGGTGATGTAGAGTTGATCAGCGCATCTCTACTGGAGACACAAGCTATGGGAGTCAGAAATCAATGTAATAAAAGAGGCAATGATGTCGTCGGTGAGAGAATATCACTGAACAACTGAACGATATTTGGTCTCAATGTAGACAGAATAGGTTACAGAATAATACACTAGGCTGTAGGGCCGTGCGGAAACTTGTGAATGATGCTCTTATTAGTTGTACTATCACCGTTTAGTGGCGTCATTGTATGTTCAGGGGAAAACTGAAGTTGGTCACAACGCCTTTTAATTGTTGTTTTGGATCCTGCAATTATTAATTTACAAATTAAGCACTGCAGAGATGGTCTTATTGTTGGGAGATATGAGGGTCTGTGGCTCAACCATTGAAAAAAAAGTAAAGCAGGGGTCTCCAAACCTGCTTCTGGAGGGCTACTGTTCTGCAGAGTTTAGCTCCAACCCTGCAAATTACAGCCTTGACATCACTGAATTTCGTTCAGAGTTATGCGACAGTCAATCACTGTTTACAGATTCTATAGAAATGAATGAGAAGTGCTGTAAACTTTGCTATTGTCTATGACTTCTCTTATAAAAAAAAAAACCTTTTTTGTGTGTGTAAACTATAAAAATAGATGAATCCAAAATGAATGTTTAAGAGCAAACATGTGTAAGATTAACCGATTGGCTGTCGATTCATTAAATGATAAGCTATTTCCTCACAAAAGCGGTTTATTCAGCATATGAAGCCTATCCTCCATTGACATCCATTCAAGTGGCTTTGCTAATGTCCACCAACTGCATTGACAAAAGGTATGATGGAAAAAAAAATACTTAATGATGACATATCCGCCTTTGATCTCATAGGTGTCTGAGCCATTATGAGAAGTGAAAACTGTCCATCTTGACTGCACTTACTTCTCTCTATCTCTGACTGCAGCAGTCTATTCTTGTCTCTTTTCAAGGCGAGGTGCATCTTAAAAGAGACAACCCAACCTAGTGCTACACGTCCTCTACAGGCAAAACTTCAAATACATTACTCTTTGTTCCGCAAATATTTCCTCATTTCTACTAATGTTGGGTGCACATGAGCTTCAAGATCTGGTACTTCCGTTGCTATGTGTTAGTCAGCCAAACAAATACCATTTGGGACAAATGGGAACACTAATGCTGTCTAGGTATTCCAGGTATTATATAGACCCCCTTGGGATATTGACAATTCAACAACATCAGCAAAAATCTGTTTATAACTACAGATGTTAGAGCAACAGGTCTGTGATGTCAGCACTCGTCTGTTCATCGCTCATGAGGGTCACATGATCATACGGCCAACACTAGAGAGATGCTGCTGTGAGAAAGGAAACTATTTATGGCCATATTAAGAGTTTCATGAGACATCAGAGAAGTGACACAAGGCCTCTGCCAGAATACAAATCTTAGAAGATCTCATATTAGGATGATCTCACATGAGGATGCAAGTTCAATATTCTGTTACTCTGTTAATTACTGATAAGTTCTTATTGTTTGCTTTATTACCAATTAGCTATTAATTAGTCAAGGTTTGTCAAATGCACAATCAAACAATTATTTTCTTGGTCCTATAGGCACAATTTAAATATACATTTATGTTTTAAAACATGCTCATGAGCATCTCAACAGACTGACATAAAGTTTCACCAGTTTAACTTTCATTTTATTACTTGAGCCTTCAGTTGTTTGTTGCTCTGTTGTTGGTTGCTCTGTTGCTGTGTTTAACTTTGCTTCTGCTATATCAGCACTGGGTGAAGTGTCATATCCTCAGGTTAAATATAAGGTGTTGATCTCACTCTGAAACCCAATACTGGTTTCATCCTGTTCATTTGTCAATGGTCATGAATGTTGGTGAAACAGGTAAGAGCATCGTTTACTAATCGATTTTTACATTCAAATATGTTATAGAGGAGACTGGGGCTAGTTGTCACAGTAACAGTAAGGTCAACAGTTCAAGAGTTTTTGTATCTTGGTTTCAAATACCTATTTAAATCTGCCTTAGATTAAAATAATTCGGTATCATTGTGTATTGTAACAAGTTGGGTGTCAAATGAACACAATAAAAGCACATTAAGACACAAAACATTTTAGGTGTATCTTGATGCATAAAGTGACTTTTAAAAAAGATATCTACCTTTAGAAATATTCACTGGAGTAAAAAGTGTGACAACTAACCCCAGTGTGTGTATACTGTATGTATACACACACATTTGTACTAATTGATTTTTGGAGATAAAATGCTGTTGTTGATGTATATGTTTTATATGATTTTCCCAGCTCAGTGGGTAAATATCCTTGTGGTTAAAACTTTTAAAAACTTTATCTGGCGATTTAGTTGTGGTTTTTAGTAAACATAAGCCTATTAAAAAGACCAACATAAGTTGTTTTCGAAGTTGGTGTCATTTTTATAATCTTAACCCACAAGACTTGGTCAACAGCTTTTACTGTAGATGGGGCTCAATTTGAACTGGCCAGAAAGAGGAAGTTAAGCTCAAATTAACTTTCTAAACCAGTCGCAATGAGTCTGGTTGAATCTCAATAAACACCAGCGTCAAAACCGATAACTAAATAATATTTACATGTTTAGTTATTGTACTACAAAAATTACAAGAGTTTAAAACACGCTCAAATTTAACAGAGATAAGTCACTGTACATTTGTTGTAGGTTTTGCTATGCTGATGTCAGTCAGAATGGCTCCTCCTCTTCCTCTGATCTTTCTGCTCATGATTCACGGTGAGTTGCTGCAACACTTCAGACATACTCAAGAGATTTTGCATACCACATTTTTTACACACAACTGCTGCTGCTTTGTTCAGTATGAATTCTGTGTTTCAGGGGTTTCTAGTGCTGGTTGGAGTGTGAGTTACAGTCCTTCACACATCTGTGCACTAAAGAACTCATCAGTGATAATGAGCTGCACTTATACATACCCTACTGGATATCAGATCATGAAAGTCTTCTGGAACAAAGGCACTGAAAAAAAGGGTGTAGAGCCTCCAGATCTGTCTGAGGTCCCTGAATACAGTCAGAGGCTTCAGTATCTGGGAGATAAACAGCAGATCTGCACCATCAGACTGAGTCATGTGACACTGAAGGATTCACACAAGTACTATCTCAGATTCATCACTAATATAACAGAAGGAAGATGGACTGGTAAACCAGGAGTGACTCTTACTGTCACAGGTGACTTTCATGAGGTTTCTCTCTTCTTCTGTGCATTATGTTGAATAATAATCAGTGTATGACAGCAGCACTAGATATAATGTGTGTGTTGTGTTCAGATCTTCAGGTGGAGTCTCCTGAGAGAGTGACAGAGGGAGATTCAGTCCGTCTGACATGTAAAAGCAGCTGCACTCTGACTGACAGAGCAACATTCATCTGGTACAGAAACTCACAGCCATTAACTGAGAGAAGAGACAGAAACAATGAACTCCTGCTGCAGTCAGTCAGAAGAGAGGATGCAGGCAGATATAGCTGTGCTGTACACGGACACAATCACATCTCTCCTGCTGTTGAGCTCAATGTCACGTGTGAGTATTGACTTTTTCTCTTTAAAGTTGTCTTTGAAAAACTAGTGAACTTCTGCAAAATCAAATGTCACAGAAGCTGCGGTCTTTAGTCTTTGTTTGCACATCTCTGACACTGGTTCATATAGCTCTCAAAGCAGTGCGTGTAAATTTCTCATATGGGAGACAATAAACAGTACCTTGACCTTAACTTTGAGTAGTCACATATAAATAAATACTGAATGTACTATTTCTACCTGAGACCTGTACTTCCTCCAGTGAATCCTGATCTCCATCAGTCCGTCTGCTAAAATAATGTTATTTAAATGTCATGTGTAAGTTAATGATGATTCAGAAACTGTGGTGACAAACAAATTAGTGGATTAACAATCACAAAACATAAATATATTTTTTATTTAACAGTTTATTTTGTCTGTTTTAGACCCACCCAGGAGCGTCTCAGTGTCCATCAGTCCATCTGGTGAAATAGTGTCAGGAGATTCAGTGACTCTGATCTGCAGCAGTGATTCAAACCCTCCAGCAGAAATATACTGGTTTAAAGGAAGAACGTTTGTAGGATCTGGAAGAATCTACAGCATCTCAAAGATCAGCTCTGATGGAGAATACAAGTGCAGATCCATCAATGAACATGGAGAGAAATACTCTGATGCTGTGACTTTAAATGTTATGTGTGAGTTAATGATTGCTTGCATTTTGTTCACATCTAAATTCATAATTTTCTATTATTTGTTGTGAATTTTATTTTTTGTCTGTTTTAGATCCTCCCAGGAACGTCTCAGTGTTGATATCTGGATCTGGTGAAATAGTGTCAGGAGATTCAGTGACTCTGATCTGCAGCAGTGATTCAAACCCTCCTGCTCTGAACTTCAGCTGGTTTAAGGAGAATGAAAGCTCAGCTGTTGGATCTGGACAGAGTTTCAGTGCACTACAGAGTGGACGCTTCTACTGTCAGGCTCACAATCAACATGGATCTCAGAGATCAGACGCTGTAACTGTGACTGTTAAAGGTAGAGCAGCTCATATACTTACATTACTCTTTCTAAAGTGAAGAAAATGAATCTGTTCAGATGTTTTGCAAATCGTGTTGACATCTAAACCCAATGTTTGTTTGACGTCAAGCTGCAAAGTTGGGCACATGGTTGGAATTTTGAATTTTGGTTGGAAAAAAAAAAAAAAAATGCATGGCAGCACAGGGTGCCAAACGAAATGAAGACAGTATATGATCACTATATGATGATTATATTTTTATCATCGACAAGTAACCAACATCATCTGATCGCATATTCACTTGCTTTTCTTGCCATAACTAACACAATTATAGCAGCCAGAAAACCATAATGGTGACTTCAAGCGAAACGTTTTCAACTAATCATCAACATTTAAACCTCTATTAATTCTCAATAAGAGCTTCTGTAGATGTATGACAGAAATAAAGTCAGTCTGGTTAGTCATAGTAAAGCTGGTAGTAATAAGTGATGCTGCCATGCATTTTTTTTTTTTTTTTTTTTTCAATGCAGCACTTATTCCAACCAAAATTTGACATCTGTCTGACATTGGAGCTTGACGTCAAACAAACGTTGGGCTTAGGTTATAATCAAACAAAATCTGACGTTTGACCAATGTTGGATTAGTTGGAGTCCAATGTCCTCTTGACATACTGTGCCTGCTGGGATAGTTCAGACAAACTAAACAGATTTCCAAATAAAAATCTAATCACTTTTTGTTTTTTGTTTTTTTAGGAGAAGCAGGTGGATGAAAAAGAGAAATGACACACAGGAGTCTCAGGTGAGAAAAATGCATTTGGTTATCAGTAGATTACTGATCAGGTAAACAGACTGGTATCTAAAAGATTGGGCAGTGTGGTGGTTCAGTGGTTAGTGCTGTCGCCTTACACTACAGCAAGAAGGTTCGAGCCCCGGCTGAGACAGGAGTCCTTTCTGTGTGGCGTTTGCATGTTCTCCCCGTGTCAGTGTGGTGAACATGCAAACATCCAGTTTCCCCCCAACAGTCCAAAGACATGCAAGTTAGGTGAATTGGAGAGAGAGTGAGTGTGTGAGAGCCCATATGTCCAGGGTGCTTTCCCCTGCTTCTGGCCCAAGAAACTGGGACCCTAGAAGGTTGTATAAGGATTAATGAATGAATGAATTTTGAAAGTCTGAATGTAGTTGTGACATTATCTAGTGAATGTTAAGACATTTATTTATATTCTCTTTTTTTTTTTTTACTTTAATGGAAAAGATGAATCATGACAGACGTAAAGCTTGTGATGTTGAATTGAATGAACCTGTGTATCAAAATGTAATGGTAAGTGTTCAACTGTCTTGAATATCAAATGTCTATGGATTAAGTATATGGTACACAGAAGTACAAGTACATTTTATACCAAATAGAAATTTGAAGTGTATTGTTTATTAATGTGTTCATTCACTTATTCTTTCTTTCTTTTTTTCAGCTTGACGGGAAGATGTCATAGTGTTTGGTACACATAGCGAAACATTTTACAGCTTTATGTATCTCTTATGAGTGGAAGCTGAAAAGCAACGAAAGCAATGAACTGATATAAAAGTGTGTAATTAAGGCCCGTTAAGGGCTTACCCTAAGCCAGGATTAGGCTAGTTAGGATTAGTTCAATTAGGATATTTAAGTAACTTTTATAAACGTACACTTGAAAAAAAAAAACATTACTGATGTGCATCTTGAGACAAAACAATGGCAGTGACATATTTTAAGATAAGTCAGTACAAGTTGCTTTCAGGTAAAATAGCTCAAACATGCATTTTAGTCTGGGACTAGCTTAAGCCTTGTCTGTGAAACCGGGGGTAAGTGTTTTAAACATTGACGTCAAGTGGTTTAAACATTAAAAACATTGACAGCCAATCAGAATCCATCCTGCTTTAAAGAATGCAGGCATTTAAAGCCATAGAATAAACAGAACTGTGAAGGAGCCTTAAGCCTCATTGTTTATGTTTTCAAAGCAGAAAATAAAGATCTGATATTGCAGTAGTTTAAAGTCTTCTTTCATTCAATGTCTCAATATAACAGCATAAATGACAATACAGAAATACACACACTACTGTACTAACAGTACTTGCATGCCATACTTTGCGTGGTCTTTGTACCCCCTGCTGGTGACCATGTTCCAGTGCATTTACTTACTTCGTAAAATGAAAGCCTACCTGTAATTTTAGATGTCTAATCTCAACAAACTGCAATAAAATCAGCCCATACGATTGGTAGTTTTGTGAAAAACAACTTAATGAAATGTAAGTAATTTCACACTTTTTCACAGACAAGGCTTTGGCCTAGTCCCAGACTAAAATGCGTGTTTGAGCTGTTTTAACTGAAAAGAACTTGCACTGAGATGTCCTAAAATACATCAGTGTCATTGTTTTTTTTCTGAAGATGCACACCAGTAATGTTTTTTTTTTTTTTTTTCTAAGGCATGTTTATAAAAGCTACTTAAAAGTCTCAATTGAACTAAGCCTTGTCTGTGAAACCAGACATAATAAGGTTAGAGTCCACCCATCTTGTGGACTTAACGGATATGCGCTTTATTAGTTTTTCTCTGGTTGCACCATTGAATGAATCACAACAATTGTGACATGCTTAATGCTGCAGTGCATGCTGGGAGACACCATAGTACAAAACGTATGGCTCCCAGCATGCATTGCAGCATGAAGCATGTCACCATTGTTAAGATTTATATACTGATTCTTGATGTCTGTGTGTGTTCAAATAAAGCACTGTTTCTATAAAAAAGTGAACAGTATTACTATAAATGAGATGATATTCATAAGACACTTTAGATTACATCTCGGAAAGTGCTGTGTAATTAAAACGAATTTACAGTGTACTTATAACAGGGGTCCTCAACTCTGGACCTTGAGATCCTCTTTCCTGCAGAGTTTAGCTCCATCCCTAAAATCCCCAGTGTTAAATCAACTCTGCTCAGAGTACTTATTGTCCCAATCTACAGTGTTAAAGTAACACTGAAGCAGAGTTAAAGTTAATGAGATAATTGAGTGATTAATTAAGGGATGACTAAGCATTAATGATGAACACCTGCTATTAACAAGAATCACTGAAGGAAAGAGGAACACATGAACTACAACTTTCTTCAGCCACAGCCTTAGATGGAATTAACTGAAGATAAAAGACATTAAATCTCTGAAGATCTGATTAAACAACTTCACAAACAGCATTACCAGCTTCACTTATTACTAACCAGACTGACTTTATTTCTGTCACACGTCTACAGAAGCTCTTATTGAGAATTAACAGAAGTTTAGATGTTTCGTTTGAGGTCACCATCATGGAGGTTGGTGGTTGCTTTAGTTGAGCTCTTGACACCTGACTATTATAGAATTGTTTCTTTATCAGCAATCGCATGTTTTCAGAAAACCAACACTGAATTTTATAACAAAATGATGTTAGCTGGGGAAGGCCTTTATTAATCATGATGGACGTACTTTTTATTTTATTCTTTTTGAAATAAAACATTAAATTACAAAAAGGTACACAAGCCATTCAGCTTTCTGTTTTGATTCAGTGCTTTAGAGCACGTATAAAATAAAACAAATATTGTAAAGGTATTACCACAAGCTTAATTTAAAATCACATATAAAACACTAATATTAATCATGAAAGACTTCACTTGTATATTAAGTTCTATAGTCTGCGAAATATCCATCAGTTTACTGAAAGATATTACAAATATGTTTAATAAATTGTGTTGTATTATTCAGCTTGTTGTCTTTCCTTTGCATTTACATGCGTTTGACCAGCAGATGTCATCAGCATGCTCGAAACACTGAGGGCCAATTCCAATTGGAAGTGAACATCCCTATTCCCTACCCTCTGTATTCTTGGATTCGCCCCTTTTTTATCTTTTTGGTGCTCGTGAGCCTCAAGAGCTGGTACTTCCGGTGCTGTGTGCGTCAGTCAGTGAAATAAATGCCTTTTAAGATGAACAGGAATGCTAATGAATTGCTTTCTCCGGGTATTATGTAGACATCCTTGAGATATTCATAGTAACAGAACTGTGATATCAGCACTCGTCTGTTCTTCTCTAATGAGGGTCACATGATCACACAGTCAACACAAGAGATGCTACTGTGAAGTTGGACACGTGTTGTTTTCTCACCTCTCTCGCTACAGAGGAAACTGTATTTATGGCCATATTTAGAGTTTCACAAGATAACCAGTGATAACAGTAAAGTAACACGTGACCACTTCTAAAAAGCTTAAAAGAACTTATAAGATGATAAATTTTAGGCATTAGGAAGCAACTGAAGTATTCTATCTATTACATACTAATAAGTTCTTGTTGTTCAGTTTATTACCAAATTGATATTAATGTTTGTAAAACCTGTCCTTTTTACTTTTGCAATATGCTGTGAAGTATTTAACACACACATTTTAAAATGTGTTAATTGTTTGTCATTCAGAGTGTGAAAACCCCAGTGCTGGTTTCACCCTGATCATTTGTAGTGCTGTCACTGTTCATGGGTGTTGGTGAAACGGGTAAGAGATAATAATTCTGTAGGTTTATTTAACTGTATTTTTTCCTGAGTAATAATAGTGATGATGTTCATTAGTTGTTTTATAGCCAAGACTTTAAGGTGTGTCTCTATACAGAAAGTGTTGTTTAAAAATGATTATAATATCTTTAGAAATAATGTGTAAAAGTGTGACAACTAGCCCCAGTATATACTGTATATGATGACAGGAAGTACAAGTCTGTATTATTTGTCTGTTTTTTGGAGATAAAATTATGGGAGAGCGGGGCACAACCTAACACTTTTTGACTTTTTCAGTTTGTGTAAATTCACTTGGGGTTCAGAGTATTATTTTTCCCACATTAATTTTGCGTCTAGTACAATTATTTAGTTTTGTTTAATTAATAGTGTTTTTTTTTTTTTGTTTGTTTGTTTTTTTGAAATGTGACAACATGTGTGGGGCACATTGTAACATGACCATATGACAGCTTAAAATGTTATCTGATCTAATTAATATATATATATATATATATATATATAGAAGACAAACAAATATAATTTGTCAATAAAATACAATTATTAACTTTTTCATTTAAAATAATAGCATTTTTTAATAATCAAAGATAAAATGATTTTTGAGTTTGACAACGAACGCATGGAAAACAGCTATAGAGAACGCATTCGACCAAATAGGAAGTTAAGGTCACATGATCACACAGTCAGCACAAGAGATGCTACTGTGAAGCTGGACACGTGTTGTTTTCTCACCTCTCTCGCTACAGAGGAAACTGTATTTATGGCCATATTTAGAGTTTCACAAGATAACCAGGGATAACAGTGAAGTAAAATGAGCATTGCTCATTGGCAAAATGTTGGCCCCTTAGCACTGGTCCTGCACGGGCAGCCCTCACTTAGCCTCCAGGAAGCCTTAGTGAAGATAATAAAGTTTTAAGTCATAAAGTTTTAAGTTTTATGGAGGTAAGAGCTTGCTTTAGTTGGCCTCTTGACCCTTGACTTCTTTACTTTAATGTTTCTTTGAGTGCTATAACTGTGTGTTTCTGAAGCACATTTGTTATAAGTAAAAGATGTGAGATGAAAAACTGAGATGAAAAAAACTGATCTGATGATTCACTGATCTCACAGTCTGATTTCTGAGGACATTATTTAGATTTAATAATTTCACATTATAGTAGCCTTAGAATACCATTGCATGAAATTTTGTATTGCTTTAATATTTTTAAGTCATTATGCAGAATCTTTTTGGACTGGATCATTGTGACTTTAGTAGCTTGTTTTGTGATGCTCAGAGTTGATCTGAATATTTTGTTGATTGTCACCATTGTTGAGGTTCAGATTCTTGATGTCTGTTTGTCTACATGATCCTTTTTTCTTGTTTAAACTCTGTTTCTGCTGTATGCTGTTAAACACACAACTAACACACATTTTAAAATGTGTTAATCGCTTGTCATTCAGAGTGTGAAAACCTCAATACTGGTTTCACCCTGATCATTTGTAGTGCTGTCACTGTTCATGAGTGTTGGTGAAACGGGTAAGAGCTTAATTTTATAATAATTCTGTAGGTTTATTTAACTGTATTTTTTCCTGAGTAATAACAGTGATGATGTTCATTAGTTTTTTGTTTTGTTTTGTTTTGTTTTTTAGCCAAAACTTTAAAGTGTGTGTCTATACAGAAAGTCATATTTAAAAATTAATCTATGGTTAGAAGTATTCACTGGTGTAAAAGTGTGACAACTAACCCCAGTATTTACTTCATATTTATATTATGACAGGAACTATAGTGCTATTTGGGCTGATTTTTTGGCGATAAAATTATGTTGTTGAGTAATATATTAAATATGCTTTTCTCGACATGTTTTAAAACATTCAATCTTCACCTAGTGATTAAACATGTTTTTTAAAACATAGAGGCCTATTGCATATGACCAGCATATGTTGTGTTTGGATACTGGTGCCATCACAAGCTTTGTTCTCAAGCTTAACTTACAAATATTGGTCAACAACTTTCACCAGAAAGACCAAGCTGGATAACAACCTTCACCAGCCCCAGACAGCATAAACCAGTGTTTAAAAGGACAGTATCACTCAGTGGTTGCATGACAGTGACATGTTATTTAGGTCTAAAAGAACAATTGCAAATGTTGTCTTCTAACTGATAGAGAAAACATTACTACTGCCCTGCAGACTTCAGCTCCAGCCCTGCTCTAACACACCTGCCTGTGATTATCAAGTATCCCTAAACACCTTGGTTAGCTGCTTCAGGTGTGTTTGATTGGAGCCAAACTCTGCAAGATGGTGGCTGTCCAGAACTGTGTCTCATTTCGAAGGCTGTTTCCTCTGGAGGTCACATTTGAAGGCTTCATACATCACCAAAGATGTCTTATTTAAGAAAAGTAACCGTAATAAAATTGACTGTTATTCCTCATGAGGTGTAAAATAGTGTAATTTCTGTCTTAATACTATAATTCTACTAAATACGATAAATACTATAATTTTCTGTCTTTGCAATCTGTTACTTTTCTTAAATGAGACCGCCTCAATGATGTATGCAGCCTTCAAATGTGACCTGCGGAGGACACAGTCTTCAAAATGAGACTTGGGGGCAGGGTTGGAGACTACTGCTCTAAACCAAAAGCAATGAGTTTGACTAACTTAACTTTAATATACTCCAGCATCCAAACAGTTAGTGAACCAACTGTACTATTTACATTTACTACATATTGCCCTATGAAAAAAGATAGTTTAAAATAAACTACAAAGAAATATAACTTCCGATTCATGACCTCTAAAATGAGCCAATTTACATTTGTTGTAGATTTTCCTATGCTGATGTCAGTCAGAATGGCTCCTCCTCTTCATCTGATCTTTCTGATCATGATTCACAGTGAGTCACTGCAACAGAAACACTAAAGAGAGATTTTGCAAGTGTTTTTCCTCCAATATCCTTGATGCAAATGCTGCTGCTATTTTGTCCACTTTATGAATTCTGTGTTTCAGGGGTTTCTAGTGCTGATTGGGGTGTGAGTTACAGTCCTTCACACATCTGTGCACTAAAGAACTCATCAGTGATAATGAGCTGCACTTATACATACCCTACTGGATATAAGATCATGAGAGTGTTCTGGACCAAAACACTAGTTAGAAATACAGAACATCCAGATCTGTCTGAGGACCCTGAATACAGTCAGAGGCTTCAGTATCTGGGAGATAAACAGCAGAACTGCACCATCAGACTGAGTCATGTGACACTGAAGGATTCACACATGTACTATTTCAGATTCATCACTGATAATGGCAAATGGATTGGTGTTCCAGGAGTGACTCTTGCTGTCACAGGTGACTTTCATGAGGTTTCTCTCTTCTTCTGTGCATTATGTTGAATAATAATCAGTGTATGACAGCAGCACTAGATATAATGTGTGTGTTGTGTTCAGATCTTCAGGTGGAGTCTCCTGAGAGAGTGACAGAGGGAGATTCAGTCCGTCTGACATGTAAAAGCAGCTGCACTCTGACTGACAGAGCAACATTCATCTGGTACAGAAACTCACAGCCATTAACTGAGAGAAGAGACAGAAACAATGAACTCCTGCTGCAGTCAGTCAGAAGAGAGGATGCAGGCAGATATAGCTGTGCTGTACACGGACACAATCACATCTCTCCTGCTGTTGAGCTCAATGTCACGTGTGAGTACAGATTCATTTGTTCTTTTAAAAACTAATGAAGTACAGATTCATTAAGCTTAATTAGTTTAAAAACTGGAGATTGTGTTTCACTCTTAGAAAGGATGTGTTAAAACTGACTCAAACTGTGTTAAATTCTTACACATCAGTGTGTGAGTTTAGGGACAACACTTCTGTTAATTTTGACACATTCACTGTGTTATGATTTTAACACAGTAAATGTGTCAGAAAGGTGATCTGTTAACAAGCAGAATCACCAAAGGAGAAAATCACAATTTTACAATAAAAACCAACTTTTTAAAGTCACCATCATGGAGTGATCTCCATGATGGTGACTTTAAAAAAGTTGGTTATTTATTAACAGCTTGTTAACAGTGTTTGCTTTAGTTGGGCTCTTGACCCTTGACTTTTTAATAGTAGATTTTGTTTGGGCTGTTGTAACTGAGTTATAACAGCCAGACAATCAAAGAGAAAAGATGATCAGGTGGTGTTGGTTATGTTTTCACATAATCATTATTTGACCTGAATCACTGAACTCATTTAGAGCCCAATCTCTGAGTTAGATTTACATTATTGATTACAGCAGCACCGTGATTCTACAGCAGAAGATCAGCTCTTACAATATGATCCAAAGGATTTCTCAAAAGTTGTTCTGATTTAAAATAAAATAAAATAAAATTAATTAATTAACTAAAGAAAAAAAAAAAAAAAACTCTTTCATTTAGACACACAGACATCAAGAATCAGCCTGTGAATCTCAACTGTGGTGACCATCATAAAGCATGTTGCAGTGCATTCTGGGTGCCAGCAATCAAAATTCATCCATGGCTCCCATCATGCATTGCTGCATGAATAAATTATGAGCTGAATTGTCTTAGTAGTTTCCTTTATTCTCACTATTTTATTGTTTTCTGTTTTTATGTGACTTTTTAGTAGCTTGTTTTCTAATGTTCAGAGTTGATCTGTTTATCAGAATATGTTTCTTGTCACCGTTGTTGAGATTCATACGCTGATTCTTGATGTCTGTGTGTGCCTAAAAGAAAGTTTTTTTTTTTTTTTTGGATCAGAAAAATCCTTTGGATTGTATTAAAAAAGCTGATCTTATGCTGTAGCGTTACAGTGCTGTTGTAATGAATAATGTAAATATAACTCAAAGATTGGGCTCTAAATGAGCTCAGTTACAACAGCCCAAACAAAATCTCATATTAAAAACTCACATGATTAATGGATTATCTTGATTGAATGGTCTTGTTTTGGTTTTAGAGGTCTGGTCTTTATGTCTGAAATGAACACAAAGATGTGTAAATGTGTAATATTAACACATTACAGGTGTTCTAGGCTGCACAGATTGTGTTGATGCTGTGAACAAATACACAGGTTGTGTTAATTTTAAAACCACACATAATATGTGTAAAACAATTGAATTCTTCCAACACATTTAATGCAATATTGACACAAAATGTGTAAACTAGAGTATTACACATATTTTTCTACACATTTCTTCTTAGAGTGTTGAACGAGATGATTCAAAGATTTAATTTTGTGTGTTTTAGACCCTCCCAGGAGAGTCTTTAATGATGATTCAGTAACTGTGGTAATCATCAAATTAATGGATTAACAATCACTAAACATTCATATAAATTTTGTCTGTTTTAGATCCTCCCAGGAACGTCTCAGTTTTCATAAATGGATCCGGTGAAATATTGTCAGGAAATTCAGTGACTCTGATCTGCAGCAGTGATTCAAACCCTCCTGCTCTGAACTTCAGCTGGTTTAAGGAGAATGAAAGCTCAGCTGTTGGATCTGGACAGAGTTTCAGTGCACTACAGAGTGGACGCTTCTACTGTCAGGCTCACAATCAACATGGATCTCAGAGATCAGACTCTGTAACTGTGACTGTTAAAGGTACAGCAGCTCATATACTTACTTTACTCTTTCTAAAGTGAAGCAAATTAATCTGTTCAGATGTTTTACTCTTATGCAGGAAGTCTGGTGATATTATATATATCCTTTGGAGTGATTTGTGGAGCTGCAGCGGCCATTGCAATGACACTGATTTGGTAAGATGTTTGTAGTATTTGATCGCAGACAATGCAGTGTCTTTTTTGCAAATGTCCAGTATAAAGAAAATAAAAATGTTGTCAGGCTGAACAGTGACACCTGATCAAAGTACCAAATTGCTATTGCACAGTCTTGTCTCAAACTAAACAGATTTTCAACTAAAAATATGATCACACTTAATGTCTTTAAGGAGAAACAGGTGGATGAAAAAGAGAAATGACACACAGAAGTCTCAGGTGAGATAAAATAATTTGGTTTTCAATAGTTTACTGATCAGGTAATGTCTTTAAGGAGAATGACAAATGTGTTTTATAAACACTCAGTTACAGCAGCCAGAGAAAAACTAATGCTAAAGAGTCAAGAGCCCAACTAAAGCAAACACTGGTCACCATGATGGCGACTACAAACTTTACTATTTTCAATAAAACATCAACATCAAAATCTGTTAATTCTCAACAAGAACTTCTGTACATGTATGAAAGAAATAATGTCAAACAGGTTTGTAAACTGGTTTCACACTCAGTGTGGCTCAAAGTCTGTTGAAATTCTTGTGTTTCTGCTCATCTCCTCTTTTTTTCTGGTCTTGTTTCTCTGTCCTTTAGTGATTCTGGTTGTCAGGTGTTTATCAGTGTCTGAATTCACTCACTTTTTTCATTCACTCTGTCAAGTGGACTATATTAGTGAACTAATGTAGGGAATAGTGAATGAGGATATAAGGTGTGATTTAGAACACAGCCTCTGGGTGTCGACTTTGAGCGCTGTTAACTATTAAACAGTATATTCCTGTAGGCTACTTTCTTGAAAATGACAAATATTACCCAGAATGCATTGTTTTCTAAGGTATATTACTGTTTTAATGGAAAATGGTTTGTTACTGTCAGAATTTGGTTGTTTTTTTACAGCAAGGTCGAACAGTATGTGTTAAATTCTTACACATCAATGGGTGAGTTTAGGGACAGCGCTTGTTGTGTTAATTCTGACACATTCACTGAGTCAATGATTTTAACACAGTGAATGTGTCAGGAAGGTTAACCAGAGGTTTATTCAAGACCAGACCCTCCAAGACCAAGACCATTCAAGAGGGAAGTTAATGAGATTATTAAGTCATTAATCAAGCACTAGTGATGAACACCTGCTGTTAACAGGCAGAATCACTGAAGGAAAGAGGAAAATAACAGCAAAACAAAACACCTGTGCAACTTCTGAACATGAAGACCAAACTTGCAATGGTCTATTTGTCAAGTCCAGTCAAAAAACATCACTTACACATCAGTGCTTGTGTTTTGGGACAACACTTGTGTTAATTTTGACACATTCACTGTGTCAAACACAGACATTCAGAATGTCTCAAAAAATCGGCTAAAAATTGGCTAAATTCTTACACATCAGTGTGTGAGTTTAGGGACAACACTTGTTGTGTTAATTTTGACACATTCATTGTGTGATGATTTTAACACAGTAAAAGTGTCAGGAAGATGATCTGTTAACAAGCAGAATCACCAAAGGAGAAAATCACAAATTTAAGTCACCATCATGTAGATCAGTGTTTGCTTTAGTTGAGCTCTTGACCCTTGACTTTTTAACATCAGATTTTATTTGGGCTGTTGTAACTGAGTTATAACAGCTAAACAAGCAAAGAGAAAAGATGATCAGGTGGTGTTGGTTATGTTTTCACATAATCATTATTTGACCTGAATCACTGAACTCATTTAGAGCCCAATCTCTGAGTTAGATTTACATTATTGATTACAGCAGTACTGTGATTCTACAGCAGACCATCAGCTTTTTCAATATAAAACAAAGGATTTCTCAAAAGTTGTTCTGTTTTTTTTTTTGTTTGTTTTTTTTAATCTTTTTCATTTAGACACACAGACATCAAGAATCAGCCTGTGAATCTCAACAGTGGTGAGAATAATAAAGCATGTTGCAGTGCATTCTGGGTGCCACCAATCAAAATTAATCTATGGCTCCCATCATGCATTGCTGCATGAATAAATTGAGCTGAATTGTCTTAGTAATTTCCTTTATTCTCACTATTTTATTTTATTTTATTTTTTCTGTTTTTATGTGACTTTTTAGTAGCTTGTTTTCTAATGTTCAGAGTTGATCTGTTATGTTGTTTGTCACTGTTGTTGAGATTCACAGGCTGATTCTTGATGTCTGTGTTTTTTTTTTTTTGTTGTTGTTTTTTGGATCAGAACAACTTTTGAGAAATCCTTTAGATTATATCGTAAAAGCTGATTTTCTGCTGTAGAATCACAGTGCTGCTGTAATCAATAATGTAAATCTAACTCAGTGATTGGGCTCTAAATGAGTTCAGTGATTTAGGTCAAATAATGATTATGTGAAAACATAACCAACACCACCTGATCATCTTTTCATTTTTTTTTTTTTTTTTTTTTGTCTGGCTGTTATAACTCAGTTACAGCAGCCCAAACAAAATCTAATATTAAAAAGTCAAGGGTCAAGAGCCCAACTAAAGCAAACCCTGATCTCCATGATGGTGACTTAGAATTTGTGATTTTAACAGCAGGTGTTCGTCACTAACATTCAATAGTCACACGATTAATTAATTATCTTGATTGGTCTTGTTTTGGTCTTGGAAGGTCTGGTCTCGACCACACCTCTGGTCTTGAATGGTCTTGGTTTTGGAGGTCTGGTCTTCACCTCTGAAATGAACACAAAGATGTGTAAATGTGTAATATTAACACATTACAGGTGTTCTTGGCTGCACAGATTGTGTTGATGCTGTGAACAAATACACAGGTTGTGTTCATTTTAAAACCACACATAATATGAGTAAAACAATTGAATTCTTCCAACACATTTTTATGAAATATTGACACAAAATGTGTAAACTAGAGTGTAACACATTATATGTGTCATTTTTCTACACATTTCTTCTTAGTGTGCAGAGATGATAATGGTAGTGTTTTCAAAAACTTCCACTTTGAACCACGTTTTCAATAGTTTGCGTTTTCAGGCCACCAAAACATTGTTGTGTAAATGAACGGACAAAATGCATAAAAAGTTTTCCGTTTTTAGTTGAAAAGGGTGTCATATAAATGGCCCCTGAATGTAGTGAGACTTTATATAGTCAGTTGTTGTTTATAGACATTAGTTATTAGTTTTTTATTTTCTCTTGATTATGCTTTTTTCTTCCATGTCAAAGATGAATCATTCCAGGCCTCACCATGACAGACGTAAATCATCTGATGTTGAGTTGACTGAACCTGTCTATGAGAATGTAGAGGTGAGTTTTGCTCATTTACTCTCCTCACGTTTAGCCAACAAGGAATTAAATACTCGTCAGTGTGATATAACTATTGAAATAACTGTTGACTAAATTTATGTTAATTCAAATAACAGAAAACAAGCTTGCATGAGACGTTTTCAGATTTAACGCCATTAGTTAAAGGGGCGGAGCTTAGTGATGGGTCAATCCCAGCTAATAATTTTTTGTTCTAAGAATGTTTTACAAACGTTCAGTTTTCGTTATGGAAACATTAAAATGTCCAATTTTCTTGATGTTACTGGAACGTTTTTTGTTTGTTTGTTTGTTTAAGATTAGTATGATTGTCCTGGAACATTCTTTCAACAAATTTTTACCACCATTATAACTCAACATTATAGGAACGTTGATTTGTAACGTTCCAAGAACATAAAAATGTCCACTTTCCTTAATGTTAATAGAACATCATTTAAAGGTTATTATGATGTTTGCCAAAGTTATGAGAACGTTCCCTGTTAGCTGGGAATACACTGGCTTACAGCTGATACACAGAATATAATGATTTATTAATGTTTTAATTCATCTTTCATTTTCTTTCATTCTTTCAGTTTAACAGGGAGATGCCATAGTGTCTGGCACACATGGTGAAACATTTAACAGCGTTTGTGTGTCTCTTTGTGTTTGGAGCCCTGAAAAGCAGTATTAATTGGTATAAGTAATCAAGTAATCAAATGATCAAGTAATCAAATGCAAGTGTGTTTTCCTTTACAATTTGTATCATATAGTTTGTTTGCTTAATTTTACATGTTTTTCAACCTTTGGTCTCATGTTTTCAAGGCAGAAAATAAAGATCTGACATTGCAATAATTTACAGTCTTCTGTCATTCAATACCTCAGTATAACAGCATAAATAGTAATACATTTTACACATTTTACTGAACTAACGGTGCTGATAACCTACAGCACTGTTTACTTGTTGGTTAGTTCTAATCTGGTGTGTATCACTGAATGCCATATTTGTGTGGTCTTTGCACCACCTGCTGGTGACTTTGTTCCAACGCAACATCATTTACTTTCTTTCTAAAATCTAAAATCTGTGATATCATGCGTGGCAACCACTGTAAGTCAGCAAGATCACAAATGCACATGTTGTTTGTTCTATTGAGAACATCTGAATGTCTGCAGGAGCGCACATGATTGTGCCTGTGCGTGAAAGTCTGCAGTGCGTGTGTGTGAATCTGTGTGTTAGGTGGTCAGGACCTCGATCTGAAATAGACTGTACATTATCCCATTTATTACAGAAACTTACCGAATAAATAAATACCCTGTTGGAAAATCCAGATTAAGTTTGGTAGCTGTGTTTTGGAACATAAAGCTGGAACAAATACAGATGGTTTTCTAATGTCCCCCTATATTTAAAGATCTAATAGAGAATTTGACTTTACAAATAATTAAACATAAATATTGAATTAGTATGAACATAACCTTAATTTACAACAAACGAAAACTACATGTAAAAACTAATATAACCATTACAGATCTTATTGTATTGTAAATTCTACATTACCTATTCTGCAACGTTTCAGTATTTATTTCAGACTTTATTTAGACCCTAGTTCCTGCAGTCGAAACACACACAGTACCACCCCAAAGTCCTTAGTTCATGGGGAAAGTTCCTGCAGTGGAAACGGGCTATAGACTGCAGTGCTTTGCACATATAATTGGTTGTTGGTGACGGTCTTGGGCTGTCAACCCAGATAGCAACTTTGTGTCGAGCCAGATCCGGCCCACATCTGGCACATGTGGTATGATGATCTGGGCCACATGTGGCAGGAATGATGGCACTTGGGTGGACCGCTCCTGTTTGCCAGATCTGGGCCACAAGCAGGCCATAAAAATGCCAGTGGCATCATTCCTGCCACATGTGGCCCAGACCATCATTTTGCATGTGCCAGATGTGGGCCGGATCTGGGCCGACACAAAGTTGCTATCTGGGAATTCAGCTCTGGCCAAAACAGTGCAAGGTTTGGAATGTTAGGGGGCACAGAAAGACTATTTTTAAGAGAATGGGCTCAGATTACAGTTTTTTTTCAACTGCTTACACACATTTTCAAAACTTTGCCTATTTTTTTCAAAACTTTACACACAAATCCAAGAATTGCACACACAAAATGCAAAATGCAAAATGCCTCACATCTCTTGCAAAATGAAGCACTGCATTCAAAATATCACAAACACATCTCAAAAGCAAACATTTGTCTTACTTTGCAAACACCTTTACCATAATATTCTATTTTTGGATATATCATATACACAGTTATTCAAAACCTAAAGCTCTTCTTTAATGAGCTCCTATGTTCATTTCTGTACAAGAATGAAAGTAATTGGCAGAGAGATTTTAAAAAATTCACGGTAAACATGAAAGCAAGATTGAAAACAAATTATTTTTTATTTTTTTACTGTAAGCATTTGTGGTTGTGAATACAGTATTACACAGTACAAAAGAAAAGAAATACATCAACCATGTGTAGTTGGACAGAAACAATAGTTGTGTTTGAAAAAGGAAATCAAGATACTTCCTGTTAGATTAGAGAATTGTGTGTTGTGTTTTGGAGTGACTCCCAGCATGCATTGTGGCATGAAGTATGTCACCATTGTTGAGATTCATATGCTGATTCTACATGTCTGTGTGTCTGAATGATGCTCTGTTTGAAATGGTGTATGGATTCGTTTTACAATCTCTTTTCTGAAGTGTCAATGTGTCATTTGTGTAGGCTGTCTATGGAGGGACAGAAAGCTCTCAGATTTTATTACAAATATCGTCATTTGTGTTCCGAAGATCAATGAAAGTCTTACAGATGGGGAACAACATGAAAAAAAAAAAAAAAATTCAGAATGTCTGATCTGTGCAAACATAACATTGTTGGTGAAAATCTATTAATATCAAATAACTACTTTTGGTTCAGTTACAAGATCAGTCAATCATTTTTCTTTACTATGATTAATCCTTTATTATCTGATCTTCATTGCTTATAGCATCCTTTGGAACAAATTATGTGTTTTGGTAAACACTGTTACAAAGACCACAAACGTATATAAAAATCAAAGAGTCAAACTGCCCAACTAAAGAAAACACTGATCACCATAATGATGACCAAACAGTTTCACGAAAACAACAACTAAACCTCTGTTAATTCTCAAAAAGAACTGTAGATGAATGACAGAAATAGTCTGGTTAGTAATAAGAGACATTTAATGTCTTTTCAGTTGATTTCATCTAAGACTGTGGCTGAAGTCAGTTGTAGTTCTTGTGTGTCTCTTTTCTTCAGTGATTCTGCTTGTTATCATCAGGTGTCTTCAATAATTGAACAATCATCACTTAATTAACCACTTAAGTACCTAATTAACTCTAACACTGCTTCAGTGTTACTTTAACACCCTGCGGGTGGTTCCCATATGAACACAGACTGGTGTTGATTTAACAGTTTACTGTGTACTTACTTACACTTTACCATTATTTTAATTTAACTAAACAAACTACAACTCACCATCCTGTACAAAAGAAATGGAAAACATCAAAACCACCAGTGACAGGTTTCCTGAGGCAGGCCAAGATGAAGTGCCACCCGCACAAATAGGCAGAGGCCTCAGGTGTTAGAAATAGTTGGTCTCTGCCCCCATCCAATTGGCAACTGTGCTCAACAAAAAAAAAAAAAAAAAAAAAAAAAAAGAAAAAAAAAGAAAGAAAGAGACAGGAAGAAACAAGAGAAAGAGCAGGGGCTCGTAACAGTGAGTCAGTGAATCTCAGTGAGTCAGTGCTAATGTCATTACATTCCCATCGGGTCAGTGTTAGAGAAATTCTGGTTTCTGGCCCCGGATGAGGTTAGTTCCCAAATCGACTGGAACAGGCCTCAGTCAGGTAGGACAGACATGTGAGAGCAACATGTTGATTTCGTTAGCAATGATAACAGGTCCTGGGTGAATACTTTCACGTAGATAGTGACAGGAAGTCATCTGCCAAACATCTAAGAAGATTACTCCATCAATATGTCTGAACATCTCCCGCATCACTTTGTTCAACTGCATCATTAACCAGTCACACTGAAAAATAGTCTGGAACAACACAGATCAGAATCAGAAAGAGCATTATTGCCAAGTGTGCTTGAACAAACAATAATATACCTTTCCTACCATGGAAAGAAATGACCCCAAGATCTATTTCTCACTTTTGATGAACAAGAAAGTAATTATTTATAGCTGAATGTTCAAGAAAGTGAATAGTGTCCATTTTTCATGAAAAACTATTTATATTTTACTCTACTAACTTCAGAAGACTTGTAAAATAGCACTTAACCCTGTTTTATGTTGTGAGTCTACTGGAAATACTGGTTATAGGTTGTTGTTGTTGTTTCATTTTCTCATTTGGGGTCATCAGCATGGATGCAAGGTTTTGACACTCAGAGGTGTCATGGAATGTGCATGCAAAAATTTAATTACGCTTTTGATGTTGGTTTGACCCGCAATGCCACAGTTAATAACAGCTGCACAGACCCAAAATAAAATAATAATAAAAAATGGATGTATTTTGTCATGTCAGGTTCTCAATACCCTATGGGGGTGTTTACATTTACATTTATGCATTTATCAGATGCTTTTATCTGAAGAAATGTTCCTTGCATTGAAGGCGTACATTTTTACCAGTTGATTTTACTGGGAATCAAACCCATGACCTTGGCATTTTAAAAATAATAATAATAATAAAAAATAATAAAAATATATATATATATATACTTTTCTACTGAATTGAAAGACTTTTCTGCCATCGAGGCGGTAGATATAGAGAATGTGAAGCTGCCGTCACGCCGTGTTCAGTTCTAGTCTGGGTTTGTTTATATTGCGCTGACTTTCTGCTAGTGAGTTCCCAGATAGAAATGTTATTGTTCTAAGAATGTTTTGAGAACATTATGCTATGTTCTGGTAATAATGGAATATTCTCCTAAAAAGGTAGAATAACATTATTTAAAAACATTGTAAAAATGTTTAGTGATAACGTTAGAACATTATCCCCTAACATTCTTATAAAGTTTTCAGAGGGAAGTTTCCCATCGGGCACTGGATGTGAACTCTAACATCACCCATAGACCTCAAATTTTGATCGAAAATGAAAATCAGGTTGATGTCTAAAGACAAATTTTTTTTGACGTCAAGCTCCAATGTCATTAAACAACTCCAAAAACAGCATTACCAGCTTCACATTACAAACCAGATTGATTTTATTTCTGTCATATGTGTATAAAAGTTCTTATTGAGATAAAAAGAGATTTAAATGCAGATGTCATTTGAAAGTAATAGTTTGGTTTGATGTTACTATTATGGAGACCGCTTGTTTGCATTAGTTGGGTCGTTCGACTTTTTAACCTTAGTTTTTCTTTGGTTGCTGTAACTGTTTATTATGGCAAGTACAATAAAAGAAAAGGTGCTCAGATAATGTTAGCTCTTTGTTGGTGATAACATTTTTATCATCACATAGTAGTTTGATAATCTGACTTCACCCAATTTAATCTATGGTAATAATTGGTAATAACTCTGGTAATATATGGTAATAATTTGCATTATTTGTTATAACAGCTCTGTGATTCTATAGTATTAGATCTAGCAGTGTTTTTTTTAATCAGATAGTCTCAATTATTTAAAAAAAAAATTGTAAATTCCTTTGTCATTGAGACACACAGAGACATCAAGAATCAGCATATGAATCTCAATCAATGGTGACATGCTTCATGCTGCAATGCATTCTGGGTGCACCATACGGCGGCATGAAACATGTCACCATTGTTGAGATTCATATGCTGATTCTTGATGTCTCTGTGTGTTTAAGTGGTTCAGTAGTTCAAAATGGTTTGTGTACAAGTAATTTTTTTTTTTTTTTTTTTTTTAAATTATATAGATTATTTGATTAAAACTTTGCTGGTTGTTATGCTGTGGAAAAATATCAGCACAATCAAAAATATGAAATTAATAACGCAGATTAGACACTGGGTGAGACCAGTTGATCAGACCACTATGGCAATCATCAACAAGTAGTCAACATCATCTGATCACAATTACTTTGGCTGTTTAAATAACAAACCCAGTTATAACAGCCAGACAAAAACTAACTTTTCAATGTCAGGTCAAACTGCCCAACTAAAGCAAACGCTGATCTCCATAATGGTGACAGCAAACCTAACTATAATTTTTAATAAAACATCAACATCTAAACCTCTTTTCATTCTCAACAAGAACTTTTGTACACTACAGAAATGAAGTCAATCTGGTTTAAGTGAAGGTGGTAATGCTGTTTTTTGAGTTGCTTAATAATGTAGGAGCTTGACGTCAAACAAAGGTTGGGTTTTCACTTTCAACCAAAACTTGAAGTCTAAGCAACATTTGAGTCCACATCCAGCAGCCAATGGAAAGCTTCCCGCTAAACACTTCATAAGAATGTTAGGGGATAATATTCTATCAATGTTATCACTAAACATTTATAGAATGTTTTCCTACCTTTTAGCAGAACGATCTGGGAACAAAAATAAAACTTGCTGCTGAAAACATTCCCAGAACATTACAAATTTCTAGCTGGGTTTAGGACAGTATTTATGATTTTGTCGTGATTGTGAAAAATGTCACTGATGTGCTGAATCAAGAATTGCAATAGGAACTCACATCATCGTTCAGGGAAAAAACTGGATGGTGTAATACAATTTTCGCCTTTTCTACGTGTAAAAACACAAAGGGAAGCTGTCCATTTGGGGTCAGTTTTACCCACAACAAAAATCATACCCAGAATTCAAACATAATACAAGGGTTAAGTCCTTCTTTTTCATTTGGGCAGCCTCTAGTTGAATTTCCAATCAAACTTAACTGTATAGACGAGAGCTCACACACTGCTAAAGTTTTTTTCTTCGGTGTACCACAGATAAAATTCAGTTATACAGATTTGGAATGACATGTGGGTGCATAAATGACGAATTTTTGGGGGGGATTTTGAGTGAACTATCCATTTAAAAGAAGCAATTTTATGTCAATTGGAAAAAAAAAAAAAAAAAAGTTGCCTAAACATTCTGAGAAACATTTTTAGGCCTATGTTTTTATACTTTCATGTACAACAAATGCACCAAATTTTTTTGTTGAAAACATAGTAGGATTGGAAAGTGACTAAGAGTACCTTTAGTCCACCAGTGTTTCCAGACTTGATGATGACGGTAGTCTCTGGAGCGCGGCTCAGCAGTGCAACAACAGACTGGCGGATTTTGGCCACTTCATGCACATAAAACGTTATTGGATGAAAAACCAGGTGAGCAAAGAATGTGAAGACAACAACTGCGTGAGGACCACCAGCTATTTCATCAATATCATTGGCGATATAGTGCAGGTCGGTAATAGGCATTTTATAAAATCGCAAAGGAACACCGTGTGGCCTCCAGTGAATAATGATATTATTTTTCAACTCCACAGCCATCAGGGGTCCACCTGTACGAGGAGTGTGGAGGTCCATTCTTTTTATGCCTAATAAAGATACACAAAACTAACATTAGATTGTAGCTTGAGAATGTCATACAACTTTGGAACCACAAAAGGGTGAGTAAATAATGACCAAATTTTCATTATTAGGTGAACTATCCCTTTAAGTGGCACTGATTTATGAACATGTCTCAATGTTGTTGCATTAGACACAAAATATTTAACCAAGTAGCATCTGTAAACTGAATCTCCATGAGCTTTTTTTTTCCCAGAACTAACTTCATTTTTATAGAACGTTTTTGATGCTTTGCTTGTTAAGTGTGCCACTTAAGGGCTGTTTACACGACACCATTTTCAATTAAAAACGGAAAACTTTTTATGCGCTTTGGCTCATTTACACGACAATGGCGTTTGGAGGCCTGAAAATGCAAACTTTTAAATATGGGTTTCAAAGTTTTTGAAATGATAAGATGATACCATTATCATCTCCGTGTAAACAACTGAAACTCAAATCTGTGAAAACGGTGATGGCATGCACATGTATATTATGTGTTTAGTCTACAGGCATGCACGTTTGTCGCAAGCGCTCTGTAAAAGAAAGCTTATGTGCCCAGGCGCGTAGTCTTTCTTTACAAAGTGACATCGGCAACTACTGACCTGGCAGCATAATACAGCTTTTTTACTCATTTTTGCGGATCCATGTCAACAGGGATTGTTTGATAATCTTGTCATCTGTACAAAGAAAAAAAAACTTTCCGTTTTATCTACATTGTTGTCGTGTAAACATAGCCTTAAGATTGATATTTTCATCCAGGGCAGTAGCTGGGGTATCTAAGGCCCCGGTGCAGGTTGTTGCTGTGGGCCCCCCTCGGATGTAATCACAGGGCCCCCCTAAAGCCCCGCCAGCGACAGCCCTGTTTTCATCTAACGCCAAGATAATCATGCATCTTTGGAATAAGAGCCCTGTGGGACCTCTGTATGTCATTTCCTCATTTAATTTATTATGTACATTCATGCTATCATGTATTCAATTTAATGACAAAGACAACATCAATGACAAGTCATATCATTGAATAACTTGCCTGGCACTTTTCTTTCTAAGTACTCAAACCACTGCCTTGTGGTGGAGTCACCCATCAAATAGACGATCTTGTTTTGAGACAATTTCCCATTTGTTCAGAACTGAACTGCCTGGTGTTGCATACCAAAGACTTCCAGACATCTTTCAGATAGAACCCTGCAGGAATTGGTGTCGTCATGCCAGACCTGCATTTCTCCATTGTGCCTAAAGCAAAGATTTAGATTACAAGAAAAGAATGTTTTAATTATGTGAATTTTCGTGTAACTAAATTTGATTTCAGAAGAAAGAAATCATGTTTGTTTTGACCATTTCCTTTTTGGAAAAAAATCAAGAAAAAGCAGAGGACGTCTCCTTTTTTCATTTATGGAAAGAATTTGAGCAAATTAATTTTTCAGAAATGGAACAGAATTTTGTTTTCACTGTTATATGGTAGGGGGCACTATTACACACCTTCTGAAAGAGTACAGAATCTCTTTCAGAGAGATCAATAAACAAGCAATAGAAGCATTGTTTATGCACATGTAAAATAATGTGATTATCAAACATTAAACAGCATATAAATCAAAACCGCCTAACATTACTGAATGAAATGTTGAACTCATGAAGTGGTAATGACTTTGAAGTATGGGGTGACGTTGTCTTTGAAAAAATGTGATTTTCTCAGCTTTTTGTTTAAAATCTAGCTTTTTTTATGAAACTTATGAAACTTTATGAAACCCACATTCAAGTTTTGTTTTTGTTTAAAAGCAGAGGCTTTCTTTTGATATATTATACATTCAGATATTCATGCAACAAAATATTCTGGGGCCATGAAAGTTTTGTGAAATTAATCAAAAGGCTGGCTATCGCTGACAACTTAAAAAAAAAAAAATATATATATATATATATATATATATATATATATATATATATATATATATTCAGGCCATAAACTGATTTGTATACTATAAACAAAAAAAGGAGAACTCCTAATTCTGGTTTCCTGTAATTTTTTTCCTTTCTCCTTATTTCTTTCCAAACAGGAAATGAGATGGTCACATACCATATGTAAACATACCAATGCCTGCAGTGTTGGGAAGGACGTTTATGATTTTGTTATCTCCAGTAATAGCAACATTTGTTAATTTCCTATGGAGAAAAAAATAATAATACATTTTCTACACTTCACAATTCTAGAATTATTCTGAAATTCATCTTAAATCATTACCCACTGTGTAAAAAATTGCTTCTCCAGAGAATTTAATGGGTTTTCCAAACCTCCCATTGAGTGATAAACCAGTTTGTCACAGGAAAGAGTCTTCGGTCTCTCACACTGCCACACTGTTCCTGTTTTTATATTCTTATACTCACAGCAGCAGTCTCCTTTCCTCCAACTTCCATCTGCACCCCACTTAAGATTACATTGTACTGTTTCCCTGATCCTTGTTTTATTGGGTCCTGGACCTTCAAAGTGTCCATTATAGTGGCTACGTGGGAATGAAGACTCCCTGTATTTTTTAAGAATCCACACAACCTCACTGGAGTGTTCTAGACGTACAAAAACTTGTGCCTGACCTTCCCAGGGCAGAAGAAGAGCCACAGAGTAAGTCCCATTACGATGATCCACAACCTCCCCGTACACACTGGCCTTCAAGAAGAATGGAGAAGGTTAAAGTGTAATGCAGAAAACGAATGTCTGTCGATAAAGAATTTTTTTTTTATCGCTTATAAACATAAATAAAAATGTAAGAAAGTGAAACTCAATATGACAGATGTCTGTATATCAAACCTTTAGCTTTGAATTGAAGAGTTTGGCTTGGAAATAGTCTCCTCCATATCTTTTCAGGTTCTTGTTGTGGTCTCTGGCAGTGATAGTAACAGAGATCTTTTCTCCCACTTTGTAAATCTCACTGAGTCCCACAATAGAGAATGTTGAGTGGACTGGACTTGTGCTCAGTTCCAGCTGAGTGATTTCTTGATCTGGACTAGGCCAGTCCAGAGCCTTCTGCAGTCTTTCCCACTCCTCATCACTGATTCCCATGTCAAGTGTGGATATTGTGGATGAACTATCTTTATTTAGATGAACTGGTTTAGGTCTGGGAGGCTGAAATGGTCTCATGTTGATCCCACCTTTCAATGCCCACAGAGCCTGAGGACCGGGATATCATTCACACCAAATTATTTTTCCTCTATGTAAATGTTTTATGTTCGTTGTAGATACGGATACATTGCAAAGTTACAGGATTAAAGAGTATTATTTTACAATAAATTACTGTAGTCAGAAATTTACAGTGAAATTAATGCATGCTAACAACCAACAACACCTGATCAGCTTTCCTCTTTCTGTTATAACTCAGTTACAACAGCCCAAACAAAATCTCATGTTAAAAAGTCAAGGGTCAAGAGCTCAACTAAAGCAAACCCTGATCTCTATGATGGTGTCTTAAAATTGTGATTTTCTCCTTTGGTGATTCACTTGTTAACATCAGGTGTCTTCATTAATGGTCAATCATCACTCAATCACTTAGTTATCTCATTAACTTTAACTCTGCTTCAGTGGGTGGAATAAACACATCGCAGGACTTTTACTTTCTGACCCCTGGACTTTACACCTCTGATAAAATCACATTCCGTTACTGAGTACGCCTACATTTTGAATTAATATTCAAACCTTTGACCGGCATATCAGTAGCCAATAAAGATATCCTATCATAAACGGACCAATGAAAACTCTGCAGCGCGTTCTCATTCTCTCATCTCTCAGTCAGCGAGTTTGACACACACCCGCCTCTTTCTGCTGTCACTCACATGTTTCAGTTCAAATGAACAGCGCGGGGTTTCAGGTATTGCGCATAATTTTAATCATACCGCCATGCCTGACCGATTAAAACGCTACAGGAAATCTTATGGCTATAAGTGAAATGCACCAAAAAGTCTTTCAACAATCAAAGGCAGATCTTTAATTTCTTTACATTGTAAATTTTTGTTTCAGAATGCGAAATTTGTATGATTTGTACATATAAATAACCTGTCTAACTGCATCTCTACATTGTGCAGACATTACAGGTCAAACCCCTCTGATGTTCTTTTTATCTAAATAAACAACATATTATATGGCTCTTAAAGGGTTAGTTCACCGAAAAATGAAAATTCTGTCATTAATTACCCTCATGTCGTTCCACACCCGTAAGACCTTCGTTCATCTTCAGAATGCAAATTAAGATATTTTTGATGAAATCTGAGAGCTTTCTGACCCCAGACTGCAAAGTAATTGCAGCTTTCAAGACCCAGAAAGATAGTAAAGATATTGTTAAAATAGCCCATGTAACTACAGTGGTTCAACCTTAATGTTACGAAGTGACACGAATACTTTTTGTGTACAAAACACAAAAATAATGACTTTATTCAATAATTTTCTCTCTTCCGTGTCATTCTCTGACGCTGTTCATGTGAGCACTATGACACATGCATCTGATGCTGACGTAGAACCTGGAAGTGTTTACTACGTGAATAGAGTAAGAGATTGACACGGAAGAGAAAAAATTGTTGAATAAAGTCGTTAATTATTTATTTTTATTTTATTTATTTTTTTGCACACAAAAAGTATTCTCGTCGCTTTGTAACATCAACTGTTTTAAATATGTCTTTACTACCTTTCTGGGCTTTGAAAAAGGTAATAGCGTTGCAGTTATTACCTTTCTGAGGGTCAGAAAGCTCTCAGATTTCATCAAAAATATCTTAATTTGTGTTCTGAAGATAAACGAAGGGCTTACTGGATTGGAATGACATAAGGGGGAGTAATAAATGACATAAATTTAATTTTTGGATGATCTAACCCTTTAAGATACATAGAATATAAAAATTCTGTGTTGTCATATTTCAAATACCCCACGTGAATTGAGGTAATTTGTTTTATTTGTTCTTATTTTATTACTGACTGTTTGTCTTTTTTATAAATTCAATCCAGTTTGAAATCAAGCTTTCTTGTGCTGCGTGTGAGCTATTGCAACAAAGTTACCCTATTGTAAAGACACAAACACACAGAGTGCGCAAATGTTTAAGTTACTGTGAGATTACTGTAATTGTAATTGATCAATGTTTAAATATGAAAACAAAAGCCTAAATTAAAATCTGTTCATTGTATAAAGCGGATGTGTCTCTTCAGAAGACCTGAATTAAACTGCTCCATTCAAATTGATTACTGTTACGAGTCTTGTGCTTTTTGAAGCTTGAAAATAATGATAGCCTTGACAAAATGGATGGACAAAAAATTAGATATTAAAATATCTATATGGCAGTATACAGTATGTGGTGGTTTTTGGTATTTAAAACAATACAGAATATTGATCATTTTCAAGGTATTGTATTGACGTTTTCGGGAAATTTCACCACTAATTCATGAACTTCATCAATAAGGTAAAAGAGTGTTTTGTTGAAAGCAGCTTTTTCTACTTAGATCTATGTTTTGATTAAATATTATCAAGTAAAATGTAATTAGTATTTTGAATAGTTTTTGAGAAGAGTATTTTGTACTTTTACTTGTAATTGTAATTGAGTATTATTTCAACAATGTAACAGTCCTTAAATACAAATTTTCAGTACTTTTTCCACCACTGTGATGCACATATATCAATACTTGACATACAAAACACAACAATGGTGACACTCAGCAAATAATAATAATAATAAAGATCAATTCTGAACATTACAAAATAAACAAACAACACAAACTGCTAAAAGTGAACCAAAATAAGTTCAGAAGTTAAATCCAACAAGTATATATATATATATATATATATATATATATATATAAAACTTAATCTTGTGTGCAAAAGTAAATGCAAACAAACTTCAAATCTCTAAAACTGTTTGCAGCCTTGCTCGCTCACATTTAAATACCATATTTCAAATCAGCAACAAAATCTGAGATGAACTGTCATATGAATATTTTCTATGATGCTCAAATTGCATTAAAAAGCATATATTTTAGGTTGCTTAAACTAACATGCATGTGCAGTCTCATGCGTGCGCACTTGTTATATCTAAAATGTTTGGTCAGACTGCTCAGAGAGCACAGAGATGATTGCAAATAAGTAATGCTGTAAGCACTCTGGCACTAAACGAGCAATTGTTATTATAGTTCAAAAGGGCAAACAGATGAAGTTATCTTATTATGTGAGTTGACTCAAGATACAAAAAATGCAAAACTGTAAAGTTGCATTTCTCATCTATCACCGTGACAGCAATGCTCTTTCAGTCGGCAAGAGAGGAATAACATGGATTGAACTTTCTTGGCAAGGAGGATTGTGTGCATCACTGTCAGGTACAAGGGAGAAGGTTACTAACATTAGGTAAGACCAAAAGTTTTATTTTCGCATCTTGTTTATTGACTTAATAGAAATTTGCTGCCGAATATGTGTCGATCAGGTCCAGTCAAGTCTGTGTCTTCCCGGCTGGGTTTGGGTCAAGCTTTCTAATAATAGACGGGTCCACGCCGTTTCTGGGTTGTACATTTACGTGTCTCTTCGGGTTCGGGTACAAACTTTTGGACCCCTGAAGACCACTAGGCTGCTCTCTCAAAAACGACAATTGTTAGACACAATCCATTGTTTTCTACAGTATATTGCTGTTATGATAGAAAACAGTATATTACTGTTAAAAAATGGCAATTTTTTACAGCGTATATCCCGCAATTCAGACTTTATATCTCACAATTGTGAGAAAAAAGTAAGAATTATGAGATAAAAAGGAGCAATTATCTTTTTGTTTTATTCCGTGATGTAAACAAGCTTCCAAAACCTATTGATTTTAACATTTAAAATACACTTACAGCAGTAACACAAATTTCTACTTAAAATAAAATTCTGCATTTTGGTTGCTAAATTTAGTGCCTAAATTTAGATTTAGGATTTTAATTGAAATTTAAAATGCATTCTTAATTCAGTTGAGTTGAATGCTGAATTTGGAAGAAATAAAACATTTATTTGATGATTACTTTAACATCTGCTTTAAAATTTCTTGTAAACTTACCAAACAGAATGATGTCCAAAGAAAACATGCCAGTAGTATTACACATAGGCTTAACCTGCAGACTGATAATACATGGACATAATCAATTTCCAAATCCTTCAAAGCATGAAACCATTTTGACCCATATTATGACAAATGTAATAATGTCCATAAATTACTGATTACCTGGTTCATTTGATTTCTTCATGGATGGTATGACCATGGCCAAGTCTTTTGTCCTCCTATTTTATGTCAGCACAAGTGAAGAACATGTTCCTCGGGCTTCAAACTGGCCACACTGCTATGAAAATAAGGCGTTCCCTTAAAGTTTATTACATTTAATTGAATGGGGCCATCTAAAATGCAGCAATTCTTTTTTTCCTGTTTAGCAAAAAAAAAAAAAAAATCCAGTGTATCTTTTTTTTTTAAGTCACCATTTTGGTGAATAGCATTTCCTTTAGTTGCTTTAACATTGTGTTTTGAAAACTTGTTTGTTGTGTTAAAGAAAGCCAAAGTTGAAATAAGGAGGTGCTTGTTGTTTGTTAGTGATATGCATATCATAAATTGGTTTGCTTTACTGATCCCATCTGAAACCTCATTACTGATTGTTGGGTTTAGTGTCATAGTGTCTCTAAACTTTCTACTGATCTTGTGATACTGCAGTATTTGCTCCAGCAGTATGGAAGCAGTGAGCATGAATTTCAGTAGTTGTTTTGTCACCATTGTTGAGGTTTGTATGATGAGTGTTGATGTCAAAGTGTGTCTAAACGCCCATGTTTTTGGATATTCTCAGTTTGTGTCACTGCTGATGCACTAGGGCTCTTTCTAACACTGTTAAATTTGTTTAGTTAAAAGAAATTTTATTTTCAGAATTCAATGGTGTCTCAATTACATTCGTTTAAAAAAAAGCAATTTCCACAAAAATTTTAATCATTGCATAACAAGCTTTTGAATGTGGCTGACCTACTTTATCAAAGCACAAGTGTTCATAACGAAACACTGTCGAAATTGGTGTAAAAATATAATTTAAATAAAGTCAAGGGTCAAGTGCTCAACTAAAGCAAATGCTTTTCACTATGATGGTGACTTCTAACAAACATTTTTTATAAACAAAAATCAACATTAATTAGAGCTAAACCTCTGTTAATTCTCAGAAAAAAAAACTTATGAAAGAAATAAAGTGAAACTGGTGTGTAATAAGTGAAGCTGGTAAAGCTGTTTTTGGAGTTGTTTAATCATCCTCTGCTCAGATCTTGAGAAATAGAATTTAATTGTTTGCCGTTGATGTTTCAGTGGCTCAATTATTTGCATAGAAATGAATTTAAATGGGAATAAAGTTCTCAATTGAAACATGGCTGAAACATTTGAAATAAAATAATTATTTACAATTGATATAAAATAAAAATTCAAATAAAATAATTATTTATGTGGGTAAATTAATAAAATAAGCCAAATTAGGTTACATGAACATTAACTTTGGTATTGAAAAAAAAAAATGAAAACGTTAATCCAACTAAACTTTGTTCAAACAACATTAAATTTGTCAAGTTAACCATACTTAATATTCTACGTATATACAACTTAACTGTCAATTCAGTACAAAAAGTAAACTCAAAAAGTTGAGTAAATTAGTATTATTATTGTTATTATTTTTTACAGTGTACAAAAGTGTGCCTTTGGAAAGGTTACCGGCCCACTGACAACCTTTGAACCTTTTTTTTTCTAAATAAAAAGTGATATGATTAATAAGTTATGACACATTTTTACATTACTTTAACTCATCAAAATAAGTTAAGCAATTTTCAACTTTTTTATAAGTTTTACTTATAAAAGATAAAGTTGACGCAGTTTCCTGGACAGGGTTTAAATTAAGACAGGATAGGCCTTAATCCAGAATGGTTAATCATGGTTTAAAAAAATGGCTTTCTGAAACAGATTACTAAAACCTGGACTATGGAGTCCTGAATTAAAATAAACCAGATTAATTTAAAACCAACTGTGTAAATCTGAATTAGCATGAGAGAGGTTGCCTGTAAAACATGGAATGAACCAAGCAAAGCTTCAGATTGCATGGAACTCAGAAGCAATATACACATACATATACATATATATACATATATACATATATAAACATACATATATACATACATATATACATACATACATACATACATACATATACACATATATATACATATATACATATATATATACATATATACATATATACATATATATATACATATATACATATATACATACATACATATATATATACATATATACATATATATATATATATATATATAGCAGCAGGTCCTCAACCCAAGCACAAGCTCAACACTTCACCACAACGGTAATCTCCAAAAAACACTAACATAAAAACTTTTACATAATAGAACATTAAACAGTAAGAAGTCTCTCCATATTCTTATCTTTCTAAAAAATGCATAAAATAACACTTTTTCAACATTTACTCTCTCAATTAATCTGGTTTAAACCCAGCTAACAGAATTTTGTTATAAGAACGTTCTCTAAATATTCAGTGTTGGTTCTGGGAACGTAAAAAACGTTTTCTTGACGTTAGAGGAACGTTTTTATAAGGTATAATGTTTCTCAAACATTCTTTCAACTTAATTTTGATCTAAAATTCAACATTCTAAGAATGTTGATTTGTAACATTCCAAGAATGTGAAAATGTTCAGTTTCCTTAATGTTAGTAGAATGTTATTTGAAGGTTTGTATGATGTTCCTGAAACAGTCTGTCTGTGTCTTATCTTCAATAGAAAAATAATTATAATAATGTAAATGAAGTTCCAAGTGCCAAAGGGAACACTAATCACCATAATGGTGAGTTAAAACAAAAACATTATAGGAAAATCAACATCAATTTATGAAGTCAGCTTATGTCATGTTCTTTCAAATGTTTCAGTTGAAATTTTGGAAATGAGTGAATACAACTAGAGAAAAATAACTGCAGAAGTGGAGGAAATGAGTGAAAAGTCTATTAAGAACTGCCCTGCCTCAAAACATTTTTTTTTTTTTTTTCCTTGACAAAATGGCACTCAAGCCAATAAATTATTCTTAAATTGAGTTTTATGAGTAAAAAAAAGGGCATAGTATGTGAACTATGAGATTATTACAATTAATTTAAGACATTATGTAAAGTTATCTAAAAGTGTTGGTTAGAATCACTCTTGGATTGTACAGTGTACACTGTAAAGCCTTGCTGTAAAAAATGGCCAAATTCAAATTCTGACAATAACATTCCATTAAAGCAGTAATATACCATAGAAAACAATGCATTCTGGGAAATATTTGTTGTTTTTGAGAAAATAGCCTACAGTACATCGCTCAAAGTCGACACTCAGAGGCTGTGTTCCAAATCACACCCTATATCCTCATTCACTATTCCCTACATTAGTTCACTTGACAGAGTTAATCAAAAGAAGTGAGTGAATTCAGACACTGATGAACACCTGATAAGCAGAATCACTGAAGGACAGAGAAACAAGACCAGAAAAAAAGAGGAGACGAGCAGAAACACAAGAACTACAACTGACTTCAGCCACACTGAGTGTGAAACCAGTTTACAAACCTGTTTGACATTATTTCTTTCATAAATGTTCAGAAGTTCTTGTTGAGAATTAAAAGATGTGGATGTTGATGTTTAATTTAAAATAAAAATGTATTGAAGTTTGTAGCTACCATCATGGTGGTCAGTGTTTGTTTTAGTTGGGCTCTTGACTCTTAAACATCAGTTTTCTCTGGCAGTGTTTATAAGACACATTTGTTATGACAAGAAAAAGCTGAGAGAAAGTTGATCTGGTGTTTTTTACTGTTGTGATGATGCTTTAATCGTCTTAGACTTAGTCTCATACTACATCTGTGATTCAACAGTGTAAGAACCTGCAATGTTTCAGTAATCGGTTATTTTGAAGAATATTGAAGTCATAAAACATCTTGAGTTCCTGCGTAACTTAGACACACACAGACATCAACAATCAGCATATGAATCTCAACAATGGTGACATTGTTGAGATTAAAAAAGTTTAATGTCGCAGTGCATGCTGTGTGCCAGCATAGTACAAAACTCCCAGCATGCACTGCTGCATGAATAAATTATGCAGCTGAATGGTCTTTTTTTATTGCCACCATTGTTGAGATTCATGTGCAATTACTATCCAAAATCTTAGTTATTAGCAATTGTTAAAATGTTAGTTTTGTTATGTTCATTTGTTCTTGTGTACACTCTTAAAACATTTTAGTATGAAATTACAGTATATTCCAGGTTTATAATTGCATTATTTTCACAATAACTCCACATTAGGTCTTCTCTTATATCTAACTGCACTCTCAGAAATGTGTTCTAAAATCTACAGTGCTTTACTTCCAATTTCAGTCACATTTTTACAATTGTACTGTAAAAAAGTTTGATTTCTTGTGTTTAGAGTATTGGAAAACACAAAAATGACAGTAAATAAACAATATTGTACTGTATTTCTACAGTGCATATGTACTATGAAGGTACCCAGCATGCAATGCAGCATGAATAGATTATTCATACTAAGAATAGTTTGATTAACTTAAAATCAGTCATTTAGCTTATTTTTATTCCAGCTTGTCATTGTTTTATCAAATGTTTTCATTTTGTTACACTTTTTAGAACAGAAATTTGAATATGAATACACAAGGTCCAAGATCCAAAGCAAACTGAACACTGCTCACCATTATGGTGACTTCAAAATAATTACAGTACTGAACAAAATAATTTCTTACAGTGGCATGATTAAAGACAACTTTATAATGTGAATTCACAGCAAAACATTAGCAGAAAATTACTGTAATGTTAGCATCATTTTGCTGTTGATTCACAGTAATTCATAAGAAACTGGCCCAGCATGCATTAATTTCACGGTAAATTTCTGATTACAGTAATTTATTGTAAAATAATATTCTTTAATCCTGTAAATTCCTGGGAATTTTTTTACAGTGTAGTTATTCATTAGTGATGGAACATTATTAGAATTTGTCTTGGTTACAGGAGAAGATAGAAGATAATGATAAGTATTGTTCTTAGTTATTTATTTACAGGGGAGAAGCTGAATAAAGTTTTATTGTACCTGTGTATAATAGCAATAAAGTCTTCTTCTTCTAAACCTTTTGTGACAGCCTTGTTTGGACCTTTTTCTGATATGGATGGAACATACTACCCCACTCTGAGAATTACACTAAGGGTATATTTACATGACAACGATGTACTAAAAACTGGAAAAAAATTTCCTTTGTACAGATGACAACATTGTCAAAATGATCCTTATTCACTCGGATCCTTGAAAACAACTAAAAATGCTGTATTACGCATACCAGACTAGTAATTGGCAATGTCACTTTGTAAAGAAAAATGACATGCCTATAGACTGAACAAGTTATATGATAACTGTATAGTTTTCAAAAACTTGAACTTTGAAACCCATTTTCAAAAGTTTGCTTTTTCAGGCCCCTAAAACAGTTGTCATGTAAATGAATGGCCAAATCGCATAAAAAGTTTTTGGTTTTTAGTTGAAAACGGTGTCATGGAAACAGCCCATAAGGGAATTATTAAACAAATTGCAGGTGAGAACCAACAAAGATGGTCAAACAGGTTTGTTCCAGTAGAGGCAGAAATGTCATAGTCTATTGTTTTATTAGCTCATAAAATATGTTTTTAAAGCTGTCCCCATGGTTTTAAGAATGGGGTATTTCCCGGGTGCCTCCCTTACTCCCTTACTCCCTTTACACCCCTGTGATTTTTATGCACTATAGAACACCTGTTCAACTGCTCAGTAATGCAAATATCTAATCAGCTTATAACTTTTTAGGTATGTAGACATGGTTGAGATGATGTGCTGAATTTTAAACGGAGTATCTGAATGGGGAAGAAAGGTGATCAGCTAACACAATTTTGTTATAAGAACGTTCTCTAAATATTCAGTGTTGGTTCTTGGAACATAAAAAACGTCCCAGTTTTCTTGATGTTAGAGGAAGGTTTTTATACGGTATAATGTTCCTCAAACGTTCTTTCAACTTAATTTTGATTTAAAATTCAACATAGGAACGTTGATTTGTAACATTCCAAGAACATAAAATGTTCAGTTTTCTTAATGTTAGTAGAATGCTATTTAAAGTTTAGTATGATGTTCTGAAACATTCTTTCAATCATTCAAACACCTGCTGTGAACAAGCACTGAAAGAAAGAGAAATAAGAACACAAACTACAACTTTCTTCAGCCACAGCCTTAGATGAACTGAAGATAAAAAGACATTAAATTTCTGAAGATCTGATTAAACAACTCCACAAACAGCATTACCAGCTTCACTTATTACTAACCAGACTGACTTTATTTCTGTCACACGTCTACAGAAGTTCTTATTGAGAATTAACAGAGGTTTAGATGTTGATGTCTTATTGAAAATGTTTCGTTTGAGGTCACCATCATGGAGATCAGCGTTTGCCTTTATAAAGGTTAAAAAGGCCACAAGAATCAATTTAAAGGGCCATATACAAATATGCTGATTTAAGTAACAGAAAACCATCATGGAACTTTTCACCATCATGAAGATCAGCATTTGCTTTATTTGAGCTCTTGACCCTTGACTTCTGTTAACCCTTGACTTCGCTTCTTTATCAGCAATTGCAGGTGTTTTCAGAAAACGTTTCTGCACTGATAAAACAGATCAACATGTTTGTTTTGATAACGGACAAATGACTGCATTTAAAGTGGTTTCAAATATGTTTTTTTTCTGTGATTGCTGATTTAAGAAAATGCTATTGAGAAATATAAAACTCAACCAATGCGAGAAAGAAGACTTGTAACGTTGTTGCATTTCAGATGTTGAATGTTGATGTGAGTGTATAAATAACATTGTCATTATTAACTTTCTGTTTAGATCATGTTTTGTGTCATTTATACACTCACAGATATCAACATTCAGCATATGAAACAACAATTGTGACATGCTTCATGCCAGCATACAAAACACATTCATGGCTCCCAGCATGCATGAATAAATTATGCAGATGAATTGTTTTTATTGTCGCCATTGTTAAGGTTTGTATGACGAGTGCTGATGTCTAAGTGTGTCGTTTTTAAACTTTTAAATAGTTTTGGACAATATTACACAAATCACTTCAGTGTTACAAATGTTTTTTGTCACATCATTTAAGTTTATTACTTTTCTCATTTAACATTTCAATTCCAAAAATAAGCAAAACTACAAAAAAAGAAAGTTATGTAAACCACTTTAATGCTGTCATTTGCCTGTTATTAAAACAGACATGTTGAACTGTTTTATCAGTGCAGAAATATTTTCTGAAAACACCTGCAATTGCTGATAAAAAAAAAAAGCAACTCAACAATAGTCAAGGGTCAAGAGCTCAACTAAAGCAAACGCTGATCTCCATGATGGTGACCTCAAACTAAACATTTTCAATAAGACTTCAACATCTAAACCTCTGTTAATTCTCAATAAGAACTTCTGTAGACGTGTGACAGAAATAAAGTCAGTCTGGTTAGTAATAAGTGAAGCTGGTAATGCTGTTTGTGGAGTTGTTTAATCAGATCTTCAGAGATTTAATGTCTTTTATCTTCAGTTCATCTAAGGCTGTGGCTGAAGAAAGTTGTAGTTTGTGTTCTTATTTCTCTTTCTTTCAGTGCTTGTTCACAGCAGGTGTTTGAATGACTGAAAGAATGTTTCAGGAACATCATACTAACCTTTAAATAACATTATACTAACATTAAGGAAACTGAACATTTTCATGTTCTTGGAATGTTACAAATCAACGTTCCTAGAATGTTGAATTTTAAATCAAAATTAAGTTGTAAGGAACCCCCCATCGGCCCAAAAACGGAATCCGACGGCCAGGGCGAAGGTTAACGCGTGTATGTCTTTTCAGCGCCCCTGTGAAGTTCACGTAATTTCACTCGTTTAATCTGACTCCAATTTCAAATGATTATTACTCTTAGGTTGTGTTTCCAGTTAGAAATTAATCATTTGTTATGTATTAATTTAGATATTGGATTATTCTGGGTATCCCATATTTTCAATTATTCGTTCATTACGGACCCATATCACTTAGAAACGCCGATTGAGTGCGATTCACGATCACAAACTCGTCAGTTCTGATTCTTAGTCAGAGGGTGCAGAGTTTACTAATGCATTTGAGTCGAACCGCCACATGCTTGTTCATACAAAAACACAGTTTTCTTAGTCACGATACTGCAACTTGCTAAGCCAGTTGATAGACAAAAATCAAAAGGTCCCATGATGTGCCCCTATGCTCCTTTCATGTGTAAGACTTGATTTTCCTGCTAAGACAAAACTGAGATCAAGTGCCCTGCAATAAAGCAATAAAACTCATCTTGAGAGAAGATCTCAAAGAAATAGCATAGGACAACGCCTTGCCCTCACAACATCTACAGGATGCAACCCCCCCCCACACACACACCCTCCTTCCCTTCCCCCTAACTCAAGTCACTGAAAGTTCTTCAAGATGTATAATGTAACTTGTGTATCTATTGTTTTTCCTCTTTCATGTTTGGTATCATTTTAAATGTCTCAGTGCGATTGGTAAAATGGTCTCAGTTTCACAGCAGTCACTTATGTTATGAGGAAGATTGAAAACTAAGGAGAATTCTGTCCTCCTTTTGTCTCTTCAAGAGATCTGATAACCCACTCCTCTTCCCCAAAACAGGTGTTGGTGTAGTAAATATTTACAATCCTTTTGTTCTGGTCTGGGTATATAAGGTAAAGTGCAAAGCAGTCATGTGGGATCTTCTGTCGCCAGAAACCCCCATGCAGAGATGGTTGAATGTCTGAAGACATTCACACATCACTGTGTGTATATGCATTTCTTTGAACAATTGATGTTCTGCATTTATTATTTCTGAATTGGCTTCTAATTGTCCAACTATGTAATTGACATGATACATTTTACTTGACAAAATAAAATGTTATATTTGATTTACTCTGGATTCTTCTGAAATCATTATGACTAGTAGATTACTAAAGTCCGTCATTTCCGTAAATCTGCGTCAGGACAGGTCAAACTAGAGAGCCCCATGAAAGGAGCATAGGGGCACATCATGGGACTTTTGAGTTTGTCTGTTATTGGCTTAGCAAGTTGCAGTATCGTGACTAAGAAAACTGTATTTTTGTATGAACAAGCATGTGGCGGTTCGACTCAAATGCATTAGTAAACTCTGCACCCTCTGACTAAGAACCATAAACTGGCGAATTTATGTCCGTGAGAACGCATGATCGGCCGATGTGAAAGTCTCTAGCGATGATGGGTCCGTAATGAGCGAATAATTGAAAATATGGGATACCCAGAATAATCAAATATCTAAATTAATACATAACGAATGATTAATTTCTAACTGGAAACACAACCTAAGAGTAATAATCATTTGAAATTGAGTCAGATTAAACGAGTGAAATTACGTGAACTTCACAGGGCGCTGAAAAGACATACACGCGTTAACCTTCGCCCTGGCCGTCGGATTCCGTTTTTGGGCCGATGGGGGGTTCCTTACACATGGGCCTTTAGTTTAAATCTATCCTGACGCAGATTTGCGTCAGGATAGACGTCAGATTTTCTTCAGACATTCAACCATCTCTGCATGGGGGCTTCTGGCTACAGAAGATCCCACATGACTGCTTTGCATTTTACCTTATATACCCAGACCAGAACAAATGATTTGTAGATATTTACTACACCAACACCTGTTTTGGGGGGAGAGGGGTGGGTTATCAGATCTCTTGAAGAGACAAAAGGAGGACAGAATTCTCCTTAGTTTTCAATCTTCCTCATAACATAAGTGACTGCCAGTGGTTCCCAACCTTTTTTACGTCAAGGCCCACCTCCTCTATGAATCAACACTGCAAGGCCCCCCACACCACCACTACTTTATTTATTTATTTATTTTTATTAACAAAAACATTTGTATTCTAGTGTTATTCATTTTTAAACCCATTGTTTTTTAAGGAAGAAATTCAAAATAGATTTAAAGCCTCAGTATTCTTTTTTTCAAACATACTTTGCAGACATTCGACTTAAAACTATTTATGCAGACATTGCAGACATTCAACTTAAACTATGCAACTTTAACTTTAAACAGTAACTTAAATAAGCACAAGTCAACCTGCCATACCAAACAAGACCACAGGGAGATACCAAAGAGCTGCATTTAGTACGGATCCATTCAAAATTAATAAACAAACCAAAATACAAATGAAAAATAAAAACTTTCTAAATGCGTGGAAGCTCAGCGATCTGAAGGTGGGTCGATGTCATCACTGAACAGTTCTTCTGTCAGAACAAGCAATTGTGGAGCGTCTGATGTCCATGTGTACATAAACATGACAGATCCTCACAAATTAATCCAAAACACGCTCGGCGAGCATCCGTTGTAAAACACTCACGGTAGTACATTAATTTCGGCAACTACGCGAATATATTGAACTGTGTTCATGCAGAAATACAATGTTATTAGTGATCGGTGAGTCGAGAGCGCACATGCACGGTTTGTTTGCGCATCAATAATTTCGGACTCGCGCATGCCTATGTACGACTCCTGTATGCCACTGTAATCGTCTTTACCTGAATTACACTCGTCATCCATCAAAACCTTTTTAGCAACACTGGTTTTCTTTAACTGAGAGATGTAGTTTGCGTATCCTATGTTCATAAAGCAGTTGGGCGTTTTAAACCACCTCAGTCTGTATTTAACAGCAGCACGATGAGAAGCGGCCTGGGATGATCCGAAACAATTGCAGAATACGTAGGCTACGAAAGAGGTGGTGCTTTGTTTTAAATGTATTATTTATTTATTTATTTAATTTATCTCTTCTAATGTTGCGTATTAATAATAAAATTAATGAATTATATTAATATATTTAAATTAATTTTAAGTTATCTCGCGGCCCCCCTGGAGGATCACTGAGGCCCCCTAGTGGGCCGCGACCCACCGGTTGGGAACCACTGCATTAGGTGATCTGGACCTCGACCCGAAACCCGAATGCCCTGTTGGAAAATCCAGATTAAGTTGGTAGCTTTTAAATATTTTGGAACATGAAGCTGGAACAAATACAGATGTTTTACTAATGTTCCCCTATAATTACAATAAGATAAGCATTGGGCTGTCAGTTCAGCTCTGGCCAAAGCTTTGTGGTTCAGTTCTCTGCTCCACACAAGTACTTCTTTTAAGGAATCTGAGAAAGAATTTGGCCAACATGGACTTCCTGTTTCTGCTGTCACACGTGAAATTCAACCTTCCGACAGCACAAGTCCTTGCTTAGCTGGGACAACCACATTCGGTGCAAGGTTTTGAATTTTAGGGGGCACAGAAAGACCCCAGCTTACAGAATTTTGTTATAAGAATGTTCTCTAAATATTCAGTGTTGGTTCTGGGAATGTAAAAAACGTCCAGTTTTTTTTGACATTAGAGGAACGTTTTGATAAGACATGACTTTCCTCAAACGTTCTTTCAACTTAATTTTGATTTAAAATTCAGCATTCTAGGAACGTTGATTTGTAACATTCCAAGAACATGAAAATGTTCAGTTTCCTTAATGTTAGTAGAATGTTATTTAAAGGTTAGTATGATGTTCCTGAAACATTCTTTCAATCATTCAAACACCTGCTGTGAACAAGCACTGAAAGAAAGAGAAATAAAAACACAAACTACAACTTTCTTCAGCCACAGCCTTAGATGAACTGAAGATAAAAGACATTAAATCTCTGAAGATCTGATTAAACAACTCCACAAACAGCATTACCAGCTTCACTTATTACTAACCAGACTGACTTTATTCTGTCACACGTCTACAGAAGTTCTTATTGAGAATTAACAGAGGTTTAGATGTTAATGTCTTATTGAAAATGTTTTGTTTGTCACCATCATGGAGATCAGTGTTTGCTTTAGTTGAGCTCTTGACCCTTGACTTTTGTGGAGTTGCTTCTTTATCAGCAATTGCAGGTGTTTTCAGAAAACATTTGATGTGATACATTCGTGGGAGAGCCATAAATGTGCATTGACATTGAATGACTTTTCCACCAGTGTTTTGTTGCCTTAAACGTTTTTTTTTTTTTTTAAAGATATGTCACACAAAGTAAACCTCCAGGGTGTTTCTTTTTAACAAAATATAACCCTGTCATTATATATTGAGATGTTACAGCATGCTTTAATATATTGTATAATATTTCTTAGGCAATATAGAAAAGGAAAAAAAAAACTTTATGTGAGAGTGTGTGCTTCACAGGGAGCAAGAGAGTTGGTACAGAGCTAAAAAACATCCAAGCAATTCCATGCAAATGTCAACCTTGCCATAAAAAGTTTTTACCAAAATAACAAAACCTGTTACAAGTTATCCATTTAGGTCTGTATTTTATTGTATTGGTTTATTTTGTTGATACATGAAAATATTACAGGATGCAGATTACTTGAATCATATAATGTTGAAAATCTTGCGTTGATCTTTAATGAGCTGTAGTATTCAACACGACATCAGCTTTATATATTAAACCTTTGGAGTGAGGGTCATATCTTAGTACTTGAGCACTGCAAAAATATACTTTTACTTGAGGTTAAAATTCTTTTAAAAGAGAACATAAAAATATCACAGATTTTAGTGCAAATGTCACTCATACTGCAGCAGATATAGTATTTACATATAATTCCAGTTAAAATGTTGAAAAGTAAAATGTTACAGTAAACAATGATGTAAACAGAAATGTCTGTAGTCAGTCCTGGTCTCATTTTCCTACGTTCTTATAGAGGATCATGGAAACGACCATCGCTGCAATCTGTGAAGAAACAAATTCGATTGGTTTAACCACATTTGGGCCTAATTTTGGTTATACAGATGTTTACATAAACCCCGATATCAATATCTCAGGATGGTCAGTGAAACCAAAACTGGTGAATTTTATGACATAAGACCCAGACAAAGAAAAAAAAAAAAAAAAAAAAAAAAATATATATATATATATATATATATATATATATATACATTATAATGCATTGATTAATCAAGATCATGACCATGTTTGTCTTTTGTCATTCGGTGCATATAAGGCATATTAGTCTACATAGAGGATCTTGCATGTGCTGAGTTAAAAGTAAGAATGAAGTAAATACCTCTAAAGCAGCGATTCCCAGAGCCACACCAGCCAGCAGAACTGCATTATCCTCTATTAGCTGCACTAATGCCTGGAAGCAGCCCGTGATTTTCTACAACAACAGCAAAACACAATGACATAACACCCATAGCAATACAATACCTGCATTTGCTTAGACAATTACTTTTGCAATAGGTCTGTAAATAGATCTCAGTTCGGCTAAACTGTGTTCATTTCACTTTTTAAAAGTTAGTAGTTTTGTTTTAAACTATATTTGCACATCATATGCATATTTATTCACATGTATATTTAATGTGGTCTAGGACAGTCGTATCTTTTACCGTACCACAGCTTACATTCATTTATTTCATTAGTCTCATCAGTTTCACCTTTGGTAGTATGTTTCAGCACAAAGCGTTCTGTAACATACCGCTTGTATTGCTGCAGCTTCACCACAGCGTCCTGAACTGCTGGTGCAACACGTGTCGGGATATGATGATGTTGAAATTACAAACGGAGAGCCACTGAAGTCAGTGTAGTTGTTATATCCACAGCATTTCAGCTAAAACAACAACAAAAACATGCGCATGCAGTGGTTTACAAACAAGAGTTTGAATTATTAGGGATTGTAATGTCAGAAAACACAGCTAGAAATGGCTGCTAGAATTCTCATTAAACACATGATGGCAGGTGCCGTACCTCCTTCATAGTGGTATTCCAGACGGAAGTGAAACTCTCATCCTTTCCATACTTATCCTCAATGCTTTTAGCAACTTTCTGTCCAATGTCATCCAGAAATTTCTGAACCTGCAATGCAGTTAAAATCACATTCAGTCACGTTCTGTAATACTTGTAAAGACAGATTAAATCATAAACAGATCATATAATAAGATGTATGTGGGTCTTAAATCTATTTTTGTATAGATGGAATAAGCCATTGTGGTTCTTAATGTGCTGTATTTTGTATTGAGGAAAATGTATTCATTAAAAATAAATCTTTTTAAGGCTCAAAATATTATTATTTTTAAGCCTCTTCTATATAACATCATTACTCAGTATTTTTGAAATACATAGGCTTTTTGAGTGGCTATGAAATTTGTGTTTTTCTGTTAGCTCCCAGTTATGAAATGCTTTGAAATATGGACATTTCTATAATGACATTTCTATAAATTTCTTTAAGTTTGTCTAAATATGTTAGAAACTGTTCTTTGTGAGTGCAGTTTACATAAAATGATTCTTAAAAATCATTATCCAATAATAATGATCTTGAAAAAGATTAAATAATCTTGATTATATGTGCAGTCAAACCAAAAATTATTTAGACATTTTTTTGATATTTTTGATATATTTTTACTAGAGGGTGCAGGACACTATAGTTCATTTATGTAAGTGAGGATAGCAAAATAAAGTAAACTGTGACATATTATACCCAAAAACTCTTCATACAGTGGACTACCAGTAAAATTGATAAACATTTGGAACCAAAAAATTATTCAGACACTTTGACCTGACCATGTTTTGCTTAAGTGTTATCTGACATAATTAAAATAATTTTATAGTTTAACTCTGAGATCTTGTCATATTTTATTACCATTTTTTAAACTACAGTGAATAAACTGTATTAATGCATGAATTGTTCAAGGTGTCTGAATAAATCTTGGTTGGACTGTATATATTGTAAACTAAATAACATTGTAAACAAAACAAAAATAGAGTTTTACAAGAAAATACAATTTCAGTCTTTCTACTTTTAATTCAATGTGTCACTTCCTGTTCATTTATAATTATTTGTGAAATTTGCTAGCAATTTTTGAGTGAAAATTGTAAATCCTACACCAGATTTTGTTCTGGTGTGGTGCATCAGCTCTCACCAAAGGCTCAAAGACGATGAGCACCACCGCCGCTGCCACCTCTATGAGGAAGATGATGAGCACGATGACGAAGAACTAGGGAGAAAGCAGAGAAATTGACTTTTACGTCTGCATCTGGGACTAAAGTTTGGGAGTTAAACATTCAGAGCAGCTCTAGCTGAACACATTAGATGGGAACAGGCTGACTCACTGAGAGCAGCATGCATTTGCTTTCCTTCATGGCTCCGCAGCATCCCAGGAAGCCCATGAGCGTCAGGAACGCTCCCACTCCGATCAACAAGTAGCCGATGTTTGCCAGCTGTGCCAGTTCAGGCGGCGCATCTTCAATGTGATCTAAAAACCCCAGAAGAGAGACTCTGTCCACCGCCACCCAGATGCCCACCGCCAGTATGGCAGCACCTGCCAGCTGCAGTGAGGAAGAGAAGGACAGAGGAAACACTGTGACAACTTGTTAATGTGCTGTTTTACAGTTTAATGAGAGCCTACAATAAAGGTGCACGTGGAAATATGGGTCAATGTGCTTTTATCATTTTCCTTGTTTGATAAGAGTAATTGTAGCTCAGTTTTTGAAAGTCATTCAGTGATGTCAGACCTTTATGAAGAAGTGGTTAACATTTAAGAGCCATTGATTTGAGCTCTGACGTTTTTTTTTTTTTAAATAATTAGATTAAAATAGATGTGTTAGTCACTGTCAAAGTAAGTTAGTGCTCAACAAACGTCTTTTACTCACAAAGATGACGCCATTGAAGACAAACATCATAACTTTGAGAAAACCTTTACAACACATTTTGGCAGATTTTCGTTATTCCTAAAAAAAAAAAAAAGAAGGAAGAAGTTATTTTAACATGATCACATATCAGATTAACACAAATCAAGTACAAATGTTTTTAGAGAAACTGTCATGACCGCATTTATGAAAATTCAGCTTTGATCACAGGAATAAATTACATTTTACAATATATTCACATAGAAGACAGTTATTTTAAATGGTAATAAATTATCACTGTTTTAACTGTATTTTTGATCAAATAAATAAGACTTAACACATATCTTTGGATCTCTAAATTGTCATATGTATTTTATAAAGGGGTGGAATGTAACCTGGACAATATTGGGTAATTTCAATGGACCACTTTAGACATTTTACTACTTTACAACATGTCAACTAACTCTCATTAGAGTATTAGTAGACTGCCTTTTTAATATCCTCTAACACTTTATTTTGATGATCCTCAATAAACATCCTACTGACTACAGTAACTTTGCAAAGTACGTCAACTTATTCTATTTATTGACACCAAACCCTAACTAAACAATCTACTAATACTCTAACAGTGTCTAAAATAATGCAACTGACAGTTGTGCTTCAGTGTTCAGATCAGTAGCAGTATGTTATCAGCAGCTTCTCTGAAATGATGTCAGAGCTGTAAAGAAGTGAACCATTAAAATACTGAGAATCCAATAAAAACAAGGCTAAGCACCAGAACACAGAGATAATAGAAACCTGTGTCTGAAGAGCTGCTGGTGAAATTTAAACTGAAGATTAATGGACACTTAATGGCTCTTCCCAGACACTGGTACAGCATGTGTAACTACATGAGTAAATAAAGCTTTATCTGGTTCTGGGAAATATTTGACTAATGTAGGTGATTCTGAAGAAGTCTGAGTGTTTTGGTTCCTCTAAATGTGGTGAATCTTACTGGAGGAGGTTCTTTATTAAAATTTCTTTGTTAGTATTCTCTATACCGCAACGGTTTCTGACTCATTATGTGTGTGTGTGTGTGTGTTATTTTGAGATTTTACACTAACAACTATGTCACAAATGTGTTCCTTATTTTGCAAATCTACAATTAACGGACCTATAAATTCATTTTAGAGTTTTAACCCTGAAAACCTCATCACTGCTCGATGTATGTCTCAGTATCTCATGTAAGAACAGATGAAAGCAGTCTTACCTGTCCACAGGTGAATGGTTCTCTCAGGTGTGTGGGACGAATCTGAAGCCGCAAGCAAATCCAGATTCAAGTATGTACTGGGGGCGGGTCTTAAACACAAACACACCTTGTATTTTTCCCAGAAAGACTTCCTTATGGATGAAGCTTTTATGGCATGAGATGGAAGTCAGCTGATGATGCAGTCATGGAAATTTTAATTTTACATACGTATTGAAATAAACCTTTGTACCATCTGAAGTGCAAGAAAACTCTGGTAGGCCACAAGCAGCAAACAAATAAATAAATTACATGGAGAGATCTTTATTATTTTTTATCAGCACCATCTGTTTACTTTTACAGATGATATTGTGCTTATAAGATAAAGGTCAATTAGTCTTTACTAGAACTGAAAAAACTGTCTATAGTCTGCCTGATCTATCTATCTATCTATCTGTCTGTCTGTCTGTCTGTCTGTCTGAAAAAGTTCTTCAAATGTTTCTCTTTTTTTTTGGCACAAGCCAAAGGACTCACTCAGGAAGAGGAAGTTAAATCATGTTGGTTTACCATGATGCGGTTCAGAGCCACATGTTGGCCTTGATCTCATTATTTGTCATTTGGACAGGAGGACGGTAAGACAGACCTTCATATTTCTCTCTTCTTGTAGTATTTTTATTTTTCTGTTATTTCTTTATTATTTTTGATGATTTTGCAGAAAAAAAAGTGTTTAGAACAAAAAAGAACAGTCAAAACAAATTAGTAGTAGTAAAACAATTATAGTAAAATTATAATAAAAACTACAAAAAGTACTTAGATATAATAAACTAATGGAAAATACAGTACGATTTTAGAGGGAAAGGGAGGAGAAAATGAAAAAAGACAAACTGCAGTTCTAGCTAGCTTTTGAAGCATATCTGAGGCCTACGAGAGGCATCCATATTCCCCCTTGTTTCTTCTTTTAGTATTTTTCAAACCCATTGATATGATTCAATCGTTCAAACTACATCTAGATACATCATTGGGGTAAGCTGAGCCAGCTTTTGCTTCAGTAAAATTCTCCAACAAGATTAAGCAAGACTGTATTTAAAAATATCTCCTGTCAACATGGAATGATAAAAAACGCTGTAGCTTCTCTAAAAAGCTGTATAAATAATTACTGTTCATTTCTTGATGCATGGCATACTGGATTAGATTTACTTCACTAATAGATTATGAAAATTTTAAACACAATAATTCTTATTTTTAAGATGGATTCACATATGATTAAAGGTCAGGGTCAGATTAACACAACAGAATCTAAGCATAAATATTTCTTAAAAAAAAAAAAAAAAAAAGTCTGTCTTTAAAGAAACAGGTTTAAATGATATTGCCTGAAGTTTAAGCTCAGCTGTCACAACTGTTCGCTGGAACATCAGAACTCTATCGCATGTCTGCAATATGTAGTTACTCGCCCAAAACAACATGCTTCAAAACCTAGTTATTGTGTCAGGAATTTGACAAATGCCACCAAAATAAAAAGCGTGTGCCACACTGGTCAAAATCTTTAGATGTTTTTTCACCATGGAAATATTTCAGTTCTGTCTATCTGAATGCTCTTGTGTATCTCAATGAGCTTTTTAGATAGAGATTTCAACAGTAGGTAAACATTTACTGGGAAAAGTCAGTACTGTAGTATGCAAAAAAACAATGTAAACTAAACTGATTTTAATTTCATTACAAAGGCAGGCCATTTGCTAATTTAAACATTTCATGTCAGATATGGAATATACATACAGATTTTGATAACTGAATGGATCATTTTGTGTGTGGTGGCTCACATGATGAAATTATGTTCAGAAGTTGTGAAGAACTCATCAGTTTTGATCAACAAGCCTCATGCATTTGTAGACAGCTGTACTTACAGTTTGGCACCCATCTGCCAAAGCACATGAGATTTTCTTAAGTCAATAAGAAATTTAAATCTGATGTGAACAAGAGACTGTTTTGAGAGAAAAAATAGAGAGAGAGAGAAAGAGAGAGAGAGAGAGAATTGAGCCAAAATGATTGAGAAAAACTGTAATAGATACAGGTGGGCGTCCAACTTGGCGAGATGCCCTTTTGCTTATCTCACAGGGGATTTCTATCCACTGTAGGAGACCGCTCAAATTATAGTTAATTACAAAATACCAAAAATATAATTTTGAAAATCTTCTGCATGTTGGTTGTAGGTGTTCCTATGCTGACGTCAGTCAGAATGACTCCTCTTATTCTGATCTTTCTGTTCATGATTCATGGTGAGTCACTGCAACTCTTCACTCTGTAGACACACTCAGATTTGTTTTGCACTCATTGATGTATTGCATGTTGCATATTTCAAGGATTTATTAAGGATAAAATACCTATCAAATTATACAGCACATTTGCTCACGATGAATTCTGTGTTTCAGGAGGTTTCAGTGATGATGATGATGATGATGATGATAAAGGTTGGGGTGTGAGTTACAGTCCTTCACACATCTGTGCACTAAAGAACTCATCAGTGATAATGAGCTGCACTTTTAAATACCCACCTAAATATAAAATCAAGAAAGTGTTCTGGACCAAAACACTGGCAAAAGATAATGGAGAGTTTCCAGATCTGTCTAATGACCCTGAATACAGTCAGAGGCTTCAGTATCTGAGAGATAAACAGAAGAAGTGCACCATGAGACTGAGTCATGTGACACTGAAGGATTCACGCAAGTACTATTTCAGATTCATCACTGATAAACACAAATGGATTGGTAAACCAGGAGTGACTCTTACTGTCACAGGTGACTTTCATGAGGTTTCTCTCTTCTTCTGTGCATTATGTTGAATAATAATCAGTGTATGACAGCAGCACTAGATATAATGTGTGTGTTGTGTTCAGATCTTCAGGTGGAGTCTCCTGAGAGAGTGACAGAGGGAGATTCAGTCCGTCTGACATGTAAAAGCAGCTGCACTCTGACTGACAGAGCAACATTCATCTGGTACAGAAACTCACAGCCATTAACTAAGAGAAGAGACAGAAACAATGAACTCCTGCTGCAGTCAGTCAGAAGAGAGGATGCAGGCAGATATAGCTGTGCTGTACACGAACACAATCACATCTCTCCTGCTGTTGAGCTCAATGTCACCTGTGAGTACAGATTCATTTGTTCTTTTAAAAAATGGAGATTGTGCTTGAATGAGATGATTTAAAGTTTTAAATATTGTCCTTTTTAGATGCACCAAAGAACGTCTCAGTGTCCATCAGTCCATCTGGTGAAATAGTGTCAGGAGATTCAGTGACTCTGATCTGCAGCAGTGATTCAAACCCTCCTGCAAAAATCAGCTGGTTTAAAGGAAGAACGTTTGTAGGATCTGGAAGAATCTACAGCATCTCAAAGATCAGCTCTGATGACAGTGGAGAATACAAGTGCAGATCCATCAATGAACATGGAGAGAAATACTCTGATGCTGTGACTTTAAACGTCATGTGTGAGTTAATGATCATCTGCACATTATTCACATCTAAATCCACAATTTTCTAATATTTATTGTGAATTTTCAATTGTATCCATTTTAGATCCTCCCAGGAACGTCTCAGTGTTGATAACTGGATCTGGTGAAATAGTGTCAGGAGATTCAGTGACTCTGATCTGCAGCAGTGATTCAAACCCTCCTGCTCTGAACTTCAGCTGGTTTAAAGGAGGAACGTTTGTAGGATCTGGAAGAATCTACAGCATCTCAAAGATCAGCTCTGATGACAGTGGAGAATACAAGTGCAAGTCCATCAATGAACATGGAGAGAAATACTCTGATGCTGTGACTTTAAACGTCATGTGTGAGTTAATGATGGTTCAGTGACTGTACTAACCATCAAATTAATCGATTAACAATCGCAAAACATGAAGAGTTTCTTTTCGGTTGAGCTCATGTGCTTCTATTACTCTTTTTAAACAGAGGTAAACTGATCAGTTTCTCTTTATCTTATCTCTTGTCCCAGTACAACATTGGAAGATATATCATACAGCAGTTGTAGTATCACTTTGTGGAGTTGTAGCTGCTCTCATCATTGTGTTACTAACCTGGTAAGAATCTGAATTTTCTTTTTTGTATTTAGTTATGTAGTTAAATATTATGTTGTTAATATAATATGTTTTCTTTTCGAGCAGCTGTATGATCAGGAAGAAACTGCAGTTCAAGGTCAGTCCTTTTCACTACAATATGGGCTCAAATACAGGGTTTGCCATTGAACCAGAACTGAACTGATCGCAACACTCCTGGATTTCTCATATTTCTTTTTGTTTTCTTCCTCTCAGTCCTCCACAAACAATTCTGATGGCATGAGTGTAAACTCTGATCATAAACTGATCCCATATGTGTATGAGAATGTGATGGTGGGTGTACTTCTTTTTTGTCGAGCCTATAATTCAAAAACTAGTTTTGTTTTCCTCTTTCTCCTGGTTCTCATGTTTTCTTCTATCTCTCTTCCATTAAGGCTGTTCATCCCTGCACCAGCGCTCCTAAAATGAACATCCCTCTCTATGAGAATGTTACAATTTATGAGAATGTTACCGTAAGTGTCCAGCTCTTGTCATTGAGAGTCAATAGAGATTAATCTTGTGCTATTAAATGTCCCACTCTGTCTTTCTTCTCTCGACATCACTGCAGACTATGACATGTGCCTTTTAAACATTTCAAAATGGTTAATCCTTGTAAATGGATCTCATTTTTGTCTCAGACTAACAGGAATATGCTGTAGTGACGATGGCACACACCAAAACATTTCACAGTCTTCATGTGACTGTGTGGGTGGAGCCCTGGATGATTGACAGGAGTGTCTGATGAAGAGTATTTTCAAGATTGAGGAAAATGTGACAACGGATACAAGTTTAAGTCAAAAACTTGTGGCCGGAAGTAATGTCATCATGAAAATATGTTGTTGCTTGACTTGTTTGATTATAATGGCTTACAGTTAATGGTAATTGTTATTTAATTCAACTGTTGTTTGTGTCACTGTAAACCTCTTTATGATCAGTGTATGAATACAAATGTTCTAGTAAATACACTTTTAACATTGAACATTTTGAATTCATCAAATAAATTTGTTATCTCAATTCTCAGTAGTCTAGTTCACACCCATGGAAATTATTTCACACTGTATGTGATGCTCACTTTTTTACAATACACTCAACAACCTATGGAAAAAATCAAGTCCTACTGTTTTTTTGTTTGTTTTGTTTTGTTTTGTTTTTGATAAGCCACTTGCACACAATGCATTACAATAAGGACGTGAAGTCGGTCACAACTTCCGTTTCAATGCCGACTTCAAAAGCTTCAGCTTTTGCTGGTCAAACATAATCAAAGTCCGTTTCAAGGAAAGTCAGTTTATTTGCAACACTTTCAGGCAGCTTTTTCACTCATGCAAGATCAACTCCTTTCTTCTTGGATGGTGAAATATACTGAAAAACTGCTGGCCAAATTCACATTTAAATAACATCAAATCAGCAACAAAATCAGACATGAACCATAAATGTTGTTTCTGATGCTTAAATACCATTAAAACAGTGTTTATTTTAGGTTTGTCCAGTCAATGCACATGTGCAGTCTCAGAACAGTTTCTATGGACATCGGAGCTTCTAACAGCAGCTACAGTGACACAATTACCAATTTGGTTCTTTTATTCAGAAGGCGGGACTCTACCATCTGTACCATTACTAGAGCCGCCATATTGGGTATGTGATAAAAGGCCTCAAGCTTTACTCTGACAGGACTGGTTTCCTCTTCCTCCTGGGTGTGACGTCCCTCAGTGTCTCTCCATCGCTTATGAAGGTCACGTGATCACACTGTGATGCTGCTGTCAAATGTTCACGTGTTTGGTTTTCTCACTTACTGTACTAAAGAGGAAACTGTGTTTGTGACCATGTTTAGAAACATATGATGCATTCAAGAACAAGGCCATTGACAAAATAAAAAGCTTAGAAGCTCTCATAAAAACATTCAGACATTCAGATGAATCAAATCTGCTTCATCAGCGTGATTTAAGTTCATGGTTTAACTTCTGGATTGCTATTAATCAGTCAGTGAATTGGAGGTTTATCAAATTCACAGTTGGCGATGCTGGAGATGAAATTTTAACCTCACTGCCACTGTAATACCTTCCAGTGTTTTACAATCCCGCCTCCATCAGTTCCCATTCCAGGATAGTTGTTTTGCATATGCAAATTAAAGTAAAGTCATTCAAGTTATTATTCTCTCTCTCAAGATCAGGTTCCTTGTCATCGCTGTCTGTATGAAACTGACTGAATATAGATATTTATATATAGATATAAAGTTTGAAAACATTATTACATGAGCATGACATAAAGTTTCTCACAGTTTACCTTTTATGCCTTCAGTCTGATGTTGTCAGCTAAAATCCTTCTTCTGCACTAGTTGAGGTGTCATAAGCTCATATTAAAATATAATGTGTTAATCATGTGTCATTCAGTGTGAAAACAACAATACTGGTTCCAGCCTGATCATTTGCAGTGCTGTCTCTGGTCACGGGTGTTGGTGAAACGGGTAAGAGCTTGATTTTATAACCGTTCTGTCAAATATCTTAAGTGTGGGGGATTTATGGGAGATTGGTTGGGGCTAGTTGTCACAGGGCCGTATCTCAGTAACTATATGGTTTAAAATCAAAAGACTAATAGCACAAAAATGTGTTTTCTCTTGCAGCATTTGGTGTTATTGACAAATATGTCGCTAAAAATCCACTTTAATCTTGTACACAACAGACTTATATCCAAGACTTATATATTAAAGTGTGTCTCTATAGAAAAGAAAGAAAGAAAGTGGCTTTTAAAAATAAACCTGCCATAAGAAATATTCACCAGAGTAAAAGTGTGACAACTAGCCCCGGAGTATGTGCTGTAAACATTAGCAGTGCACTGATATAAAAATCAAAGGTGGATCATTACAGTTTGTCAGTATGAAATTGAAAGCCATTGTTCTGGCAGAGCTCTACTGTCTATGATGTGCTGTCAATCAAAAACAGGGCGGGGACAGTTGGACAGTTACAAACTTATTGAGTGCAAAAATGATGTTGCTGTCATTTTCTGGGATAAATAAAGTTTTTTTTGTGTGTGTGTCTGTGTATTAAGCAAAGAACTAGAGCTTATTTCTCTTTTGGTTTGTTCTGTTCAATCTTGAAAAGCATGGTGCTCAATTTTCACTGACAAGAAAGAGGAAGATCAGGGTGCAGTGCAGCGTGATCCTGGATCAACATTCCAAACAACCAATCAGATTTGAGGGACAGTTCACAGTTTATGTCAAGTTTAGGCTTGCAACCAGGGTTAGGTGCTTCTACATCAGTGTAATTCACTGATCATTTCCCTCTGATTTTAGGGATAACTTATGCACTGCTTGGGTGTACCTGACACAGGCAGTAGTCCGGTAAGGTGGTCTGATGGGCAAATCCAGAAAGTCCTCTAAATGTTTCTCCAGGGAGCTTTCTCCCTGCTCAAGGCACATGAGTTTGACTGGTGGAAAGTCCATGGTGCAAACAAAAAACACTGAACACGAAAAAAAGAAAAGAAACAAAAACAGAAAAGGAAAATAAACTGAAAGTCCATGACAACTAAGACAAACTTGAATGTGACTGTGACAAAAATAGACTTTAAAAAGAGGAAGGGAAAAAAAAATTGCAAAAACAGCAGAAGAAACTTTTCAGCTTGCATTTGCAGTTCACTCTCTTGGAGTCTGTTTGCGGTGTCTGAAACTACAACACGGTAAGGGTTACACTAGTTCAGAATGAATATTGTTGAAATAATGAATCTCCATTCACAGAAGAAACTTGAAGTGAGAAACATTTTCTTTCATAATAACCTCTGAACATCCAGAGCTCATGTGTGCCTAATGTTGCCTTTAAATGAGTTTAAACTGTGAAAAACTACTAACAGTAAAGATAAAGAATTTTTTTAAATACTTTTTACAGTGTTTATAATATATTAAATTGATGTTGTTATAGTTTTTATGGAACTATAGATGACGTGTTGTTGTGTAAATGATTTAGTTTCCTGCAGTGATGTCACTGATGACGGCTCCTCCTCTTCTTCTGCTGTTTCTGCTCATGATTCCAGGTAAGTCTCTCCTGTAAATGCAATGGGACTTATAATAACACAATATTTGAAACAAAGATTTTGACTAATCAGCATGGTCCAGTTAGCCCTATTAGTAGCCCCAGGAAAAAGTAATCACTGGTAAAATATCTACTATTGTCACAACGCTGAGTAGATGATCCAACACAAACACGATGATGAAGGGAGAATACAATCTTAAATCCAAAGGCATAAAGGTAAATCCAAACAAGAAGAGCTTAACACAAACATAACACTGACGAGACCAGACAAAGAACAACAGAAAAGCAGGAACTGAAGTAGTGAGGATAACAAGGGGATTAACGAAACACAGCTGATAAACATGAACTAATAATGATGGTGACCATGGAAACCGAGTGGCGGGAACTTAACATAGGAACACAGGAACCAATGAAAATCAAACAAAGAGTCCAAAACAAACAGACATGTGACATAATGTCCCCCTCCCAGAAGTCCCACTTTTTTTTTTTTTTTTGCTTCATCTTGCTGGCTCCCCTCTGTTGGACTAGATCTGTATAAAAAATATACAAGATATCACACATTATTAAACATTATATTTAAATACAGTAAGTTATTACAAAACTAGAATGTACTGTATTAGTCAAAAGTTTGGACACACTTTCCCATTCTCTTGGATGGATAAGTATGTTCAACCTTTTGACTGGTACTATATATATATATATAAAAAGTTCTGTGATGCTCCACATACAGTAACACATTACTGACTATTAAGGAACTATACTTCACTTCTGTGACTTTTTTTTTTTGGCCTTCTGGCCCTGGGGTCTTGTGGCTTCTGATGAGCCTGTTGTATCGGTACCAGTAGCTTCTGGAGGGCTGGTGGTATTGGTGCCAGTAGCTTCTGTAGGGCTGGTGGTATCGGTGCCAGTAGCTTCTGGAGGTCTATTGGTATTGGTGCCAGTAGCTTCTGGAGGGCTGGTGGTATCGGTGCCAGTAGCTTCTGGAGGGCTGGTGGTATCTGTGCCAGTAGCTTCTGGAGGGCTGGTGGTATCTGTGCCAGTAGCTTCTGGAGGGCTGGTGGTATCGGTGCCAGTAGCTTCTGGAGGGCTGGTGGTTTCTGTGCTACTTGTGGCCTTCTTCTGTCTTTGAAAATGAACTTGCAGAGAAGACAAACATCAAACACAAGAAAAATTAAACAGTTAAAAATTAAAAGTTTTTCTCAGTGGCACTTTATTCCATATAGCCTATGACTAATTATTGAAACCACAAGAAAGAGGACCTGCGGGTGAGTGATGATAACAGGCTAGTATTTAAATTAAGATTGATTTCTACATTACAGGTGTGATATGTTATAATTGAAAAGCGCCAGTCATCTAGTTCCTAGTCAAGGTAATGCGGTCTCTTAATGCTTGATCAGTGATGCTGATTTAACTGGTTGTATATGAAGAGGGGGTATCCCACCCCAAAACCAAAATGTAATCTACTGCTTTTCAGACTTCTATAATTACAGAATTTCTCCTATGGTGTTAAAGGAGAGGTCTCAACAGGCTCAGTAATCTGAAAATCTAAAACCTAAAACATACTTCTCCCATCAATTGAAATTAATGCCACAAAACTGTCTGCCTAAATACTTTTTATCTTTCTAATTATTTTTATCTTTAGCAATAGAGCCATCACATGCTCCTATATCCTATTATGGCTGAAAGTAATGCTCATTCTTTGCATCAATATGAAAAAATAAAGAGAATGATACTTGTGGGTTCACATTCTTTTGAGTTACCAGTGTTTCCTGATTACAGAGCTTCATATCCGTACAAAAAGACTTACTCTTTAGCACAGCTTTATACATTAGTTTAACCCTCTGAAGCAAATCAGGATCCAAAACATAATCCCCTCCTAGGATGACATCGGCCACCAAGGTTCCCCTGGATTTCTTCCCCAAAAGTAGTATGGGGAAGAAATCAAGTGCAGCAGGTTTGTCAAGCTGAAATAAAAACATTAAATTAAATTAAAAAAAAAGAAAAAAACATGCACAGAATACAATGATTTAATTTTTAACATTAATTTCATGACAGCTGTTTAATGGTCATATTTGATAAACAACTCATATCAAGAAATGAATTACTACTGGTTTATAACTACATATTCCAAAAATGCTATCATTGTGATAATTTTTTCTGCTTCACCAGCCATATTTTCATCAATGTATTTTTATACGCTTTTTGAAGTACTGCATTAGAAAAGATTATTGGAAAAATTAAAAAAAAACATCATTAATTTAGACAAAAAAAAAGTCATGCTCGCTTGAGGTGGTTTTTGCCTTTTTCGAAAAAGAGTTAATGCGCTGAATGGGACATCGAAACAGCTTTGCCCAAGTTCTGACGTAGCGAACATTAAACTCACATGACTGATCAGCTGTTTACGTAGTCAGGCACATTACTAAGTGGAGGAAAAGAAACTAACCAGGATTCACTCAGTAGCAGCGAGCTAAGAGGGCAGAGCCCAGCACTGAAACCCTGTCTGACAGGCAGTGTAGGAAATGTAGTGTATGGGAGACCGCTTGCCCGGTGTCACTCAGGGGCCTGAGTCCTTCTGATCAAGGCTCAGCCTGTGGACGGTGTGATGCCGGTGTCATGCCGAATTTCGACTCCCTGCCAAATTATGACCACCCTCACCCTCAAGTCTATCTGACTCTTAAGCCAACCCCTCCCCCACACCTACTCCTACACCTACCAATACTAGGGTGGTCATAGTCTGGCAGGTTTTTAAAATTCGGCACCACACCGGTAATGGCCCCTGTTGCGCCGAGGTCCCGTCTCCTAAAGGGCGGGATGTTTATGAATGCAGCCCAAAAGCAGGTGGTAAACAGGGTGGCCTCAGTGCGGGAGGATCCCCTCGTGGGATCTTAATTTATTTACTCCAAACCAGTTGATGGAAACACACCTGATTCACATTTGATTAAATTTTTCTCTTTTTTTGCAACATTTCAAAAGTTTGCTTTACAATCACATGGAAACATGGCTATTGACTTTACTGTGCTAATTGACTTCACTTCATAAATCCCTTAGTCCTGACCTAACCTTACCAACACATGGCTGCTATTAAGAACAACTGTCCTGTTGTTGTTTTTCTTGACTGACTCCTTCCATTCAGATTTTTTATTTTGAAAGTTGCATCTCTTCGCTGCAATTTTCGCTTTGTACGGCTGCAGTTGTTTGCAAAGTGGGCAAGTCTTGTATGCAACACTTATTAGGGTGTTGCACCCTGGGCACATTTTGTGTGTGCTTCCTGGCATCTCTAAAACGAAGTAAAAAATGACATTAAAACCTTAATACAACATGTTTTTGTAACGTTATATCCAGTAACAACTTTTTAAAACTAGGTTGTTACTATAAAGGCGGGTACTACTGGCTAGCCGAGAAGAGTCTGAGAATGCGCTTTCATCATTAACCTATATATACAGGTGCTGGTCATATAATTAGAATATCATCAAAAAGTTGATTTATTTATTATTTTAATTCCATTCAAAAAGTGAAACTTGTATATTATATTCATTCATTACACACAGACTGATATATTTCAAATGTTTATTTATTTTAATTTCAATGATTATAACTGACAACTAAGGAAAATCCCAAATTCAGTATCTCAGAAAATTAGAATATTGTGAAAAGGTTCAATATTGAAGACACCTGGTGCCACACTCTAATCAGCTAATTAACTCAAAACACCTGCAAAGGCCTTTAAATGGTCTCTCAGTCTAGTTCTGTAGGCTACACAATCATGGGGAAGACTGCTGACTTGACAGTTGTCCAAAAGACGACCATTGACACCTTGCACAAGGAGGGCAAGACACAAAAGGTCATTGCAAAAGAGGCTGGCTGTTCACAGAGCTCTGTGTCCAAGCACATCAATAGAGAGGCGAAGGGAAGGAAAAGATGTGGTAGAAAAAAGTGTACAAGCAATAGGGATAACCGCACCCTGGAGAGGATTGTGAAACAAAACCCATTCAAAAATGTGGGGGAGATTCACAAAGAGTGGACTGCAGCTGGAGTCAGTGCTTCAAGAACCACTACGCACAGACGTATGCAAGACATGGGTTTCAGCTGTCGCATTCCTTGTGTCAAGCCACTCTTGAACAACAGACAGCGTCAGAAGCGTTAAAGATAAAAAGGACTGGACTGCTGCTGAGTGGTCCAAAGTTATGTTCTCTGATGAAAGTAGATTTTGCATTTCCTTTGGAAATCAGGGTCCCAGAGTCTGGAGGAAGAGAGGAGAGGCACACAATCCACGTTGCTTGAGGTCCAGTGTAAAGTTTCCACAGTCAGTGATGGTTTGGGGTGTCATGTCATCTGCTGGTGTTGGTCCACTGTGTTTTCTGAGGTCCAAGGTCAACGCAGCCATATACCAGGAAGTTTTAGAGCACTTCATGCTTCCTGCTGCTGACCAACTTTATGGAGATGCAGATTTCATTTTCCAACAGGACTTGGCACCTGCACACAGTGCCAAAGCTAACAGTACCTGGTTTAAGGACCATGGTATCCCTGTTCTTAATTGGCCAGCAAACTCGCCTGACCTTAACCCCATAGAAAATCTATGGGGTATTGTGAAGAGGAAGATGCGATATGCCAGACCCAACAATGCAGATGAGCTGAAGGCCACTATCAGAGCAACCTGGGCTCTTATAACACCTGAGCAGTGCCACAGACTGATCGGCTCCATGCCACGCCGCATTGCTGCAGTAATTCAGGCAAAAGGAGCCCCAACTAAGTATTGAGTTCTGTACATGCTCATACTTTTCATGTTCATACTTTTCAGTTGGCCAAGATTTCTAAAAATCCTTTCTTTGTATTGGTCTTAAGTAATATTCTAATTTTCTGAGATACTAAATTTGGGATTTTCCTTAGTTGTCAGTTATAATCATCAAAATTAAAAGAAATAAACATTTGAAATATATCAGTCTGTGTGTAATGAATGTATATAATATACAAGTTTCACTTTTTGAACGGAATTAGTGAAATAAATCAACTTTTTGATGATATTCTAATTATATGACCAGCACCTGTATATATATTTTTTTATTGTTATAATGCATTAAACAGTAAAACTGACATAAAGCCATGGATATGTATATACACATCTAATGGGGAGTCACGAGGTGATGTATTGGGCACGGGCGTGGCTTCTGGTGTCACACTTGTGTGTGGGCGGAGTTGAATGTCCACCGCAGGCTGCAGCCTACTTGGGCTAGCCTAGCCGTATGGGCAGGTTTCAACAGCTACATTAAAATGCATGTAGAATACATACATAAATGTAGTAATACGCACTCATATGCAATGGCTATGGCACAAGTTGGTGCTACAAGACTAACCTGCTGTTCCTTGATAGACTAAAAATCTTCTTCCACTTTCATATGGTGGGAACCTGCAAGCACATATAAAATTGTTTGGTGATGTAAACGTAGTTTCTTACTGTGCGCGCACACACACACACACACACACAAATTGAAGGTGCGCATCAAAACTACGTTTGTACACGGCGTTTTATGGCAACACATACTTAATTGGTCGACAGTTTCATGGGATTTGTAGTTCTTAAGGTATAAACGCAGATTAACCTTACATTTACCATTAGATTAAACATGTTTCAGTAAAACAACACATTTCACTTAACATTTATCACTAAAATAACACAGTTTTAGGATAATTGGATATGCTGTAGTGTACATACCTCTGACTGTCGATCAAAATGTCACATGTCCTTCTCTTTAGCGACCCAAGTGGACGTTTTTGTTTCAGAAGAATAGCAATACGTACCTGGTGGTACATATTTGTGGTGCTGCAAAAAACTGTGCAGAGGTACTTATTTCCTATGAGACCAGGTTGTAAGAAACATTTTTTGTAAAACTGGTTGAAAGTCTCCTCATATACTGATAGCAATCACTATGTTAAATGGTCTAAATGTATTTTTATAAGTATATTTCGTCTGTGTAAGGTGTAGGACCATAAAATGTTTATCCAATTATTATATTCGGTCAGAATTAAATAACCTGCCTGTCGATGTATGTTTTTAGATACCCTCGCGCACCCTGTTCGCACTGACGTTACGCATCATCAGCGTGTTTCATGCTATGTGGAGTTTATGTAGGAAGTTCATTCTTTATTTCAAAAAGACATTGTATATTTTATTGGAATCCTGGTGGAAGGTTTATTATAGAAGGCCATCTGGACTTTGCCAAACAAATATTTATTGGTAAATAAAGTTAAGGAAATAACTTTAAAATTTTACACAGATACTACCCAGTAAATCATTTTCTTGTTAAATTTAAAAAGGATATTGATTTGAACTGTTCCTTTTGTAATAGACTGGATAACCTTGTTTCATTTATTTTGGCATTGTGCTCATGTAAGGAAATTTTGGAAAGATTTGACTAGATTTATAATTGAATACACTGACCCCAGTTTCTCTTTGTATTTAGAAAACGTTACATTAGGGTTTACTAATATCCACTCAAATAAAAGGAAAGAATATTATATTATGAAGTCAATACTGCAATATATATATATATATATATATATATATATATATATTGCAGTATTGACTGTACATTGACACTTTGTTTGTGTGTGTGTGTGCCTTCATGTGTTTTGGAGGAGGCGTGGCTTTGAGACGCTCTGAAAGGATGTTATGATTTGAAAGTTAGATCACTATTGCTAGCCTCTCCGAAAATGCCCTATTGCACCTTTAAGTATCAGTGTTGTTCATGTTTCCAATAAAAGGCAGAAAAAATAATGCTCTCATTGTACATTTCACACTTTTCTGTCATTCAATAATTTCAATACATCGGAATAACAGCATTACAGATATTAAAGAGCATTTCATTTAAAAAAAACAAATAATCTAGTCAGATTATTAATATAATGATTATAATACTACACAAAATACACTCACAATCTTGCTGTTGTTCGGAACAACAACATTTCAGTAAAGACGTCTACTTGCTAATTAAAGAAGCAACTTACGTTTCAACCTGCCTGTCATCGTGCCTCATCCCTGCCTACTGTTTGGACTGTGTTCTCCTCCTCACCTTGTCTTGTAAAATAAACCTGTTACACTCATCCTGCATTTGAGTCCTTCCTCATAGACTCTGTGACAATTTCACTCTGAACAAAATATGGAAATGAAGTCAATCACAACTTCCGTTTCAATCCTGACTTCCTGAAGCTGTCTTCTTCAGCTTTTGCTGGTCAAACATAATCAAAGTCCATTTCAAGGAAAGTCAGTTTATTTGCAACACTTTCAGGCAGCTTTTTCACTCATGCAAGATCAACTCCTTTCTGCTTGGATGGTGAAATATACTGAAAAACTGCTGGCCAAATTCACATTTTAATAACATATTTCAAATCAGCAATAAAATCTGATGCTTAAATAGCGTTAAAACAGCGTTTATTTTAGGTTTGTCCAGTCAATGCACATGTGTGGTCCTGAACGCGCCTCTCAGAACTGTTTTTGTGGAAACTGGAGCTTCTAAAAGCAGCTGCAGTGACACGATGACTCAAGCTTTACTCTGACAGGACTGGTTTCCTCTTCCTCCTGGGTGTGACGTCCCTCAGTGTCTCTCCATCGCTTATGAAGGTCATGTGATCACACTGTGATGCTGCTGTCAAAGGTTCACGCGTTTGGTTTTCTCACTTACTGAACTAAAGAGGAAACTGTGTTTGTGACCTTGTTTAGAAACATATGATGCATTCAAGAACAAGGCCGCAAGATAAAATGATAAAAACTTTAAGACATTCAGATCAAATCAAATCTGCTTCATCAGCGTGATTTAAGTTCATTGTTTAACTTCCATTGCTATTAATCAGTCAGTGAATTAGAGGTTTATCAGATGCACAGTTGGTGATGCTGTTGATGAAATATGTTTTTTACATCACTGCCACTGCAATACCTTCCAGTGTTTTACAATCCCGCCTCCATCAGTTCCCATTCCAGGATAGCTGGTCTGCATATGCAAATTAAAGTATAATCATTCAAACTATTATTTTCTCTCTCTCTCTCAAGATCAGGTTCCTTGTCATCGCTGTCTGAATATAGATATTCCCAAGTTTGAAAACATTATTACATGAGCATCTTTTTGGATTGATGTAGTTTAAACTTTATGTCTTTAGTCTGATGTTGTCAGATAAAACTCTTCTGCTTTATCAGAACTATAATTGAGGTGTCATAAGCTCATATTAAAATATAATGTGTTAATCATGTGACATTCAGTGTGAAAACACCAATACTGGTTCCAGCCTGATCATTTGTAGTGCTGTCTCTGGTCACGGGTGTTGGTGAAACGGGTAAGATCTTGACTTTATAACTGTTCTGTCAAATATCTTAAGTGTGGGGGATTTATGGGAGATTGGTTGGGGCTAGTTGTCACAGGGCTGTGTCTCAGTAAATTTATGGTTTAAAATCAAAAGACCAATAGCAGAAAATGTGTTTTCTCTTGCAGTATTTGGTGTTATTGACAAGCATCTTGATAAAAATACACTTTAATCTTTTACACAATAGACAATGAAGGCTGCTGTCAATCAAAACAGGGCAGGGAAAGACGCTGGACAGTTTCGAACTCATGTAGTGCAAAAATGACTGTTACTGTCATTTTTAAGGATAAAGTATTTTAATGATTTCTGTGTGCAATAAGCAAAGAACTAAAGCTTATTTCTCTTTTGGTTTATTCACTGTTTAATCTCAAAGTGGATGGTGTCAATTTTCACTGACAAGAAAGAGGAAGATAAGATCACTGATGCTACATTAGGTGAACCACACACTAGTACATGTGAATGCACAGCTATAGTCAAGATACAATGGGTTTATGTGTAGTTGAGCTAGTGTCTTTATCTGTGTCCAAGAATATGGTATTATGTGTCATTATTATAAAAGTAAAAAATAAGCCACTGTTCATTTGTTGTAGGTGTTGCTATGGTGACGTCAGTCAGAATGGCTCCTCCTCTTCCTCTGATCTTTCTGCTCATGATTCACGGTGAGTCATTGCAACACTTCAGAAACACTCAAGAAAAATTGGATACTGCATTTTTATGCAAATGCTGCTGCTAATTTGTTCAGGATGAATTCTGTGTTTCAGGGGTTTCTAGTGCTGGTTGGGGTGTGAGTTACAGTCCTTCACACATCTGTGCACTAAAGAACTCATCAGTGATGATGAGCTGCACTTATACATACCCTACTGGACGTCAGATCATGGATGTGTACTGGAGCAAGACGAAAGATAAACTGGACACAGAAGAGTTTCCAGATCTGTCTGAGGACCCTGAATACAGTCAGAGGCTTCAGTATCTGGGAGATAAACAGCAGAACTGCTCCATCAGACTGAGTCATGTGACACTGAAGGATTCACACGAGTACTATTTCAGATTCAATACTGATAAAGATGTGAAATGGATTGGTGTTCCAGGAGTGACTCTTGCTGTCACAGGTGACTTTGGTGAGGTTTCTCTCTTCTTCTGTGCATTATGTTGAATAATAATCAGTGTATGACAGCAGCACTAGATATAATGTGTGTGTTGTGTTCAGATCTTCAGGTGGAGTCTCCTGAGAGAGTGACAGAGGGAGATTCAGTCCGTCTGACATGTAAAAGCAGCTGCACTCTGACTGACAGAGCAACATTCATCTGGTACAGAAACTCACAGCCATTAACTGAGAGAAGAGACAGAAACAATGAACTCCTGTTGCAGTCAGTCAGAAGAGAGGATGCAGGCAGATATAGCTGTGCTGTACACGGACACAATCACATCTCTCCTGCTGTTGAGCTCAATGTCACGTGTGAGTACAGATTCATTTGTACTTTTTAGAAGTTGGAGAATGTGTTTCAATGAGATGATTTAAAGTTTTAACTTATGTCCTTTTCAGATGCACCCAGGAACGTCTCAGTGTTGATATCTGGATCTGGTGAAATAGTGTCAGGAGATTCAGTGACTCTGATCTGCAGCAGTGATTCAAACCCTCCTGCTCTGAACTTCAGCTGGTTTAAAGGAGGAACGTTTGTAGGATCTGGAAGAATCTACAGCATCTCAAAGATCAGCTCTGATGACAGTGGAGAATACAAGTGCAGATCCACCAAGTTAATGATGCTTCAACAAACAAACTAGTGGATTAACAATCCCAATATATGAATATAGTTTCTTTTGTCTGTTTTAGATCCTCCCAGGAGCGTCTCAGTGTTCGTAAAGCTGGGGACACACTTAACGACTAGCTGAAACATTGTAAGACTGAACTCAACACACTATATGATTTTAAATGCTGACTATAAACACCGACTGAATGCAACCAGTTGCGTTTCTGACTTGGAAAATTAAATAACACACTCCTGTTTTTACTTTGTCTCTTCATTCATAAAGACTGCCCAACTTAATGATTGTGAATCCGAACTGAACTCGCCTGTGTATGAAAATCTTCCAGTAAGTAAGAATATCTACAAGACAGAGAAAAAAACAACCTATTATTCTTTCATCATGAGTAATGTTCTTGATGGTTTTATTTAAATGTCATTATTAACGTTTTCAGTAACAGTATCAACACTGAAATGAATCTGCAGCAGTCATGTACAAGCTCTCTAAGTTGTTTACGTTCATTATTTTTGTAATGTTATGTGCTTTGAGACATGAGGTAGCTTAAAGCCGTCTCTTGTGATGCTTTGCCGAGAGCAACTGTGTGTGTGTGCCTTCATGTGTTTTGGAGGAGGCATGGCTTTAAGACACTCTAAAAAGGAGGGTGGGATGTTATGAATTGAAAGCTAGCTCACTATTTGCTCTCCAAAAATGTCCTATTGCACCTTTAAGTATCAGTATTTTTCATGTTTCCAATGAAAGGCAGAAAAAATAATGCTCTCGTTGTACAATTCACACTTTTCTGTCATTCAATACATCAGAATAACAGCATAACAGATATTAAAGAGAATTGCAAGAGAAAAACAAATGATCTAGTCAGATTATTAATATAATGATTATAATAGTACACAAAATTACACTCACAATCTTGCTGTTTGGAACAACAACATTTCAATAAAGACGTCTACTTACTAATAAAGAAGCAACTTACGTTTCAACCTGCCTGTCATCGTGCCTCATCCCTGCCTACTGTTTGGACTGTGTTCTCCTCCTCACCTTGTCTTGTAAAATAAACCTGTTACACTCATCTTGCATTTGAGTCCTTCCTCATAGATTTCAGAATTTCACTCTGAAATGCATCACATTATGGAAGTGAATTCGGTCACAACTTCCCTTACAATGTCGACTTTAGTCACTGGATCTTCAGCTTTTGCTTGTCAAACATGATCAAAGTCTCTTTCAAGGAAAGTCAGTTTATCAAAATCCACATCGGGATGGCAAGATGGCGGCGCGCATGAGTGCAGCAGCTTTTGGCTCATCAGTATGGTGCTTGTGTTTTATGTATGTCTTAGTGTGTATGCTCATTTGTACTAAGTTTTGTCAAGCGAAGCAAGTCTATAGCCGGCAGGATCTGATTAATATTGGACTGCAATCCAGAATGGCCATTACAGCGGACTTTCAACGAGCAAACAGTATCCCCATGGACATAGCGAAACCTCCTGGATCTACATGGATTGTTATCGAGTGCGTCAAGCAGCGCAGGCAGCGGAAAGAGAGAAAAATAAAGCAAGGCTGTCAGGTGGGCCTAAAACAAGAGAAAACAGCCACATAAACCTCCGCTCCTGAGTTTATTCCTCTCCAATGCCAGGTCCATCACACACAAAATGGACGATATGGAGCTTTTGATAGCCAATAACAACTCGTTACGGGATTGCTGTGTGATTATAATAAATGAGACCTGGCTACACCTGGGGATTCCCGACGCAGCTGTACAGCTGGCAGGCCGCACACTATATCACGGGGACCGTACCACGGATTCTGGTAAGAGCAAAGATGGAGGACTTTGCATCTATGTACTAAATGACTGGTGCTCTCAGAGCCGCATCATAGAGAGCCACTGTTCACCTGATATAGAGACCATGACAGTTATATTTAGACCCTTTTATCTGTTCTGAGAGCTAACAGTCATTGTTGTTACTGCTGTTTATATTTCACCTGATGCTAACATTAGCACAGCTCTCACCTATTTGCACAATAATATTAGTAAACACCAGAGGGCCTATCCGGAAGGAGTTTATATCATAGGCTGGTGACTTCAACCAGGCATGTTTAAAGACTGTCCTTCCAAAAAATTTCACAACATGTAAAATGTGCCACCAGAGGAAGTAACACACTTGATCGTGTGTATTCTAATATCAAACATGGCTATAGAGCTGTGCCTTTCCTGCATCTGCGTCTATCTGACCATGTCTCACTGTTCCTCGTCCCAGCCTATACTTCCCTCAGGAAACAGATGAATTCAACTACTAAAACCATCAAAACCTGGCCTGAGGGAGACCGTTTTGCTAGGACTAAATGGGACTTATTTAAACACCAGGATGTGGCAAAATATACACAAACTGTTCTGTTCTACATTGCCAGCTGCACTGACATTGTCACTGAGAAGAAGCGCATCCGGGTTTTTCTGAACCAGAAGGAGGAGCTAAACTGTTTCTTTGCATGTTTTGAAATAAAGTCTCCACTCCAACGTACATCTCCTCCTGTTACAGCCACCCAGACACTGACTCTACAGGAATATGAGATGAGGCAGGTGTTCAGGTCAGTAAATCCAAGAAAGGCTGCAGGCCCTAATGGAGTGCTTGGAAAGGTACTCAAGGCCTGTGCCTACGAACTTGCTGCTGTCTTTACAGACATTTTTAATCTGTCCCTGTCACAAGCCATCTTACCAGCCTCCCTTAAATCAGCCATTATCATTCCCGTCCCTAAGAAGCCTGCTGCAGACAGTTTAAATGACTACAAACCAATTGCACTTACTTCTGTTGTTGCAAAGTCAAGTCATCTTCATTTCATGTAGCGCTTTTCACAATACATATTGTTTCAAAGCAGCTTCACAGTGACAATAGGAAAATTCTTATCGAGCTAAAGTTGTTTTTTGATTGAATCACTTCCGTTGTAAAAATTGTTAATTATTACTTTAGGGGCCGCTTAAATGACACCTTTCTAATTGAAAACTGAATACCTTTAATGCGTTCTTGCCGTTCATTTACGTGTTTAGTCTATAGGTTTGCGTGTTTGAGTGTGTATGTGCGCAGAAGCTTGGTCTTTTTTACTTGATTTACTTGAAAATTACTTGTCTGGTCCTCATAATACAGAAAAATTAGTTGTGTCCGCTGATCTATGCAAACTGAAATAATTTTGATAACGTTTTATCTATACATAGGGAAAGGAAAGGGAAATGGGCCTTCGCAGGGGATAGTTTAGTTGAAACGTCAGGGCTGCGTTATCACATGTCTAGATGCAGGTCCTTCATTTGGATACGGCCTGGATCTGGCAGGCTGCGGTACACTTCGGGATAAACAGAGAGACTAATATTAGCGTAGACGCCATTCTTCTTATGATGTAGCGAGTACATCAGGTGTTATGGGAAGTGTTCCTGGTTCCGGCTGACCTAATCTATGGAGCCTAATAATTTATATGATTTGAATTATAGAAGTATATAATGTGTATGCAAGTTTAAACAGATGTGTTCTTAGTCTAGATTTAAACTGACAGAGTGTGCCTGCTTCCCGAACAGTGATAGGAAGACTGTTCCAAAGTTTAAGTGCTAAATAGGAAAAGGATCTACCGCCTGCAGTTGATTTGACAAAGTGTCTAGAGAGACTGGTTTTGAGGCACATTAAAGCCAGCCTCCCTCCCACTTTTGACCCCTACCAATTTGCTTATAGGGCCAACAGGTCTACAGAGGATGCCATTACTACAGCACTCCACAAGGCTCTGGAGCACCTGGAACATTCAGAAGTACATACATCCGGATGCTCTTCATTGATTACAGTTCTGCATTCAATAGCATCATACTGGAGATTCTTATCAGGAAACTCCTTCACCTGGGCCTGGATTATGGACTTTCTCACTAACCGCCCTCAGTGTGTTAAGCTTGGTCTTCACCATTCCTCTACTCTCACTCTCAGCACCGGTTCACCACAGGGATGCCCACTACTCTACTTTCTTTATACCTATGGCTACACTTCCACACACTCCTCCAAACATTATAAAATTTGCAGATGACACCACAGTGACTGGACTTACTTCTGAAAGTGATGAATCTGCCTATCATGACGAGGTCAGGAAATTGACGTTGTGGTGCTCTGAAAACAATCTGGTTCAAAAACAACTCATCGTGGACTTCAGGAAGTGCAAAGCCGACCCCTTTCCCATCATTATAAATGGAGACTATGTGGAAAGAGTTTGCAGTTTTAGATTTCTGGGAATCTATTTATCTGACAGTCTCTCCTGGTCCACAAATACAACAGCGGCTGTTAAAAAGGCACAGCAACGTCTGCGCTTCCTGCGAGTACTGAAGAAAAACCGTCTGTGTCAAAAACTACTGGTGGCCTACCGCTCTGCCATTGAGAGTGTTTTAACATACTGTCTTATGGGGGCTGTTCAGGAGCTGACAAAAAAGCTCTACAGTGGGTCATAAACACTGCGCAGAACATCACTGGCTGCCCTCTCCCCTTACTACAGGATATTGCAAACACTCAGAACCTATCCAAAGCAAAAAAACATTGTTAAGGACAAATCTCACCCCGGTCATCATCTGTTTTCCCTCCTACCTTTGGGAAGGCGATACAGGTCAATCAAAACATGCACACCAGATTTTCAAATAGTTTTTATTCAAGAGCCATCCAGTCCCTGAACTAACATATGCTTTGCACTATTTCTTTATGTTAATCTTTGTGGACTCACGTTTTTACATGGATTTTGATTAGGTTATTGTAGTTTATGTGTATGTGGCTATCGTATTGTAGCACCTCTGTGTGTAGTCTCTGAAATTTCATTGCATTCCGATGCAATGACAATAAAAGCTAGAAATTGAAATTTATTTGCAACACTTTCAGGCAGCTTTTCCAGTCATGCAAAACCAACTCCTTTCTGCTTGGATGGGGAAATATGCTAAAAACAACTGCTGGCCAAAGTTAATAGCATATTCAAAATCAGGAATAAAAACTGACATTAACCATAATTGTTGTTTTTGATGCTTAAAAGGTGTTAAAACAGTGTTATATATTTTTGGTTTGTTCAGCCAATGCATCTCGCAGAACTGTTTCTATGGATATCAGCGCTTCTAAAAGCAGCTGCAGTGACACGATGACTCAAGCTTTACTCTGACAGGACTGGTTTCCTCTTCCTCCTGGGTGTGACGTCCCTCAGTGTCTCTCCATCGCTTATGAAGGTCATGTGATCACACTGTGATGCTGCTGTCAAAGGTTCACAAGTTTAGTTTTCACACTTACTGTATTAAAGAGGAAACTGTGTTTGTGACCTTGTTTAAGGACATGATGCATTCAAGAACAAGGCCGCAAGATGAAATGATAAAAACTTTCAGACATTCAGATGAATCAATTCTGCTTCATCAGTGTGTTTTAAGTTCATTGTTTAACTTCTATTGCTATTAATCAATCAGTGAATTAGAGGTTTATCAGATGCACAGTTGGTGATGCTGTTGATGAAATATGTTTTTTACATCACTGCCACTGCAATACCTTCCAGTGTTTTACAATCCCGCCTCCATCAGTTCCCATTCCAGGATAGTTGTTCTGCATATGCAAATTAAAGTAAAGTCATTCAAGCTATTATTTTCTCTCTCTCTCTCAAGATCAGGTTCCTTGTCATCGCTGTCTGTATGAAACTAACTGAATATAGATATTCCCAAGTGTGAAAACATTATTACATGAGCATCTTTTTGGATTGATGTAAAGTTTCTCTCAGTTTAACCTTTATGTCTTTAGTCTGATGTCATCAGCTAAAACTCTTCTTCTGCTTTATCAGAACTATATTTGAGGTGTCATAAGCTCATATTAAAATATAATGTGTTAATCATGTGACATTCAGTGTGAAAACGCCAAAACTGGTTCCAGCCTGATCATTTGTAGTGCTGTCTCTGGTCACGGGTGTTGGTGAAACGGGTAAGATCTTGACTTTATAACCGTTCTGTCAAATATCTTAAGTCTGGGGGATTTATGGGAGATTGGTTGGGGCTAGTTGTCACAGGGCCGTATCTCAGTAACTATATGGTTTAAAATCAAAAGACCAATAGCAGAAAAATGTGTTTTCTCTAGCAGTATTTTGTATGTTACTGTTACGGTGTACTGCTGTAGAGACGAGGCGAATACGGAAATCCACAAACATAAGGGCTTTATTGAATCCAAGGGAAGATTAAACAGCTTTACACACTTTGACAAACATAAGAACAGACAAGGAGTGAAGGGAATTTGTCCATTATATAGGGAGTGCAGATGATAAGGTCCAGGTGCAGGTGATGAGTGCTGATGGGGAGAAGACGAGGGAAGTGAGTGCAGGTGTGGAGACAAGAGGATCCTGGGAAATGGAGTCCAGGGAACACGGGAACTGTGACAGTTACTGACAAACACCTCAATAAAAATCCACTTAAATCTTTTACAAATTATATAATGAAGGTTGACTATATAATGAAAGCTGCTGTCAATCAAGAGGGGGGCGGGGAAAGAGGTTGGACAGTTCCACACTCAAGCAAGTGCAAAAATGACTGTTGCTGTCATTTTCTTGGATAAATTAAGTATTTTAATGATTTCTGTGTGTATTAAGCAAACAACTAAAGTTTATTTCTCTTTTGGTTTATTCTCTGTTCAATCTCAAAACGAATAGACTAGAAAGAGGGAGATCAGGTCACTGATGCTACATTAGGTAGCCACACACTAGTACATGTGAATGCACAGCAGTAGTCAAGATATCTTTTTTTATGTGTAGTTGAGCTAGTGTCTTCATCTGTATGTCCAAGAATAGTTTGACAAATAGTATATTTGGATTTAAATATCTAATGCAATAAGACATGATGTTAAATATGAAAAACTTAATATGTAACAAAGAGACAGAAACAACAAGACTTAAAATTTTAAAAATAAGCCACTGTACATTTGTTGTAGGTGTTGCTAGTGATGTCAGTCAGAATGGCTCCTCCTCTTCCTCTGATCTTTCTGCTCATGATTCACGGTGAGTCATTGCAACACTTCAGAAACACTCAAGAAAAATTGGATACTGTATTTTTTATGCAAATGCTGCTGCTAATTTGTTCAGGATGAATTCTGTGTTTCAGGGGTTTCTAGTGCTGGTTGGGGTGTGAGTTACAGTCCTTCACACATCTGTGCACTAAAGAACTCATCAGTGATAATGAGCTGCACTTATACATACCCTACTGGACATCAGATCAAGAGAGTGTACTGGATCAAAAACCCAGTAAAGGATGTAGAGCCTCAAGATCTGTCTGAGGACCCTGAATACAGTCAGAGGCTTCAGTATCTGGGAGATAAACAGCAGAACTGCACCATCAGACTGAGTCATGTGACACTGAAGGATGAACACGAGTACTGTTTCAGATTCATCACTGATAAAGACAAATGGATTGGTAATCCAGGAGTGACTCTTGCTGTCACAGGTGACTTTCATGAGGTTTCTCTCTTCTTCTGTGCATTATGTTGAATAATAATCAGTGTATGACAGCAGCACTAGATATAATGTGTGTGTTGTGTTCAGATCTTCAGGTGGAGTCTCCTGAGAGAGTGACAGAGGGAGATTCAGTCCGTCTGACATGTAAAAGCAGCTGCACTCTGACTGACAGAGCAACATTCATCTGGTACAGAGACTCACAGCCATTAACTGAGAGAAGAGACAGAAACAATGAACTCCTGCTGCAGTCAGTCAGAAGAGAGGATGCAGGCAGATATAGCTGTGCTGTACACGGACACAATCACATCTCTCCTGCTGTTGAGCTCAATGTCACGTGTGAGTACAGATTCATTTGTGCTTTTTTAAAAACTGGATATTATATTTGAATGAGATGATTTAAGAATTTATTTTTTTGTCCCTTTTAGATCCTCCAAAGAGAGTCTCAGTGTCCATCAGTCCATCTGGTGAAATAGTGTCAGGATATTCAGTGACTCTGATCTGCAGCAGTGATTCAAACCCTCCTGCTCTGAACTTCAGCTGGTTTAAAGGAGGAACGTTTGTAGGATCTGGAAGAATCTACAGCATCTCAAACATCAGTTCTGATGACAGTGGAGAATACAAGTGCAGATCCGTTAATGAACATGGAGAGAAATACTCTGATGCTGTGACTTTAAATGTCATGTGTGAGTTAATGATGATGATTCAGTAACTGTGGTAATCATCAAATTAATGGATTAACAATCACTAAACATTAATATACATTTTTTTGTCTGTTTTAGATCTTCCCAGGAACGTCTCAGTGTTGATATCTGGATCTGGTGAAATAGTGTCAGGAGATTCAGTGACTCTGATCTGCAGCAGTGATTCAAACCCTCCTGCTCTGAACTTCAGCTGGTTTAAGGAGAATGAAACCTCAGCTGTTGGATCTGGACAGAGTTTCAGTCCACTACAGAGTGGACGCTTCTACTGTCAGGCTCACAATCAACATGGATCTCAGAGATCAGACGCTGTAACTGTGACTGTTAAAGGTAGAGCAGCTCATATACTTACATTACTCTTTCTAAAGTGAAGAAAATGAATCTGTTCAGATGTTTTACTCTTTTGTAGGACATCTGGTGATATTATACATATCCATTGGAGTGGTTTGTGGAGCTGCAGTGATCATCATGATGCTGGTTTGGTAAGATATGTGTCTGTGGTACTATGTAGTGTGTGTGAATGAGTGACTGAGTCAGAAAGTTTTGAATTCAGTGAGACGTCATGATGAACGTGAGCCAAGGCAAAATTTCCAATTTTCCATCCTATCTTTCCACACTGACAGCTACTCAGTTAGTTATTGAATGAGGAAGTCTGAAGCTCACATCATTACTGCAGTAAATCCTGAAGATACACCAGATTTCATCACATTCAAAACAGCAGTGTCACGTCCTAGAGAAACCTCATTGGTTCAAAATCATAATTGTGTATTAAACATCACATAAGTTCTGATTGGTTGTAATTGTGTCAAATCATTGTCTTTAAAGGGGAATCAGGTGGATGAAGAAAAGAAATAACACACAGAAGTCTCAGGTGAGAACAATTTATTTAGTTATCAGTAGTTTACTGATCAGGTTACAATAATTTGTAAATAAAAGTGAAACTTATATGATTTTATCTAATGAGTTGTTTATATACATTTATTTTTCTCTTCTCTCTATTTGTTTTTGTTTTGTTTTGTTTTTTTTCTTTTAATGGCACAGATGGTTCATTCCAGACCTCATCATGACAGACACAAAGCTTGTGATGTTGAATTGAGTGAACCTGTGTATGAGAATTTAACGGTAAATGTTTTAACTGAGGATTTCCTACACTTTTACCCAAAAAGACACTTCTCCTCAATGTCAGTGTGACAATATCAAATGTCTTTTGACTAAGTATATGGAAAATTAAATAACACACTCCTGTTTTTACTCTGTCTCTTCATTCATATAAGGCTGATCAACTTGATGATTGTGAATCCGAACTGAACTCGTCTGTGTATGAAAATCTTCCACTAAGTAAGAATACCTACAAGACAGAAAAAAACAACATATTATTCTTTCATCATGTGTAATGTTATTGATGCTTTTATTTAAATATCATCATTAATCTTTCTTTCTCTCTTTCTTTCTTTCTCAGCCTAACAACAAGAGGCTGTAATGTTTTCAACACACAGCAAATATTACAGCCTTTATGCATCTCTTTGTGGGCGGGGCCCTGGATGATTGACAGGAGTGCCGTGATGACACGTGACTGAAGTCATTTGGGGATCTTTTTATAGATGGATGGGCAAAAATGGTAAATGGTTAATGAATTGATGTAAAAGTGTGTAATCACTGAAGTGTGTTTTTCTTTATGCTTTGTATCGCGTATGAAGTTTACTTCACTGACATTATTAATGTTTTTAACCTTAAGTATCAGTATTGTTCATGTTTCAAATAAAAGGCAGAAAACATAGTTAGGAAGAATATGTTTTGCTTCGTTTGTCTTTGATCTCTTATCCTGTTTAAGTTCTTCTTTTCCTGTTTTTAATTTGTTGTAGTCATGTACACCTTTAAAGAGTATCTTGTCATTTCCTATAAGAGCCACATTGTTCTTTTCATGCCTATAAGCAGTTATTCACTCCTTAATGCTTCTTTGATATGGATCATGAGACCATACATGAATTTAGCTTTCCTTTGTTTTCAGTTGGCCTAATGCCCGAGACTTGCTATATGTAAGTTATAGCGAGCTCAATAAACTTTGACTTTGAGTGAACAGCACTTCTCGTGTTTGTGTCATTCTTGGTCCCCGGTACTGGTGCTCTAAGTATTGGAGGTCCATATGAACCTCATTGGTTACGCAGCACGTTTGAACTTCCGGAAGAGATTTGTTCTTGTGCGTTATTCAGGTTTGGTTCAGCTTCTGTAAATGTTGATTTCATCAAAAACATTTTTGTTTGTGTTCAGAAGATGAACGAAGGTCTTGTGGGTTCGGAGCGACATGAGGGTGAGTAATTAATGACAGAATTTTCATTTTGGGGTCAACTAACCCTTTAACACACTGTATTTGGTGCACAGCAAAGTTTCAGATATCGACTGTTGCTGCCACTCAGACTCAACAGCAACCTGCGCATGCGCTAACATTTCCACACCCGCCAGCACCTAGTGCCGAAATAAATAGTGTAGAGGGGAAATAACATGCTAGTGTCTGTGTTGCAGATGAAGATTTGCATAAAGGTTTAATGCAGTTTGCAGGCCTCTTATCAACACACAAAAGTGTGATCTTATAAAGTCCCATTAAACTTAAATGAATTTCAAGAAAGGATCACATTTGCATTTGTTAGTATCTGTGTACAATCCTGTCTGTGAAGAAATAAAAGTTTAACTGCATGTGAAAATCACAAACATCTTAAAGAAATGCTTTGAAAATGTGAAGAACTTTGTATGTTCTCAACTCTTTTCACTTCCTCTTTCTTTCTCTGTTTGGCTAATTCATTCCTTCAGGGGTGAATCGCTCTGAAAATGTCTCATGCATTGAGGATGCTGCTTTATTTGTTTTGTCCATTTTATGATGAAGTACTGAAATCATCTTATGGTTGTACACCTCTGTTCTCAATGCAGCATTTCAGAGCTGAAAAACGGTAAGATTTCTTTTCATTTATTCATTGTCCTCATTAAACTGCATTTTTATAGAAAAAAAAAGCAAAAAAAAAAAAACTGTTGTTTATTCAAATATGACCCATTCCTTTATGGGTGAATCACTCCAGAAATTTCAAAGTAAGTCATGTTTTACCTGAGAATCAAATGAAAAAAAAGTATATATTTGCAAAAAAAAAAAGACCATTGTAATTTTACTGTCATGAAAATAACCTTGTAAAATAATCTTGATGAATTTCATGAGTGTCACAGTCACCAGCTCCAGCACTACGTTTCCCAGCATCCCTTCTGTTCTGCACCTGCACGTCATCATCATCACCCGCACCTGAAGACACCTGTTGTGTAACCTCTGTTCCTGTATGTTCCCATTGGATAAAGTTTGATTCTTTATCTTATATTCCTCCACAACCAACCTGTAACAGAATAACGGACCACCCTAATGGATGAATGGGCCAAATTCATCGATGTGGCTCGGGAGAGCCACGATTTTTTGTTTTTTACGTCAGTTTTTTCACCTTGCCATCCACAGCCAACTGGAGGATGAAGACTTGAAGAAATTATTCCGGATCGGGGCGAACTTCCACTGATCCTGCAATCTCCCAGATACCACCGGTTTGAACTGGAAGGAGACACTGCTGAGGTGTTTGGATTACAAACAGCCCCGATCCAGAACCCCGCCAAACCCAGTTCCCAACCAGAGACCCACCGCAGATGGAGACGACGACCCCGCCGTGACGTCAGAGCCCGCGCCAGGAGGAGCGAACGAGTTTGACGAGTTTGCCTGAGGAGTTTCCATCAGAGGAGAGGTTCGAGTCGGGGGTCCCATCCAGCGTCGAGGGAGTAGGTGTTGGAGACGATGAGCAGGTCAGAAGCCCCGCCCACCCGCCCGTCACTGAGAGTGAGTCTATCAACAGCAATTCTACTCCCCTCTTCGACCCCTCGCCCTGACTCCTTCACCTACACTCCTCCCTCCCTCGTCGTCTGCTGGGACCTTCGAGCCATCGGCTTCGCGGAGCTGCCTCGGACCGTCGGCTTCACCAGGGTCGGACGTCACATCGGGCCGTTGTTCTCCGGCCCTCCACCCCTACTGCTCCAGCTAGCTCCGCCCTCCCTCAGGTTCCGCCTCCGCCCTCGGTCACTCCAGCTACACCTCAGCCCTCAGGATCCCTGCATCCACCTTGGATGGTCGTCGCTGTGGCTTCGTCGCGGTCGCCTGGGTCGTCGGCATTGAACCCTGAATACAGTCAGAGGCTTCAGTATCTGGGAGATGAACAGCAGAACTGCACCATCAGACTGAGTCATGTGACACTGAAGGATTCACACATGTACTATTTCAGAAACTAGACTTGTTTTCCTCTTTCTCCTGGTTCTCATGTTTTCTTCTATCTCTCTTCCATTAAGGCTGTTCATCCCTGCACCAGCGCTCCTAAAATGAACATCCCTCTGTATGAGAATGTTACCGTAAGTGTCCAGCTCTTCTCATTGAGAGTCAATAGAGATTAATCTTGTGCTATTAAATGTCCCACTCTGTCTTTCTTCTCTCGACATCACTGCAGACTATGACATGTGCCTTTTAAATATTTCAAAATGGTTAATCCTTGTAAATGGATCTCATTTTTGTCTCAGACTAACAGGAATATGCTGTAGTGACGATGGCACACACCAAAACATTTTACAGTCTTCATGTGACTGTGTGGGTGGAGCCCTGGATGATTGACAGGAGTGTCTGATGAAGAGTATTTTGAGAAGATTGAGGAAAATGTGACAATGGATACAAGTTTAAGTCAAAAACTTGTGGCCGGAAGTAATGTCATCATGAAAATATGTTGTTGTTTGACTTGTTTGATTATAATGGCTTACAGTTAATGTTTATTAATTAGATTTTTGTTGTTTGTGTCACTGTAAACCTCTTTATGTCAGTGTAGGAATACAAATGTTCTAATAAATACACTTTTAACATTGAACATTTTGAATTCATCTCTCATTCAATAAATTAGTAGTCTCAATACTAATAGTCTTAGTTGACACACCCATGGATCATTTCAATGCTCACTTTTCACAATCCAGTCAACAACTGATGGATAAATCAAGTCCTACTCTGTTTTTTTCTTGTTTTATAAGCCATTTAACTTTGAAATGCGTCACAATATGGAAGTGAAGTCGGTCACAACATTAGTCATTGAAGCTTCAGCTTTTGCAGGTCAAACATAATCAAAGTCCATTTCAAGGAAAATCAGTTTATTTGCAACACTTTCAGGCAGCTTTTTCACTCATGCAAGATCAACTCCTGACTGCTTGGATGGTGAAATATACTGAAAAACTGCTGGCCAAAGTCATAGAAGTGATGATTGCCAAATTGTAACTTTTATTTAGAAGGCAGGACTTCCATTACTAGAGCTGCCATATTGGGTATGTGATAAAAGGCCTCAAGCTTTACTCTGACAGGACTGGTTTCCTCTTCCTCCTGGGTGTGACGTCCCTCAGTGTCTCTCCATCGCTTATGAAGGTCATGTGATCACACTGTGATGCTGCTGTCAAAGGTTCACAAGTTTAGTTTTCACACTTACTGTATTAAAGAGGAAACTGTGTTTGTGACCATGTTTAGAAACATATGATGCATTCAAGAACAAGGCCATTGACAGACAGTCATTCAAGCTATATTTTCTCTCTCTCAAGATCAGGTTCCTTGTCATCGCTGTCTGTATGAAACTAACCGAATATAGATATTCCCAAGTTTGAAAACATTATTACATGAGCATCTTTATGGATTGATGTAAAGTTTCTCTCAGTTTAAACTTTATGCCTTTAGTCTGATGTCATCAGCTAAAACTCTTCTTCTGCTTTATCAGAACTATAATTGAGGTGTCATAAGCTCATATTAAAATATAATGTGTTAATCATGTGACATTCAGTGTGAAAATGCCAAAACTGGTTCCAGCCTGATCATTTGTAGTGCTGTCTCTGGTGACGGGTGTTGGTGAAACGGGTAAGATCTTGATTTTATAACCGTTCTGTCAAATATCTTAAGTGTGGGGGATTTATGGGAGATTGGTTGGGGCTAGTTGTCACAGGGCCGTTTCTCAGTAACTATATGGTTTAAAATCAAAAGACCAATAGCAGAAAAATGTGTTTTCTTTAGCAGTATTTTGTTGGATACAAACACCTCAATAAAAATCTACTTTAATCTTGTACACAACAGATAACTGTATGATGAAGGCTGATTATACAGACTTACATCCAAGACTTATATATTAAAGTGTGTCTCTATACAGAAAGTGGCTTTTAAAAATAAACCTGCCATAAGAAATATTCACCAGAGTAAAAGTGTGACAACTAGCCCCGGAGTGTGTGCTGTAAACATTAGCAGTGCACGAATCAAAAATCAAAGGTGGATCATTACAGTTTGTCAGTATGAAATTAAAAGCCATTGTTCTGGCAGAGCTCTACTGTCTATGATGTGCTGTCAATCAAAAAGGGGCGGGGAAAGATGGACAGTGACAAGCTCATGTAGTGCAAAAATGACTGTTACTGTCATTTTCTTGGATAAATAAAGTATTTTAATGATTTCTGTGTGTATTAAGCAAACAACTAGAGTTTATTTCTTTTTTGGTTTGTTCTGTTCAATCTTGAAAAGCATGGTGCTCAGTTTTCACTGACAAGAAAGAGGAAGATCAGGGTGCAGTGCAGCGTGATCCTGGATCAACATTCCAAACAACCAATCAGATTTGAGGGACAGTTCACAGTTTATGTCAAGTTTAGGCTTACAACCAGGGTTAGGTGCTTCTACATCAGTGTTATTCACCCATCATTTCCCTCTGATTTTAGGGATAACATAGGGCTAGGTTTAGGGGTAGAGGTTTAAGGGTCCATTACATTTCAGACAGAAAAGTTGTTCCAGGATTAACAAAATATGTTGACTCAGGAACTCCTCTAACTCTGCAAAATCAGGTCACTGATGTTACATTAGGTGAACCACACACTACTACATGTGCGTGTGCAGCTATAATCAAGATACAGTTGAGCTAGTGTCTTCATCTGTATGTCCAACCCTTACGGAATGAAAATATATTTCCATATATTTATGATCGATTTATTATATGGTGTAAAAATAATGAAAAATATTATATTGCATTGATAGGTAACACTTTAGAATACTGATCCTTCATTAATGAATAACTACACAGGAACAAATAAGTAACACATTATTAACACTCTAGTAACTATTAACTAACAAGAAACTATGATCAGTGAATTAGTAAGTAATAGTGCTCAGTTGAAGGTGGTAGTTCACTATTAGAAAATCAGTAACTACTGTTTTTTTCATTCCTCCCAGAGAACTACTAAAAACTACTATATGCAGGTTCATAATTAATGTGAATTAATTCTAAAGTGAAGATCATGGTAACCCACTAGTAATTACTGAAGTATTACCAAATACATCAGAAGGAATTACTGCACAAAACTGTACAAAAATGTACAAAAACCGCAAAAGTTTACGACTCCAGTAGTTACTAGAGAGTTATCGTGTTTCTCACTTTAGAATACTGATCCAAATAATTAGTAATTTCTTCTTAATTATTCTGTAATACTGTTGACACCTGCTGGTCTAAACAATGTAAATGCAACAAAAACTCAGGCCAAACATGAGTAAAAACAGCTTTTACGAACCCATTACAAATGTTTGATTGAACGTATAATCAGATGCAATTAACTAATAAAGGGTTAGTTCACCCAAAAATGAAATTTCTGCCATTAATTACTCACCCTCATATCGTTCCACACCCGTAAGACCTTCATTCATCTTTGGAACACAAATTAAGATATTTTTGATGAAATCTGGGGTTATTTGATCCACACATAGGCAGCAACATCATTGCACATTTTAAGGTCCAGAAAGGTATTAAAGACATCGATAAAACAGTCGACGTGACTACAATGGTTGAACCTTAAGAGACAAGAATACATGTTGTGCGCAAAAACAAAACAAAAATAACGACTTTATTCAACAAATTCATCTGTCCCGTCATACTGCTACTCTATTTTTGTTTCAGAGCTTCTGTGTTTAGCGCGTTTTAAACTGCCAAAGACGCGATTTCAGTAAACAAGGCTTTGTTACATTATAACTGTTTTAGCTACTATTATTCTTTTTAATTATAGGTCTATAATAGTCTCGTATTGGCCTGTTTAGCTAAGCCATCCATGGAACAAAGAAAACAATCCCAGAAAATTGATTAAAAAAGAAATGCATATTTTACAGACACTTGATATTCAGTCTTATAATATGATTAGTTAATTGCATGGTCCCACTTTATATTAGATGGACTTAACTACTATGTACTTACATTTAAATTAATCATTTGATACAATGCACTTATTGTGTACATGCATGTTTTTACATTGTACTTATATTTCAAACACACCTGCATGTATTATGTAATACATTTCTGTAATTACATTTATAATTACACTGTTGACCCTTCCCTTAACCCCATCCTTAAACCTACCCATACCACCAAACCTGTCCCTAACCTTACCAGTATACCACGTCAATAGCAGCAAAAGTGTTTTACAATACAATATGAACAAAATAAGTACATTGTACTTATTTTTTTAAAGTAAGTACATAGTAGTTAAGGCCACCTAATATAAAATGGGACAAATTTAGTATATTTTACCTTCAGTAAAGCATTTGCAATTTGTTTTTTAAAGGTGTTTTTATTGCATTTACACTGTTCTGACCAGGATTCGAACCCAAGGCAACAGCGTGCCAGTCAAGATCACTATCCACTCCCCCACACACTTTCTTGTATGGCATAAACAACATGTAGGTTATAATTTGTCAAAGTTTTGCCCTGTCTAAATACCCACACTTGCAGTCTTACATGATGTATTTCCTGTGTTTGGCTCAAGTAGGTGTGAAGACTGCAAGTGTGTGTAGAACTTTTGATTACCCGATGGGACATACTTATACACTTACAGTCTTACTATATTTATAGACTTACAGTTAGTGTGCATTAAGGGCACTGCACTTGGGCATTTTTAAGACATGGGACAGTCTTGCGCACTTACTTCCTGTCGCTTGCAAGAGCTCTCAAGTGGCCAAAACCGCAAGTGTGGGTATTTGGACAGGGCATTTGTCTGAATCGCTGTCAAGGTTGTTTCAGAGCAACACGTGCAAGTGACCACTAGGTGTCACCGTTGAGACGGGTGTCAGATTGTTTTGAAGCCTCGACACAATACGGCACATTTGCTTCAGTTGTTTCAGTGTTTCATGAAGTCTTGCTCCGCCCATCACTAGATTGATACGGAGCCCCTCACATGACATGCAGGAAAAAAAAATTTACTACATCGTGCGCACTACTTACTAATTCGTTCCCTCGATTTACTAAATCGTGCGCACGTTTTAGTAAATCGAGGGAGCGAAATAGTAAATCGTACGCACGATTTAGCCTACTATTTTTTTCTGCATGTCATGTCCGGGCTCCGTAGATTGAGGATCCAAATGCAGTATTTATTCAGAGGGTAATCCACAATCATAATCCAAAATCCATGCAATGGGTCAAAACACATGCAGGCAGTCCAAACAAACAAAAGAAAAACAAGGCAGGGTACACAGGCAAAGAGTAATCCAGAACACGAGGCAAGACACAAAGAATCAAGACACAACGGCTCAGAAGTGCAGTACCAACCGTCATGCAAAACTTAAGCCTCGTTTACACTGCATGCGTGTGCGGCGCGTTATGGCTGCGACGCGGCTACCGGAGCTGATACGCGGCCACTCTAGTCAACGCTCGTGTTTACACCAGCCGCGCCGCGTTGCGTTTTAGAAGAGTCCCAGAAGCGACTCGCCGCGCCGCTTCGCTAAAGAGAGGCGCCTCGCCTATTTTTGACGGACCCTGCGTTCAAGACGCGCAGCTCAAATACAAAATAAAGTAAAAATAATTACCGTGTAAACTCCCGCTTATATTTCACATCACTAGGAGGCCAGAAACTGACAAGAGATTCGAAGTTGAAAAACTTGACATTTCTTTGTTCTTGTCATCTGTACCGTCTGTCAGAGGGTTTGAGGTCTGCCCAGATGAAAAATCGAAAAACAGGAGGCAAGAAGAAAAACCCGAGGCAAATGAACTGGTAGTCCCACGAGTCTTTATAGATGGTTCGCACAATAAGCACACTTAATATACATGTAAAAGAGTGAGAATAAACAGGAAAAGAAGCACTCTGATAAACGCTACGAATCAAAGTGGAAAAGTAACATTATTACACTGGAACATCAGTCAGCAGTTGAGCAGTCATCTCTCTCGTCACACCAGCATTCTCTCTCAACATGAGAACAGCGTGCACACTACAACGTACGCCATAGAAGTTATCTTAAAGGCACATCAACATTAACGTCATGAACAGTATTCAACATAATTTAGGTGGCCGTTACACATCCATAACTGGACTTTTAGGTGAATTAACTTTGTCTGTATGCTACAGAAAAATAAAGTATGGCATAAGAATAAACAATTAAACCGGACAAAATATAACCATTTTAAAAACAGAAAGAAAAAAAAAAAATCAAAGAAAAAAACATCAGACAGGCAAATCTCGTGGTCTCACGAATCCAGCCGCTTTGCTTCTGAAACGCTTCTGGTGTGAGTTGACACCGCGTAGAGGACGGAACAAAACCTTGCCAGAGCCGTAACGCGCCGCACACACTTGCAGTGTAAACAATGCTTTAGCAATAAAAAACAGAGTGGAGCAGGCTTAAATAATGTGAGCTAGTCAAGCTAATGAGACAGCTGAATGTAATCATGGCTGATTAGTCTGGGCAGTGGGTTATGGGAAATGAAGTCCTTGATGGTGTGTCAAAAGTCCGGGGTGGGGCCCTCTGGTGGCAATTACGGGCATTCTCATTGGTAACTGTGACAGTATGAAAAGTGGCAATTCCTTATGTATTATTTAATATATTGTAATATATAACACCTTTAATTAATGCAATATATTATTTAACATATATTTTTAGTATATTAGACCATATAATGTATTGATCATAAATATATGGAAATATGTTTTCGTTCCTTAAGGGAAGAATAGTGACACATATTGTATCATTAGTCATTATTTTAAAATTCAAAAATAAGCCACTGTTTATTTGTTTATATATTTTATTTGCTTTTTAAAAGAGGACAATGCACATTAATTAACACAAGTAAACAAGTCTCCTATGTAAATGTGCCAGATTTAGCCATTCTGGCTCATTTCCATCTGCAGTCCCTGGCAGGTTGATGGTTTAAAAAAAAAAAAAAAAAAATTGTACATACAAAACCAGAAACAAGCAAGACACCACTATTTCAAATTATAAAAACATATTTGATTATCCAGTAACCACCCTTTTATCAATTTAGAGAATGAAGCAAGAGATGCAATAGTTCTATGGGTATAGTATTCCAGGTATGTACTCTATAAGAAAATACTGACTGCCCAAAAGCACTTCTTCTATGTGGTATTATACAGTCCCCTCTAGTAGTGGCTCTAGTAGATCAATTAAAATTTTGCCTAATAAATTCATTAAGTGGAGGTGGGGCCATACCATGCAAAATATTATATACAAGTAGGATATCTGCAAATGTAATCATATTTTCCCAACTTAAAAACCCATATTTAGTTATATAATATATATATATATATATATATATATATATAATATAATTTTACAATGGTGATATGAATTAGACCTTTTATCCAATACTTCCAAAGCCTGCTTATAGAGTCTTTCTAATGATTGTAGAGTAGTCCCACTTGTCTTTGTCCAACTGGTCAAACAGTAACTCATGTGTGATAAAATCATAGCATTAATATGACTTTGAAGCCTCAGTGGTTAAATTATTCCTAATATGTCTAAAATTTCTATTCCCAACTTTTTTAATTTGGTTTTTTTTTTTTTTTTTGTAAGTTGTGTATCAAGTATTATACCTAAATATTTATACTCATGGACCACTGATAACCTTCTACCTGCTACTGTAACATCTGGGTCCGGATCTCTATTTGCAGACTTCGAAAAAAACATACATAAGTTTTACTAACTTTAAGATGTAAACATGAATTGTCTAACCATTTAGTAATTTTATCCATTTCTGCTGATAATTCTTCTGCAGTTTGCTTCTTACTTTTAGCATGCAAGTATATAACTGTATCATCAGCATACATCTGACAATTTACAGTAGGTGCACAAACATCAGGCAAGTCATTAATATACAAACTGAATAGCAAAGGACGTAATATTGAACCTTGAGGTACACCAACTGAATTAGTAAGCAATTGTGAAATTTTATTGCCTACTCGAACACACTGTTGTCAGTTAAATATGATCTTATCCATTTAATTACTTTTATTGAAAAATTATAATTTGATAACTTATTAAAACCTCATGATTTACTGTGTCAAATGCTTTACTTAAATCCAGAAAAACAGCTCCCACCACACCACCTTTATCCAAGCATTAAAATTCATGGATAAAACTAAATCAAGTCATTCTTAATCAAAGTTTTTGTAGAATCTATAAAATAATCATTAAATACTTCTGCCACCTTTCTTGAGTCATTAATCATGTTTCCATCTATATTTAATTCTATTGATTTATGTATCTTGCATGTTCCAGTTCATTTCTTTAAATTCTGCCATATTTCTTTAGTATTTCCTTTAGCTTCACTAATAGCCTTAATAAAAAAAAGTAGCTTTTGCCTTTCTAAGTTCCATTACAACCTTATTTCTTAATGTAACAAATAGACGCCTATCATTTGTTGTAGGTGTTGCTATGGTGACGTCAGTCAGAATGGCTCCTCCTCTTCCTCTGATCTTTCTGCTCATGATTCAAGGTTAGTCAGTGCAACACTTCAGAAACACTCAAGAGAAATTGGATACTGCATTTTATTTGCACATGCTGCGGCTAATTTGTTTCTGTGTTTAATTTGAATTCTGTGTTTCAGGGGTTTCTAGTGCTGATTGGGGTGTGAGTTACAGTCCTTCACACATCTGTGCACTAAAGAACTCATCAGTGATAATGAACTGCACTTATACATGCCCTACTGGACGTCAGATCATGAGAGTGTTCTGGACAAAAGGCCCATTACAAGAGGGTAAACAGCCTCCAGATCTGTCTGAGGACCCTGAATACAGTCAGAGGCTTCAGTATCTGGGAGATAAACAGCAGAACTGCACCATCAGACTGAGTCATGTGACACTGAAGGATGAACACGAGTACTATTTCAGATTCACCACTGATAAAGACAATTGGATTGGTGATCCAGGAGTGACTCTTGCTGTCACAGGTGACTTTGGTGAGGTTTCTCTCTTCTTCTGTGCATTATGTTGAATAATAATCAGTGTATGACAGCAGCACTAGATATAATGTGTGTGTTGTGTTCAGATCTTCAGGTGGAGTCTCCTGAGAGAGTGACAGAGGGAGATTCAGTCCGTCTGACATGTAAAAGCAGCTGCACTCTGACTGACAGAGCAACATTCATCTGGTACAGAAACTCACAGCCATTAACTGAGAGAAGAGACAGAAACAATGAACTCCTGCTGCAGTCAGTCAGAAGAGAGGATGCAGGCAGATATAGCTGTGCTGTACACGGACACAATCACATCTCTCCTGCTGTTGAGCTCAATGTCACGTGTGAGTACAGATTCATTTGTGCTTTTTTAAAAACTGGATATTATATTTGAATGAGATGATTTAAGAATTTATTTTTTTGTCCCTTTTAGACCCTCCAAAGAGCGTTTCAGTGTCCATCAGTCCATCTGGTGAAATAGTGTCAGGAGATTCAGTGACTCTGATCTGCAGCAGTGATTCAAACCCTCCTGCTCTGAACTTCAGCTGGTTTAAAGGAGGAACGTTTGTAGGATCTGGAAGAATCTACAGAATCTCAAAGATCAGCTCTGATGACAGTGGAGAATACAAGTGCAGATCCTTCAATGAACATGGAGAGAAATACTCTGATGCTGTGACTTTAAACGTCATGTGTGAGTTAATGATGATGATTCAGTAACTGTGGTAATCATCAAATTAATGGATTAACAATCACTAAACATTAATATACATTTTTTGTCTGTTTTAGATCCTCCCAGGAACGTCTCAGTGTTGATATCTGGATCTGGTGAAATAGTGTCAGGAGATTCAGTGACTCTGATCTGCAACAGTGATTCAAACCCTCCTGCTCTGAACTTCAGCTGGTTTAAGGAGAATGAAACCTCAGCTGTTGGATCTGGACAGAGTTTCAGTGCACTACAGAGTGGACGCTTCTACTGTCAGGCTCACAATCAACATGGATCTCTGAGATCAGACGCTGTAACTGTGACTGTTAAAGGTAGAGCAGCTCATATACTTACATTACTCTTTCTAAAGTGAAGAAAATGAATCTGTTCAGATGTTTTATTCTTTTGTAGGACATCTGGTGATATTATACATATCCATTGGAGTGGTTTGTGGAGCTGCAGTGATCATCATGATGCTGATTTGGTAAGATATGTGTCTGTGGTACTATGTAGTGTGTGTGAATGAGTGACTGAGTCAGAAAGTTGTGAATTCAGTGAGACGTCATGATGAACGTGAGCCAAGGCAAAATTTCCAATTTTCCATCCTATCTTTCCACACTGACAGCTACTCAGTTAGTTACTGAATGAGGAAGTCTGAAGCTCACATCATTACTGCAGTAAATCCTGAAGATACACCAGATTTCATCACATTCAAAACGGCAGTGTCACGTCCTAGAGAAGTAAAAAGTAACCAGGCGATTGTGATTAGACGGGGTGATGCAGGGATGCTGAAAATACTGATGACCCCCAAAAATTGCAATGCCCAGGCTGATTGTGCTGTTTGGAGGGTTAGTTAAAGGACCGGGAGATTTCTCACAACACTGAATGAAGACATTACTGCTGCAGTATTGAAGGAGAGTTTAGGCAGAGCTGGGCAACTGTGGGAGCCGAGGCGACATCACTGCTGCGGCAGTGGAGAGAATAGCCAGAAGAACTGAGCTCCTGCGGGGACCGAGGGAACATCACTGCTGCAGCAGTGGAAAGAATAGCCAGAAAAACTGAGCTCCTGCGGGAGCCGAGGTGACATCACTGCTGCGGCAGTGGAGAAATTGGCCAGAAGAACTGAGCTCCTGCGGGGACCGAGGGAACATCACTGCTGCGGCAGTGGAGAGAATAGCCAGAAGAACTGAGCTCCTGCGGGAGCCGAGGCTGCGGCAATGAAATAGAATATTCCTCTTTATTGAAATGATGGTATTAGTTGAGTCAGATATGGTGGGCTTGCGGTTATGCGTGAGAGAACAAGCTGGAGCTGAAAACTTAGCTGATAAGTGTTCATTGGACTTCTTTAATGTGGAAGCAATTTGATCGGGTGTAGTTCTTAAAAAGCTTCTGATGACCAGTGACTTGAATCTGATAGATAATCTTAAAGTGTTTGAATCTGATACTGGGAAAGACCTTTTTGGGCAGCTGTGGTTGCTGCTCCTAAGTGGAACGAATGACTGGAAAAGTGGTTCGCTGGGGTGCCGGATTGAATCAAGATGGATTTAAGGTGTTTTTGGAACCAAATGTGTGACAGGGCGGTTGGAATAATCGACGAAGAGTGGGTTGGATGGAAATTTGGCTTAAGCATTTCTAAAGTGTAAATAGGCTGAAAGAGTTTGGTATGGCTGAATTGGTGCAGGGAGATTAAAAATGTAGATGAAATGGCTTTTTTTTTCTCTCATTTGTCTGTCTTTGTGTAATGAAGTTAGAGATGGTGTCGTCGTCTAACACTGATAAGTCTGTAATTGTGTGATGGAACTTTGGGTTGAAGCTGGACGTAATGGAGTTCTGAACATCTGAGAAAGCCAAAAAAGCCAGTATAAACATTGCGTCAAGAGTGCAGGCTGTATTGATGGAGTAGTAGCCTCGGCGGAGAGCAGAGATGCATTTGGTGAGGGTGTCTAGAGTTATGGGTTTCCTGGCATCTTGGCAGGGGGGCTGGGTTCTTTGGATGCCTTTGATAAAAAGGGATGTTTGTGAATGGGCTATTTCAGAGGAGGGTGAGCCGAAAATACGTTCTGCATAGGTAACCCTTCATAGAGCCAGCTTGGAGGTTATTAATGCTGTTTACATGAGATATAAATAAAGTATTGGTGAGAAGAGAAAAATCGAGAAAATGCAGGGTGAAAGAATGGCTGGAACTGAGGCCGCTTGCGGAGGAAGCCTCACGCTCGGGCTGGCCCCTGGAACCCTGGAACCTGGGGAGGAACAAGGAGGGTAGAAAAAGAGGGAAGCTGGGGAGGAAAATAAGGCATCTGGGCATGCGCCACTAGCGGAGGCAGCCTCACGCTCGGGCTGGCCCCTGGAACCTGGGGAGAAACAAGGAGAGTAGAAAAAGAGGAAGCTGGGGAGGAGAATAAGGTGTCTGGGCATGCGCCACTAGCGGAGGCAGCCTCACAATCGGGCCGGCCCCTGGAGCCTGGGGAAACACAAGGAGGGTAGAAAAAGGAAAAGCTGGGGAGGAAAAAGAAGGCATCTGGGCATGCGCCGCTAGCGGAGGCAGCCTCACGCTCTAGTCGGCCCTTGGAGCCTGGGGAGGAACAAGGAGGGTAGAAAAAGAGGGAAGCTGGGGAGGAAAATAAGGCATCTGGGTCTGCACCACTAGCGGAGGCAACCTCACGCTAGGGTTCACGGTTGAATTGTAGAACAAGGACATAAAGCGAGTTTGAGACTGATGACTGGGCCTGCTCCATTAACGGAGGCATCCTCACACTGCTGTCCACGGTTGAACTGTAGAACAAGGACATAAGTGAGTTGGGAGGACATAAGTGAGAGAAGAGTAGGGAATCTGGGGCACGGCCCAGGCTTGCTGCTGCCGTGACCTGACGCTTGTCTTCTAATGCATGATTCAAAGATGCAAAAGAGATGTGAGATGAAAGAGCGACCTTGCGGGATTATGCGCATCAGTAGCTGAGCAAAGATAGCAGTTCCTTTTTTGGAACAGTTTTGACTGTCTAGGAAGGTGGAAGCAAACTAGCGAAATAGGAAGCAAAATATCCTATTGATTCCTTACGCAGTGAGGCGTGGCTCAATAGACGTGGCTGGACCCATGGTTTTATCCAAGGCAATTGGAAACCTGAGCTCAGTGAAAACTGTGCTAAGAGATCGATTATTAAACTTTGTACATATTCTTATTTTCTCAGAAGGAGCCTAAAAACGCTTTATAACCTGCATATATTCACCTCCAACACGACAGTTTGATATTGTAATCGTTGTTTGATATCGAATGATCAAACATCAAAGTACAGTCTGATTTAGATGATCGTTTGTTCTTTGACTGCTGCTGATTTGAGTCACATGCACCTTCCTTTAGTAAAGATCAAAAGAGACTCGCTTATGTAAAAAGACAGAGCTTTGCAAAATAAAAATGTGCACCTTGAATTTATTCAATCAAGTAGGTGTATCATTTGTATATATTACTATGTTATATGTTGAATTCACGTTTCACTACGTTGAATTTCACGACAATGTTCAAAGTAGTGAGACCGCAGCTTAAGATGAACGGTAAGAATTATTTAAATGCATTAGTAAAACAACAATTGCGTGTAAGAATTGTCCTACCCATCTCTGCTGCATCTCTTTACCAATAATGAAGCTGTAGGTTGAAGTTAATTCAAAATGGAAATACATATATATTATAACTTCAAGTTTCTAAGCTATTTTGTTGATAAATCGCAGGACAACCATGACAATAAGTTCAGAGTTTCATAATGATTCTGTTAGTTTAGAATGGCAAATTACTAAAGTTTTAAACGTGAATCCCCGATCAACATTGATCCAGATGGCGTAACTGTGAAAATTCAATCAGAGACAGAAAATGGTTGAGCTGACGGGGTGGAGAGAGAGCTGGCTGGGATTGAATCTGCGCTGTGGAGCGGCTTTGGCTTGCTGAAGGCCTGCTGCGGCGGCCTGACACTGGAGGAAGGCCTGTTCCTTCACGGAAAATTACTTGTACAAAGACTCGAGACTCGAGCTTGGTGCTCCACTGCCTTGTTGTCCATTCTCTGTGGCAGGAATGATTGAATGGCCAGAGTAGGCAAATACACGGAAGGAGATTGCGGATGTTTCAGCCACGTTGGCGAGGGCAGGCCTCGGCGTCTTGGCATGCAGGGACCCGTTTGTTTGGGCTGATGCCCCAATTTTACCTCCGATGAAATTCTGGCAGTGTCAGAAGATTTGGCGCACAATCCTGCAGTGTGACTTCTACAACAAACGCAATGATCAAACATCATTGTGTGGGTTGATGATGTAAAACTCCGGACAAGTTTTCATGCGCGCGTCAATTTTTATTTGTTGACTGTCGTACAGTCTGACATAAATGACAGCTGAGATCATACAGTGTGACAAGAGGATCATGTTCGTACAGTCTGACAAGCAACCATCGTAAAGGACTATTATAAAGGCCAGAGGATTGTGGCACAGATTCTTCATCGGATGCGAAGAGATCGATTTCGGATATGATGGGAACTTAGGGCGGGGCTAGATGCTGAAAAAACTGTTGAGGAATATGGGTGAGTTGACTGTGTTTATATATAGGCTTTCACTCATGCTGATTGGGTAGATATGTTTATTACTGATTGTTGACAGCAGGCTGAAATGACGTGATGATTATTCAGATTATTTGAACGTTGCTCCTCCCGAATTTTGTTAATAAAACATCATATAAGTTTAGACTGATTGGTTGTAATTGTGTCAAATCATTGTCTTTAAAGGGGAATCAGGTGGATGAAGAAGAGAAATAACACACAGGAGTCTCAGGTGAGAACAGTTTATTTGGTTATCAGTAGTTTACTGATCAGGTAAATTAATTTGTAACTAAAAGTGAAGGTTTAAATGTAGTTGTGACTTTATCTAGTAAGTTGTTTATATACATTTATTTTTCTTTCTCTATTCTGTTTTTTTCTTTTAATGGCACAGATGGTTCATTCCAGACCTCATCATGACAGACACAAAGCTTGTGATGTTGAATTGAGTGAACCTGTGTATGAGAATTTAACGGTAAATGTTTTAACTGAGGATTTTCTACACTTTTACCCAAAAGGGATTAAATTCTCCTCAATGTCAGTGTGACAATATCAAATGTCTTTTGACTAAGTATATGGAGAATTAAATAACACACTCCGGTTTTTACTCTGTCTCTTCATTCATAAAGATTGCTCAACTTGATGATTGTGAATCCGAACTGAACTCGTCTGTGTATGAAAATCTTCCAGTAAGTAAGAATACCTACAAGATTCTATTCTTTCATCATGAATAATGTTCTTGATACTTTTATTTAAACATCATTATTAATGTTTTCACTTTTTTTCTTTCTTAATCAGCATAACAACAAGAGGTAATTTGTAATTTGGGGATCATTTTATAGATGGATGGGCAAAAATGGAAGTAAAAGGTTAATGAATTGATGTAAAAGGGTGTAATCACTGAAGTGTGTTTTTCTTTATGCTTTGTATCATGTAAGAGGCTTACTTCATTTACATTATTAATGTTTTTAACCTTAAGGTGCAATAGGTAATTCTCTACAGAAACATTTTTGTTATACTGGTTTAAAGTCTCCTCATATCCTGATTGCAATCACTATGTTTAATGTTCAAAATGTATTTTTATAAGTATATATCATCTGTGGAAGGCGAAGGACGATAAAATGTTCATCCAATTATTGTAGGAGTTTATGTAGGAAGTTCATTCTTTATTTCAAAAAGACATTGTATATTTTATTGGAATCCTGGTGGAAGGTTTATTATAGAAGGCCATCTGGACTTTGCCAAAGAAATATTTATTGGTAAATAAAGTTAAGGAAATAACTTTAAAATTTTACACAGATACTACCCAGTAAATCATTGTCTTGTTAAATTTAAACAATAATAGGCCTTGTTTCATTTATTATATTAAAGAAAAAATATTATAAATTTAATTTTAGTTTTTGCTAAATTTCATATACATAAATGTAAGTACAGTAAAACCCAACCTTTGTTTTTGGTTCTTGGAAAAGAAATTCAAATATAGACTGTTTTTCATTCACATAATAATCAGTTAAAACTGTTTCTATATGTGAGTCCTTTAATATATTTAATGTTTAGCCTACCACCTGACTGTATGTTCGTCTATGTATATGTATGTATATATATTGCAGTATTTACTGTACATTGACTTTGACTTGCTATTGCTAGCTTCCCAGAAAATGTCCTATTGCACCTTTATGTTTTGTTCATGTTTCCAATAAAAGGCAGAAAAAATAATGCTCTCATTGTACAATTCACACTTTTCTGTCATTCAATACATCAGAATAACAGCATAACAGATATTAAAGAGCATTACATTTAGAGACTGCAAGAGAAAAACAAATGATCTAGTCAGATTAATATAATGATTATAATATTACACAAAATTACACTCGCAATCTTGCTGTTGTTCGGAACAATAACATTTCAATAAAGAAGTCGGTAACACTTTAGTATAGGGAACATGTATTCACTATTAACTACGACTTTTCCCTCAATAAACTCCTAATTTATTGCTTATTAATAGTAAGTTACTTGTTAAGTTTAGGTATTGGGTAGGATTAAGAATGTAGAATAAGGTCATGTAGAATAAAGCATTAATATGTGCTTAATAATTACTAATAAACAGCCAATATTCTAGTAATATGCATGCTAATAAGCAACTAGTAAAAATACCCTAAAATAAAGTGTTACCAAGAAGTCTACTTGCTAATACTGTAAAGAAGCAACTTACGTTTCAACCTGCCTGTCATCGTGCCTCATCCCTGCCTACTGTTTGGACTGTGTTCTCCTCCTCACCTTGTCTTGTAAAATAAACTTGTTACACTCATCCTGCATTTGAGTCCTTCCTCATAGACTCTGTGACAATTTCACTCTGAAATGTGTCACAATATGGAAATGATGTCAATCACAACTTTTGCTGGTCAAACATAATCAAAGTCCCTTTCAAGGAAAGTCAGTTTATTTGCAACACTTTCAGGCAGCTTTTTCACTCATGCAAGATCAACTCCTTTCTGCTTGGATGGTGAAATATACTGAAAAACTGCTGGCCAAATTCACATTTTAATAGCATATTTCAAATCAGCAATAAAATCTGACATGAACCATACATGTTGTTTCTGATGCTTAAATAGCATTAAAACAGTGTTTATTTTAGGTTTGTCCAGTCTTGAGTCACCAGTGTGGTCCTGAACGCGCCTCTCAGAACTGTTTTTGTGGAAACTGAAGCTTCTAAAAGCAGCTGCAGTGACACGATGACTCAAGCTTTACTCTGACAGGACTGGTTTCCTCTTCCTCCTGGGTGTGACGGCCCTCAGTGTCTCTCCATCGCTTATGAAGGTCATGTGATCACACTGTGATGCTGCTGTCAAAGGTTCACGCATTTGGTTTTCTCACTTACCGTACTAAAGAGGAAACTGTGTTTGTGACCTTGTTTGTAACATATGATGCATTCAAGAACAAGGCCGCAAGATAAAATGATAAAAACTTTCAGACATTCAGATGAATCAATTCTGCTTCATCACCGTGATTTAAGTTCATTGTTTAACTTCTATTGCTAATAATCAATCAGTGAATTAGAGGTTTATCAGATGCACAGTTGGTGATGCTGTTGATGAAATATGTTTTTTACATCACTGCCACTGCAATACCTTCCAGTGTTTTACAATCCCGCCTCCATCAGTTCCCATTCCAGGATAGTTGTTCTGCATATGCAAATTAAAGTAAAGTCATTCAAGTTATTATTTTCTCTCTCTCAAGTTCAGGTTCCTTGTCATCGCTGTCTGTATGAAACTGATTGAATATAGATATTCCCAAGAGTGAAAACATTATTACATGAGCATCTTTATGGATTGATGTAAAGTTTCTCTCAGTTTAACCTTTATGTCTTTAGTCTGATGTTGTCAGATAAAACTCTTCTGCTTTTTCAGAACTATAATTGAGGTGTCATAAGCTCATATTAAAATATAATGTGTTAATCATGTGACATTCAGTGTGAAAACACCAATACTGGTTCCAGCCTGATCATTTGTAGTGCTGTCTCTGGTGACGGGTGTTGGTGAAATGGGTAAGATCTTGACTTTATAACCGTTCTGTCAAATATCTTAAGTCTGGGGGATTTATGGGAGATTGGTTGGGGCTAGTTGTCACAGGGCTGTGTCTCAGTAACTATATGGTTTAAAATCAAAAGACCAATAGCACAAAATGTGTTTTCTCTAGCAGTATTTTGTATGTTATTGACAAACACCTCCATAAAAATCCACTTTAATCTTTTACACAACAGATAACTGTACGCTCTAAAAAAATTTTTTTAAAAAGTGCTATATAGCACTAAAAGTGATTCTTGGCTCATTATCATAGGGGAACCACTTTTGGTGCTATGTAGCAGCATATTTTTAAAGGTGCTCTACAGCACCTTTGTCAAATGGTGATATGTAGAACACATAAGAGGTGCCATATCGCATTTTATTTCTTCAACAAAAATGGTGCTATACAGCACCAACAGTGGTTCTTTGGTTCGTAAAGAACCTTTAAAGGGGCTATATAGCACATTAACCACCCCAAAGAACCACTGAAGAACAGCTGAAGAACCATACAGAGGCTTAACAGGTTCTATATATGGTAGCGGTGCTATATAGCACCTCAGTCATCCCAAAGAACCAGTGAAGATCCACTGAAGAACCACGGAAGCACCAAAATTTGGTGCTATACAGCACGTAAAGTGGTTCCCCTATGATTATGAGCCAAAGAACCACTTTTAGTACTATCAAAACAGGGCAGGGAAAGATGTTGGACAGTTTCGAACTCATGTAGTGCAAAAATAACTGTTGCTGGACATCAGATCATGGACGTGTTCTGGAGCAAGACAAAAGATAAACTGGACACAGAAGAGTTTCCAGATCTGTCTGAGGACCCTGAATACAGTCAGAGGCTTCAGTATCTGGGAGATAAACAGAAGAACTGCACCATCAGACTGAGTCATGTGACACTGAAGGATGAACACAAGTACTATTTCAGATTCAATACTGATAAAGACAAATGGATTGGTAAATCAGGAGTGACTCTTGCTGTCACAGGTGACTTTCATGAGGTTTCTCTCTTCTTCTGTGCATTATGTTGAATAATAATCAGTGTATGACAGCAGCACTAGATATAATGTGTGTGTTGTGTTCAGATCTTCAGGTGGAGTCTCCTGAGAGAGTGACAGAGGGACATTCAGTCCGTCTGACATGTAAAAGCAGCTGAAGTGAATTAAGTGAATATGGAAATTCAACGATAAATGTTCTAAATGAGGATTTCCTACACTTTTACCCAAAAAGAATTAAACACTCCTCAGTGTCAGTGTGAAAACATCAAATGTCTTTTGACTAAGTATATGGAAATTTAAATAACACACTCCTGTTTTTACTCTGTCTCTTCATTCGTAGAGGCTGCTCAACTCGACTCTGAACTTGTCTGTGTATGAAAATCTTCCAGTAAGTAAGAATACCCACTAGATAGACACAATATATTAGCCTTTCCTCATGGCTAATGTTCTTGATGCTTTTATTTAAATATTTCGCTATTAATACGTTTTCATTTTCTTTCTTTCTTTATCAGCCAAACAAGAAGAGGCTATAATCTTTTGAACACACAGCAAACACATTACAGACTTTATGATTCTTTTTGTGGATGGGCCCCTCAAATGACATGCAGAAAAAATAAGGCTCTAGTTTCCACAATTTTCTGTCATTAAATACATCAGAATAACAGCATAACAAAGTCCAAAGCCCTAACAAGTCCTTAACATAGCAACTTACGTTTCAGCTTGAAGTTTGTCCATATTCTCCGACGACGACGATGAGGACGAAAACAATTCCGACAGAAGCAGCCATAAGAAGCAACTCGTGAGTGACTAACCGAAACACAGGCTGAAAGCCGGACTGGAATTATATTGGTGGAGCGAAGCAACAACCATTCCCCTCTCAGCACAAAGCGTCATCCGCCGTTCGAGCTCCTCTTCGTGTTTTCAATCTCAAACTCGGAGCGATACAGACGGAAACGCAGACGAAATGACTTTAAAAAACGTGCTTCCTACAAACACGAGTTGACATTAGCTTATTTGATCAGTAGCCTACTGATGTATTTGACCGCTGAATGTCTCAATAATAAAATAGAGAACAAGATAAACTGGCCATTTTGAAGCTGTAGACAAAACCTGTACTTAAAATGAAGCAAAATACTTTATCTTTTCTGCATTTCACTTATGCATTGTGGCTCTTATGACACATACATACGTTGAATGATGGTAAATATTTAAATGTCAAATTTAAATGTCATTTAGAAGTCAAATTGTATCCAGATTCATTCAGATATTCTGTAAATGAATAATTGCCTAATAAAAATAATATCGCAAGAACAGCTAACTGTAGTGGATTATTATTTACTATATCATGATATTTATGTACAAAAGTATACATTTTGTAATATATATATATATATATATATATATATATATATACACACTATATTGCCAAAAGTATTGGGACACCCCTCCAAATCATTGAATTCAGGTGTTCCAATCACTTTCATGTCCACAGGTGTATAAAATCAAGCACCTAGGCATGCAGACTGTTTCTATAAACATTTGTGAAAGAATGGGTCGCTCTCAGGAGCTCAGTGAATTCAAGCGTGGTGCCGTGATAGGTTTCCACCTGTGCAATAAGTCCATTCGTGAAATTTCCTCACTACTAAATATTCCACGGTCAACTGTTAGTGGTATCATAACAAAGTGGAATCAATTGGGAACAACAGCAACTCAGTCATGAAGTGGTAGGCCACGTAAAATCACAGAGCGGGTTCAGCGCATGCTGAGGAACACAGTGCGCAGAAATCACCAACTTTCTGCAGAGTCATTAGTTACAGACATCCAAACTTTGTGTGGCCTTCAGATTAGCTCAAGAACAGTGCGTAGAGAGCTTCATGGAATGGGTTTCCATGGCCGAGCAGCTGCATCCAAGCCTTACATCACCAAGTGCAATGCAAAGCGTCGGATGCAGTGGTGTAAAGCATGCCGCCACTGGACTCTAGAGCAGTGGAGACGTGTTCTCTGGAGTGACCAATCACGCTTCTCTGTCTGGCAATCTGATGCATGGGTCTGTCTTTGGCGGTTGCCAGGAGAACGGTACTTGCCTGACTGCATTGTGCCAAGTGTAAAGTTTGGTGGAGGGGGATTATGGTGTGGGGTTGTTTTTCAGGGTTTAGGCCCCTTAGTTCCAGTGAAAGAAACTCTTAATGCTTCAGCATTCCAAGACATTTTGGACAATTTCATGCTCTCAACTTTGTGGGAACAGTTTGGGGATGGCCCCTTCCTGTTCCAACATGACTGCGCACCAGTGCACAAAGCAAGGTCCATAAAGACATGGATGAGTGAGTTTGGTGTGGAGGAACACAAAGTCCTGACCTCAACCCGATAGACACCTTTGGGATGAATTAGAGTGGAGACTGTGAGCCAGGCCTTCTCGTCAACATCACTGCCTGACCTCACAAATGCGCTTCTAGAAGAATGGTCCGAAATTCCCATAAACACACTCCTAATCCTTGCGGAAAGCCTTTCCAGAAGAGTTGAAGCTGTTATAGCTGCAAAGGGTGGACCAACTCCATATTAAAGCATACGGATTAAGAATGGGATAGGGATTAAAGTTGACGACCCAAAACTTTTGGCAATACAGTGTATAAATATATATATATATATATAAATATATATATATATATATATTAGGGGTGGAACGGTTCAGATTTCTCACGGTTCGGTTTGTATCACGGTTTCGGTACAGTTCGGTATGTGCTATAGAGACAGAGCGACGGGCGTCATAATCTGAAAACCACGCCCACCGGGGGGGAAACAATCCAACCGTCTCCATTGACTTTGTATTGCGTGAGGCTGCCTTCTTGTCATTTCTGACTTATAACAAAAAACAGAACAATGCCTAAAAGCTGCTATGTGACAAGGTGTACAGAAAACAAGCTAAAAAAAACCCAGAACCAAAAACCCAGAAGTTTTTATAAGCTGTCGACCCAAAAAACGAGCGTTTAAGGACTAAAAAGTGGATACAGGCGATTGAGACAGAGTGCGACATGTCATATTACTATGAGAACTACGCCCACTGGATCAGCGACAGGAAATATAATATTAGGGGTGGGACGGTATATATATATATATATATGTGACACTCACAAAATAAGTTTTGTTGAGATTATTACTTTTTGTTTCCTTTCCTTTTATTGCAATAGTATTTTATTTTATTCTGATTTATATAATTGAATACTAATGAGAGATCACGGAAAAAGCACATAATGACATGTATTTCATAAAATGGACACAGGGTAGCAGTAACCACGAGCAGCGTCACACTGGGACATTTAGCGATGCGCAGAGCAAGATGAGCTCATAATCCGAGAGAATGGAGAACGAGCAGCTGTTGTTCTGCGTCACTGATTTCTCTGTAATATTTGTAATATTTCCAGGTTAGTTACACACCTTTTATGTGACTACAGATGTTCATAAGCTAATATGAATCCCCGGTGATGTGTGCTCTGTAAGTTAAAAGTATGTCAAATGTGTAAACAGTTAAGTTTGACAGTACACAGTTGAGAGAATGGCGGCCGATGTCCGCAGATTGTTTATTTTATTTGTTCCTTACGGCTCCGGGGCATTTGTGGGTTATTTCAGTGTGTGTGAAAAACAGCTATGTGTGTAGTACAATGTTAAAAGGGTAAAAAGTTAATGTGAATGTACAGCGTAAGACCAGGCCTTGTTTAAGGGCGCACGCACGTTAATATTACAATGATACAGATTCAGTTCATAGAACTGAGCGCCAAGTTATGAGGCAGATATGTTTATTATTTAAGTTTGTGTTCTTACAGTGTAAATGTAATACAGCTTAACTGCAAATGAGAATTATTCTGTTGTATAAAGTGAACACTTATAAAATGTACAGCTATTACAAAAATACTCTTTTGATAAGAGGACAAAGATGACAGGTGTTTAAAGGAAGAAGTGCAGACATGATTGAGGATAGACCAAAAATGGGATTTAAAGGGAAAATGTTTGTTTTTGGTTTCATACAGACTTTGATAAGTTAATGTTTGGAAAATATGTGAGGATACATTTATGTGAAAACAGACCTTTGGAGAATATATGGCTTCATGTTATCCAAATGTAGATATAACCTTTGCTTCAATGCAAAACAGACAAAAATAACAGAAAATAATTCATGATTGCAGATACAAAGTTAAAATGAAGTTGAAAATAAAGATAATCCGAGTGAATGGAGAATGAGCAACTGTTGTCCTGCGTCACTGATTTCTCTGTAATATTTGTAATATTTCCAGAGCACTCCTATCAGAGGATTATCTATATATCTGCCAGCGGAGACCTAGCCGGGACCCGCTACATATAGTTTTTTTTTATATATATATATATATATATATATATATATATGATAAACTGATTTATTTAGGCTTTTACTCACATATAAACATTGATCAGGGAACATAAGCAGAAACTCAACTGAACCTGAATGATGCACGAGAACAAATCTCTTCCGGAAGCTCAAACGTGCTGCGTAACATACGAGAATGAACCGCAGCCGTTTTTGTGAATCAACTAGCATGCGTGAATTGTTCACCACACATCTAGTAATGTGCACTAAATAGTTTATTTTGATTTCATGCTGAATTTAAGTAGATTTGATATGCTATGTGAATCAGTGATTTTGTTCTCCATGTCTTTGCACCACCTGCTGGTGACACTTGTTTGCACTTCTTTAGTTATTCGAATTGACAGACATTTCTTCATCTAATGAGTGAATGTGTTCGCATGAGCAGCAGTGAAGTTAAAGTGCTGGAGGTGATGATCATGAAGTTCAGAGGTGAGTGTTATTGCCAGTATTAATTTACGGAGTGCAGTAGGCCTTCAGTCTAGTTAATGGAATGACAAATCCCATTCCCTCGTGCAACAAATCCCTTCCTTGGTTTTCATGAATTATAAAGTGTTAATGTTGTGGTTCTCTTAAAGCTTTGTGGAACAAGGATCAGTGAGTGTCTGTTGTACAGGATACAGCTTCTGTCAGATCAAGATTTGCATTAAGGTTTAATGCAGTTCGCAGGCCTCTTATCAACACACAAAAGAGGAAGTGAGACTAAGGGTAATAGTAAGTGTGATCTTATAAAGTCCCGTCAAACTCATTAAATTATCTTAAAAAAAGGTTCCCGGTTGCATTTGTTCACTCAGCAGCGACTCAGTATCTGTGAACAATCCTGTCTGTGAAGAAATAAAGGTTTAACTGCATGTGAAAATCACACACGTCTTAAAAAAATGCTTTAAAAATGTGACGAACTACTGTTTATTTTTTTTATATATTTTTTTTTTTTTTTTGATAAGCCACTTGCACAAAATGCATCACAATAGGGAAGTGAAGTTAGTCACAACTTTACTTTCACTGTCGACATTAGTCACTGGAGCTTCAGCTTTTGCTGGTCAAACATAACCAAAGTCCCTTTCAAGTTTATTTGCAACATTTTCAGGCAGCTTTTTCACTCCTGCAAAACCAACTCCTTTCTGCTTGGATGGTGAAATACACTGAAAAACTGCTGGCCAAAGTCATATTTTAATAACGTATTTCAAATCAGCAATAAAATCTGACATGAAACTTAAATGTTGTTTCTGATGCTCAAATAGCTTTTAAAAAGGGCTTATTTTAGGTTTGTCAAGTTGTAACGCTTGTATACAGAGAGAGACCGGATAGCTGGACCGAATGGTTGCAGCCAAGTGCAAGCAAGCCTACGTGAGTTTATCTGACGTTTCACATGGGGTTTATTATCAGCGCCGTTCCCACGAACACATGGGGCAGTTTGCAACACTTCACTGACAACTGCGTTACTGAACAAAAAAAAATAAAAATAATAAACGGCAAAGAGCAACAGAAATAAATAATGCACACATGCGATGCTCACAGTTCGCGCTTCCTCTCTGGACTGCCAACTCATCAGCGAGTGAGAGAGAGTGCGTTCCGCCTTAAAGGAGCAGTACCTAATTCCACTTGTTACAGAGTCAATGCACCTCTCAGAACTGTTTCTATGGTTTGGAGCTTCTAACAGCAGGGTATGTGATAAAAGGCCTCAAGACAGATTTCCTCTTCCTCCTGGCTGTGACTACCCTCTTATGAAGGTCACGTGATCACACTGTGATGCTGCTGCCAAAGGTTCACACGTTTTGTTTTCTCACTTACTGTACTAAAGAGGAAACTGCATTTGTGACCATGTTTAAGGACATGATGCATTCGAGAACAAGGCCACAAGATGAAATGATAAAACTTTCAGGGTGTACTCGCACTAGGCACGCCTTGAACCGAGCGCGATTGTCCCCCCTCCCCTCTTTCCTGCTGGCCTGGGGTGCTTCTCAATATCCCTCTTCGTTTCCTCGCTCCTCCTTCCTCCATCCTATGACCCAGAAACCGATCGAACTCAGCCATCTCAATTCTCTAATTGCACCGCGAGGAGTGAGGAGGCTTCCTGAGGAGTCATGAGCGAGGATACACAGGTGTATCCTTTGCAGAAGTCTTTCTCGTCGAGAAACGTGACACATGTATACATTCTCCTCCCCCTTCATATCTGTCACAATAATTTAAATGTATTCTTTACTTTTGCAGTTTAAATAAACTTTACATCTCACATATTTCAGCGCTTGCGTGCCTCAAACACTTACAATGAGTTACAAAGATACATAACAGCTACGACTGTGTACACTACTTGCTTTATGCAAGCATTATATAGGATTTACCCTATTATACATTATCGACACGAATTGATAGGTGGAACGACAAACAGCTACCCACAAATAGTCTATAAACAAAGCATCAGGCTGTCTTTGAGTTCACAAGAACAACGGTTAAAGTTACTCGTCAGGCTACAGAAGAATACCATAATTCCTCCGTTCAGTTAGGTCTAATACATCGAGAGTCACGCAGAGCTATAACAACCCAGCCACAACACATAATTGTGAATAACATGCCTTACCTTAACACAGGCCTGGGGTCAGCTTCCTTTGCTGTTCGAGTTAACATGTACTAAACAATTTGCACCGCAGCGCCCCCACACCTTGATGCTCATGACAGGAATAGCACATATTTATTTTTATTGAAGTAAATTTGGTTTAAATCGCCATCATGCATGAATGAATGATATTTTTGCAATATTACACATAATTATCTATGGTGATTGCATTACACAAAACTGAAATTGCACGTCAAAATAACACATTGTCAATATTTTTTGAGACCCCACAAAATTTCACAAATCACGTTTTCAGGGGAGCCCATGTCTTATTAAGGGGAGCCGGGCTCCCCCGTAGTTCGCACCCTGTACATGAGCATCTTTATAGATTAGTTATAGATAGTTTAAACTTTATGCCTTTAGTCTGATGTTGTCCGATAAAACTCTTCTTCTGCACCAGTTGAGGTGTCAAAACCTCAAATTAAAATATGTGTTAATCACGTGTCATTCAGTGTGAAAACACCAATACTGGTTCCAGCCTGATCATTTGTAGTGCTGTCTCTGCTCACGGGTGTTGGTGAAACGGGTAAGAGCTTGATTTTATTACTGTTCTGTCAAATATCTTAAGTGTGGGGGATTTATGAGAGATTGGTTGGGGCTAGTTGTCACAGGGCTGTGTCTCAGTAACTATGGTTTAAAATAAATAAAAAAGACCAATAGCACAAAAAATGTGTTTTCTCTAGCAGTGTTTTATTGGATACAAACATACAAACCTCGATAAAAATCTACTTTAATCTTGTACACAGCAGATATCTGTATAATGAAGGCTGATTATACAGACTTACATCCAAGACTTATATATTAAAGTGTGTCTCTATACAGAAACTGGTTTTTAAAAATAAACCTGCCATAAGAAACATTCACCAGAGTAAAAATGTGACAACTAGCCCCAGAGTATGTGCTGTAAACATTAGCAGTGCACGAATCAAAAATCAAAGGTGAATCATTACAGTTTGTCAGTATGAAATTAAAAGCCATCGTTCTGGCAGAGCTCTACTGTCTATGATGTGCTGTCAATCAAAAAGGGGGCGGGGAAAGATGTTGGACAGTTACAAACTCACATAGTGCAAAAGTGACTGTTGCTGTCATTTTCTGGAATAAATAAAATAGTATTTATTATGTTTCACATTGACATTAAAGCTGAAAAATAAGCCACTCTAAATTTGTTGTAGGTGTTGCTATGGTGACGTCAGACAGAATGGCTCCTCCTCTTCCTCTGATCTTTCTGCTCTTGATTCACGGTGAGTCGCTGCAACACTTAAGAAACGCTCAGGAAGTTTTGCACACTGCATTGTTTATGCACAAGCTGCTGCTAATTCGTTCAGTGTGAACTTTTTTAGGGGTCTGTAGTCAGAAGGAGAATGTGATCTACAGTCCTTTACACATCTGTGCAGTAAAGAACTCATCAGTGATAATGAACTGCAGCTTTACATTCCCTCCTGAACGTCAGATCAGGAGAGTCTTCTGGACCAAAACACTGGAAAAAGATAATGGAGAGTTTCCAGATCTGTCTGAGGACCCTGAATACAGTCAGAGGCTTCAGTATCTGGGAGATAAACAGAGGAACTGCACCATCAGACTGAGTCATGTGACACTGAAGGATTCACACATGTACTATTTCAGATTCACAACTGATCATGATAATGTGAAATGGATTGGTATTCCAGGAGTGACTCTTGCTGTCACAGGTGACTTTCATGAGGTTTCTCTCTTCTTCTGTGCATTATGTTGAATAATAATCAGTGTATGACAGCAGCACCAGATATAATGTGTGTGTTGTGTTCAGATCTTCAGGTGGAGTCTCCTGAGAGAGTGACAGAGGGAGATTCAGTCCGTCTGACATGTAAAAGCAGCTGCACTCTGACTGACAGAGCAACATTCATCTGGTACAGAAACTCACAGCCATTAACTGAGAGAAGAGACAGAAACAATGAACTCCTGCTGCAGTCAGTCAGAAGAGAGGATGCAGGCAGATATAGCTGTGCTGTACACGGACACAATCACATCTCTCCTGCTGTTGAGCTCAATGTCACGTGTGAGTACAGATTCATTTGTGCTTTTTTAAATGTATTGAGTTTATGTTTGGAACTACACTTTCATTTGTCTGTTTTAGATCCTCCAAAGAACGTCTCAGTGTCCATCAGTCCATCTGGTGAAATAGTGTCAGGAGATTCAGTGACTCTGAACTGCAGCAGTGATTCAAACCCTCCTGCTCTGAACTTCAGCTGGTTTAAAGGAGGAACGTTTGTAGGATCTGGAAGAATCTACAGCATCTCAAACATCAGTTCTGATGACAGTGGAAAATACAAGTGCAGATCCATCAATGAACATGGAGAGAAATACTCTGATAATGTGACTTTAAACGTCATGTGTGAGTTAATGATGATTCAAATTAATGGATTAACAATAGCAAAACACTAATATACACTTTCTTTCATCTATTTTAGACCCACTCAGGAACGTCTCAGTCTCCATCATTCAGTCTGGTCAGATTTGGGCGGGAGATTCAGTGACTCTGATCTGCAACAGTGATTCAAACCCTCCTGCTCTGAACTTCAGCTGGTTTAAGGAGAATGAAACCTCAGCTGTTGGATCTGGACAGAGTTTCAGTGCACTACAGAGTGGACGCTTCTACTGTCAGGCTCACAATCAACATGGATCTCAGAGATCAGACGCTGTAACTGTGACTGTTAAAGGTAGAGCAGCTCATATACTTACATTACTCTTTCTCAAGTGAAGAAAATGAATCTGTTCAGATGTTTTATTCTTTTGTAGGACATCTGGTGATATTATACATTTCCATTGGAGTGGTTTGTGGAGCTGCAGTGATCATCATGACGCTGATTTGGTAAGATATGTGTCTGTGGTACTATGTAGTGTGTGTGAATGAGTGACTGAGTCAGAAGGTTGTGAATTCAGTGAGGCTGCATGAGGAATGTGAGCTAGGGATACTAACAATTAATTGACTATCACCTAATTGTTAATAATTCAATCAATAAAACTTACCGATGGTGGAATAAGGTCATCATTAGAGTGTTAAGTTGAGGTGTGTGCAGCTCATGCACAAAACACGTGCATTAGAAACACAAGAAAAATTAAGCGGCGTGCCGTAGTTATGTAAGTCTTCAAGCCATATAATGGATTAAGGTAGGCTAACCGTTTATTTGAAACATACAGTAATTAATCAAGGGTCCAAAAATAAAAATAAAACTTCAAACAAGTGATTTTACTGAACATATGAACTACTTGTGTAAACGTCACAATAAAACTACATAGAATAAACAAGTGATAAGATCCTGGTTGATGAGTGATGATCTTCCAGCTCTGTTTCAGCAGTCCAATCCAAGTGCGCTACAGCTGTGTCCGATTGGTCTCTACACCAGTGGTTCCCAAAATGGGGGTTGGGACCCCGGGGTCACGAGATGATTTCCAGAAACCAAAAAAAATTTTTTTTAAACGATTAGAAATAGCATATCTTATCAATAATTGTAGCAAAATGCTAAAAATAGTAGTTAAATTAAAATCCATGCAAATAAAAAAAGCCATCAACCTTTCGATTTTCCTTCCCCTCGACCGTGACTCCTGAGGTGATTACGACAGATTAACGACATATTAGCAACAGCATCAGTTGCAGCAGGTCAATTTACAGCACCATGTTAAACATTCAGACATGTGCACATAGGTAATTCTTTAGGCTTTAAGCTTTGGATATTATTTTTGTCGAAATGAAACGTTGGTTAATATCGACCAAAAAAGACAACGCAGGGAGGCCAGCGGAGAAGCACCACCATCATGCCTTTGCAGTACATATGCAGCACACGCTATTGTGTTTTCACATACGCCGCGTTTGCAGTGCGCTACTGATCCATGGCTGTTTATCACAAACACAACATTTACTTATTTTTATTTCAAATCCCAAAGATGTTACTGAACATGGCGTCAGCATTGCGATTCTCTTTGTATACACTATATTTCATAGATGTCACGTTTAAACACACTACATTTAAACGTTTTATTCATTTCATTACTTTATATTTATACTTTATATTTATATAAAGTAATACTTTAGAGTTATATTATGTTGCTCACGCAAGTGGCAAAACATTTAAACATAGGCTTTATGTTAAAATCAAATTAAAAACAAATTAAAACTTAAAATAGACAAAAACAGGCAACTCTAGTCTTTTCTTTACTTTTAAATCTTTTTACAAGAAATTCCTCAGGTCATAAAGAACTTTGTTTTTCCAACTTCATGAAGAGACGAGTGCTATCGTTTATGTCTCCTTGTTCACCTAAATGCCTGGTAAGGTGTATTTTTCAAAAAAGCCATGTGTAAACTGTGTAACAGAGACTTTAAATTATATGCATCTATGGTGAAATTACCAATTTTTTCGCATCAATACATGTTTATTTTAATGCGAACAATGCGCTATCGTTTTAATTAAGCGCTGTGCAGCACAGCAAAAATATTCTCCAGCGCGGAAACGATCGCTGCACTGCCGCTCCTGGAACGCACTGCCGGACTGCATCCGCGTGCAGTGTGAACGCTCTAATCCGTTAATATGGGCACGGAAAAAAATGCACAATGCAAACAGAGTATGTGTGAAACAGGCGCTAGTGCGTGTGCGCCATTGCGCACGACGTTTGTATACTTTAACCACCTCCAAGGATAGTGGGGGTCGCGAGTCACTGGCATTGTTATTTTGGGGGTCGTGGGTTGAAAAGTTTGGGAACCCCTGCTCTACACATCATCTCTACCCACTATACCCACCCACCTCACCCGAGATCTAGTTTCCATTGGTTAAGCTTTCAAATGACATTGAAAAACACTGCGCTATGATCACAATGCAATCGGATACCAGAAGTCCTATAGCTTTAGCCAAGCAGCATGTCAATGTCATTCCGTGATCTACAGCAGGGTTGGCAGGTTTTTACAACAAAACCTGCCCAATTGCTACTCAAAATTAGCCCAAAACTAACCCAATCGCATTTTTGGAGAGGGTCCCCCAGTAAAATTTGTGTTCCGGGGGGTAAAATCCACATTTTTGGTGGGGTTCGCATTCCAGGGGCTAAATATCATGTTGTTTGGGGTTGCTTCAACCTGCGGACATGAAATACAACCCGCGGCAACAGTGTTAAAGTAGCCCAATTCCGCGGGAAAACCGTGGACTTGGCAACACTGATCTACACATTGTCTTATGTTGTGTTTGGGCTCGTTCGAGACCACCTGCTGTAAATAAAGATATGCGATGTACTATAGTTTACTAATGTTTTGTGAAGTTACAAACCAAAACATGGCGCAAAAGCATCATGCGTATACTGTTTACATGTGCATCAGCAGCGCTTTTTCATACAAATACTTGGTATAGTTTAATTGAAACAAGTACCATTGTCTTTAAAGGGGAAGCAGGTGTTTGAAAAAGAAAAATGACACGCTCGAATCTCAGGTAAGTTATCAGTAGTTTACTGATCAGGTAAATGAATTAGTAACTAAAAGATTGAAAGCCTAAATCTAGTGAGATGTTATCTAGTAAGTTTATAGACATCATTTTCTCTCTATTCTGTTTTTTTCTTTAATGTCAAAGGAGGTTAATTCCAGACCTCATCATGACAGACGCAAAGCTTGTGATGTTGAATTTAGTGACCCAGTGTACGAGAACACAACGGTAAGTGTTTCCTACAAAATAATAAACTTTCTTCACCTTTGGCCAAAAGGAATTAAACGCTCCTCAGTGTGAAAATATTCAATGTCTATATTGACTAAGTATATGGAAATTTAAATAACACACTCCTGTTTTTACTTTGTCTCTTCATTCGTAAAGGCTGCTAAATTTGGCTCTGATGATTGTAAACCCGAACTGAACTCGTCTGTGTATGAAAATCTTCCAGTAAGTGAGAATACCTACTAGAGACAAAACCCAACCTATTATTCTTTCCTCATGAATAATGTTCTTGATACTTTTATTTAAATATTTCTTTATTTATGTTTTTACTTTCTTTCTTTGTTTCTTTCTTATTCAGCCTAACAAGAAGAGGTCGTAGAGTTTTGGACACAGTAAATATTACAGCCTATGTGCATCTCTTTGTGGGTGGAGCCATGAATGATTGACAGGAGTGACTGAAGTAATTTGAGGATCATTTTATAGATGGATGGGTGAAAATGGAAGTAAAGGGTTACTGAATTGATGTAAAGTGTGTAGTCACTTAAGTGTGTTTTTAATTTATGCTTTATCACATTTGTAGCTTACTTCATTTTAGATCTTTTATGCCTGGTTTCACAGACAAGGCTTAAGCTAGTCCCAGACTAAAATGTATGTTTGATCTGTTTTAGCTAAAAGCAACTTGCACTGACATATCTTAAAATATGTCAGTGCCATTGTTTGTCTTAAGATTTGTCTTAAGTTTTTTCTAAGGCATGTAGTTCTGCACGATTATGACAAAAATCATAATTGTCGATTATTCCCTTGAAATTGTAATTGCGATTATTAATTACGATTATCACAATTTACATTAAATGATATATTGAATTGCTTTATATACCACTGTTTGAAGCAACTGCATGCCATATTTTTGTATACAATTAAACAATCTGAAAATAAATTTTTTTTTTATTGTTTTTCTATAGCATTAAACCTCAAATGTCAACTAGGCTATATATTGGTTTGGTTTCTTCTTTAAATAATGATGATAAAAAAAAGTCATCATATGCATGGTATAATAATAGGGGCTTTTGCCACCATTGTGGTTCCCTGAAGTGACGTTGTCACGTGTAGTATCAAACAACAGGCAAACGAAGATGAACAATGAAGACAGGATTTGATGACAACACTCACAATACTAGCACGTCTTACATAGACGAGAACTGACGAGGAATGAGTGAGAACACAGGGTATAAATACATGAAGCAAACAAAGGATCTTAATAAGGTGATTAACAGAACACAGGTTATGGAAATTACTGATTAATCTGAATGGGGAAAACTAGGTCACAGAACAGACGAGACGTTACAGACGTAAAATGCGCTTGTTGTTGTTAATTTTATTTTGACGGCGCTGAGAACAGTTCAGACAGATCCTGAGCACACAGTGCTCGCATTCTCCGTCTGCATTAGTTTATGATCTGTTTAACAGTCCTGTCTAATACATTATTAGATAGAACTGATATATAAAGAAAGTAGACAGTATAAGAAACAGTATTAGCTTTTTCCGTGCCCAGTGTCGCTAGCTTCGCAGAAATAATCATGTTTTGCTTGGTCGCGCTGGATTTTCTTCTTAGCATAAGGATGAGAGGTCCTATCATTGTTTTTCATGTTGGTAGAGTTAGTTAGTTTGAGTAAATATATAGGCTGTGTACACGACTTTTTTAAAAATGGCGAGTGCTGGTGTTTCGCGTGCGTTCGACATATCAGCGTACACCTACGCCAGGTTAGACCTTTTACATTCTGAAGTAGTCTGATTTGCCTCTCACAACGTGACATGATCATAACACATCTCTTAAACACGCAGAATAATCTAAGTGGATATTTTTCCTACCTTTGAACGATTATAAAATTGTGGCATCTGTAATCGTAATCGCGATTAGAAATTCAATTAATTGTGCAGCCCTAAGTAAATTTCTGATAATTTACTTACCCCCATGTCATCCAAGATGTTCACATCTTTCTTTCTTCGGTCGAAAAGAAAATAAGGTTTTTTTCATGAAAACATTTCAGGATTATTCTCCTTATAGTGGACTTCAATGGCCTCTCCAAACGGGCGAAGGTCAAAATTACAGTTTCAGCGCAGCTTCAAAGGGCTTTAAACGATACCAGACAAGGAATAAGGGTCTTATCTAGCGAAACGACCTGTCATTTTCTAAAAAATACAAATGTATATGCTTTATAAACACAAATGATCGCCTTGCACGGGCTTCCGCTTTCCGTATTCTTCAAAAAGCTTACGCTGTATGTCCTACGCCTTCCTTATTCAACTTACGGAATGAACGCGGCGCCAGTTCTGTTTTTTCCGTCAGTTGAATAGGGAAGCCGATCGTTTCGTGTCTTAGGACATCAGTGTGTCGTCACGAGCCGCAGGGTTTAATTTGGATTTGTCTGTGCATGTTTTTTTTTTACTCCCATAGATTGTGTTCCCATTGACATGCATTACACGACTGACAGACTGCAGCGCTTAGAGTTAAAAATGATCATTTGTGTTCTACTGAAGAAACAAAGTCACCTACATCTTGGATGCCCTGGGGCAAATTTTTATTTTTGGGTGAACTATCCCTTTAAATGCATTTAAATGTCATTTAGAAGTCAAATTGTGTCCGGATTCTAGAGATTCAGATATTCTGTAAATTAATAATTGCTCAATACAAAATTCTATTGCAAGAGCAGCTAACTGTAGATGTACATTATTTACACCATGATAATTGTGAACCAAAAAAACTATACATTTTGCAAATGAATATAATAGTTTTTTTTATGTAAAGTTAAGCAGTTTTCATATGCTATGTGAATCAGTGATTTTGTTCTCCATGTCTTTGCACCACCTGCTGGTGACACTTGTTTGCACTTCTTTAGTCATTCGAATTGACAGGCATTTCTTCATCTAATGAGAGAGTAAATGTGTTCGCATGAGCAGCAGTGAAGTTAAAGTGCTGGAGGTGATGATCATGAAGTTTAGAGGTGAGTGTTATTGCCAGTATTAATTTAACATGTAATTTAACATGTATGCAGTAGGCCTTCAGTCTAGATAGTGGAATGACAAATCCCATTCCCTCGTGCAACAAATCCCTTCCTTGGTTTTCATGAATTATAAAGTGTTAATGTTGTGGTTCTCTTAAAGCTTTGTGGAACAAGGATCAGTGAGTGTCTGTTGTACAGGATACAGCTTCTGTCAGATCAAGATTTGCATTAAGGTTTAATGCAGTTCGCAGGCCTCTTATCAACACACAAAAGAGGAAGTGAGACTAAGGGTTATATTAAGTGTGATCTTATAAAGTCCCGTCAAACTCATTAAATTATCTTAAAGAAAAAAGGATCACGGTTGCATTTGTTCACTCCACAGAAACTCAGTATCTGAGACAATCCTGTCTGTGAAGAAATAAAAGTTTAACAGCATGTGAAAATCACACACATCTTAAAAAGAAACACTTTGAAAATGTGAAGTATTTTGCATGTTCTCGACTCTTTTCGGTTCCTCTTTTTTTCTTCATTTGGCTAATTCTCTGAAGAATGCTGCTTTATTTGTTTTGTCCATTTTATGATATATTTTCTTGTTACAAAAAGTATTCTTTGAATAGTTTTAACCTAGTTTTAACCTAAAGCAGCAAGTGAGGGTAAAATGTACTTGAAAAGAGGAAGATAAAGAGTTCGTCTTCAAGAGAAATCACTTTATGGTTGTACACCTCTGTTCTCACTGCAGCGTTTCAGCGCTGAAAAACGGTAAGAGAGAATTTCTCTGTAGATTGTAAAGTTACATTTTAAAAGTAAAACAGGAATTAACCTTGTTATCTACATGTGTTCATGCTGCATGTTTAAAAATGCAAATGTTCAGATGTTGCATTAATAAAATATCAGGTCTGGAGGTTCTTAGATTTTTACAGATTTCTGAGATGGAAACTCCTCAGTATTTATCAGTATTTTTATTTGTTGAATATACTATACGCAAATTTGGCCTTTACCTCATGGGTGAATCTCTAAAAAAAAATTCCAAGTCATGTTTTACCTGAGAGAAGAAAAAAAAAAAAAAAAAAAAGATTTAGCATAAAATCTTGTTTTTAAAGGCTGTTTTATTTTTACTGTCATGAAAATAATCGGTCCCACTTTATATCAGGTGGCCTTAACTACTATGCACTTACATCAAAAAATAAGTACCGTGTACTTACTGTGTTCATATTGTATTGCAAAACACTTTTGCTGCTATTGATGTGGATACGGGTAAGGTTAGGGACAGGTTTGGTGGTATGGGTAGGTTTAAGGGTGGGTTACGGTGTAAGTGAAGGGTCAATAGTGTAGTTATAAATATAATTGTAGAAATTAATTACACATGTAATTACATGCAGGTATTTTTTAATATAAGTACAATGTAAAAACTTGTGCATTGTATCAAATGATTAATTTAAATGTAAGTACATAGTAGTTAAGGCCGCCTAATATTAAGTGGGACAAAATAGTCTTACAATTTCATGAGATTAACCTTCACAGAAGCTAAATTAAGTGTCTGTATATTGATTGTGTTGTAGGTGTTGCTATGGTGACGTCAGTCAGAATGGCTCCTCCTCTTCCTCTGATCTTTCTGATCATGATTCACAGTGAGTCGCTGCAACAGAAACACTGAAGAGAGGGTTTTTTAACTGTGTATTAAACTTTTTTTATAAACTGTTACATAATATTATTTAGAAGTAGAATATTAATAATGAAAAATGAATGAATAAACAAACAAAACAGAAAGTAAATTAAAAACAAAACAAAAAAAATGCATACACAAAATTAAAATAAATGCACAAGTCCCTGACAGCACTTCAGAGAATACAGCACATACCAGTACATCATCTGCATGGTTCAAAAATTAATATATATTAATATATTATATATAATATATATAATATATTAATATATATTACAGCAAATATGTTTCAATTAGTGCAGTTTCAAAAAAAAAAAAAAAAAAAAAAAAAAATATATATATATATATATATATATATATATATATATATATATATCTGTTTCAGTCTTCAAGCAGAAAAAAAATACTGGTGCGTTGGTATATCTCTTCCTAAAACTTTACTAATTTCCCTTTTAACCCCTACCAATACACTTGTATTTTGGGGCATTCCCAGAATATATGCACATAGTCCCCGACCTTCCAACAATCTCTCCAGCATTGTGATAATGGCAAAGAACTGTCAAATTTGGCAACCACCAATGGAACTCTGAAGATTCTCATTTTCATTTTCCAATCAAATTCCTTCCACATTGGACTGCTAATACCCTTATGACAGCTGGCACATACATTTATCCACATCTCATCCTCTATTATAGTATTTAACTCTAATTCCCAATTTCTTTTGATATGAAACGTGTCATCAGATTGGTCCTGCATTAGCTTCTTATAAGTAAGTGCTATATGATTTTTAGTAGTATTTATATTAATAAAATATTTTTCAGCATTTGCTGGAGTTCTTTTAATTATGTCCCAGTGTTTATGATTGTGATATAGTGTCATAATTGTAATTGTTGCTATTTTGAGGCAACTGAAAATGACTGCGCCATTGACCAACTGAAACCTGGTCTAAAGTCAATGGCGCAGTACTTTTTTTGTTATTTAAAGAGCGTGTTAGTAATATGCGCCTATAGGCGGGTGCACTACCCACATACACTCTGCTTACAGCGACACAGCAGCACACAAACATGCCAAATATTAAAAATAAAAGAATTACAATGTAAAAGAGTATTATTGTGTGCATAAAGATAAAAATGCTTTGGTGGAATCCGCTTTTCCTGTAGATGGTCTGTTCGCACGCTTTAACCTTGTGCACGAGCACATCCGTTTCCTCACTGGAGAAGCGGTCATTTTTTCCGCTTGCAAATTCCGCCATGTAAAGCACAACTAGCTTTTAAAGGAAATGGGAGATGAGACTCTGATTGGTTTATTGCATGTTATGCCCAAAACACACCCATGACTCATTAAGAGAATAGGGACAACCCTTTTTAGACCATGTGCTGGGCACGGCAACCATTTTTCCCATCATCAAACTAGCAAAACTGGATTTGGACACACCCTAAGTGCACTTGTGCCTCAGATGGTTAAAATAGGGCCCACTATCCCATAGAAGGGAGACAATCTGGGTTACCTTTAATGGGTATTGCATGTGATAAGGCTATTAGTCTTATAAACTATTATTTGGTTTATTGTGGAACAAATTTTAAGTATGCTGTATCCGTCTATTTGTTTTCTTCACTCTTTTCTGTGCTTGCAAATGCATGAATGGCAGAACTGTCAAAGAAACTCCAGGAAGTGAATTCTGTTCAATATTATTCCATTCAATATTAACCCATTCTGCCTCCTTATTAATACCAAGTCAAGCAACTATAGCTCTAAGCTGAGCAGCCCAATAATATTATGTAAGATTAGAAAGGTTCAAACCTCCCCCTTATTCTTGGTCTTTTATTTTGCCAAATAAACTTTGAAATCAAATTTTCTAGTTTATTAAATGCTGAGACCAGAACCCAAACCAGGAGGAGTCTCGGAAATGCATTCATTTTCACTGTTTCTTTTTGGAGTGTAACGATACCCTCATGTCACGATTCGATACATATCACGACACTGAACTCACGATACAATATTATTGCGATACTCCAAGACATATGCTAGGATAACAAAAAATGTACTGTTGATTAAAAAGCTAAATTTGGTATTACTTTGGGGGTGGAAATGAATACAAATGAACACAAGAATACAAATCAATACTAGTACAATGGGGACATCAGAATAAAAATAGTCATGATTCTAACGCTGAAAAACAGATTTATTTTAGATGAATATGTTTGCACTCTGTCACTGACTAGATGTATTTAAAATAGTATACCACTTTTTACTGCTAACAAAATGGAAAGATTTTTTAAATTGAAAAACGTGCATTCAAAAACACCTGCATTAGTTTCACTTTGTAATGTCATTGAATCATTGAAAAATATAACAGTTAGAGAAAATAATAGATAATATTTCAGTGATGCTTTGGATGAACAATATTTAACAGCGCCAGTTTATAACAGTTTTTAAACAGATTAAGAATAGCCATTTTATTTGCCTGAAATTGTTCCAATGATGTATCTCCACTCTTTATCTTTGTATACTTGCTCCATATTAAAAAAAAAGAAAGACTGACTTGGCAACACCTCTCCTCTTCCCCTTTCTACAACCCCTTCCCCTTTTTCTTTTTTTTCTTTTTTTAAATTTGAATAAAATGAAAACTAAAAGACTTTCAGATCACATGAGCTAATATTTTATTCACAATAGAATGTAGATAACATAACAAATGTTTAAGCCAAATCCTGATGTAAGAAGGGCAGGGAGTTGTGACGCTGACTCCCTGGGGTATCAAAAGTGCACCAGTGCGTGCAGCCATTCTGAAACACGGTGCGCCTCCGTGTTTTAGAAACAAATCAAGCATCCGGCAATTTAAAAACAAATCAGTTATCCCAAAAGTAAGACAGAACAAAGAAAATTCTAAAGAGCCAGTCTCTTCTATAATTTAACCAGAGTTTACTCACATTCTGAATCAGAAATATCCAGTTTAAATGTACTGCTTACATATTTTGAACGATTCACTCCAAATGCTTGAAGATCTGCATCGGACAATGCTGTGGTCGATCCACGTCCACCTTTACCTTGCACTGACCATCTTGCCCTCAATATTTCTTCTTGTTTGTCCACTCGAACTTTTATTCCCAGGTCCATAGCGGTAATGCAGCATCCATCAGGGTAAGGAGAGTTTTTACTCCTGCCTCCAGGTAGATCCTTATTTGTGCTGGATAGACACACTGCGCTCACACATTCTTCAGTTTGCGCTGTTTCATTATGTCTCGCACCTGCGCTCTTCCTCTGCAACTCAGGCGTGTAGTCGTTGTCAAAGTAGATCCGTTTCGTTTTGTACAGGACCTGTTTCTGTGACCAGACTTGTCATCCTTAAAGGCATAGTCTAGAAATCTCACTATTATTGACCAAGGAGGTGTGGCGGGGTATTTTAGTTTGGTTGCAAGGGCCCTGTGTGCCCTTCCGATCTTTATATCTGTGTCCTGAGGTAGCTGTAGAGCTGTGGTGAGCAGACCCATAACAAATTCTACTGTTTTTTTTCTCTTTCACAGTCCTCTGGAACTTGATATATTCTTAGATTTTTCCGGCTAAGTCTGTTTTGCAAGTCTTCGCATCTACCTGTGAGATCTGCCTCACGTTCCAGGAGATATCGGAGTGCTCTTTCGTGCCTCATCCCAGTCTCCTCAGCAGCGCTGATCCGTTACTCTGTCTCCCCCGATTCTGCTCTCCAAACCATTTATTTGGTGTTTTACGTTCTGAACCGAGGTCTCCAATTTTGTCAGTGATATTTTGATTTATCTATGCCCCTCTTGATTTTCTTTTTCTTAATGATTTCCAGTTCTTCCATCACTTCAGAAAGTTTGGGAGCATACAGGCTAGATTTGGCATGTCGAGCAGGGCTAGGTGATCATTTTTATTGCAAAAGTCGCTTCTATTTTGTCAACTATATGAATTCTACTGTGTTTCAGGGGTTTCTAGTGCTGATTGGGGTGTGAGATACAGTCCTCCACACATCTGTGCACTAAACAACTCATCAGTGATAATGAACTGCACTTATACATACCCTACTGGATATCAGATCAAGAAAGCGTTCTGGATCAAAGGCCCATTACAACAGGGTGTAGAGCCTCCAGATCTGTCTAATGACCCTGAATACAGTAAGAGGCTTCAGTATCTGGGAGATGAACAGCATAAATGCGCCATCAGACTGAGTCATGTGACAATGAAGGATTCACTCATGTACTATTTCAGATTAATCACTGATAAACCTGATGGTAAATGGATTGGTAATCCAGGAGTGACTCTTGATGTCACAGGTGACTTTCATGAGGTTTCTCTCTTCTTCTGTGCATTATGTTGAATAATAATCAGTGTATGACAGCAGCACTAGATATAATGTGTGTGTTGTGTTCAGATCTTCAGGTGGAGTCTCCTGAGAGAGTGACAGAGGGAGATTCAGTCCGTCTGACATGTAAAAGCAGCTGCACTCTGACTGACAGAGCAACATTCATCTGGTACAGAAACTCACAGCCATTAACTGAGAGAAGAGACAGAAACAATGAACTCCTGCTGCAGTCAGTCAGAAGAAAGGATGCAGGCAGATATAGCTGTGCTGTACACGGACACAATCACATCTCTCCTGCTGTTGAGCTCAATGTCACGTGTGAGTACAGATTCATTTGTGCTTTTTTAAAACTGGAGATTGTGTTTGATTGAGATGATTTAAGGATTAATTTTTGTCCTTTTTAGATCCTCCAAAGACCGTCTCAGTGTTGATAACTGGATCTGGTGAAATAATGGAGGGAGATTCAGTGACTCTGAACTGCAGCAGTGATTCAAACCCTCCTGCAGAAATCAACTGGTTTAAAGGAAGAACGTTTGTAGGATCTGGAAGAATCTACAACATCTCTAACATCAGCTCTGATGACAGTGGAGAATACAAGTGCAAGTCCAGAAATGAACATGGAGAGAAATACTCTGATGCTGTGACTTTAAACGTCATGTGTGAGTTAATGATGGTTCAGCAAACAAACTAGTGGATTAACAATCCCAAAATATGAATATAGTTTCTTTTGTCTGTTTCAGACCCTCCCAGGAACGTGTCAGTGTTCGTAAATGGATCTGGTGAAATAGTGTCAGGAGATTCAGTGACTCTGATCTGCAGCAGTGATTCAAACCCTCCTGCTCTGAACTTCAGCTGGTTTAAAGGAGGAAAGTTTGTAGGATCTGGAAGAATCTACAACATCTCAAAGATCAGCTCTGATGACAGTGGAGAATACAAGTGCAGATCCATCAATGAACATGGAGAGAAATACTCTGATGCTGTGACTTTAAACATCATGTGTGAGTTAATGATGGTTCAGTAACTGTGGTAATCATCAAATTAATAGATTAACAATCACAAAACATTAATATACACTTTCTTTTGTCTATAGATCCACCCAGGAATGTCTCAGTGTTGATAAATGGATCTAGTGAAATAGTGTCAGGAGATTCAGTGACTCTGATCTGCAGCAGTGATTCAAACCCTCCTGCTCTGAACTTCAGCTGGTTTAAGGAGAATGAAAGCTCAGCTGTTGGATCTGGACAGAGTTTCAGTGCACTACAGAGTGGACGCTTCTACTGTCAGGCTCACAATCAACATGGATCTCAGAGATCAGACGCTGTAACTGTGACTGTACATGGTGTGTATCAGTCATTCTCTGATTGGATGAGCATTTCTTCTACTGATGAGCTCTAGGAAATAAACAATCTATGCACTTTGAGTTAGCATGTTTGATTACTTGGAAAGAATATGGGGGTATAAAATATAATGAAGCACACAATCACGAGGAATACAATAAAACTACATCTTTTACTAATAATAAATCCACAAAGGACTCAAAATAGTGCAACTACACTAAACATCAACAACACAGAACAGCGAACTGAGGAAACTAAGGGATTAAATACACAGGGAATTATGAGGTAACTAAATGAAAAGCAGGTGAACATAATCAGTAACTAAGGGAACAAACTGGCATGCACCAGGAAACTAGGTCAACTTAATATATAATCAAGGAAACTAGTGCGGGGAAATGAGAAGAAAGGAAACAGGTACAGGAATTAAAACTAAACATGCACGTGACAATACTGCATAAAGAATACATAATTTATTAAAACAACTTCAAAGTCTAATCTAGTTTATGTGCTTTTTAAATGACTATGCATGAAAAATAACTACAGTAGTACAGTAAAAAAAAAAAAAAAAAAATTCTACAGAGCCGTCTGCTCTCTAATCGCTCTCATGGTACTTTTATATCATATACCGATTGGTCTGTGCAGCACCTCTTCAAGTCAAACACATATTCTCTCACATGACTTTTCACTTAGATCTTATGATTCTCACTTTACATTCTTCCCTGGTGGTCGCTGTTGGATGGCGCTACTTTACAAAATTTGATTTCATAATAATCATACTTTGTAGGCTAATCTTGTTTTCTTTTGCTTTTGTATTGTCAATTAAACATTAATATGTTTGGTGGAACTGTCTCCCCCACCTCAGTCACGAGATCTTTGACTATGGAGATAAACATGAGTGTGTTGAAATGCTGCCATCCTCCTGCTGTACACTAGGATTTATTGTTTGGTTCTGTCATTCTAGACAATGATAAAAACAATGTTCTGTCACTTGTCTTGTAGAAAGGATGTTTCTTTATGCAGCTGCTGGGTTCGCTGGAGGATTGGGAGGTTTAATCGTCATTTTCATCATTGTGTTCATGTAAGTTAATTCTGTCAGAAAGCACATTAGTATACCAGGCCGATTAATTTTTATAAACAAATTAAAAATTTTTGATGTTTTAGATAATTCTTATTAATTTTTAGATAATTCTTTATTACAGAAGGAAAAAACACAAAGCTGATCACATCCAACAAATGCAGGTAAATCAAATTAAATACAAACAAATGCAAAAACCACCGTTATTCTCAAAGCTTTTCTTTAATAAAGTGTCATTTTCTCTTATTTTAGGATAATCTGTATGTCAACGTAACAGGCAGAGTATCAGCTCATGATGGGGTTCAGTCTGAATCTGATGCTGCAAATCAAAACGATGTCCTGTACGCCTTAATTACCCTCAGCAATTTCACTGGCGATCAGACTAAAGGAAAAGCTTCTGATTCTGAAGATACAGACGAGATCCAGTATGCAACTGTCTTGCATCACAGAAACAAAGAGATGAACAGACCGGAAGAGAACGAAAGCCAGTGCGGCAATATCCAGGACATACCAGGCTGATGCTGCCATGAGGTGAGAAACAAAATCATGACATGTTCATGACATATTAAAACATTTAGAATTTAATCAGAGCACTTTTAAGTCCAGTTTTAATTTAGTTCCTGTTTTGGTTGAGGTTGTATTTGTAGTCAGTACTGATCTGTGAAGGTCATTGGTGCCTTTATCTCTTAATATATTGATTTCACAGATCTGTTGATGAGATCATGGAGGATCAATCAGTGATTTACAGCGCAGTCAAATGATCAACAGATCTCCATGATAACAACTCCCTCATGTGGTTGGACTGTGGTTCTGCTAGTATGATTCTGGATTTTCATTACTCCCGTGTAGCTTTAATTAAGAGCTGGATTATTCCATGCTTTGGCTTATTGTTTTCTTTTCTCTCTCTCACATATGCACTGGTTGTCTGATTTTGATGTTGCTGAAGTCCTAAATGATTCATCTAGTTTGTACAAAATCTAGAGAGCCTCCTTTCAAAATGTTGTTTAAAGAATTTTGGTCTGATTAATTAGGGGCCGAGCACCGAATGTGCGTAGGCACCTGTTGTATCCCTTGGGATTCTTCTTATTATTCTTGTTCTTTTTCTTTTTCTTCCGCTCTGGAAGTCAATGGCAGCCCATAGAACCGCTTGCGGGAAAGAAATTTGGCACACTGATAAAGGACAGTCATTAACCACAGCTAATTTGAAATCTCTAGCTTAATCCCTCTAGCGCCACCACCTGTTCAAATTTTCATTCACGTTTATGCTAATAACTTTTGAACCGTAACGGCTAGAAACACCAGTTTGTCCTCTTCGTCCTAGACAGTTTGTCAGATTTTCACCAAAATTGGCTAACATTTTCTTTAGACCATGCTGCCAAATTGTTATTAAAAGCTTTTCGATAACTCGTCCCATTTTTGAGAAATTTGCAAACAAATTTTATGTAGCGCTTGCAAAAATAGATGTGAGGCTATATCTCCACAAAGCTTTATCACATTTGGACCAAACTTGGAACATGTCCTCACAAGCATGATCTGAGGCAATGCGCAGTGTTTCGGCGCAGCACCACCTACTGGTCCAGACAAGAAAAATGGCTATTTTTGCCCAAAAATATGGTGGCCGAGAGAGCTCAACACACTGCAAATGAAGAAAACAAATAGAAAAAACACCAGCAAATAAAGAAAACATCTTCATCAGCTTGACAAACACATGCGCTGCAAAAGTCCACAACACATGCAAATACAGAAACAGCGCTGCAAATAGGCCTGCTCATAATTCACATGTAGCGCCCCCTAGCGTGTCTAACTATTTTTGTGGGGTGCGCTCCCCGAATTCCTATTTAGAAAATCTCTCTATAATATTAATTAATGCGCTAAATGTAACTCCCTAATTATTACTACCTACTTGTTACCATTTACCTTAGTGGCAGCTTTTAACTTAATGCAAAGTGATCATACAATATCTTTATAGCCAAATTAAAATAAAACACTAAGTATATATAGCTATCTCAAGTGCTTGGTTAAATAAACATTAACTTTTATAGTTACATTAATATTCACCCTTTTTAAATGACTATCAATACTTTAAGTGCAATAAACATCACTTTACAGGTCACTTATCTTAATCAGTAGTGATAAACACTTTCACTTTACACCAGTCTACTGTAAACTCAATAATATCTTGCCTTAAGTATCAAAATTATCAATATTGTAAACCCAATGTAATGCAAATCTTCAACAGAAATTCGTTTGAACTATTTACTGGAAAAAATATAGTATGTACATATATACAGTTCAAATATCAACAGTGCTATTCAGATGAAACACAATTCCCCAAAATTAAAGCTAAGCTGGCAAAATGACTAAATGGCCACTCAATGAAATAAAATGAATACCCGGACAGTCCGAGTTGGACACGGTGCAGGCCTGTAGCGTTGCTTGAGAGCGGGGAGACCTTAAACACAATGGTCGCTTCGCACCGTGGCGCAGAAGACCATGGCGTGTTGTCTGCCTCCCCTCTTCCCCCTTCACTCCGCAGCTCACCACACAGTTTTGTAGCATTTTTTAAAACCATGGTAAGAACAGACTGAAACAGGGGGTTTCACAGATACATATATTTCCCTAGTTGACCTGACTGGGTCAACAAGGATGTTTTTTATCACATGGATCCTTGCAGAAGTTTGAACCAGCAAACGTATATCTCCTTATATAGCAGTCATTTCTCCTTCACATCCTCTCGCAGTAATGACATCAGACTCATATCTGTTTACGCATGGTCAAGCACCAAAATTAGTTGCCCATTGAAAGAGTATAAACATCAAGTTCACCTGAGAGAACAATGAGGATGACAATTTAAAGTTTTTCCATTGTTACATGAAATTAATCATTGCTATTTCAAAGCTTTCAGGCCAGTTTTTGTCATTCAAATCTATTAATAACATTGGCATTGGTTGGTAATTCGTCTGCAGACTAAATTGTTCTATAGCTTCTGCTGGTCAGGAAGTGAAACCTTCCTATTTTCATACATGAACGTGTACATGCTTTGAAAAAATTGTATCCTACAAATGTGCTTTATGTCTAATGTCTAAAATAATAGATAACATGCACATGCTACTGATTTTTATTGTTACTAATGAAATGAAACTGAATTTATTAAATAATCTTATATATATGCAGAATTGTAACAGCATGTCATAAATAGTCACACGTTATAGTTTAAACAACGTCTCAGTGTCCATCAGTCCATCTGGTGAAATAGTGTCAGGAGATTCAGTGACTCTGATCTGCAGCAGTGATTCAAACCCTCCTGCTCTGAACTTCAGCTGGTTTAAGGAGAATGAAAGCTCAGCTGTTGGATCTGGACAGAGTTTCAGTGCACTACAGAGTGGACGCTTCTACTGTCAGGCTCACAATCAACATGGATCTCAGAGATCAGACGCTGTAACTGTGACTGTTAAAGGTAGAGCAGCTCATATACTTACATTACTCTTTCTAAAGTGAAGAAAATGAATCTGTTCAGATGATTTACTCTTTTGTCTCAGTTGCAGGACATGTGGTAATATACATTTCCATTGGAGTGGTTTGTGGAGCTGGATTGATCATCATGATGCTGGTTTGGTAAGATATGTGTCTGTGGTACTATGTAGTGTGTGTGAATGAGTGACTGAGTCAGAAGGTTGTGAATTCAGTGAGACGGCATGATGAATATGAGCCAACGCAAAATTTCCAGTTTTCACTCCTCTCTTTCCACACTGACAGCTACTCAGTTGGTTATTAAATGAGGAAGTCTGAAGCTCATATCATTACTGCAGTAAATCTTGAAAATACACCAGATTTCAGACAAGAAACAGGGTTCATGTTGTGTTTCGAGACAATGGAAGAAACATAAGCAAAGGACTTGTGAAGGCAACCCGGCAAGTTTGCCCTGCATGGCACATACATTACAGCTCGTTGTGAATGAGGGTCTGCTGTCCCAGCAAAGCATCACTGATGTGGTGGCAACTGCCAGGAAGATTTTTGGACATTTTAAACACTCAGCCCTCACCTATTCACGACTTCATGACATTCAGGCACAGTTAGGTCAGCCCAGTAAATAACTGCAGCAAGATGTTCTGACTAGATGGAATAGCAAATACTATATGCTGCAATCGGTGGTAGAACAGATGTAACAGACCTAGGCCAGTAAGAGCTGTGCATGTAAACCTCACTCCTCTGAACTCAAGAGGTGCTCTAGCGACTGACGGTAGAGACTGCGGTCTTTAGCCTCCTTGTTAGAGCGCCCACCTCCCGAACTAGTGCGAACTAGAGGGACACACAGAGACGCATTTTGGGGGCATATGCTGCTGAACATGATCTGCCAGCCACACACAACATGCATCAGTGAGGGCTTATTGAGAACATCATGATTCTGCTCGCACCTTTTGAGGAACTCACAAAAAATATTAGCTCCTCGACAGCAACAGCCGCTGATGTCATTCCAGTCATTCCAGCCGCTTTTGGCTATGCTGGAGGGGCAGACCATGCACTTGATGAACCTGTGGCAGAAGTGTCTGCAGTACCTGGTCCTGTCACAGAAGCACCTGCAGCAAAAAGGCCATGTAGTCTACTACTTTCAGTACATGATGAAATACTGAAGGAGAATGCTGAGGTGGAGCAGTTTCTGGCCAGCCCCTTGTCTGTGCAGGTACAGAGCTACCTCTCCAAGTTGCCCAGCAGCAGAAGCGAAAAGCATTGGCCTACTGGAGGATCAACAAAGATCATTTCCCTGCGCTCGCTCCACTTACCCAAACCTACCTCTCTGCTCCATGTACAAGCGTTAAAAGTGAGCACTTGTTTAGCTTGTGATAGAAATGTGATAGATGAAAGGAGAAATCGATTATCAGGTGACATGGCAGAGATGGTTCTGTTTTTGAAGAAAAACTTACCGTTAATGCTCAAGTAATAGCATTTTGCCTATACATATGTTGGCAAAAAAGAAAAGGTGCCTTGTTATTTAATTATTACCCACTGACTGCCCTATAATTTGGAAGAGTATTGTACACTTCAGTTTTGTTAATTCATAGGATCTTTGGTCTTTTGTAAGACAAGTAAAAAAAAAAAAAAGAAAAGGGTCAATTTATAAAGTTTTATAAAGCAGCTTATTTTCAGTTAACTGTTATTTCTACCTCTTTCCATTCACAGAGAGATCCTGTAACTTGGTGCAGTTTGGGGGAAATTGTAATGTTTAATCATTTATTTTATTATGAAAATAAAATTTTGTTCTAAAGAAAAGTACAATTTTGTTTGTATATGCTGTCAATTATAGTTCTTAGAAAGAAATCTGAATCTGCAAAAATTGGTATCAGCAGGTCAGGCTTACAAAAAAATTGGAAATCGGAATCGGCCAAGAAAACTGCAATTGGTGCATCTCTAGTGAATTAAACATCAAATAAGTTCTGATTGGTTGTAACTGTGTCAAATCATTGTCTTTAAAGGGGAATAAAATAACACACAGGAGTCTCAGGTGAGAACAATTTATTTGGTTATCAGTAGTTTACTGATCAGGTAAATTAATTGGTAATTAAAAGTCTGAATGTAGTTGTGACTTTATCTAGTGAGTTTTTTATAGAAATTATTTATTTTCTCTCTATTCTGTTTTTCTTAATGGCACAGATGGTTCAATCCAGACCTCATCATAACAGACACAAAGCTTGTGATGTTGAATTAAGTGAATATGGAAATTCAATGATAAATGTTCTAAATGAGGATTTCCTACACTTTTACCCAAAAAGAATTAAACACTCCTCAATGTCAGTGTGACAATATCAAATGTCTTTTGACTAAGTATATGGAAATTTAAATAACACACTCCTGTTTTTACTCTGTCTCTTCATTCGTAAAGGCTGCTCAACTCGACTCTGAACTCGTCTGTGTATGAAAATCTTCCAATAAGTAAGAATACCCACTAGATAGACACAATATATTAGCCTTTCCTCATGGCTAATGTTCTTGATGCTTTTATTTAAATATTTCGCTATTAACATGTTTTCATTTTCTTTCTTTCTTTATCAGCCAAACAAGAAGAGGCTATAATCTTTTGAACACACAGCAAACACATTACAGACTTTATGATTCTTTTTGTGGGTGGGCCCCTGAATGACTGACAGGAGTGCCATGATGACACGTGACTGAAGTAATTTGGGGATCATTTTATAGATGGAAGGGCGAAAATGGAAGTAAACGGTTAATGAATTGATATAAAAGGGTGTAATCACTAAAGTGCTTTTTTATGTTTTTTGGAGCTTATTTACATTATTAATGTTTTTAACATTTAGTATCAGTATTGATATATCTGTTTCAAATGAAATGCAGAAAAAATAAGGCTCTAGTTGTACGATTCCACAATTTTCTGTCATTAAATACATCAGAATAACAGCATAACAAATATTAAAGAGCATTACATTAAGAGTTTGCTAGAGAAAAATGAAATGACTTTAAAAAAACGTGCTTCCTACAAACACGAGTTGACATTAGCTTATTTGTTGTATACAATTTTATTGTGTGCAACGGATCAGTAGCCTACTGATGTATTTGACTGCAGAATGTCGCAATAATAAAATAGAGAACAAGATAAACTGGCCATTTTGAAGCTGTAGACAAAACCTGTACTTAAAATGAACAAGCAAAATACTTAACATAATAAACTTTATCTTTTCTGCATTTCACTTATGCATTGTGGCTCTTATGACACATACATACGTTGAATGATGGTAAATATTTAAATGTCAAATTTAAATGTCATTTAGAAGTCAAATTGTATCCAGATTCTAGAGATTCAGATATTCTGTAAATGAATAATTGCCTATATATATATATATATATATATATATATATATACACACACACACACTATATTGCCAAAAGTATTGGGACACCCCTCCAAATCATTGAATTCAGGTGTTCCAATCACTTCCATGGCCACAGGTGTATAAAATCAAGCACCTAGGCATGCAGACGGTTTCTATAAACATTTGTGAAAGAATGGGTCGCTCTCAGGAGCTCAGTGAATTCAAGCGTGGTGCCGTGATAGGTTGCCACCTGTGCAATAAGTCCATTCGTGAAATTTCCTCACTACTAAATATTCCACGGTCAACTGTTAGTGGAATCATAACAAAGTGGAATCAATTGGGAACAACAGCAACTCAGTCATGAAGTGGTAGGCCACGTAAAATCACAGAGCGGGGTCAGCGCATGTTGAGGCTCACAGTGCGCAGAAGTCACCAACTTTCTGCAGAGTCATTAGTTACAGACCTCCAAACTTTGTGTGGCCTTCAGATTAGCTCAAGATCAGTGCGTAGAGAGCTTCATGGAATGGGTTTCCATGGCCGAGCAGCTGCATCCAAGCCTTACATCACCAAGTGCAATGCAAAGCGCCGGATGCAGTGGTGTAAAGCATGCCGCCACTGGACTCTAGAGCAGTGGAGACGTGTTCTCTGGAGTGACCAATCACGCTTCTCTGTCTGGCAATCTGATGGACGAGTCTGGGTTTGGCGGTTGCCAGGAGAACGGTACTTGCCTGACTGTATTGTGCCAAGTGTAAAGTTTGGTATGGTGTGGGGTTGTTTTTCAGGGGTTGGGCTTGGCCCCTTAGTTCCAGTGAAAGGAACTCTTAATGCTTCAGCATTCCAAGACATTTTGGACAATTTCATGCTCTCAACTTTGTGGGAACAGTTTGGGGATGGCCCCTTCCTGTTCCAACATGACTGCACCAGTACACAAAGCAAGGTCCATAAAGACATGGATGAGTGAGTTTGGTGTGGAGGAACTTGACTGGCCTGCACAGAGTCCTGACTTCAACCCGACAGAACACCTTTGGGATGAATTAAAGCGGAGACTGTGAGCCAGGCCTTCTCCAACATCACTGCCTGACCTCACAAAAGCGCTTTTAGAAGAATGGTCCGAAATTCCCATAAACACACTCCTAATCCTTGCGGAAAGCCTTCCCAGAAGAGTTGAAGCTGTTATAGCTGCAAAGGGTGGGCCAACTCCATATTAAGCCCTACAGATTAAGAATGGGATAGGGATTAAAGTTGACGACCCAAAACTTTTGGCAATACAGTGTATAAATATATATATTTATATATTAGGGGTGGAACGGTTCAGATTTCTCACGGTTCAGTTTGTATCACGGTTTCGGTACAGTTCGGTATGTGCTATAGAGACAGAGCGACACGCGTCATAATCTGAAAACCACGCCCACCGGGGGGGAAACAATCCAACCAATTGACAATTGACTTTGTATTGCGTGAGGCTGCCTCCTTGTCATTTCTGACTTATAACAAAAAACAGAACAATGCCTAAAAGCTGCTATGTGACAAGGTGTACAGAAAACAAGCTAAAAAAAAAACCATAACCAAAAACTCTGAAGTTTTTATAAGCTGTCGACCCCAAAAACGAGCGTTTAAGGACTAAAAAGTGGATACAGGCGATTGAGACAGAGTGCAACATGTCATATTACTATGAGAACTACGCCCACTGGATCAGGGACAGGAAATATAATATTAGGGGTGGGACGGTATATATATATATATATATATATATATATATATATATATATATATATATATATATATATGTGACACTCACAAAATAAGTTTTGTTGAGATTATTACTTTTTGTTTCCTTTCCTTTTATTGCAATAGTATTTTATTTTATTCTGATTTATATAATTGAATACTAATGAGAGATCACGGAAAAAGCACATAATGACATGTATTTCATAAAATGGACACAGGGTAGCAGTAACCACGAGCAGCGTCACACTGGGACATTTAGCGATGCGCAGAGCAAGATGAGCTCATAATCCGAGAGAATGGAGAATGAGCAACTGTTGTCCTACGTCACTGATTTCTCTGTAATATTTGTAATATTTCCAGGTTAGTTACACACCTTTTATGTGACTACAGATGTTCATAAGCTAATATGAATCCCCGGTGATGTGTGCTCTGTAAGTTAAAAGTATGTCAAATGTGTAAACAGTTAAGTTTGACAGTACACAGTTGAGAGAATGGCGGCCGATGTCCGCAGATTGTTTATTTTATTTGTTCCTTACGGCTCCGGGGCATTTGTGGGTTATTTCAGTGTGTGTGAAAAACAGCTATGTGTGTAGTACAATGTTAAAAGGGTAAAAAGTTAATGTGAATGTACAGCGTAAGACCAGGCCTTGTTTAAGGGCGCACGCACGTTAATATTACAATGATACAGATTCAGTTCATAGAACTGAGCGCCAAGTTATGAGGCAGATATGTTTATTATTTAAGTTTGTGTTCTTACAGTGTAAATGTAATACAGCTTAACTGCAAATGAGAATTATTCTGTTGTATAAAGTGAACACTTATAAAATGTACAGCTATTACAAAAATACTCTTGATAAGAGGACAAAGATAACAGGTGTTTAAAGGAAGAAGTGCAGACATGATTGAGGATAGACCAAAAATGGGATTTAAAGGGAAAATGTTTGTTTTTGGTTTCATACAAACTTTGAAGTTAATGTTTGGAAAATATGTAAGGATACATTTATGTGAAAACAGACCTTTGGAGAATATATGGCTTCATGTTATCCAAATGTGGATATAACCTGTGCTTCAATGCAAAACACACAAAAATAACAGAAAATAATTCATGATTGCAGATGCAAAGTTAAAATGAAGTTGAAAATAAAGATAATCCGAGTGAATGGAGAATGAGCAACTGTTGTCCTGCGTCACTGATTTCTCTGTAATATTTGTAATATTTCCAGAGCACTCCTATCAGAGGATTATCTATATATCTGCCAGCGGAGACCTAGCCGGGACCCGCTACATAAACTTAAATGTTGTTTCTGATGCTCACATAGCTTTTAAAAAGTGCTTATTTTAGGTTTGTCAAGTCAATGCACCTCTCAGAACTGTTTCTATGGTTTGGAGCTTCTAACAGCAGGGTATGTGATAAAAGGCCTCAAGACAGATTTCCTCTTCCTCCTGGCTGTGACTACCCTCTTATGAAGGTCACGTGATCACACTGTGATGCTGCTGTCAAAGGTTCACACGTTTTGTTTTCTCACTTACTGTACTAAAGAGGAAACTCTATTTGTGACCATGTTTAAGGACATGATGCATTCGAGAACAAGGCCACAAGATGAAATGATAAAACTTTCAGGGTGTACTCGCACTAGGCACGCCTTGAACCGAGCGGGATTGTCCCCCCTCCCCTCTTTCCTGCTGGCCTGGGGTGCTTCTCAATATCCCTCTTCGTTTCCTCGCTCCTCCTTCCTCCATCCTATGACCCAGAAACCGATCGAACTCAGCCATCTCAATTCTCTAATTGCACCGCGAGGAGTGAGGAGGCTTCCTGAGGAGTCATGAGCGAGGATACACAGACTTCTGCAAAGGATACACCTTTCTCGTCGAGAAACGTGACACATGTATACATTCTCCTCCCCCTTCATATCTGTCACAATAATTTAAATGTATTCTTTACTTTTGCAGTTTAAATAAACTTTACATCTCACATATTTCACGCGCTTGCGCGTGCCTCAAAAGAGCACTTACAATGAGTTACAAAGATACATAACAGCTACGACTGTGTACACTACTTGCTTTATGCAAGCATTATATAGGATTTACCCTATTATACATTATCGACACGAATTGATAGGTGGAACGACAAACAGCTACCCACAAATAGTCTATAAACAAAGCATCAGGCTGTCTTTGAGTTCACAAGAACAACAGTTAAAGTTACTCGTCAGGCTACAGAAGAATACCATAATTCCTCCGTTCAGTTAGGTCTAATACATCGAGAGTCACAGAGCTATAACAACCCAGCCACAACACATAATTGTGAATAACATGCCTTACCTTAACACAGGCCTGGGGTCAGCTTCCTTTGCTGTTCGAGTTAACATGTACTAAACAATTTGCACTGCAGCGCTTCCACACCTTGATGCTCATGACAAGAATAGCATGTATAGTTATTTTTTATTGAAGTAAATTTGGTTTAAATCGCCGTCATGCATGAATGAATGATATTTTTGCAATTTTACACATAATAATCTATGGTGATCGCATTACACAAAACTGAAATTGCACGTCAAAATAACACATTGTCAATATTTTTTGAGACCCCACAAAATTTCACAAATCACGTTTTCAGGGGAGCCCATGTCTTATTAAGGGGAGCCGGGCTCCCCCGTAGTTCGCACCCTGTACATGAGCATCTTTATAGATTGACGTAAAGTTTCTCTCAGTTTAAACTTTATGCCTTTAGTCTGATGTCGTCAGATAAAACTCTTCTTCTGCTTTATCAGAACTATAATTGAGGTGTCATAAGCTCATAATAAAATATAATGTGTTAATCATGTGTCATTTAGTGTGAAAACACCAATACTGGTTCCAGCCTGATCATTTGTAGTGCTGTCTCTGGTCACGGGTGTTGGTGAAACGGGTAAGATCTTGATTTTATAACCGTTCTGTCAAATATCTTAAGTGTGGGGGATTTATTGGAGATTGGTTGGGGCTAGTTGTCACAGGGCTGTGTCTCAGTAACTATGGTTTAAAAAAAAAAAAAAAAAGACCAATAGCACAAAAAATGTGTTTTCTCTAGCAGTGTTTTATTAGATACAAACATAAAAACCTCGATAAAAATCTACTTTAATCTTGTACACAGCAGATAACTGTATAATGAAGGCTGATTATACAGACTTACATCCAAGACTTATATATTAAAGTGTGTCTCTATACAGAAAGTGGCTTTTAAAAATAAACCTGCCATAAGAAATATTCACCAGAGTAAAAGTGTGCCAACTAGCCCCGGAGTATGTGCTGTAAACATTAGCAGTGCACGAATCAAAAATCAAAGGTGGATCATTACAGTTTGTCAGTATGAAATTAAAAGCCATTGTTCTGGCAGAGCTCTACTGTCTATGATGTGCTGTCAATCAAAAAGGGGCGGAAAGATGTTGGACAGTTACAAACTCATATAGTGCAAAAGTGACTGTTGCTGTCATTTTCTGGAATAAATAAAGTAGTATTTATTATGTTTCACATTGACATTAAAGCTGAAAAATAAGCCACTCTAAATTTGTTGTAGGTGTTGCTATGGTGACGTCAGACAGAATGGCTCCTCCTCTTCCTCTGATCTTTCTGCTCTTGATTCACGGTGAGTCGCTGCAACACTTAAGAAACGCTCAGGAAGTTTTGCACACTGCATTGTTTATGCACAAGCTGCTGCTAATTCGTTCAGTGTGAACTTTTTTTTAGGGGTCTGTAGTCAGAAGGAGAATGTGATCTACAGTCCTTTACACATCTGTGCAGTAAAGAACTCATCAGTGATAATGAACTGCAGCTTTACATTCCCTCCTGAACGTCAGATCAGGAGAGTCTTCTGGACCAAAACACTGGAAAAAAGATAATGGAGAGTTTCCAGATCTGTCTGAGGACCCTGAATACAGTCAGAGGCTTCAGTATCTGGGAGATAAACAGAGGAACTGCACCATCAGACTGAGTCATGTGACACTGAAGGATTCACACATGTACTATTTCAGATTCACAACTGATCATGATAATGTGAAATGGATTGGTATTCCAGGAGTGACTCTTGCTGTCACAGGTGACTTTCATGAGGTTTCTCTCTTCTTCTGTGCATTATGTTGAATAATAATCAGTGTATGACAGCAGCACTAGATATAATGTGTGTGTTGTGTTCAGATCTTCAGGTGGAGTCTCCTGAGAGAGTGACAGAGGGACATTCAGTCCGTCTGACATGTAAAAGCAGCTGCACTCTGACTGACAGAGCAACATTCATCTGGTACAGAAACTCACAGCCATTAACTGAGAGAAGAGACAGAAACAATGAACTCCTGCTGCAGTCAGTCAGAAGAGAGGATGCAGGCAGATATAGCTGTGCTGTACACGGACACAATCACATCTCTCCTGCTGTTGAGCTCAATGTCATGTGTGAGTACAGATTCATTTGTGCTTTTTTAAATGTATTGAGTTTATGTTTGGAACTACACTTTCATTTGTCTGTTTTAGATCCTCCAAAGAACGTCTCAGTGTCCATCAGTCCATCTGGTGAAATAGTGTCAGGAGATTCAGTGACTCTGATCTGCAGCAGTGATTCAAACCCTCCTGCTCTGAACTTCAGCTGGTTTAAAGGAGAAACGTTTGTAGGATCTGGAAGAATCTACAGCATCTCAAACATCAGCTCTGATGACAGTGGAGAATACAAGTGCAGATCCAGAAACAAACATGGAGAGAAATACTCTGATGCTGTGACTTTAAACGTCATGTGTGAGTTAATGATGATTCAAATTAATGGATTAACAATAGCAAAACACTAATATACACTTTCTTTCATCTATTTTAGACCCACTCAGGAACGCGTCTCAGTCTCCATCATTCAGTCTGGTCAGATTTGGGCGGGAGATTCAGTGACTCTGATCTGCAGCAGTGATTCAAACCCTCCTGCTCTGAACTTCAGCTGGTTTAAGGAGAATGAAAGCTCAGCTGTTGGATCTGGACAGAGTTTCAGTGCACTACAGAGTGGACGCTTCTACTGTCAGGCTCACAATCAACATGGATCTCAGAGATCAGACGCTGTAACTGTGACTGTTAAAGGTAGAGCAGCTCATATACTTACATTACTCTTTCTCAAGTGAAGAAAATGAATCTGTTCAGATGTTTTATTCTTTTGTAGGACATCTGGTGATATTATACATATCCATTGGAGTGGTTTGTGGAGCTGCAGTGATCATCATGGCGCTGATTTGGTAAGATATGTGTCTTTGGTACTATGTAGTGTGTGTGAATGAGTGACTGAGTCAGAAGGTTGTGAATTCAGTGAGGCTGCATGAGGAATGTGAGCTAGGGATACTAACAATTAATTGACTATCACCTAATTGTTAATAATTCAATCAATAAAACTTACAGATGGTGGAATAAGGTCATCATTAGAGTGTTAAGTTGAGGTGTGTGCAGCTCATGCACAAAACACGTGCATTAGAAACACAAGGAAAAATTAAGCGAGCGTGCCGTAGTTATGTAAGTCTTCAAGCCATATAATGGATTAAGGTAGGCTAACCGTTTATTTCGAAACATACAGTAATTAATCAAGGGTCCAAAAAATAAAAAATAAAACTTCAAACAAGTGATTTTACTGAACATATGAACTACTTGTGTAAACGTCACAATAAAACTACATAGAATAAACAAGTAATAAGATCCTGGTTGATGAGTGATGATCTTCCAGCTCTGTTTCAGCAGTCCAATCCAAGTGCGCTACAGCTGTGTCCGATTGGTCTCTACACCAGTGGTTCCCAAAATGGGGTTGGGACCCCGGGTCGCGAGATGATTTCCATAAATCAAAAAAATTTTTTTAAACGATTAGAAATAGCATATCTTATCAATAATTGTAGCAAAATGCTAAAAATAGTAGTTAAATTAAAATCCATGCAAATAAAAAGCCATCAACCTTTCGATTTTCCTTCCCCTCGACCGTGACTCCTGAGGTGATTACGACAGATTAACGACATATTAGCAACAGCATCAGTTGCAGCAGGTCAATTTACAGCACCATGTTAAACATTCAGACATGTGCACATAGGTAATTCTTTAGGCTTTAAGCTTTGGATATTATTTTTGTCGAAATGAAACGTTGGTTAATATCGACCAAAAAGACAACGCCAGAGAGGCCAGTGGAGGAGAGCGGAGAAGCATCATGCGTCAAAAGCAAAAGCGTCATGCCTTTGCAGTACATATGCAGCACACGCTATTGTGTTTTCACATACGCGCGCGTTTGCAGTGCACTACTGATCCATGGCTGTTTATCACAAACACAACATTTACTTATTTTTATTTCAAATCCCAAAGATGTTACTGAACATGGCGTCAGCATTGCGATTCTCTTTGTATACACTATATTTCATAGATATCACGTTTAAACACACTACATTTAAACGTTTTATTCATTCCATTACTTTATATTTATACTTTATATTTATATAAAGTAATACTTTAGACTTATATTATGTTGCTCACGAAGTACTAAAACATTTAAACATAAGCTTTATGTTAAAATCAAATTAAAAACAAATTAAAATAGACAAAAACAGGCAACTCTAGTCTTTTCTTTCCTTTTAAATCTTTTTACAAGAAATCCCTCAGGTCATAAAGAACTTTGTTTTTCCACCTTTACGAAGAGACGAGTGCTATCGTTTATGTCTCCTTGTTTACCTAAATGCCTGGTAAGGTGTCATTTTCCTTGCTTTACCCAAGGCAAAAAAGCCATGTGTAAACTGTGTAAAAGAGACTTTAAATTATATGCATCTATGGTGAAATTACTACTTTTTTTGTGTCAATACATGTTTATTTTAATGCGAACAATGCGTTCGCTATCGTTTTAATTCAGCACTGTGCAGCACAGCAAAAATATTCTCCGCGCGGAAACGATCGCTGCACTGCCGCTCCTGGAGCACTGCCGGACTGCATCCGGCGTGCAGTGTGAACGCTCTAATCCGTTAATATGGGCACTGAAAAAAATGCACAATGCAAACAGAGTATGTGTGAAACAGGCGCTAGTGCGTGTGCGCCATTGCGCACGACGTTTGTATACTTTAACCACCTCCAAGGATAGTGGGGGTCGCGAGTCACTGGCATTGTTATTTTGGGGGTCGTGGGTTGAAAAGTTTGGGAACCCCTGCTCTACACATCATCTCTACCCACTATACCCACCCACCTCACCCGAGATCTAGTTTCCATTGGTTAAGCTTTCAAATGACATTGAAAAACACTGCGCTATGATCACAATGCAGTCGGATACCAGAAGTCCTATAGCTTTAGCCAAGCAGCATGTCAATGTCATTCCGTGATCTACAGCAGGGTTGGCAGGTTTTTACACCAAAACCTGCCCAATTGCTACTCAAAATTAGCCCAAAACTAACCCAATCGCATTTTTGGAGAGGGTCCCCCAGTAAAATTTGTGTTCCGGGGGGTAAAATCCACATTTTTGGTGGGGTTCGCATTCCAGGGGCTAAATATCATGTTGTTTGGGGTTGCTTCAACCTGCGGACATGAAATACAACCCGCGGCAACAGTGTTAAAGTAGCCCAATTCCGCGGGAAAACCGTGGACTTGGCAACACTGATCTACACATTGTCTTATGTTGTGTTTGGGCTCGTTGAGACCACCTGCTGTAAATAAAGATATGCGATGTACTATAGTTTACTAAAGTTTTGTGAAGTTACAAACCAAAACATGGCGCAAAAGCATCATGCGTATACTGTTTACATGTGCATCAGCAGCGCTTTTTCATACAAATACTTGGTATAGTTTAACTGAAACAAGTACCATTGTCTTTAAAGGGAAGCAGGTGTTTGAAAAAGAAAAATGACACGCTTCGAATCTCAGGTAAGTTATCAGTAGTTTACTGATCAGGTAAATGAATTAGTAACTAAAAGATTGAAAGCCTAAATCTAGTGAGATGTTATCTAGTAAGTTTATAGACATCATTTTCTCTCTATTCTGTTTTTTTCTTTAATGTCAAAGAAGGTTAATTCCAGACCTCATCATGACAGACGCAAAGCTTGTGATGTTGAATTTAGTGACCCAGTGTACGAGAACACAACGGTAAGTGTTTCCTACAAAATAATAAACTTTCTTCACCTTTGGCCAAAAGGAATTAAACGCTCCTCAGTGTGAAAATATTCAATGTCTATATTGACTAAGTATATGGAAATTTAAATAACACACTCCTGTTTTTACTTTGTCTCTTCATTCGTAAAGGCTGCTAAATTTGGCTCTGATGATTGTAAACCCGAACTGAACTCGTCTGTGTATGAAAATCTTCCAGTAAGTGAGAATACCTACTAGAGACAAAACCCAACCTATTATTCTTTCCTCATGAATAATGTTCTTGATACTTTTATTTAAATATTTCTTTATTTATGTTTTTACTTTCTTTCTTTGTTTCTTTCTTATTCAGCCTAACAAGAAGAGGTCGTAGAGTTTTGGACACAGTAAATATTACAGCCTATGTGCATCTCTTTGTGGGTGGAGCCATGAATGATTGACAGGAGTGACTGAAGTAATTTGAGGATCATTTTATAGATGGATGGGTGAAAATGGAAGTAAAGGGTTACTGAATTGATGTAAAGTGTGTAGTCACTTAAGTGTGTTTTTAATTTATGCTTTATCACATTTGTAGCTTACTTCATTTAGATCTTTTATGCCTGGTTTCACAGACAAGGCTTAAGCTAGTCCCAGACTAAAATGTATGTTTGATCTGTTTTAGCTAAAAGCAACTTGCACTGACATATCTTAAAATATGTCAGTGCCATTGTTTGTCTTAAGATTTGTCTTAAGTTTTTTCTAAGGCATGTAGTTCTGCACGATTATGACAAAAATCATAATTGTCGATTATTCCCTTGAAATTGTAATTGCGATTATTAATTACGATTATCACAATTTACATTGAATGATATATTGAATTGCTTTATATACCACTGTTTGAAGCAACTGCATGCCATATTTTTGTATACAATTAAACAAACAATCTGAAAATATATATATATATTTTTTTTATTGTTTTTCTGTAGCATTAAACCTCAAATGTCAACTAGGCTATATATTGGTTTGGTTTCTTCTTTAAATAATGATAATAAAAAAAAGTCAACATATGCATGGTATAATAATAGGGGCTTTTGCCACCATTGTGGTTCCCTGAAGTGACGTTGTCACGTGTAGTATCAAACAACAGGCAAACGAAGATGAACAATGAAGACAGGATTTGATGACAACACTCACAGTACTAGCACGTCTTACATAGACGAGAACTGACGAGGAATGAGTGAGAACACAGGGTATAAATACATGAAGCAAACAACGGATCTTAATAAGGTGATTAACAGAACACAGGTGATGGAAATTACTAATTAAACTGAATGGGGAAAACTAGGTCACAGAACAGACGAGATGTTACAGACGTAAACTGCGCTTGTTGTTGTTAATTTTATTTTGACGGCGCTGAGAACAGTTCAGACAGATCCTGAGCACACAGTGCTCGCATTCTCCGTCTGCATTAGTTTATGATCTGTTTAACAGTCCTGTCTAATACATTATTAGATAGAACTGATATATAAAGAAAGTAGACAGTATAAGAAACATTATTAGCTTTTTCCGTGCCCAATGTCGCTAGCTTCGCAGAAATAATCATGTTTTGCTTGGTCGCGCTGGATTTTTTTCTTAGCATAAGGATGAGAGGTCCTATCATTGTTTTTCATGTTGGTAGAGTTAGTTAGTTTGAGTAAATATATAGGCTGTGTACACGACTTTTTAAAAATGGCGAGTGCTGGTGTTTCGCGTGCGTTCGACATATCAGCGTACACCTACGCCAGGTTAGACCTTTTACATTCTGAAGTAGTCTGATTTGCCTCTCACAACGTGACATGATCATAACACATCTCTTAAACACGCAGAATAATCTAAGTGGATATTTTTCCTTGTAATCGCACCTTTGAACGATTATAAAATTGTGGCATCTGTAATCGTAATCGCGATTAGAAATTCAATTAATTGTGCAGCCCTAAGTAAATTTCTGATAATTTATTTACCCCATGTCATCAAGATGTTCACGTCTTTCTTTCTTGGTCGAAAAGAAAATAAGGTTTTTTTCATGAAAACATTTCAGGATTATTCTCCTATATAGTGGACTTAAAATGGCTTCTCCAAACGGGCGAAGGTCAAAATTACAGTTTCAGCGCAGCTTCAAAGGGCTTTAAGCGATACCAGACAAGGAATAAGGGTCTTATCTAGCGAAACGACCTGTCATTTTCTAAAAATACAAATGTATATGCTTTATAAACACAAATGATCACCTTGCACGGGCTTCCGCTTTCCGTATTCTTCAAAAAGCTTACGCTGTATGTCCACGCTTCCTTATTCAACTTACGGAATGAACGCGGTGCCAGTTCTGTTTTTTCCGTCAGTTGAATAGGGAAGCCGATCGTTCGTGTCTTAGGACATCAGTGTGTCGTCACGAGCCGCAGGGTTTAATTTGGATTTGTCTGTGCATGTTTTTACTCCCATAGATTGTGTTCCCATTGACATGCATTACACGACTGACAGACTGCAGCGCTTAGAGTTAAAAATGATCATTTGTGTTCTACTGAAGAAACAAAGTCACCTACATCTTGGATGCCCAGGGGCAAATTTTTCTTTTTGGGTGAACTATCCCTTTAAATGCATTTAAATGTCATTTAGAAGTCAAATTGTGTCCAGATTCTAGAGATTCAGATATTCTGTAAATTAATAATTGCTCAATACAAAATTCTATTGCAAGAGCAGCTAACTGTAGATGTACATTATTTACACCATGATAATTGTGAACCAAAAAAACTATACATTTTGCAAATGAATATAATAGTTTTTTTTATGTAAAGTTAAGCAGTTTTCATATGCTATGTGAATCAGTGATTTTGTTCTCCATGTCTTTGCACCACCTGCTGGTGACACTTGTTTGCACTTCTTTAGTCATTCGAATTGACAGGCATTTCTTCATCTAATGAGAGAGTGAATGTGTTCGCATGAGCAGCAGTGAAGTTAAAGTGCTGGAGGTGATGATCATGAAGTTTAGAGGTGAGTGTTATTGCCAGTATTAATTTAACATGTAATTTAACATGTATGCAGTAGGCCTTCAGTCTAGATAGTGGAATGACAAATCCCATTACCTCGTGCAACAAATCCCTTCCTTGGTTTTCATGAATTATAAAGTGTTAATGTTGTGGTTCTCTTAAAGCTTTGTGGAACAAGGATCAGTGAGTGTCTGTTGTACAGGATACAGCTTCTGTCAGATCAAGATTTGCATTAAGGTTTAATGCAGTTCGCAGGCCTCTTATCAACACACAAAAGAGGAAGTGAGACTAAGGGTTATATTAAGTGTGATCTTATAAAGTCCCGTCAAACTCATTAAATTATCTTAAAGAAAAAAGGATCACGGTTGCATTTGTTCACTCCACAGAAACTCAGTATCTGAGACAATCCTGTCTGTGAAGAAATAAAAGTTTAACAGCATGTGAAAATCACACACATCTTAAAAAGAAACACTTTGAAAATGTGAAGTATTTTGCATGTTCTCGACTCTTTTCGGTTCCTCTTTTTTTCTTCATTTGGCTAATTCTCTGAAGAATGCTGCTTTATTTGTTTTGTCCATTTTATGATATATTTTCTTGTTACAAGAAGTATTCTTTGAATAGTTTTAACCTAGTTTTAACCTAAAGCAGCAAGTGAGGGTAAAATGTACTTGAAAAGAGGAAGATAAAGAGTTCGTCTTCAAGAGAAATCACTTTATGGTTGTACACCTCTGTTCTCACTGCAGCGTTTCAGCGCTGAAAAACGGTAAGAGAGAATTTCTCTGTAGATTGTAAAGTTACATTTTAAAAGTAAAACAGGAATTAACCTTGTTATCTACATGTGTTCATGCTGCAAGGTTAAAAATGCAAATGTTCAGATGTTGCATTAATAAAATATCAGGTCTGGAGGTTCTTAGATTTTTACAGATTTCTGAGATGGAAACTCCTTCAGTATTTATCAGTATTTTTATTTGTTGAATATACTATACGCAAATTTGGCCTTTACCTCATGGGTGAATCTCTAAAAAAAAATTCCAAGTCATGTTTTACCTGAGAGAAGAAAAAAAAAAAGATTTAGCATAAAATCTTGTTTTTAAAGGCTGTTTTATTTTTACTGTCATGAAAATAATCGGTCCCACTTTATATCAGGTGGCCTTAACTACTATGCACTTACATCAAAAAATAAGTACCGTGTACTTACTGTGTTCATATTGTATTGCAAAACACTTTTGCTGCTATTGATGTGGATACGGGTAAGGTTAGGGACAGGTTTGGTGGTATGGGTAGGTTTAAGGGTGGGTTCACGGTGTAAGTGAAGGGTCAATAGTGTAGTTATAAATATAATTGTAGAAATTAATTACACATGTAATTACATGCAGGTATTTTTAATATAAGTACAATGTAAAAACTTGTGCATTGTATCAAATGATTAATTTAAATGTAAGTACATAGTAGTTAAGGCCGCCTAATATTAAGTGGGACAAAATAGTCTTACAATTTCATGAGATTCACCTTCACAGAAGCTAAATTAAGTGTCTGTATATTGATTGTGTTGTAGGTGTTGCTATGGTGACGTCAGTCAGAATGGCTCCTCCTCTTCCTCTGATCTTTCTGATCATGATTCACAGTGAGTCGCTGCAACAGAAACACTGAAGAGAGGGTTTTTTAACTGTGTATTAAACTTTTTTTATAAACTGTTACATAATATTATTTAGAAGTAGAATATTAATAATGAAAAATGAATGAATAAACAAACAAAACAGAAAGTAAATTAAAAACAAAACAAAAAAAATGCATACACAAAATTAAAATAAATGCACAAGTCCCTGACAGCACTTCAGAGAATACAGCACATACCAGTACATCATCTGCATGGTTCAAACATTAATATATATTACAGCTAATTCCTTTAAGCGAATATGTTTCAATTAGTGCAGTTTCAATATATATATATATATATATATATATGTTTCAGTCTTCAAGCAGAAAAAAAAATACTGGGTGCGTTGGTATATCTCTTCCTAAAACTTTACTAATTTCCCTTTTAACCCCTACCAATACACTTGTATTTTGGGGCATTCCCAGAATATATGCACATAGTCCCCGACCTTCCAACAATCTCTCCAGCATTGTGATAATGGCAAAGAACTGTCAAATTTGGCAACCACCAATGGAACTCTGAAGATTCTCATTTTCATTTTCCAATCAAATTCCTTCCACATTGGACTGCTAATACCCTTATGACAGCTGGCACATACATTTATCCACATCTCATCCTCTATTATAGTATTTAACTCTAATTCCCAATTTCTTTTGATATGAAATGTGTCATCAGATTGGTCCTGCATTAGCTTCTTATAAATAAGTGCTATATGATTTTTAGTAGGTAGACCTGTTCAATAATATTAATAAAATATTTTTCAGCATTTGCTGGAGTTCCTTTAATTATGTCCCAGTGTTTATGATTGTGATATAGTGTCATAATTGTAATTGTTGCTTTTTTGAGGCAACTGAAAATGACTGTGCCATTGACCAACTGAAACCTGGTCTAAAGTCAATGGCGCAGTACTTTTTTTGTTATTTAAAGAGCGTGTTAGTAATATGCGCCTATAGGCGGGTGCACTACCCACATACACTCTGCTTACAGCGACACAGCAGCACACAAACATGCCAAATATTAAAAATAAAAGAATTACAATGTAAAAGATTATTATTGTGTGCATAAAGATAAAAATGCTTTGGTTGAATCCGGCTTTTCCTGTAGATGGTCTGTTCGCACGCTTTAACCTTGTGCACGAGCACATCCGTTTCCTCACTGGAGAAGCGGTCATTTTTTCCGCTTGCAAATTCCGCCATTGTCACGAATGTGGCTTCCACGCCTCCTCCTCCGCACCATCGGAGGGAGCCGTCACCGGAGTATTGACTGTTTCCCATTCGGACTACATTTCCCATAGGCCCTCATTCCTGAGACTGATTACGCACACACCTGCACCCCATCACACTCACACGATTTAAGCCACACTCACACGCACTCACATTGCGAAGTCTTGATTTGCCCTGGTGATCATTTCTGAGCGTTTTCTTGTGGACTGTTTCGTTGTTGCCGTTGGACTTTTTATACCCTGTGATTCTCTGCTGCCTGCCCCGATCTTTGCCTGTGTACTGGACTGTGTTTGTTTGCCGCCTGCCCTGATCTCTGCCTGTGACTCGACCCTGTTTGTCTGCCGCCTGCCTCGACCATTGCCTGTTCCTGTTTATGCTTCTGCCTTTGCCCTGTTACTTTGGCGACTATCTCAATAAAGCTGCAAATGGATCCCCACTCTGTTGACCCATCATTACAGCCATGTAAATAGCATATGTGCCATGGCGCGAGCACAACTGGCTTTTAAAGAGAATGGGAGATGAGACTCTGGTTGGTTTATTGCATGTTACGCCCAAGAGAATAGGGACAACCCTTTTAGACCCTGTGCTGGGCACGGCAACCATTTTCCCCATCATCAAACTAGCAAAACTGGATTTGGACACACCCTAAGTGCACTTGTGCCTCAGATGGTTAAAATAGGGCCCACTATCCCATAGAAGGGAGACAATCTGGGTTACCTTTAATTGGTATTGCATGTGATAAGGCTATTAGTCTTATAAACGTTTATGGGGTTTATTGTGGAACAAATTTTAACAGTATGCTGTATCCTTCTATTTGTTTTCTTCACTCTTTTCTGTGCTTGCAAATGCATGAATGACAGAACTGTCAAAGAGACTCCAGGAAGTGAATTCTGTTCAATATTAACCCATTGTGCCTCCTTGTTAATACCAAGTCAAGCAACTATAGCTCTAAGCTGAGCAGCCCAATAATATTATGTAAGATTAGAAAGGTTCAAACCTCCCCTTATTCTTGGTCTTTTATTTTGCCAAATAAACTTTGAAATCAAATTTTCTAGTTTATTAAATGCTGAGACCAGAACCCAAACCAGGAGGAGTCTCGGAAATGCATTCATTTTCACTGTTTCTTTTTGGAGTGTAACGATACCCTCATGTCACGATTCGATACATATCACGACACTGAACTCACGATACAATATTATTGCGATACTCCAAGACATATGCTAGGATAACAAAAAATGTACTGTTGATTAAAAAGCTAAATTTGGTATTACTTTGGGGGTGGAAATGAATACAAATGAACACAAGAATACAAATCAATACTAGTACAATGGGGACATCAGAATAAAAATAGTCATGATTCTAACGCTGAAAAACAGATTTATTTTAGATGAATATGTTTGCACTCTGTCACTGACTAGATGTATTTAAAATAGTATACCACTTTTTACTGCTAACAAAATGGAAAGATTTTTTAAATTGAAAAACGTGCATTCAAAAACACCTGCATTAGTTTCACTTTGTAATGTCATTGAATCATTGAAAAATATAACAGTTAGAGAAAATAATAGATAATATTTCAGTGATGCTTTGGATGAACAATATTTAACAGCGCCAGTTTATAACAGTTTTTAAACAGATTAAGAATAGCCATTTTATTTGCCTGAAATTGTTCCAATGATGTATCTCCACTCTTTATCTTTGTATACTTGCTCCATATTAAAAAAAAAAGACTGACTTGGCAACACCTCTCCTCTTCCCCTTTCTACAACCCCTTCCCCTTTTTCTTTTTTTCTTTTTTTAAATTTGAATAAAATGAAAACTAAAAGACTTTCAGATCACATGAGCTAATAATTTATTCACAATAGAATGTAGATAACATAACAAATGTTTAAGCCAAATCCTGATGTAAGAAGGGCAGGGAGTTGTGACGCTGACTCCCTGGGGTATCAAAAGTGCACCGAGTGTGTGCAGCCATTCTGAAACACGGTCGCCTCCGTGTTTTAGAAACAAATCAAGCATCCGGCAATTTAAAAACAAATCAGTTATCCCAAAGTAAGACAGAACAAAGAAAATTCTAAAGAGCCAGTCTCTTCTATAATTTAACCAGAGTTTACTCACATTCTGAATCAGAAATATCCAGTTTAAATGTACTGCTTACATATTTTGAACGATTCACTCCAAATGCTTGAAGATCTGCATCGGACAATGCTGTGGTCGATCCACGTCCACCTTTACCTTGCACTGACCATCTTGCCCTCAATATTTCTTCTTGTTTGTCCACTCGAACTTTTATTCCCAGGTCCCGCAACGGTAATGCAGCATCCATCAGGGTAAGGAGAGTTTTTACTCCTGCCTCCAGGTAGATCCTTATTTGTGCTGGATAGACACACTGCGCTCACACATTCTTCAGTTTGCGCTGTTTCATTATGTCTCGCACCTGCGCTCTTCCTCTGCAACTCAGGCGTGTAGTCGTTGTCAAAGTAGATCCGTTTCGTTTTGTACAGGACCTGTTTCTGTGACCAGACTTGTCATCCTTAAAGGCATAGCCTAGAAATCTCACTATTATTGATCAAGGAGGTGTGGCGGGGTATTTTAGTTTGGCTGCAAGGGCCCTGTGTGCCCTTCCGATCTTTATATCTGTGTCCTGAGGTAGCTGTAGAGCTGTGGTGAGCAGACCCATAACAAATTCTACTGTTTTTTTTCTCTTTCACAGTCCTCTGGAACTTGATATATTCTTAGATTTTTCCGGCTAAGTCTGTTTTGCAAGTCTTCGCATCTACCTGTGAGATCTGCCTCACGTTCCAGGAGATATCGGAGTGCTCTTTCGTGCCTCATCCCAGTCTCCTCAGCAGCGCTGATCCGTTACTCTGTCTCCCCCGATTCTGCTCTCCAAACCATTTATTTGGTGTTTTACGTTCTGAACCGAGGTCTCCAATTTTGTCAGTGATATTTTGATTTATCTATGCCCCTCTTGATTTTCTTTTCTTAATGATTTCAGTTCTTCCATCACTTCAGAAAGTTTGGGAGCATACAGGCTAGATTTGGCATGTCGAGCAGGGCTAGGTGATCATTTTTTATTGCAAAAGTCGCTTCTATTTTGTCAACTATATGAATTCTGTGTTTCAGGGGTTTCTAGTGCTGATTGGGGTGTGAGATACAGTCCTCCACACATCTGTGCACTAAACAACTCATCAGTGATAATGAACTGCACTTATACATACCCTACTGGATATCAGATCAAGAAAGCGTTCTGGATCAAAGGCCCATTACAACAGGGTGTAGAGCCTCCAGATCTGTCTAATGACCCTGAATACAGTAAGAGGCTTCAGTATCTGGGAGATGAACAGCATAAATGCGCCATCAGACTGAGTCATGTGACAATGAAGGATTCACTCATGTACTATTTCAGATTAATCACTGATAAACCTGATGGTAAATGGATTGGTAATCCAGGAGTGACTCTTGATGTCACAGGTGACTTTCATGAGGTTTCTCTCTTCTTCTGTGCATTATGTTGAATAATAATCAGTGTATGACAGCAGCACTAGATATAATGTGTGTGTTGTGTTCAGATCTTCAGGTGGAGTCTCCTGAGAGAGTGACAGAGGGAGATTCAGTCCGTCTGACATGTAAAAGCAGCTGCACTCTGACTGACAGAGCAACATTCATCTGGTACAGAAACTCACAGCCATTAACTGAGAGAAGAGACAGAAACAATGAACTCCTGCTGCAGTCAGTCAGAAGAAAGGATGCAGGCAGATATAGCTGTGCTGTACACGGACACAATCACATCTCTCCTGCTGTTGAGCTCAATGTCACGTGTGAGTACAGATTCATTTGTGCTTTTTTAAAACTGGAGATTGTGTTTGATTGAGATGATTTAAGGATTAATTTTTGTCCTTTTTTAGATCCTCCAAAGACCGTCTCAGTGTTGATAACTGGATCTGGTGAAATAATGGAGGGAGATTCAGTGACTCTGAACTGCAGCAGTGATTCAAACCCTCCTGCAGAAATCAACTGGTTTAAAGGAAGAACGTTTGTAGGATCTGGAAGAATCTACAACATCTCTAACATCAGCTCTGATGACAGTGGAGAATACAAGTGCAAGTCCAGAAATGAACATGGAGAGAAATACTCTGATGCTGTGACTTTAAACGTCATGTGTGAGTTAATGATGGTTCAGCAAACAAACTAGTGGATTAACAATCCCAAAATATGAATATAGTTTCTTTTGTCTGTTTCAGACCCTCCCAGGAACGTGTCAGTGTTCGTAAATGGATCTGGTGAAATAGTGTCAGGAGATTCAGTGACTCTGATCTGCAGCAGTGATTCAAACCCTCCTGCTCTGAACTTCAGCTGGTTTAAAGGAGGAAAGTTTGTAGGATCTGGAAGAATCTACAACATCTCAAAGATCAGCTCTGATGACAGTGGAGAATACAAGTGCAGATCCATCAATGAACATGGAGAGAAATACTCTGATGCTGTGACTTTAAACATCATGTGTGAGTTAATGATGGTTCAGTAACTGTGGTAATCATCAAATTAATAGATTAACAATCACAAAACATTAATATACACTTTCTTTTGTCTATAGATCCACCCAGGAATGTCTCAGTGTTGATAAATGGATCTAGTGAAATAGTGTCAGGAGATTCAGTGACTCTGATCTGCAGCAGTGATTCAAACCCTCCTGCTCTGAACTTCAGCTGGTTTAAGGAGAATGAAAGCTCAGCTGTTGGATCTGGACAGAGTTTCAGTGCACTACAGAGTGGACGCTTCTACTGTCAGGCTCACAATCAACATGGATCTCAGAGATCAGACGCTGTAACTGTGACTGTACATGGTGTGTATCAGTCATTCTCTGATTGGATGAGCATTTCTTCTACTGATGAGCTCTAGGAAATAAACAATCTATGCACTTTGAGTTAGCATGTTTGATTACTTGGAAAGAATATGGGGTATAAAATATAATGAAGCACACAATCACGAGGAATACAATAAAACTACATCTTTTACTAATAATAAATCCACAAAGGACTCAAAATAGTGCAACTACACTAAACATCAACAACACAGAACAGCGAACTGAGGAAACTAAGGGATTAAATACACAGGGAATTATGAGGTAACTAAATGAAAAGCAGGTGAACATAATCAGTAACTAAGGGAACAAACTGGCATGCACCAGGAAACTAGGTCAACTTAATATATAATCAAGGAAACTAGTGCGGGAAATGAGAAGAAAGGAAACAGGTACAGGAATTAAAACTAAACATGCACGTGACAATACTGCATAAAGAATACATAATTTATTAAAACAACTTCAAAGTCTAATCTAGTTTATGTGCTTTTTAAATGACTATGCATGAAAAATAACTACAGTAGTACAGTAAAAAAAAAAAAAAAAATTCTACAGAGCCGTCTGCTCTCTAATCGCTCTCATGGTACTTTTATATCATATACCGATTGGTCTGTGCAGCACCTCTTCAAGTCAAACACATATTCTCTCACATGACTTTTCACTTAGATCTTATGATTCTCACTTTACATTCTTCCCTGGTGGTCGCTGTTGGATGGCGCTACTTTACAAAATTTGATTTCATAATAATCATACTTTGTAGGCTAATCTTGTTTTCTTTTGCTTTTGTATTGTCAATTAAACATTAATATGTTTGGTGGAACTGTCTCCCCCACCTCAGTCACGAGATCTTTGACTATGGAGATAAACATGAGTGTGTTGAAATGCTGCCATCCTCCTGCTGTACACTAGGATTTATTGTTTGGTTCTGTCATTCTAGACAATGATAAAAACAATGTTCTGTCACTTGTCTTGTAGAAAGGATGTTTCTTTATGCAGCTGCTGGGTTCGCTGGAGGATTGGGAGGTTTAATCGTCATTTTCATCATTGTGTTCATGTAAGTTAATTCTGTCAGAAAGCACATTAGTATACCAGGCCGATTAATTTTTATAAACAAATTAAAAATTTTTGATATCTAAAAATTAATAAGAATTATCTAAAACATAATTCTTTATTACAGAAGGAAAAAACACAAAGCTGATCACATCCAACAAATGCAGGTAAATCAAATTAAATACAAACAAATGCAAAAACCACCGTTATTCTCAAAGCTTTTCTTTAATAAAGTGTCATTTTCTCTTATTTTAGGATAATCTGTATGTCAACGTAACAGGCAGAGTATCAGCTCATGATGGGGTTCAGTCTGAATCTGATGCTGCAAATCAAAACGATGTCCTGTACGCCTTAATTACCCTCAGCAATTTCACTGGCGATCAGACTAAAGGAAAAGCTTCTGATTCTGAAGATACAGACGAGATCCAGTATGCAACTGTCTTGCATCACAGAAACAAAGAGATGAACAGACCGGAAGAGAACGAAAGCCAGTACGGCAATATCAGGACATACCAGGCTGATGCTGCCATGAGGTGAGAAACAAAATCATGACATGTTCATGACATATTAAAACATTTAGAATTTAATCAGAGCACTTTTAAGTCCAGTTTTAATTTAGTTCCTGTTTTGGTTGAGGTTGTATTTGTAGTCAGTACTGATCTGTGAAGGTCATTGGTGCCTTTATCTCTTAATATATTGATTTCACAGATCTGTTGATGAGATCATGGAGGATCAATCAGTGATTTACAGCGCAGTCAAATGATCAACAGATCTCCATGATAACAACTCCCTCATGTGGTTGGACTGTGGTTCTGCTAGTATGATTCTGGATTTTCATTACTCCCGTGTAGCTTTAATTAAGAGCTGGATTATTCCATGCTTTGGCTTATTGTTTTCTTTTCTCTCTCTCACATATGCACTGGTTGTCTGATTTTGATGTTGCTGAAGTCCTAAATGATTCATCTAGTTTGTACAAAATCTAGAGAGCCTCCTTTCAAAATGTTGTTTAAAGAATTTTGGTCTGATTAATTAGGGGCCGAGCACCGAATGTGCGTAGGCACCTGTTGTATCCCTTGGGATTCTTCTTATTATTCTTGTTCTTTTTCTTTTTCTTCCGCTCTGGAAGTCAATGGCAGCCCATAGAACCGCTATGGAAAGAAATTTGGCACACTGATAAAGGACAGTCATTAACCACAGCTAATTTGGAAATCTCTAGCTTAATCCTCTAGCGCCACCACCTGTTCAAATTTTCATTCACGTTTATGCTAATAACTTTTGAACCGTAACGGCTAGAAACACCAGTTTGTCCTCTTCGTCCTAGACAGTTTGTCAGATTTTCACCAAAATTGGCTAACATTTTCTTTAGACCATGCTGCCAAATTGTTATTAAAAGCTTTTCGATAACTCGTCCCATTTTTGAGAAATTTGCAAACAAATTTTATGTAGCGCTTGCAAAAATAGATGTGAGGCTATATCTCCACAAAGCTTTATCACATTTGGACCAAACTTGGAACATGTCCTCACAAGCATGATCTGAGGCAATGCGCAGTGTTTCGGCGCAGCACCACCTACTGGTCCAGACAAGAAAAATGGCTATTTTTGCCCAAAAATATGGTGGCCGAGAGAGCTCAACACACTGCAAATGAAGAAAACAAATAGAAAAAACACCAGCAAATAAAGAAAACATCTTCATCAGCTTGACAACACATGCGCTGCAAAAGTCCACAACACATGCAAATACAGAAACGCGCTGCAAATAGGCCTGCTCATAATTCACATGTAGCGCCCCCTAGCGTGTCTAACTATTTTTGTGGGGTGCGCTCCCCGAATTCCTATTTAGAAAATCTCTCTATAATATTAATTAATGCGCTAAATGTAACTCCCTAATTATTACTACCTACTTGTTACCATTTACCTTAGTGGCAGCTTTTAACTTAATGCAAAGTGATCATACAATATCTTTATAGCCAAATTAAAATAAAACACTAAGTATATATAGCTATCTCAAGTGCTTGGTTAAATAAACATTAACTTTTATAGTTACATTAATATTCACCCTTTTTAAATGACTATCAATACTTTAAGTGCAATAAACATCACTTTACAGGTCACTTATCTTAATCAGTAGTGATAAACACTTTCACTTTACACCAGTCTACTGTAAACTCAATAATATCTTGCCTTAAGTATCAAAATTATCAATATTGTAAACCCAATGTAATGCAAATCTTCAACAGAAATTCGTTTGAACTATTTACTGGAAAAAATATAGTATGTACATATATACAGTTCAAATATCAACAGTGCTATTCAGATGAAACACAATTCCCCAAAATTAAAGCTAAGCTGGCAAAATGACTAAATGGCCACTCAATGAAATAAAATGAATACCCGGACAGTCCGAGTTGGACACGGTGCAGGCCTGTAGCGTTGCTTGAGAGCGGGGAGACCTTAAACACAATGGTCGCTTCGCACCGTGGCGCAGAAGACCATGGCGTGTTGTCTGCCTCCCCTCTTCCCCCTTCACTCCGCAGCTCACCACACAGTTTTGTAGCATTTTTAAAACCATGGTAAGAACGGACTGAAACAGGGGTTTCACAGATACATATATTTCCCTAGTTGACCTGACTGGGTCAACAAGGATGTTTTTATCACATGGATCCTTGCAGAAGTTTGAACCAGCAAACGTATATCTCCTTATATAGCAGTCATTTCTCCTTCACATCCTCTGCAGTAATGACATCAGACTCATATCTGTTTACGCATGGTCAAGCACCAAAATTAGTTGCCCATTGAAAGAGCATAAACATCAAGTTCACCTGAGAGAACAATGAGGATGACAATTTAAAGTTTTTCCATTGTTACATGAAATTAATCATTGCTATTTCAAAGCTTTCAGGCCAGTTTTTGTCATTCAAATCTATTAATAACATTGGCATTGGTTGGTAATTCGTCTGCAGACTAAATTGTTCTATAGCTTCTGCTGGTCAGGGAAGTGAAACCTTCCTATTTTCATACATGAACGTGTACATGCTTTGAAAAAATTGTATCCTACAAATGTGCTTTATGTCTAATGTCTAAAATAATAGATAACATGCACATGCTACTGATTTTTATTGTTACTAATGAAATGAAACTGAATTTATTAAATAATCTTATATATATGCAGAATTGTAACAGCATGTCATAAATAGTCACACGTTATAGTTTAAACAACGTCTCAGTGTCCATCAGTCCATCTGGTGAAATAGTGTCAGGAGATTCAGTGACTCTGATCTGCAGCAGTGATTCAAACCCTCCTGCTCTGAACTTCAGCTGGTTTAAGGAGAATGAAAGCTCAGCTGTTGGATCTGGACAGAGTTTCAGTGCACTACAGAGTGGACGCTTCTACTGTCAGGCTCACAATCAACATGGATCTCAGAGATCAGACGCTGTAACTGTGACTGTTAAAGGTAGAGCAGCTCATATACTTACATTACTCTTTCTAAAGTGAAGAAAATGAATCTGTTCAGATGATTTACTCTTTTGTCTCAGTTGCAGGACATGTGGTAATATACATTTCCATTGGAGTGGTTTGTGGAGCTGGATTGATCATCATGATGCTGGTTTGGTAAGATATGTGTCTGTGGTACTATGTAGTGTGTGTGAATGAGTGACTGAGTCAGAAGGTTGTGAATTCAGTGAGACGGCATGATGAATATGAGCCAACGCAAAATTTCCAGTTTTCACTCCTCTCTTTCCACACTGACAGCTACTCAGTTGGTTATTAAATGAGGAAGTCTGAAGCTCATATCATTACTGCAGTAAATCTTGAAAATACACCAGATTTCAGACAAGAAACAGGGTTCATGTTGTGTTTCGAGACAATGGAAGAAACATAAGCAAAGGACTTGACGAAGGCAACCCGGCAAGTTTGCCCTGCATGGCACATACATTACAGCTCGTTGTGAATGAGGGTCTGCTGTCCCAGCAAAGCATCACTGATGTGGTGGCAACTGCCAGGAAGATTTTTGGACATTTTAAACACTCAGCCCTCACCTATTCACGACTTCATGACATTCAGGCACAGTTAGGTCAGCCCAGTAAATAACTGCAGCAAGATGTTCTGACTAGATGGAATAGCAAATACTATATGCTGCAATCGGTGGTAGAACAGATGTAACAGACCTAGGCCAGTAAGAGCTGTGCATGTAAACCTCACTCCTCTGAACTCAAGAGGTGCTCTAGCGACTGACGGTAGAGACTGCGGTCTTTAGCCTCCTTGTTAGAGCGCCCACCTCCCGAACTAGTGCGAACTAGAGGGACACACAGAGACGCATTTTGGGGGCATATGCTGCTGAACATGATCTGCCAGCCACACACAACATGCATCAGTGAGGGCTTATTGAGAACATCATGATTCTGCTCGCACCTTTTGAGGAACTCACAAAAAATATTAGCTCCTCGACAGCAACAGCCGCTGATGTCATTCCAGTCATTCCAGCCGCTTTTGGCTATGCTGGAGGGGCAGACCATGCACTTGATGAACCTGTGGCAGAAGTGTCTGCAGTACCTGGTCCTGTCACAGAAGCACCTGCAGCAAAAAGGCCATGTAGTCTACTACTTTCAGTACATGATGAAATACTGAAGGAGAATGCTGAGGTGGAGCAGTTTCTGGCCAGCCCCTTGTCTGTGCAGGTACAGAGCTACCTCTCCAAGTTGCCCAGCAGCAGAAGCGAAAAGCATTGGCCTACTGGAGGATCAACAAAGATCATTTCCTGCGCTCGCTCCACTTACCCAAACCTACCTCTCTGCTCCATGTACAAGCGTTAAAAGTGAGCACTTGTTTAGCTTGTGATAGAAATGTGATAGATGAAAGGAGAAATCGATTATCAGGTGACATGGCAGAGATGGTTCTGTTTTTGAAGAAAAACTTACCGTTAATGCTCAAGTAATAGCATTTTGCCTATACATATGTTGGCAAAAAAGAAAAGGTGCCTTGTTATTTAATTATTACCCACTGACTGCCCTATAATTTGGAAGAGTATTGTACACTTCAGTTTTGTTAATTCATAGGATCTTTGGTCTTTTGTAAGACAAGTAAAAAAAAGAGAAAAGGGTCAATTTATAAAGTTTTATAAAGCAGCTTATTTTCAGTTAACTGTTATTTCTACCTCTTTCCATTCACAGAGAGATCCTGTAACTTGGTGCAGTTTGGGGGAAATTGTAATGTTTAATCATTTATTTTATTATGAAAATAAAATTTTGTTCTAAAGAAAAGTACAATTTTGTTTGTATATGCTGTCAATTATAGTTCTTAGAAAGAAATCTGAATCTGCAAAAATTGGTATCAGCAGGTCAGGCTTACAAAAAAATTGGAAATCGGAATCGGCCAAGAAAACTGCAATTGGTGCATCTCTAGTGAATTAAACATCAAATAAGTTCTGATTGGTTGTAACTGTGTCAAATCATTGTCTTTAAAGGGGAATCAGGTGGATGAAAAAGAGAAATAACACACAGGAGTCTCAGGTGAGAACAATTTATTTGGTTATCAGTAGTTTACTGATCAGGTAAATTAATTGGTAATTAAAAGTCTGAATGTAGTTGTGACTTTATCTAGTGAGTTTTTTATAGAAATTATTTATTTTCTCTCTATTCTGTTTTTCTTAATGGCACAGATGGTTCAATCCAGACCTCATCATAACAGACACAAAGCTTGTGATGTTGAATTAAGTGAATATGGAAATTCAATGATAAATGTTCTAAATGAGGATTTCCTACACTTTTACCCAAAAAGAATTAAACACTCCTCAATGTCAGTGTGACAATATCAAATGTCTTTTGACTAAGTATATGGAAATTTAAATAACACACTCCTGTTTTTACTCTGTCTCTTCATTCGTAGGCTGCTCAACTCGACTCTGAACTTCGTCTGTGTATGAAAATCTTCCAATAAGTAAGAATACCCACTAGATAGACACAATATATTAGCCTTTCCTCATGGCTAATGTTCTTGATGCTTTTATTTAAATATTTCGCTATTAACATGTTTTCATTTTCTTTCTTTCTTCATCAGCCAAACAAGAAGAGGCTATAATCTTTTGAACACACAGCAAACACATTACAGACTTTATGATTCTTTTTGTGGGTGGGCCCCTGAATGACTGACAGGAGTGCCATGATGACACGTGACTGAAGTAATTTGGGGATCATTTTATAGATGGAAGGGCGAAAATGGAAGTAAACGGTTAATGAATTGATATAAAAGGGTGTAATCACTAAAGTGCTTTTTTATGTTTTTTGGAGCTTATTTACATTATTAATGTTTTTAACATTTAGTATCAGTATTGATATATCTGTTTCAAATGAAATGCAGAAAAAATAAGGCTCTAGTTGTACGATTCCACAATTTTCTGTCATTAAATACATCAGAATAACAGCATAACAAATATTAAAGAGCATTACATTAAGAGTTTGCTAGAGAAAAATGAAATGACTTTAAAAAAACGTGCTTCCTACAAACACGAGTTGACATTAGCTTATTTGTTGTATACAATTTTATTGTGTGCAACGGATCAGTAGCCTACTGATGTATTTGACTGCAGAATGTCGCAATAATAAAATAGAGAACAAGATAAACTGGCCATTTTGAAGCTGTAGACAAAACCTGTACTTAAAATGAACAAGCAAAATACTTAACATAATAAACTTTATCTTTTCTGCATTTCACTTATGCATTGTGGCTCTTATGACACATACATACGTTGAATGATGGTAAATATTTAAATGTCAAATTTAAATGTCATTTAGAAGTCAAATTGTATCCAGATTCTAGAGATTCAGATATTCTGTAAATGAATAATTGTCTATATATATATATATATATATATATATATATATATACACACACACACACTATATTGCCAAAAGTATTGGGACACCCTCCAAATCATTGAATTCAGGTGTTCCAATCACTTCCATGGCCACAGGTGTATAAAATCAAGCACCTAGGCATGCAGACGGTTTCTATAAACATTTGTGAAAGAATGGGTCGCTCTCAGGAGCTCAGTGAATTCAAGCGTGGTGCCGTGATAGGTTGCCACCTGTGCAATAAGTCCATTCGTGAAATTTCCTCACTACTAAATATTCCACGGTCAACTGTTAGTGGAATCATAACAAAGTGGAATCAATTGGGAACAACAGCAACTCAGTCATGAAGTGGTAGGCCATGTAAAATCACAGAGCGGGGTCAGCGCATGTTGAGGCTCACAGTGCGCAGAAGTCACCAACTTTCTGCAGAGTCATTAGTTACAGACCTCCAAACTTTGTGTGGCCTTCAGATTAGCTCAAGATCAGTGCGTAGAGAGCTTCATGGAATGGGTTTCCATGGCCGAGCAGCTGCATCCAAGCCTTACATCACCAAGTGCAATGCAAAGCGTCGGATGCAGTGGTGTAAAGCATGCCGCCACTGGACTCTAGAGCAGTGGAGACGTGTTCTCTGGAGTGACCAATCACGCTTCTCTGTCTGGCAATCTGATGGACGAGTCTGGGTTTGGCGGTTGCCAGGAGAACGGTACTTGCCTGACTGTATTGTGCCAAGTGTAAAGTTTGGTATGGTGTGGGGTTGTTTTTCAGGGGTTGGGCTTGGCCCCTTAGTTCCAGTGAAAGGAACTCTTAATGCTTCAGCATTCCAAGACATTTTGGACAATTTCATGCTCTCAACTTTGTGGGAACAGTTTGGGGATGGCCCCTTCCTGTTCCAACATGACTGCGCACCAGTACACAAAGCAAGGTCCATAAAGACATGGATGAGTGAGTTTGGTGTGGAGGAACTTGACTGGCCTGCACAGAGTCCTGACTTCAACCCGACAGAACACCTTTGGGATGAATTAAAGCGGAGACTGTGAGCCAGGCCTTCTCGCCAACATCACTGCCTGACCTCACAAAAGCGCTTTTTAGAAGAATGGTCCGAAATTCCCATAAACACACTCCTAATCCTTGCGGAAAGCCTTCCCAGAAGAGTTGAAGCTGTTATAGCTGCAAAGGGTGGGCCAACTCCATATTAAGCCCTACAGATTAAGAATGGGATAGGGATTAAAGTTGACGACCCAAAACTTTTGGCAATACAGTGTATAAATATATATATTTATATATTAGGGGTGGAACGGTTCAGATTTCTCACGGTTCAGTTTGTATCACGGTTTCGGTACAGTTCGGTATGTGCTATAGAGACAGAGCGACGGGCGTCATAATCTGAAAACCACGCCCACCGGGGGGGAAACAATCCAACCAATTGACAATTGACTTTGTATTGCGTGAGGCTGCCTCCTTGTCATTTCTGACTTATAACAAAAAACAGAACAATGCCTAAAAGCTGCTATGTGACAAGGTGTACAGAAAACAAGCTAAAAAAAAAACCATAACCAAAAACTCTGAAGTTTTTATAAGCTGTCGACCCCAAAATGAGCGTTTAAGGACTAAAAGTGGATACAGGCGATTGAGACAGAGTGCAACATGTCATATTACTATGAGAACTACGCCCACTGGATCAGCGACAGGAAATATAATATTAGGGGTGGGACGGTATATATATATATATATATATATATATGTGACACTCACAAAATAAGTTTTGTTGAGATTATTACTTTTTGTTTCCTTTCCTTTTATTGCAATAGTATTTTATTTTATTCTGATTTATATAATTGAATACTAATGAGAGATCACGGAAAAAGCACATAATGACATGTATTTCATAAAATGGACACAGGGTAGCAGTAACCACGAGCAGCGTCACACTGGGACATTTAGCGATGCGCAGAGCAAGATGAGCTCATAATCCGAGAGAATGGAGAATGAGCAACTGTTGTCCTGCGTCACTGATTTCTCTGTAATATTTGTAATATTTCCAGGTTAGTTACACACCTTTTATGTGACTACAGATGTTCATAAGCTAATATGAATCCCCGGTGATGTGTGCTCTGTAAGTTAAAAGTATGTCAAATGTGTAAACAGTTAAGTTTGACAGTACACAGTTGAGAGAATGGCGGCCGATGTCCGCAGATTGTTTATTTTATTTGTTCCTTACGGCTCCGGGGCATTTGTGGGTTATTTCAGTGTGTGTGAAAAACAGCTATGTGTGTAGTACAATGTTAAAAGGGTAAAAGTTAATGTGAATGTACAGCGTAAGACCAGGCCTTGTTTAAGGGCGCACGCACGTTAATATTACAATGATACAGATTCAGTTCATAGAACTGAGCGCCAGAGTTATGAGGCAGATATGTTTATTATTTAAGTTTGTGTTCTTACAGTGTAAATGTAATACAGCTTAACTGCAAATGAGAATTATTCTGTTGTATAAAGTGAACACTTATAAAATGTACAGCTATTACAAAAATACTCTTTTGATAAGAGGACAAAGATGACAGGTGTTTAAAGGAAGAAGTGCAGACATGATTGAGGATAGACCAAAAATGGGATTTAAAGGGAAAATGTTTGTTTTTGGTTTCATACAAACTTTGAAGTTAATGTTTGGAAAATATGTAAGGATACATTTATGTGAAAACAGACCTTTGGAGAATATATGGCTTCATGTTATCCAAATGTGGATATAACCTGTGCTTCAATGCAAAACACACAAAAATAACAGAAAATAATTCATGATTGCAGATGCAAAGTTAAAATGAAGTTGAAAATAAAGATAATCCGAGTGAATGGAGAATGAGCAACTGTTGTCCTGCGTCACTGATTTCTCTGTAATATTTGTAATATTTCCAGAGCACTCCTATCAGAGGATTATCTATATATCTGCCAGCGGAGACCTAGCCGGACCCGCTACATAAACTTAAATGTTGTTTCTGATGCTCACATAGCTTTTAAAAGTGCTTATTTTAGGTTTGTCAAGTCAATGCACCTCTCAGAACTGTTTCTATGGTTTGGAGCTTCTAACAGCAGGGTATGTGATAAAAGGCCTCAAGACAGATTTCCTCTTCCTCCTGGCTGTGACTACCCTCTTATGAAGGTCACGTGATCACACTGTGATGCTGCTGTCAAAGGTTCACACGTTTTGTTTTCTCACTTACTGTACTAAAGAGGAAACTCTATTTGTGACCATGTTTAAGGACATGATGCATTCGAGAACAAGGCCACAAGATGAAATGATAAAACTTTCAGGGTGTACTCGCACTAGGCACGCCTTGAACCGAGCCCGAGCGCGACTGTCCCCTCTTTCCTGCTGGCCTGGGGTGCTTCTCAATATCCCTCTTCGTTTCCTCGCTCCTCCTTCCTCCATCCTATGACCCAGAAACCGATCGAACTCAGCCATCTCAATTCTCTAATTGCACCGCGAGGAGTGAGGAGGCTTCCTGAGGAGTCATGAGCGAGGATACACAGGTGTATCCTTTGCAGAAGTCTTTCTCGTCGAGAAACGTGACACATGTATACATTCTCCTCCCCCTTCATATCTGTCACAATAATTTAAATGTATTCTTTACTTTTGCAGTTTAAATAAACTTTACATCTCACATATTTCACGTGCTTGCGCGTGCCTCAAAAGAGCACTTACAATGAGTTACAAAGATACATAACAGCTACGACTGTGTACACTACTTGCTTTATGCAAGCATTATATAGGATTTACCCTATTATACATTATCGACACGAATTGATAGGTGGAACGACAAACAGCTACCCACAAATAGTCTATAAACAAAGCATCAGGCTGTCTTTGAGTTCACAAGAACAACAGTTAAAGTTACTCGTCAGGCTACAGAAGAATACCATAATTCCTCCGTTCAGTTAGGTCTAATACATCGAGAGTCACGCAGAGCTATAACAACCCAGCCACAACACATAATTGTGAATAACATGCCTTACCTTAACACAGGCCTGGGGTCAGCTTCCTTTGCTGTTCGAGTTAACATGTACTAAACAATTTGATGCTCATGACAAGAATAGCATGTATAGTTATTTTTTATTGAAGTAAATTTGGTTTAAATCGCCGTCATGCATGAATGAATGATATTTTTGCAATTTTACACATAATAATCTATGGTGATCGCATTACACAAAACTGAAATTGCACGTCAAAATAACACATTGTCAATATTTTTTGAGACCCCACAAAATTTCACAAATCACGTTTTCAGGGGAGCCCATGTCTTATTAAGGGGAGCCGGGCTCCCCCGTAGTTCGCACCCTGTACATGAGCATCTTTATAGATTGACGTAAAGTTTCTCTCAGTTTAAACTTTATGCCTTTAGTCTGATGTCGTCAGATAAAACTCTTCTTCTGCTTTATCAGAACTATAATTGAGGTGTCATAAGCTCATAATAAAATATAATGTGTTAATCATGTGTCATTTAGTGTGAAAACACCAATACTGGTTCCAGCCTGATCATTTGTAGTGCTGTCTCTGGTCACGGGTGTTGGTGAAACGGGTAAGATCTTGATTTTATTACTGTTCTGTCAAATATCTTAAGTGTGGGGGATTTATTGGAGATTGGTTGGGGCTAGTTGTCACAGGGCTGTGTCTCAGTAACTATGGTTTAAAAAAAAAAAAAAAAGACCAATAGCACAAAAAATGTGTTTTCTCTAGCAGTGTTTTATTAGATACAAACATAAAAACCTCGATAAAAATCTACTTTAATCTTGTACACAGCAGATAACTGTATAATGAAGGCTGATTATACAGACTTACATCCAAGACTTATATATTAAAGTGTGTCTCTATACAGAAAGTGGCTTTTAAAAATAAACCTGCCATAAGAAATATTCACCAGAGTAAAAGTGTGCCAACTAGCCCCGGAGTATGTGCTGTAAACATTAGCAGTGCACGAATCAAAAATCAAAGGTGGATCATTACAGTTTGTCAGTATGAAATTAAAAGCCATTGTTCTGGCAGAGCTCTACTGTCTATGATGTGCTGTCAATCAAAAAGGGGGCGGGGAAAGATGTTGGACAGTTACAAACTCATATCGCAAAAGTGACTGTTGCTGTCATTTTCTGGAATAAATAAAGTAGTATTTATTATGTTTCACATTGACATTAAAGCTGAAAAATAAGCCACTCTAAATTTGTTGTAGGTGTTGCTATGGTGACGTCAGACAGAATGGCTCCTCCTCTTCCTCTGATCTTTCTGCTCTTGATTCACGGTGAGTCGCTGCAACACTTAAGAAACGCTCAGGAAGTTTTGCACACTGCATTGTTTATGCACAAGCTGCTGCTAATTCGTTCAGTGTGAACTTTTTTAGGGGTCTGTAGTCAGAAGGAGAATGTGATCTACAGTCCTTTACACATCTGTGCAGTAAAGAACTCATCAGTGATAATGAACTGCAGCTTTACATTCCCTCCTGAACGTCAGATCAGGAGAGTCTTCTGGACCAAAACACTGGAAAAAGATAATGGAGAGTTTCCAGATCTGTCTGAGGACCCTGAATACAGTCAGAGGCTTCAGTATCTGGGAGATAAACAGAGGAACTGCACCATCAGACTGAGTCATGTGACACTGAAGGATTCACACATGTACTATTTCAGATTCACAACTGATCATGATAATGTGAAATGGATTGGTATTCCAGGAGTGACTCTTGCTGTCACAGGTGACTTTCATGAGGTTTCTCTCTTCTTCTGTGCATTATGTTGAATAATAATCAGTGTATGACAGCAGCACTAGATATAATGTGTGTGTTGTGTTCAGATCTTCAGGTGGAGTCTCCTGAGAGAGTGACAGAGGGAGATTCAGTCCGTCTGACATGTAAAAGCAGCTGCACTCTGACTGACAGAGCAACATTCATCTGGTACAGAAACTCACAGCCATTAACTGAGAGAAGAGACAGAAACAATGAACTCCTGCTGCAGTCAGTCAGAAGAGAGGATGCAGGCAGATATAGCTGTGCTGTACACGGACACAATCACATCTCTCCTGCTGTTGAGCTCAGTGTCACGTGTGAGTACAGATTCATTTGTGCTTTTTTAAATGTATTGAGTTTATGTTTGGAACTACACTTTCATTTGTCTGTTTTAGATCCTCCAAAGAACGTCTCAGTGTCCATCAGTCCATCTGGTGAAATAGTGTCAGGAGATTCAGTGACTCTGATCTGCAGCAGTGATTCAAACCCTCCTGCTCTGAACTTCAGCTGGTTTAAAGGAGGAACGTTTGTAGGATCTGGAAGAATCTACAGCATCTCAAAGATCTGCTCTGATGACAGTGGAGAATACAAATGCAGATCCATCAATGAACATGGAGAGAAATATTCTGATGCTGTGACTTTAAATGTCATGTGTGAGTTAATGATGGTTCAGTAACTGTGGTAACCATCAAATTAATAGATTAACAATCACAAAACATTAATATACACTTTCTTTTGTCAATAGACCCACCCAGGAACGTCTCAGTGTTGATAACTGGATCTGGTGAAATAGTGTCAGGAGATTCAGTGACTCTGATCTGCAGCAGTGATTCAAACCCTCCTGCTCTGAACTTCAGCTGGTTTAAAGGAGGAACATTTGTAGGATCTGGAAGAATCTACAGCATCTCAAACATCAGCTCTGATGACAGTGGAGAATACAAGTGCAGATCCAGAAACAAACATGGAGAGAAATACTCTGATGCTGTGACTTTAAACGTCATGTGTGAGTTAATGATGATTCAAATTAATGGATTAACAATAGCAAAACACTAATATACACTTTCTTTCATCTATTTTAGACCCACTCAGGAACGTCTCAGTCTCCATCATTCAGTCTGGTCAGATTTGGGCGGGAGATTCAGTGACTCTGATCTGCAGCAGTGATTCAAACCCTCCTGCTCTGAACTTCAGCTGGTTTAAAGGAGAAACGTTTGTAGGATCTGGAAGAATCTACAGCATCTCAAAGATCAGCTCTGATGACAGTGGAGAATACAAGTGCAGATCCATCAATGAACATGGAGAGAAATATTCTGATGCTGTGACTTTAAACATCATGTGTGAGTTAATGATGGTTCAGTAACTGTGGTAACCATCAAATTAATAGATTAACAATCACAAAACATTAATATACACTTTCTTTTGTCTATAGACCCACCCAGGAACGTCTCAGTGTTGATAAACGGATCTGGTGAAATAGTGTCAGGAGATTCAGTGACTCTGATCTGCAGCAGTGATTCAAACCCTCCTGCTCTGAACTTCAGCTGGTTTAAGGAGAATGAAAGCTCAGCTGTTGGATCTGGACAGAGTTTCAGTGCACTACAGAGTGGACGCTTCTACTGTCAGGCTCACAATCAACATGGATCTCAGAGATCAGACGCTGTAACTGTGACTGTTAAAGGTAGAGCAGCTCATATACTTACATTACTCTTTCTCAAGTGAAGAAAATGAATCTGTTCAGATGTTTTATTCTTTTGTAGGACATCTGGTGATATTATACATATCCATTGGAGTGGTTTGTGGAGCTGCAGTGATCATCATGACGCTGATTTGGTAAGATATGTGTCTTTGGTACTATGTAGTGTGTGTGAATGAGTGACTGAGTCAGAAGGTTGTGAATTCAGTGAGGCTGCATGAGGAATGTGAGCTAGGGATACTAACAATTAATTGACTATCACCTAATTGTTAATAATTCAATCAATAAAACTTACAGATGGTGGAATAAGGTCATCATTAGAGTGTTAAGTTGAGGTGTGTGCAGCTCATGCACAAAACACGTGCATTAGAAACACAAGGAAAAATTAAGCGAGCGTGCCGTAGTTATGTAAGTCTTCAAGCCATATAATGGATTAAGGTAGGCTAACCGTTTATTTCGAAACATACAGTAATTAATCAAGGGTCAAAAAATTAAAAAATAAAACTTCAAACAAGTGATTTTACTGAACATATGAACTACTTGTGTAAACGTCACAATAAAACTACATAGAATAAACAAGTAATAAGATCCTGGTTGATGAGTGATGATCTTCCAGCTCTGTTTCAGCAGTCCAATCCAAGTGCGCTACAGCTGTGTCCGATTGGTCTCTACACCAGTGGTTCCCAAAATGGGGGTTGGGACCCCCCGGGGGGTCGCGAGATGATTTCCATAAATCAAAAAAAATTTTTTTTTAAACGATTAGAAATAGCATATCTTATCAATAATTGTAGCAAAATGCTAAAAATAGTAGTTAAATTAAAATCCATGCAAATAAAAAAGCCATCAACCTTTCGATTTTCCTTCCCCTCGACCGTGACTCCTGAGGTGATTACGACAGATTAACGACATATTAGCAACAGCATCAGTTGCAGCAGGTCAATTTACAGCACCATGTTAAACATTCAGACATGTGCACATAGGTAATTCTTTAGGCTTTAAGCTTTGGATATTATTTTTGTCGAAATGAAACGTTGGTTAATATCGACCAAAAAAGACAACGCAGAGAGGCCAGTGGAGGAGAGCGGAGAAGCATCATGCGTCAAAAGCAAAAGCGTCATGCCTTTGCAGTACATATGCAGCACACGCTATTGTGTTTTCACATACGCCGCGTTTGCAGTGCACTACTGATCCATGGCTGTTTATCACAAACACAACATTTACTTATTTTTATTTCAAATCCCAAAGATGTTACTGAACATGGCGTCAGCATTGCGATTCTCTTTGTATACACTATATTTCATAGATATCACGTTTAAACACACTACATTTAAACGTTTTATTCATTCCATTACTTTATATTTATACTTTATATTTATATAAAGTAATACTTTAGACTTATATTATGTTGCTCACGCAAGTGGCAAAACATTTAAACATAAGCTTTATGTTAAAATCAAATTAAAAACAAATTAAAATAGACAAAAACAGGCAACTCTAGTCTTTTCTTTCCTTTTAAATCTTTTTACAAGAAATCCCTCAGGTCATAAAGAACTTTGTTTTTCCACCTTTACGAAGAGACGAGTGCTATCGTTTATGTCTCCTTGTTTACCTAAATGCCTGGTAAGGTGTCATTTTCCTTGCTTTACCCAAGGCAAAAAAGCCATGTGTAAACTGTGTAAAAGAGACTTTAAATTATATGCATCTATGGTGAAATTACTACTTTTTTTGTGTCAATACATGTTTATTTTAATGCGAACAATGCGTTCGCTATCGTTTTAATTCAGCACTGTGCAGCACAGCAAAAATATTCTCCGCGCGGAAACGATCGCTGCACTGCCGCTCCTGGAACGCACTGCCGGACTGCATCCGCGTGCAGTGTGAACGCTCTAATCCGTTAATATGGGCACTGAAAAAAATGCACAATGCAAACAGAGTATGTGTGAAACAGGCGCTAGTGCGTGTGCGCCATTGCGCACGACGTTTGTATACTTTAACCACCTCCAAGGATAGTGGGGGTCGCGAGTCACTGGCATTGTTATTTTGGGGGTCGTGGGTTGAAAAGTTTGGGAACCCCTGCTCTACACATCATCTCTACCCACTATACCCACCCACCTCACCCGAGATCTAGTTTCCATTGGTTAAGCTTTCAAATGACATTGAAAAACACTGCGCTATGATCACAATGCAGTCGGATACCAGAAGTCCTATAGCTTTAGCCAAGCAGCATGTCAATGTCATTCCGTGATCTACAGCAGGGTTGGCAGGTTTTACACCAAAACCTGCCCAATTGCTACTCAAAATTAGCCCAAAACTAACCCAATCGCATTTTTGGAGAGGGTCCCCAGTAAAATTTGTGTTCGGGGGTAAAATCCACATTTTTGGTGGGGTTCGCATTCCAGGGCTAAATATCATGTTGTTTGGGGTTGCTTCAACTCATGGACATGAAATACAACCCGCGGCAACAGTGTTAAAGTAGCCCAATTCAGCGGAAAACCGTGGACTTGGCAACACTGATCTACACATTGTCTTATGTTGTGTTTGGGCTCGTTCAGACCACCTGCTGTAAATAAAGATATGCGATGTACTATAGTTTACTAATGTTTTGTGAAGTTACAAACCAAAACATGGCGCAAAAGCATCATGCGTATACTGTTTACATGTGCATCAGCAGCGCTTTTTCATACAAATACTTGGTATAGTTTAACTGAAACAAGTACCATTGTCTTTAAAGGGGAAGCAGGTGTTTGAAAAAGAAAAATGACACGCTCGAATCTCAGGTAAGTTATCAGTAGTTTACTGATCAGGTAAATGAATTAGTAACTAAAAGATTGAAAGCCTAAATCTAGTGAGATGTTATCTAGTAAGTTTATAGACATCATTTTCTCTCTATTCTGTTTTTTTCTTTAATGTCAAAGAAGGTTAATTCCAGACCTCATCATGACAGACGCAAAGCTTGTGATGTTGAATTTAGTGACCCAGTGTACGAGAACACAACGGTAAGTGTTTCCTACAAAATAATAAACTTTCTTCACCTTTGGCCAAAAGGAATTAAACGCTCCTCAGTGTGAGTGTGAAGATATTCAATGTCTATATTGACTAAGTATATGGAAATTTAAATAACACACTCCTGTTTTTACTTTGTCTCTTCATTCGTAAAGGCTGCTAAATTTGGCTCTGATGATTGTAAACCCGAACTGAACTCGTCTGTGTATGAAAATCTTCCAGTAAGTGAGAATACCTACTAGAGACAAAACCCAACCTATTATTCTTTCCTCATGAATAATGTTCTTGATACTTTTATTTAAATATTTCTTTATTTATGTTTTTACTTTCTTTCTTTGTTTCTTTCTTATTCAGCCTAACAAGAAGAGGTCGTAGAGTTTTGGACACAGTAAATATTACAGCCTATGTGCATCTCTTTGTGGGTGGAGCCATGAATGATTGACAGGAGTGACTGAAGTAATTTGAGGATCATTTTATAGATGGATGGGTGAAAATGGAAGTAAAGGGTTACTGAATTGATGTAAAGTGTGTAGTCACTTAAGTGTGTTTTTAATTTATGCTTTATCACATTTGTAGCTTACTTCATTTAGATCTTTTATGCCTGGTTTCACAGACAAGGCTTAAGCTAGTCCCAGACTAAAATGTATGTTTGATCTGTTTTAGCTAAAGCAACTTGCACTGACATATCTTAAAATATGTCAGTGCCATTGTTTGTCTTAAGATTTGTCTTAAGTTTTTTCTAAGGCATGTAGTTCTGCACGATTATGACAAAAATCATAATTGTCGATTATTCCCTTGAAATTGTAATTGCGATTATTAATTACGATTATCACAATTTACATTGAATGATATATTGAATTGCTTTATATACCACTGTTTGAAGCAACTGCATGCCATATTTTTGTATACAATTAAACAAACAATCTGAAAATATATATATATATTTTTTTTATTGTTTTTCTGTAGCATTAAACCTCAAATGTCAACTAGGCTATATATTGGTTTGGTTTCTTCTTTAAATAATGATAATAAAAAAAAGTCAACATATGCATGGTATAATAATAGGGGCTTTTGCCACCATTGTGGTTCCCTGAAGTGACGTTGTCACGTGTAGTATCAAACAACAGGCAAACGAAGATGAACAATGAAGACAGGATTTGATGACAACACTCACAATACTAGCACGTCTTACATAGACGAGAACTGACGAGGAATGAGTGAGAACACAGGGTATAAATACATGAAGCAAACAAAGGATCTTAATAAGGTGATTAACAGAACACAGGTTATGGAAATTACTGATTAATCTGAATGGGGAAAACTAGGTCACAGAACAGACGAGATGTTACAGACGTAAACTGCGCTTGTTGTTGTTAATTTTATTTTGACGGCGCTGAGAACAGTTCAGACAGATCCTGAGCACACAGTGCTCGCATTCTCCGTCTGCATTAGTTTATGATCTGTTTAACAGTCCTGTCTAATACATTATTAGATAGAACTGATATATAAAGAAAGTAGACAGTATAAGAAACAGTATTAGCTTTTTCCGTGCCCAGTGTCGCTAGCTTCGCAGAAATAATCATGTTTTGCTTGGTCGCGCTGGATTTTCTTCTTAGCATAAGGATGAGAGGTCCTATCATTGTTTTTCATGTTTGTAGAGTTAGTTTGAGTAAATATATAGGCTGTGTACACGACTTTTTTAAAAATGGCGAGTGCTGGTGTTTCGCGTGCGTTCGACATATCAGCGTACACCTACGCCAGGTTAGACCTTTTACATTCTGAAGTAGTCTGATTTGCCTCTCACAACGTGACATGATCATAACACATCTCTTAAACACGCAGAATAATCTAAGTGGATATTTTTCCTTGTAATCGCACCTTTGAACGATTATAAAATTGTGGCATCTGTAATCGTAATCGCGATTAGAAATTCAATTAATTGTGCAGCCCTAAGTAAATTTCTGATAATTTATTTACCCCCATGTCATCCAAGATGGCGGTCAAAATTACAGTTTCAGCGCAGCTTCAAAGGGCTTTAAACGATACCAGACAAGGAATAAGGGTCTTATCTAGCGAAACGACCTGTCATTTTCTAAAAAATACAAATGTATATGCTTTATAAACACAAATGATCGCCTTGCACGGGCTTCCGCTTTCCGTATTCTTCAAAAAGCTTACGCTGTATGTCCTACGCCTTCCTTATTCAACTTACGGAATGAACGCGGCGCCAGTTCTGTTTTTTCCGTCAGTTGAATAGGGAAGCCGATCGTTTCGTGTCTTAGGACATCAGTGTGTCGTCACGAGCCGCAGGGTTTAATTTGGATTTGTCTGTGCATGTTTTTTTTTTACTCCCATAGATTGTGTTCCCATTGACATGCATTACACGACTGACAGACTGCAGCGCTTAGAGTTAAAAATGATCATTTGTGTTCTACTGAAGAAACAAAGTCACCTACATCTTGGATGCCCAGGGGCAAATTTTTCTTTTTGGGTGAACTATCCCTTTAAATGCATTTAAATGTCATTTAGAAGTCAAATTGTGTCCAGATTCTAGAGATTCAGATATTCTGTAAATTAATAATTGCTCAATACAAAATTCTATTGCAAGAGCAGCTAACTGTAGATGTACATTATTTACACCATGATAATTGTGAACCAAAAACTATACATTTTGCAAAATGAATATAATAGTTTTTATGTAAAGTTAAGCAGTTTTCATATGCTATGTGAATCAGTGATTTTGTTCTCCATGTCTTTGCACCACCTGCTGGTGACACTTGTTTGCACTTCTTTAGTCATTCGAATTGACAGGCATTTCTTCATCTAATGAGAGAGTGAATGTGTTCGCATGAGCAGCAGTGAAGTTAAAGTGCTGGAGGTGATGATCATGAAGTTTAGAGGTGAGTGTTATTGCCAGTATTAATTTAACATGTAATTTAACATGTATGCAGTAGGCCTTCAGTCTAGATAGTGGAATGACAAATCCCATTACCTCGTGCAACAAATCCCTTCCTTGGTTTTCATGAATTATAAAGTGTTAATGTTGTGGTTCTCTTAAAGCTTTGTGGAACAAGGATCAGTGAGTGTCTGTTGTACAGGATACAGCTTCTGTCAGATCAAGATTTGCATTAAGGTTTAATGCAGTTCGCAGGCCTCTTATCAACACACAAAAGAGGAAGTGAGACTAAGGGTTATATTAAGTGTGATCTTATAAAGTCCCGTCAAACTCATTAAATTATCTTAAAGAAAAAAGGATCACGGTTGCATTTGTTCACTCCACAGAAACTCAGTATCTGAGACAATCCTGTCTGTGAAGAAATAAAAGTTTAACAGCATGTGAAAATCACACACATCTTAAAAAGAAACACTTTGAAAATGTGAAGTATTTTGCATGTTCTCGACTTTTCGGTTCCTCTTTTTTCTTCATTTGGCTAATTCTCTGAAGAATGCTGCTTTATTTGTTTTGTCCATTTTATGATATATTTTCTTGTTACAAGAAGTATTCTTTGAATAGTTTTAACCTAGTTTTAACCTAAAGCAGCAAGTGAGGGTAAAATGTACTTGAAAAGAGGAAGATAAAGAGTTCGTCTTCAAGAGAAATCACTTTATGGTTGTACACCTCTGTTCTCACTGCAGCGTTTCAGCGCTGAAAAAGCGGTAAGAGAGAATTTCTCTGTAGATTGTAAAGTTACATTTTAAAAGTAAAACAGGAATTAACCTTGTTATCTACATGTGTTCATGCTGCAAGGTTAAAAATGCAAATGTTCAGATGTTGCATTAATAAAATATCAGGTCTGGAGGTTCTTAGATTTTTACAGATTTCTGAGATGGAAACTCCTTCAGTATTTATCAGTATTTTTATTTGTTGAATATACTATACGCAAATTTGGCCTTTACCTCATGGGTGAATCTCTAAAAAAAATTCAAAAGTCATGTTTTACCTGAGAGAAGAAAAAAAAAAAAGATTCAGCATAAAATCTTGTTTTTAAAGGCTGTTTTATTTTTACTGTCATGAAAATAATCGGTCCCACTTTATATCAGGTGGCCTTAACTACTATGCACTTACATCAAAAAATAAGTACCGTGTACTTACTGTGTTCATATTGTATTGCAAAACACTTTTGCTGCTATTGATGTGGATACGGGTAAGGTTAGGGACAGGTTTGGTGGTATGGGTAGGTTTAAGGGTGGGTTACGGTGTAAGTGAAGGGTCAATAGTGTAGTTATAAATATAATTGTAGAAATTAATTACACATGTAATTACATGCAGGTATTTTTTAATATAAGTACAATGTAAAAACTTGTGCATTGTATCAAATGATTAATTTAAATGTAAGTACATAGTAGTTAAGGCCGCCTAATATTAAGTGGGACAAAATAGTCTTACAATTTCATGAGATTCACCTTCACAGAAGCTAAATTAAGTGTCTGTATATTGATTGTGTTGTAGGTGTTGCTATGGTGACGTCAGTCAGAATGGCTCCTCCTCTTCCTCTGATCTTTCTGATCATGATTCACAGTGAGTCGCTGCAACAGAAACACTGAAGAGAGGGTTTTTTAACTGTGTATTAAACTTTTTTTATAAACTGTTACATAATATTATTTAGAAGTAGAATATTAATAATGAAAAATGAATGAATAAACAAACAAAACAGAAAGTAAATTAAAAACAAAACAAAAAAAATGCATACACAAAATTAAAATAAATGCACAAGTCCCTGACAGCACTTCAGAGAATACAGCACATACCAGTACATCATCTGCATGGTTCAAACATTAATATATATTAATATATTATATATAATATATATAATATATTAATATATATTACAGCAAATATGTTTCAATTAGTGCAGTTTCAAAAAAAAAAAAAAAAAAAAAAAAAAATATATATATATATATATATATATATATATATATATATATATATATATCTGTTTCAGTCTTCAAGCAGAAAAAAATACTGGGTGCGTTGGTATATCTCTTCCTAAAACTTTACTAATTTCCCTTTAACCCCTACCAATACACTTGTATTTTGGGGCATTCCCAGAATATATGCACATAGTCCCCGACCTTCCAACAATCTCTCCAGCATTGTGATAATGGCAAAGAACTGTCAAATTTGGCAACCACCAATGGAACTCTGAAGATTCTCATTTTCATTTTCCAATCAAATTCCTTCCACATTGGACTGCTAATACCCTTATGACAGCTGGCACATACATTTATCCACATCTCATCCTCTATTATAGTATTTAACTCTAATTCCCAATTTCTTTTGATATGAAATGTGTCATCAGATTGGTCCTGCATTAGCTTCTTATAAATAAGTGCTATATGATTTTTAGTAGGTAGACCTGTTCAATAATATTAATAAAATATTTTTCAGCATTTGCTGGAGTTCCTTTAATTATGTCCCAGTGTTTATGATTGTGATATAGTGTCATAATTGTAATTGTTGCTATTTTGAGGCAACTGAAAATGACTGTGCCATTGACCCACTGAAACCTGGTCTAAAGTCAATGGCGCAGTACTTTTTTTGTTATTTAAAGAGCGTGTTAGTAATATGCGCCTATAGGCGGGTGCACTACCCACATACACTCTGCTTACAGCGACACAGCAGCACACAAACATGCCAAATATTAAAAATAAAAGAATTACAATGTAAAAGAGTATTATTGTGTGCATAAAGATAAAAATGCTTTGGTGGAATCCGCTTTTCCTGTAGATGGTCTGTTCGCACGCTTTAACCTTGTGCACGAGCACATCCGTTTCCTCACTGGAGAAGCGGTCATTTTTTCCGCTTGCAAATTCCGCCATGTAAAGCACAACTAGCTTTTAAAGGAAATGGGAGATGAGACTCTGATTGGTTTATTGCATGTTATGCCCAAAACACACCCATGACTCATTAAGAGAATAGGGACAACCCTTTTTAGACCATGTGCTGGGCACGGCAACCATTTTTCCCATCATCAAACTAGCAAAACTGGATTTGGACACACCCTAAGTGCACTTGTGCCTCAGATGGTTAAAATAGGGCCCACTATCCCATAGAAGGGAGACAATCTGGGTTACCTTTAATGGGTATTGCATGTGATAAGGCTATTAGTCTTATAAACTATTATTTGGTTTATTGTGGAACAAATTTTAAGTATGCTGTATCCGTCTATTTGTTTTCTTCACTCTTTTCTGTGCTTGCAAATGCATGAATGGCAGAACTGTCAAAGAAACTCCAGGAAGTGAATTCTGTTCAATATTATTCCATTCAATATTAACCCATTCTGCCTCCTTATTAATACCAAGTCAAGCAACTATAGCTCTAAGCTGAGCAGCCCAATAATATTATGTAAGATTAGAAAGGTTCAAACCTCCCCTTATTCTTGGTCTTTTATTTTGCCAAATAAACTTTGAAATCAAATTTTCTAGTTTATTAAATGCTGAGACCAGAACCCAAACCAGGAGGAGTCTCGGAAATGCATTCATTTTCACTGTTTCTTTTGGAGTGTAACGATACCCTCATGTCACGATTCGATACATATCACGACACTGAACTCACGATACAATATTATTGCGATACTCCAAGACATATGCTAGGATAACAAAAAATGTACTGTTGATTAAAAAGCTAAATTTGGTATTACTTTGGGGGTGGAAATGAATACAAATGAACACAAGAATACAAATCAATACTAGTACAATGGGGACATCAGAATAAAAATAGTCATGATTCTAACGCTGAAAAACAGATTTATTTTAGATGAATATGTTTGCACTCTGTCACTGACTAGATGTATTTAAAATAGTGTACCACTTTTTACTGCTAACAAAATGGAAAGATTTTTTAAATTGAAAAACGTGCATTCAAAAACACCTGCATTAGTTTCACTTTGTAATGTCATTGAATCATTGAAAAATATAACAGTTAGAGAAAATAATAGATAATATAATATTTCAGTGATGCTTTGGATGAACAATATTTAACAGCACCAGTTTATAACAGTTTTTAAACAGATTAAGAACAGCCATTTTATTTGCCTGAAATTGTTCCAATGATGTATCTCCACTCTTTATCTTTGTATACTTGCTCCATATTAAAAAAAAAAGACTGACTTGGCAACACCTCTCCTCTTCCCCTTTCTACAACCCCTTCCCCTTTTTTCTTTTTTTTTTTAATTTGAATAAAATGAAAACTAAAAGACTTTCAGATCACATGAGCTAATATTTTATTCACAATAGAATGTAGATAACATAACAAATGTTTAAGCCAAATCCTGATGTAAGAAGGGCAGGGAGTTGTGACGCTGACTCCCTGGGGTATCAAAAGTGCACCGAGTGTGTGCAGCCATTCTGAAACACGGTCGCCTCCGTGTTTTAGAAACAAATCAAGCATCCGGCAATTTAAAAACAAATCAGTTATCCCAAAAGTAAGACAGAACAAAGAAAATTCTAAAGAGCCAGTCTCTTCTATAATTTAACCAGAGTTTACTCACATTCTGAATCAGAAATATCCAGTTTAAATGTACTGCTTACATATTTTGAACGATTCACTCCAAATGCTTGAAGATCTGCATCGGACAATGCTGTGGTCGATCCACGTCCACCTTTACCTTGCACTGACCATCTTGCCCTCAATATTTCTTCTTGTTTGTCCACTCGAACTTTTATTCCCAGGTCCCGCAACGGTAATGCAGCATCCATCAGGGTAAGGAGAGTTTTTACTCCTGCCTCCAGGTAGATCCTTATTTGTGCTGGATAGACACACTGCGCTCACACATTCTTCAGTTTGCGCTGTTTCATTATGTCTCGCACCTGCGCTCTTCCTCTGCAACTCAGGCGTGTAGTCGTTGTCAAAGTAGATCCGTTTCGTTTTGTACAGGACCTGTTTCTGTGACCAGACTTGTCATCCTTAAAGGCATAGTCTAGAAATCTCACTATTATTGACCAAGGAGGTGTGGCGGGGTATTTTAGTTTGGCTGCAAGGGCCCTGTGTGCCCTTCCGATCTTTATATCTGTGTCCTGAGGTAGCTGTAGAGCTGTGGTGAGCAGACCCATAACAAATTCTACTGTTTTTTTTTCTCTTTCACAGTCCTCTGGAACTTGATATATTCTTAGATTTTTCCGGCGAAGTCTGTTTTGCAAGTCTTCGCATCTACCTGTGAGCTCTGCCTCACGTTCCAGGAGATATCGGAGTGCTCTTTCGTGCCTCATCCCAGTCTCCTCAGCAGCGCTGATCCGTTACTCTGTCTCCCCCGATTCTGCTCTCCAAACCATTTATTTGGTGTTTTACGTTCTGAACCGAGGTCTCCAATTTTGTCAGTGATATTTTGATTTATCTATGCCCCTCTTGATTTTCTTTTCTTAATGATTTCAGTTCTTCCATCACTTCAGAAAGTTCGGGAGCATGCAGGCTAGATTTGGCATGTCGAGCAGGGCTAGGTGATCATTTTTTATTGCAAAAGTCGCTGCTATTTTGTCAACTATATGAATTCTGTGTTTCAGGGGTTTCTAATGCTGGTTGGGGTGTGAGATACAGTCCTCCACACATCTGTGCACTAAAGAACTCATCAGTGATAATGAGCTGCACTTATACATACCCTACTGGATATCAGATCAAGAAAGTGTTCTGGACCATAGGGCCTATAAAAGAGGGTGTAGAGCTTCTAGATCTGTCTAACGACACAGAATACAGTCAGAGGCTTCAGTATCTGGGAGATAAACAGCATAAATGTGCCATCAGACTGAGTCATGTGACACTGAAGGATTCACACATGTACTATTTCAGATTCATCACTGATAAACTTGATGGTAAATGGATTGGTGATCCAGGAGTGACTCTTGATGTCACAGGTGACTTTCATGAGGTTTCTCTCTTCTTCTGTGCATTATGTTGAATAATAATCAGTGTATGACAGCAGCACTAGATATAATGTGTGTGTTGTGTTCAGATCTTCAGGTGGAGTCTCCTGAGAGAGTGACAGAGGGACATTCAGTCCGTCTGACATGTAAAAGCAGCTGCACTCTGACTGACAGAGCAACATTCATCTGGTACAGAAACTCACAGCCATTAACTGAGAGAAGAGACAGAAACAATGAACTCCTGCTGCAGTCAGTCAGAAGAGAGGATGCAGGCAGATATAGCTGTGCTGTACACGGACACAATCACATCTCTCCTGCTGTTGAGCTCAATGTCATGTGTGAGTACAGATTCATTTATTTTCAAAAACTTGTTGAATTCATATTTGGAATTTCATAACTTTTTATTTTTGTCTTTTAGATGCACCAAAGAGCGTTTCAGTGTCCATCAGTCCATCTGGTGAAATAGTGTCAGGAGATTCAGTGACTCTGATCTGCAGCAGTGATTCAAACCCTCCTGCTCTGAACTTCAGCTGGTTTAAAGGAGGAACGTTTGTAGGATCTGGAAGAATCCACAGCATCTCAAAGATCAGCTCTGATGACAGTGGAGAATACAAGTGCAGATCCATCAATGAACATGGAGAGAAATATTCTGATAATGTGACTTTAAACATCATGTGTGAGTTAATGATGGTTCAGCAAACAAACTAGTGGATTAACAATCCCAAAATATGAATATAGTTTCTTTTGTCTGTTTCAGACCCTCCCAGGAATGTGTCAGTGTTCGTAAATGGATCTAGTGAAATAGTGTCAGGAGATTCAGTGACTCTGATCTGCAGCAGTGATTCAAACCCTCCTGCTCTGAACTTCAGCTGGTTTAAGGAGAATGAAAGCTCAGCTGTTGGATCTGGACAGAGTTTCAGTGCACTACAGAGTGGACGCTTCTACTGTCAGGCTCACAATCAACATGGATCTCAGAGATCAGACGCTGTAACTGTGACTGTACATGGTGTGTATCAGTCATTCTCTGATTGGATGAGCATTTCTTCTACTGATGAGCTCTAGGAAATAAACATACTATGCACTTTGAGTTAGCATGTTTGATTACTTGGAAAGAATATGGGGGTATAAAATATAATGAAGCACACAATCACGAGGAATACAATAAAACTACATCTTTTACTAATAATAAATCCACAAAGGACTCAAAATAGTACAACCACACTAAACATCAACAACACAGAACAGCGAACTGAGGAAACTAAGGGATTAAATACACAGGGAATTATGAGGTAACTAAATGAAAAGCAGGTGAACATAATCAGTAACTAAGGGAACAAACTGGCATGCACTAGGAAACTAGGTCAACTTAATATATAATCAAGGAAACTAGTGCGGGGAAATGAGAAGAAAGGAAACAGGTACAGGAACTAAAACTAAACATGCACGTGACAATACTGCATAAAGAATACATAATTTATTAAAACAACTTCAAAGTCTAATCTAGTTTATGTGCTTTTTAAATGACTATGCATGAAAAATAACTACAGTAGTACAGTAAAAAAAAAAAAAAATTTCTACAGAGCCGTCTGCTCTCTAATCGCTCTCATGGTACTTTTATATCATATACCGATTGGTCTGTGCAGCACCTCTTCAAGTCAAACACATATTCTCTCACATGACTTTTCACTTAGATCTTATGATTCTCACTTTACATTCTTCCCTGGTGGTCGCTGTTGGATGGCGCTACTTTACAAAATTTGATTTCTTAATAATCATACTTTGTAGGCTAATCTTGTTTTCTTTTGCTTTTGTATTGTCAATTAAACATTAATATGTTTGGTGGAACTGTCTCCCCCACCTCAGTCACAAGATCTTTAACTATGGAGATAAACATGAGTGTGTTGAAATGCTGCCATCCTCCTGCTGTACACTAGGATTTATTGTTTGGTTCTGTCATTCTAGACAATGATAAAAACAATGTTCTGTCACTTGTCTTGTAGAAAGGATGTTTCTTTATGCAGCTGCTGGGTTCGCTGGAGGATTGGGAGGTTTAATCGTCATTTTCATCATTGTGTTCATGTAAGTTAATTCTGTCAGAAAGCACATTAGTATACCAGGCCGATTAATTTTTGTAAACAAATTAAAAATTTTTGATATCTAAAAATTAATAAGAATTATCTAAAACATAATTCTTTATTACAGAAGGAAAAAACACAAAGCTGATCACATCCAACAAATGCAGGTAAATCAAATTAAATACAAACAAATGCAAAAACCACCGTTATTCTCAAAGCTTTTCTTTAATAAAGTGTCATTTTCTCTTATTTTAGAATGATCTGTATGTCAACGTAACAGGCAGAGTATCAGCTCATGATGGGGTTCAGTCTGAATCTGATGCTGCAAATCAAAACGATGTCCTGTACGCCTTAATTACCCTCAGCAATTTCACTGGCGATCAGACTAAAGGAAAAGCTTCTGATTCTGAAGATACAGACGAGATCCAGTATGCAACTGTCTTGCATCACAGAAACAAAGAGATGAACAGACCGGAAGAGAACGAAAGCCAGTACGGCAATATCAGGACATACCAGGCTGATGCTGCCATGAGGTGAGAAACAAAATCATGACATGTTCATGACATATTAAAACATTTAGAATTTAATCAGAGCACTTTTAAGTCCAGTTTTAATTTAGTTCCTGTTTTGGTTGAGGTTGTATTTGTAGTCAGTACTGATCTGTGAAGGTCATTGGTGCCTTTATCTCTTAATATATTGATTTCACAGATCTGTTGATGAGATCATGGAGGATCAATCAGTGATTTACAGCGCAGTCAAATGACCAACAGATCTCCATGATAACAACTCCCTCATGTGGTTGGACTGTGGTTCTGCTAGTATGATTCTGGATTTTCATTACTCCCGTGTAGCTTTAATTAAGAGCTGGATTATTCCATGCTTTGGCTTATTGTTTTCTTTTTTCTCTCTCACATATGCACTGGTTGTCTGATTTTGATGTTGCTGAAGTCCTAAATGATTCATCTAGTTTGTACAAAATCTAGAGAGCCTCCTTTCAAAATGTTGTTTAAAGAATTTTGGTCTGATTAATTAGGGGCCGAGCACCGAATGTGCGTAGGCACCTGTTGTATCCCTTGGGATTCTTCTTATTATTCTTCTTTTTCTTTTTCTTGCGCTTTGGAAGTCAGTAGCAGCCCATAGAACCACTTGCGGGAAAGTTATGAAATTTGGCACACTGATAAAGGACAGTCATTAACCACAGCTAATTTGGAATCTCTAGCTTAATCCCTCTAGCGCCACCACCTGTTCAAATTTTCATTCACGTTTATGCTAATAACTTTTGAACCGTAACGGCTAGAAACACCAGTTTGTCCTCTTCGTCCTAGACAGTTTGTCAGATTTTCACCAAATTTTTGCCAAATTGTTATTAAAAGCTTTTCGATAACTCGTCCCATTTTTGAGAAATTTGCAAACAAATTTTATGTAGCGCTTGCAAAAATAGATGTGAGGCTATATCTCCACAAAGCTTTATCACATTTGGACCAAACTTGGAACATGTCCTCACAAGCATGATCTGAGGCAATGTGCAGTGGTTCGGCGCAAATGGCTATTTTTGCCCAAAAATATGGTGGCCGAGAGAACTCAACACACTGCAAATGAAGAAAACGCATGCAAATAGAAAAAACACCAGCAAATAAAGAAAACATCTTCATCAGCTTGACAACACATGCGCTGCAAAAGTCCACAACACATGCAAATACAGAAACGCGCTGCAAATAGGCCTGCTCATAATGCACATATGATCAGAATGTTAAGATAAACAAAAAAACTCACCTTTCAGGTGCACACCACTGAAGAGTAAACATTGAACAATCCCAGCCAGCGGTCCCAGACAGGTTCGTCACTTGTTGGTGTTCCCTTATAACATTTTCGTTGTGGTCTGTGCCAGTCCTGGCGCCAGGACAAGCGATTTGGGGGGTATCATTTTGCGTTAAAAGATATTATTAATAAATAATATATTTTTTAATAATTTACTTGATTTTATGTCTCAAATCCCAGTCAATTATTCACTGCAGAAAGTGAAACTAAAAACTCTACTTCAACATGTTCTGATAACACTATTTAACCTTAGTTTATTTCCTAATATTTCTCTTGTGACCCATAGGTAGTGAAAAAAATGAGAAGATATGTAGGTGTTAAACAAGTTGTTTTTTTTTAAAATGAGAAGCTAATCTTATTACAGCGCGTCGGTTATGCGTGATGCACTATAAATTATTGCAGTGCAAATTAAAATATTAATTCTGAAAGTAGCCTAATCATCATCATCATCATTCAGATCATGGCAGAAGGGGCTTGAGATCGCCGGGCCTGGTATGTGCTATTTACAGCGCGTTTCTCTATTTGCATGTGTTGTCAAACTGATGAAGATGTTTTCTTTTTTTGCTGGTGTTTTTTCTATTTGCATGTGTTTTCTTCATTTGCAGCATGTTGATCTCTCTCGGCCTCCGTACAAAAATCATAAAAGTGGTCTCATTAGATTAGGGGCAACATGCAGAGTCCAGTGATATCTCATTTTTCTGTCGGCCATTTTGGGCGTTGACCATTTTGAATTTTGTAGAAAAATGCTGTATTTTACTAAAGCATGAACATATCGTTACAAAATTGGTATGGGTCATCGGCACAATGCCCTGAAGAAGTCTGTGAAGTTTTGGACCAGCACCACCTAGTGGTTGACTTATTTTCACGGGAGTCATCTCCTTAGATTGCTGAATTCTTGCTGAGTCCAACGATACCAAACATGCTACGTTTTGGCTTATGGTTGGTGCAACGTTGTGATATAGCATGTAAACAACTTTCAACTATCATAGGAAAATCAAAAAAACAAAGGTCGTTGGCTATACACTAATGGCCAAATGTCAAAAATTTGATAGTAAGTGGCAAAAAAAATCCAATCAAACTCACACATGGGTCATTTTTTGTGCTCATAATATAAGTGTCTGTAACTCCTAAACAAAATGAGATATTTTCACTGAATTTGACTTTTGTATATGCACACTATGAGGACACATACCTAAATTGGCGGGATTGTGCCACTTGATGGCGCTATAATTGAATAAAACATGAAATTGCCACTACAATACAGTTATGATATAAATTGATATTGTGCCTTATTTGTGCTTGGCTCCTTAATCGCTGCTTGCAGCTATATATTTTAACTGCATCTGTCTGTTGGAGATATCTTTTGGCCATATAAAGACACATCTAGAGACACTTCTGACAAAAACGTGCAAACAGAAATGATTTGTCAAAACCTTTTCTCTGAAATTATACAATTTTCAGCCAAAGCCCATCTATATACATTTATCTTAAAAGGTCGTGAAACCCAAAACTAAATTTTCTGAGATTTCTGAGAGTTATGTGTGTTTAACATCATAGTTACCATCTGTTAGTTTTAATCATAAGAGAAAATGTGTTAATTTTAAGCCTTTTGGTAATTTGGTACTATTTTCATGCTCCAGGTTTAAAAAAGTAAAAAAGTTATTAAAGATGCAACAGCACTTTCATATATATTTTCGATAGAGAGTACAAATGTGAATGGCTGTGCATTTATTTAGGCATTAAATTATAGCTATCACAGGATATGTATTTGTATAATTTACGGTGAGCTTACATGAATGCTTATTGTGTTGAGTAATGGTAAATTAGAGCGTGAATTTGTGAGAAGCTTTGATGCTTTTAACTCAATGAGAGTTAAATAAAACTGTCTGAATCAGAAGCTGTTGCGGTGTTGTCTGCCTCCCCTCTTCCCCCTTCACTCCGCAGCTCACCACACAGTTTTGTAGCATTTTTTTAAAACCATGGTAAGAACAGACTGAAACAGGGGGTTTCACAGATACGTATATTTCCCTAGTTGACCTGACTGGGTCAACAAGGATGTTTTTTTATCACATGGATCCTTGCAGAAGTTTGAACCAGCAAACGTATATCTCCTTATATAGCAGTCATTTCTCCTTCACATCCTCTCGCAGTAATGACATCAGACTCATATCTGTTTACGCGTGGTCAAGCACCAAAATTAGTTGTCCATTGAAAGAGTATAAACATCAAGTTTATACTGAGAGAACAATGAGGATGACGACTTAAAGTTTTTCCATTGTTACATGAAATTAATTATTGCTATTTCAAAGCTTTCAGGCCAATTTTTGTCATTCAAATCTATTAATAACATTGGCATTGGTTGGTAATTCATCTGCAGACTAAATTGTTCTATAGCGTCCGCTGGTCAGGGAAGTGAAACCTTCCTATTTTCATACATGAACGTGTACATGCTTTGAAAAAACTGTATCCTAAAAATGTGCTTTATGTCTAATGTCTAAAATAATAGATAACATGCACATGCTACTGATTTTTATTGTTACTAATGAAATGAAACTGAATTTATTAAATAATCTTATATATATGCAAAATTGTAACAGCATGTCATAATAGCCACATGTTCATAATGACACAAGCCACAAAACTTTCTGACGATGAGCCAGTCACTGAAAATGACTCATGTCTATGTGCAACAGGAAACACAGTCACCATCAGTTTGCCTTCATATTTCACAGCATCTATGAATAACAGATCTACGTAGGTCCTCGCATGTCAGCAGAGTTTTATATTTTAAGACTTCAGGTTGTTTTTCACTTGTGTTTACTATATGCATCATGAAAGTCCAGCTTATATGTTTTTAGTATTTTGAAAAAATCTAAAGACAGGAAAAAACGTTTAAAAAAATATATTTGTATGTCACTAATCAAACGTAAGCAACAATAAAAAATAAAAAGAGGAAATGACGCAGTTCTGGTTATAAATGAGGCTGGTAGACCCAAGCCTTCCTTATTTCTCCTCAAGTGTCATTTGGTTACAGCTGATGAGGTGTCCTGCTCTACGGTATGACCAGTTTCTTATCTATTTTATTGAATCAATTGAACCAATTCTAAATATCTAATCTATTATATCTTTTTTTATTATTATTTTAAAGAGTCATTTTAAATGATTCTATATGTGGTGTCATTAATGGCACATTGAAAAAGACAGTTTTGCTTAATGATAAAGAACACAGATTCAGCAGAATTGCTGCTCTTACTGATTATGTATGTTCACAATCTCAGCCTACTACAATTTAGGAATGATTGTGTTGTAGGTGTTGCTATGATGATGTCAGTCAGAATGGCTCCTCTTCCTTTGATCTTTCTCCTCATGATTCAAGGTAAGTCTCCAATGTTTTTCTGCATGTTCTGTTCAGTGCTTTCCTGTCATGTTTTCATTTGTTATTATTTAATGAAGTAGCATGTTTGTTGCTCATTGGTAGTAAACATGCTAATTTAGTTCAATTAATTATATACAAAAAGGAATAATGAAAATATAAGCAACGTGTAAGGGTGGACCGCCTACAGGGCTTCAGGCTGTAGGGTTGCCGAGCGACTAAAGAAACTTTATCAGCAAGATGGTAGAAAACTGTACATTTCGTGTCTATTATACCACCCACTGCAACTTATACCAACGACAGAAATAAGCGCAGTTATAATAGCATAAAATGTGGGAGAGCGTTGCTATAGTGTGACAATATTGTATTGCAATAGGGAGCACATTAGTGTTAATACTAAATCAAAACTAGTTAGCACATCATTTGTAATAGAAAGGGTTTAATGACAATATCTGGTTATGGTTACACTTAAAATAATTACAAAATAGATGTATGAGATGATAAAATCATATACCATTAATCGTACACAGCATGTATGTAAAAAGTTACCTGAGAGATAGAGAGAGAGTGAAAGAGAAAGAAAGAGAGAGAGAGAGTGAAAGAGAAAGAGAGAGAGAGAGGGCTAGTGAGGGCCCAAGAAAAGAGCAGAGAATAAAAAGAGACAGACCAACAGTTACAATCCTCTTTTATTCCTTCATTGACCATGTGACTGAAACCCAAATGTGAGACATTCAAACTGACCAATCAGAAGATTAAAACGTCACCCACTGTACTAAAGGTGTGACAATTCACAGACCCCCAATGTACACACATCTTGGCCCTTGTAGCAAGAGAGTGGGGGATGAAATAGTAAAGCAAATGTCTTTGTTAATTTAAAATATCTTTGAATATTTTCAATCTTACAAATGCAAGTATGAAGTACTAATTATGCCTGTCTTTGTTATGTCTAACCACTGCTTTGCTCATTCATGTAATGGCAAAGTTATCTTCATTACGTGTCTTTTCTTAGCAAATATATGGTATTAATTTGTGGTTTGAATCAGCATAATATCTATAATTGGATTAATATGTTCATCTTTAAACAGTCCTAGTATTTTCAATTCCATTTTCATGCTTCGGTCTTGATTGTTAAATTCTGCTTTTCTTCAACAACCACAATAGTCCAGGTGATATGTGAAAAAAAATTCATAAAAGCATGAAATTTGGTACACTTGTACAGTTTGGGGCCCTGAACATTTTCAGAAATGGAGCCATCACAAAAAAGGCCTCATGGTTGCCATGGCAACCATTTTACTTCCCGCCATAACCAAATTATGTATTTTGTATCATATCTTCTGAATAAAACATGATGTTTTGATGGTCAAGGATTACAATGATACCATATAAAACATCATAAACTGTTCAGGTGAATAGTTAATGGTGAATTCAGTGACGTGAGAAGGAAATCACAGTATCTGAGAAACTGGGCTAGTTATAATATGTGACCCTGGACCATAAAACCAGTCATAAGGGTCAATTTTTTTTAAATTGAAAGCTGAAAGCTGAATAAATAATCTTTCCATTGATGTATGGTTTGTTAGGATAGCACAATATCTGGCTGAGATACAACTATTTGAATATCTGGAATCTGAGGGTGCAAAAAAAAAAAAAAAAAAATCAAAATATTGAGAAAATCACCTTTACAGTTGTCCAAATGAAGTCCTTAGCAAAGCATATCCACTCACAAAAATATTTTTGTGATATATTTACAGTAGGATATTTACAAAATATCTTCATGAAACATGATCTTTACTTAATATCCTAATGATTTTTGGCATAAAAGAAAAACCGATCATTTTGACCCATACAATGTATTGCTGGCTATTGCTACAAATATACCCGTGTGACTTAAGACTGGTTTTGCGGTCCCTTGTCATATATCATGTCTGTTGCATGCATGTTGTGTAGAGTTTCAAAACTTAATCCTTTTGTTCATTAACCCTGACAATACAGTGACTGTAAAGAGTAGAATATTAAACATTACCTTAGCAACATTGCTTAAAAAAGAATACCAGACACAAAAACTCTACACTGCTCAAAAAAAAAAAAAAAAGGATACACCTAAATCACACATTGTATCTCAATAAATAAAATATATAATTTGAAAAACTTTATTCATATACATTCTGTAATTTGTTAATAACAAAATTGTGACAACAGTCAATGGAAACCAAAATCATCAACACACCTAGGGCTGGGTTCAAAAATCACACCAAAAATCAATGTAAAAAACTGAAGTTTCAGGCTGATCCAACTTGCATGAAGTTCATCACAATAACTCATAATGTAAGTCGGTAGTGTGTAGGGCTGCACAATGAATCAAATTTCTAATCGTGATTACAATTATGGACATTCAAAGAATTTGAGCAAATATATTCTATTAGTTCTGCTTTTTTTTTTCAGGAGTTTTCAGTGGAGATGATGATGATGATGATGATAAAGATAAAGGTAAAGGTTGGGATGTGAGTTACAGTCCTTCACACATCTGTGCACTAAAGAACTCATCAGTGATAATGAACTGCACTTATAAATACCCTACTGGACGTCAGATCAAGAGAGTGTTCTGGACCAAAACACTGGCAAAAGATAATGGAGAGTTTCCAGATCTGTCTGAGGACCCTGAATACAGTCAGAGGCTTCAGTATCTAGGAGATAAACAGAAGAACTGCACCATCAGACTGAGTCATGTGACACTGAAGGATTCACACATGTACTATTTCAGATTCATCACTAATAAATCCAAATGGATTGGTAAAACAGGAGTGACTCTTACTGTCACAGGTGACTTTCATGAGGTTTCTCTCTTCTTCTGTGCATTATGTTGAATAATAATCAGTGTATGACAGCAGCACTAGATATAATGTGTGTGTTGTGTTCAGATCTTCAGGTGGAGTCTCCTGAGAGAGTGACAGAGGGACATTCAGTCCGTCTGACATGTAAAAGCAGCTGCACTCTGACTGACAGAGCAACATTCATCTGGTACAGAAACTCACAGCCATTAACTGAGAGAAGAGACAGAAACAATGAACTCCTGCTGCAGTCAGTCAGAAGAGAGGATGCAGGCAGATATAGCTGTGCTGTACACGGACACAATCACATCTCTCCTGCTGTTGAGCTCAATGTCACGTGTGAGTACAGATTTGGTCATTATTTGAACAAATAAAAAATTAGTTGACTTTTATAGCTGAAATGTATAAATCTGAAATATTATTTCATGATTACCACATCACCTGTGACACTTTATAAACATTATTTCCACATACTATATTCTAGGAACCCCAAATGACATCTAAGAGTAATGTGTTTACAGTTTAATAATTATAGAATATGTCTATGTTTATTTGCTTCTTTATAATGCAGTTCATACCTCCCCACCTAAAGGGGGCATCAAGTTGACAATAGTGCTCACAAACAACATGTATGTGTTTAGATATTGAAAATGTTCATGGCAGGCTGTGGGCAGAACCGTTTGGTCTGTAGGATTTGATCTTTCAGATGAGCAGCATCACACATGCATAGTGTGGGAAATGGTTCAAATGAGACGCCTCCTGATTGATTTTTTTGGTACTTTGCCCTTACAGGGAGTTCATCCAAAAGTGAAAAGTCATCATTTACTAACCCTAGTGTTGTTCTAATGCCGTATGAACTTCTTTGTTATGCAGACCACAAACTGAGAAATTATATATAAACGAATGAATGAATGAATGTCATGCTCACGCTCCTCCATATAATTCTATGGCAGTGAATTGTGACCAGCTTTTCAAAAATTGTGCTAAAGTATCACTAAATGAACCCATACAAGAACACACCCAGCTAACAGAATTTTGTTATAAGAACGTTCTCTAAATATTCAGTGTTGGTTCTGGGAACGTAAAAAACGTCCAGTTTTCTTGACGTTAGAGGAACGTTTTTATAAGGTATAATGTTCCTCAAACGTTCTTTCAACTTAATTTTGATCTAAAATTCAACATTCTAGGAACGTTGATTTGTAACATTCCAAGAACATGAAAATGTTCAATTTCCTTAATGTTAGTAGAATGTTATTTAAAGGTTAGTATGATGTTCCTGAAACATTCTTTCAATCATTCAAACACCTGCTGTGAACAAGCACTGAAAGAAAGAGAAATAAGAACACAAACTACAACTTTCTTCAGCCACAGCCTTAGATGAACTGAAGATAAAAGACATTAAATCTCTGAAGATCTGATTAAACAACTCCACAAACAGCATTACCAGCTTCACTTATTACTAACCAGACTGACTTTATTTCTGTCACACGTCTACAGAAGTTCTTATTGAGAATTAACAGAAGTTTAGATGTTTCGTTTGAGGTCACCATCATGGAGGTTGGTGAAATACAGAAATAAAGTCAGTCTGGTTAGTAATAAGTGAAGCTGGTAATGCTGTTTGTGGAGTTGTTCATGGGACATTCAGTGATTCTGATCTGCAGCAGTGATTCAAACCCTCCTGCAGAAATCAGCTGGTTTAAAGGAGGAACGTTTGTAGGATCTGGAAGAATCTACAGCATCTCAAAGATCAGCTCTGATGACAGTGGAGAATACAAGTGCAAGTCCAGAAACAAACATGGCGAAAAATACTCTGCTGCTGTGACTTTAAATGTCATGTGTGAGTTATTGGTGCTTCAACAAACAAACTAGTGGATTAACAATCCCAAATCATGAATATAGTTTCTTTTGTCTGTTTTAGATCCTCCCAGGAACGTCTCAGTGTTGATCAGTGGATCTGGTGAAACAGTGTCAGGAGATTCAGTGACTCTGATCTGCAGCAGTGATTCAAACCCTCCTGCTCTGAACTTCAGCTGGTTTAAGGAGAATGAAAGCTCAGCTGTTGGATCTGGACAGAGTTTCAGTCCACTACAGAGTGGACGCTTCTACTGTCAGGCTCACAATCAACATGGATCTCAGAGATCAGACGCTGTAACTGTGACTGTTAAAGGTAAACTCATTTAAATATCTCTGCAGACCTTTTGAAAATTATGGTTTTGAAGCTGAGCATTTGCAAAAGTGCTGATTGTGACATGACATGATATAGAGAGTTTGGATCTGTAGTAGAAAATTTGCTGTTCTCTAAAAAAAATTCAAATATCAACAATGTAACTTCAAAGTAAAACTTTAGAAATAATGTGCATAATAGTTTGAGCAAATAATTTCAGTTAATGAATTGAAATTGAAATACTAGCATTTTCTGTTTTTTATTCAAAGTGAATAAAATTGTTAGATTTTATTTACATTTTTCATCATCCAAAGACCTGCCAGAATACACTGGCTTGCATATTATATTTTTAATGCAAGGCTACCACCGAACATTTTCTGATTCCTGCATCTAATAAACGCTGTCAGTGTTCCCATTTTTTGCAGATGTGAGATCATACTTTAGTACTCATTATTTTTTTTTTTTCAGCCGGTTTTGTTTCAGGAAACAATACATTCCTGGGCGCAGCTATTGTGATTGTAGCTGTATGTGTAGTTTTATTTCTTGTCTGCATCATCATGTTCATAAGGTGAGATCTTTTGTTTAAATAATCCACATTGAAGTATTCATTTATAATTATTAATGTGTGTGTGTTTACATGTTTATCTCCACTACAGGAAGAGAAAATGTGCTGGACTGTTGGACGTCAAACAGAAGCAGGTCAGAAGTTATCCATCTGTTTCTATCTGCAAAATGAAATTATAAACCATTTATGTTGTGCTTTGATACAATATTATTCAAAATATATATTTATATGTGAATGAGAAGTCATTGCGTTAAGACAATGCTCTTACAAGGAGCAGAAAGCTCTTCGCTCATTTAGGCGATATGAAAGGTTTTGACATCTTTCTCCAGGTTCAACAACCTTTCAGCTCTGACAGAAACCACTGTGATGATGGTCTGTACACCAGAGTCTCACCCAGGAGAACCAGAACAGATCAGACCGCAGGAAAAACTGAATCCACAGATTCTCAGAAGATCAGCTACGCAACCATCCAACACACCAGGAACAATGAAGACAAGTATGAAAATCTGAGAATGGACCATCCTGATCCTGCTGTGAGGTGAGAAACAAAACAGGTTTGAAACACAATTGCTCATATAATATTGAAACTTATTTTTATATAACATAACTTACATGATCTGGTTCTCATTCTGAGCACTGCTGGACTTTGATCAGCTCCTGCATTACTATAAATGGTCATTCACACTTCATCTCTGATTATGTTTCTCCACAGATCCGGTGCTACGAAGGTGATTTACAGCACGATCAACTGATCCAGGACCCATCAAATGGATTGAAAATGAAGCTGAAAACAGTCACTTTGTTATTCATTTACTGCAGCTTTGATTCAGATGTTTATAATAGTGATTTAAATGTGTGTCATTGCACTAGTTAAGTCATTAACTTCTCCTTCGCTGTTGGCTGTCTGTAGGAAGTATCGGTCAGATGTACCAATACCACAGGCTACAAAATTTTCCAGGGGGGTTATTTACATCATTGTGGTTTGGTGCGTCTGTGTGGGAAGTTACAGAATCATCTAGCTAAAATTAAACACCTGTCGAAACACTTTCTGTTAATGGCATGTTTTGTAACATTTCTGAAGTTTTGTGTAATTTTCCACGAATTGCAGTCTGTTATTTTGCCATCTTGTGCCTTAGTCACTCTTCAGTGAGCATCAGTCTTTGTGTCTGTATCTTCTCTCTTTATACATTTAAAATATTTTCATAGAACATGGTTTGTTGCTTTGACACACACACGTATATATACATATGTTTTGTGTAGGCTATCAGTATATTTTAAGACTTAAATAAAGATTATGTAATAAAATGTTTTTGTTTGTAACGTGTAATTGTGTTTTAGATTACGTTCTATAGTGACACAATATGTCTGACATTAGAAATACATTAGAAACACATCAGAATCACTTCTGACTGACAGTGAATTCGATTCATTTTTATGTTGATCGATATGGTTTTGTTCTTGAATATCAGCCTGACAATAACATGCAAGTTTCACCTCGTAAACGCTGATGACATGATGTTGAGTGGCTCCTCTTCCTTTGATACGTTTAGACAACGAGGAATTTTTTTATTTTCATTTCTAACAACGTGATGTGACTGCACGTCTTTTCTGAGGCAAACGAAAAGTACTGCGCATGTGCGGAGAAAAAGCGCGCAAATGCAGCGCGCGCTTTAAAGTCAACTTGATTCTGATTGGCTGTAGACCCATTTATCTTTCATTATTTGGTACAATTTGCTAATTATGAATTTTAAAGTCAGAATTTCGACTTTTTAAGGCAAGGCACCCCAGCTTAATGGGGTAAAAAAAAAAAAAAAAAAACTAATAGCTATACTTACCTAGTTGATCAGGCCTACATTAAGGACTGCAAAGATATATATATGTGTGTGTATATATATATATATATATATCCAATAAAAAAACATTAAATAAAGCCAGATTCAAAGTAAAAGGTTTTTATAACTCTATAGATCATGATATATGGAAATGATATATGAACAAACCCCTTTGAAAAAACCTTCAGATAAGAATACAATTGTAAAGTGTATGTAAGTGCTGCTGAAGTGGAGATTTCTGGCTTAAAATCTTATTTTGAGAAAACGGTTTTAAAGATATAACTGTAATTTGAAAGTCCAGAAAAATAAACACTTAAAACATTATTTTCGATGCTTTCTTTCCACTAGTATTCACAAAACATTAGAAAAATCTAAATAGCCCAAAATCTCAAAATTGACCAGTGCATTAAAAAAAAAAAAAAAAAAAGTTGTTTTTCTCTTGCCTTAAGTCATAATTTAAAAATAAATAGTATCATAATTATGATTTACAAAATCATGTTTTTCCGTTATGTGGCAGAACTGGGCTTCCCTGTATTACCTATACCATCCACCAGGGCGCGCTATATTCTATGAGTAGAATTATTTTGCATGTAGCCGTCTTTAGTTTCTCTTCGCTCAGCTCTTCTCCAGCTGACCTCCGGTCACACATATGTTGATCATGACCTGAGCTCTCACTGACCCTGACAGCAGAGGTTCGCCCTAAATGAAGCGCGTGTGCCGGAGGGAGTGTTGGGTGTCCGGCTCTGGGATGTGTGTCCGAGGTGTTGGGTGTCTGGAGGATCAGGATAGCGTGTGCAGGGCGCGTGTGCTTCACTCTGACCAAAATACAAACACACATGGATATCTAGCTCAATTTCACAGCTGTTTCCTGTTGTAGCAACTCATAATGTAATACTTATTCATATTAGCAACAATGGCTATATTCATGGCAATATTAGCAGTATTTAAAAAAAAAAATCATTACAATATAATTTCAATACATTATTTACTATAATATAAAAATTTTCATAAGAAGCAATCAATATACAAAAACATACATAAATCAACAAATTCTTCCAGGAAAGCACATAATGTAATAAGTATTACATTATTATTGTAATAAAATGTTAATGTAATATTTTTCTCAAAACGCAAAACGTTTACTCATAATATATGATTTTTACATTATGAGTTGCTATACCTGTGAATGTATGAGACTTCCAAAATATTGGCCACTATAAGAAAATACATAGACTGTAAAAAAAAATTTTTAAGCCTAAAGTGGGCTGTCGCCATCTTGGCATCGCGTCAGTCCCGGATAACTGAAAATGGGCAAAGAGGTGGTTGGAACTGAGGTGCCTGGTTGCTGAAACCACGCCCGCCTAGCTCAACCTGACCAAGTTAGCTCAGGCTAAGGAGCTATCTATCTATCTTAGATATCTAAAATATTAATAAAGATAACAAGTTATATCATTTGAAAGTTCTAAGGGTTTACTGTCAGTCTGTGGAGTCTTTTCTATGATACAGATGCTCCAGCAACAGTAATATTGTAATTTGTGTCGGGTGTGCAAATGACAACATGCAAAATCAAAATGGGACTTCATAATCCGTCGCACTTGGGTAAAATGTCCATGAGCGTCCATTGAACAACATCCAATAGCACTTTTTGTCCACAAAAGTGTTAAATCCATGAAATATTGATATATTGTCCATTGTTTGCGTCACATTTCTTCTGAACGACCTGCTTTCCATCATCGTTCTTCAAGAAATTATGCAACCTGAGCAGCGTTTATGTTGTAAAACTGTATACAATTGTATACATTAGACGCTCACAAACAAATGAGCCCACGTCTAAAGTATAATTTTTCAAAATAATGCAGCAGTTTTAGTTATAATATCCAAGCAGTGCTGTCTGAGTTTGTGGTGTCCTGAGAGGCATATTCTCCAGCCATTGTCATTGTAGTAAATCTGACGGCAATCCACATGTCACTCAAGTGGCCACGCCCTTAATTATGCAGAACTTTAAGGCTTAATATAATTTAAATGGATGAGTTATTAAAAAAAAAAAAAATCACCCCCTCAGAGTTGTCATGAAGGGCAAAATTAGCTGTATAGACCAAAACCACTTAAAAATAAAGTCGTTATTTTTGTTTTGTTTTTGCACACAAAAAGTATTCTCGTCACTTCATAACACCACTGCAGTCACATGACTGTTTTAACGATGTCTTTAGTACCTTTCTGGACCTTGAAAGTGTTGATTATATTGCTGTCTATGGACGAGTCATAAACCTCTCTGATTTCATCAAAAATATTTTCATTTTTGGGTGAACTAACCCTTAAAGTTAAATAAAGAAAATGCAAACAGTGCTCAATTATAGAACAGAACTGTACAGTTAAAGCACAAACAATTAGTCGTAATGATTTTACTGGCTTCCAGCAGAGACCCAGACAGAGAGAGAAATAGCAAAAGGAAAGAGGCAGTGTTTTTTGTGTGTTAATAATAACCCGTCACACACACCCAGAGTCGTGTCTGAGTTATCTGTGCTTTCATTCCAGCCGTGCTTGAGACAGCTGAGCGGGTGAAAGTCTTAAGACGAAGAGCATTTGAGACATTCACACGGATCGGATGAGCGCTGGACTCATGTGTTCTCTCTGGTTGGAGATCAGCCCACTTCTGACTGGATGCATTACAGGAAATCTCGGTCAGACAGAGAGTTTTCGGAACTCTGAACAATGCTGCTATGACATCACGAGCACCCGGTGTCCATGGCGACACAGTTAACTGTTGTCATGGTGAAATGACCGCGCAGTGGCATTCCAGTGTGAGATGCTGGATGAGTAGAGGATCAAACACTGCACTACATTTACCGTCTCTCTAATTGGACTGAAAACATAACAGATTTTTACAGAACTTTGGTGGAAAACACTTATCCAGATATTACTAATCACTAAGGGCAGAAATTCACCGATCCACCAATGGCAAAACTGACAAACTGTACACGCACAGATAGACCTCAAGTGGTGCTCAGTAGGAGGCACTAGAGTTCCCTTCAAATGTGTCATTAAACCAGCTGTATATCAACATGTGTAACCTGCTTTGATAGTAAGGTTAAATAGATAAATGATTAATCTACTGACAGCAGTTGATCTAAAAGTGAAAACAGATCATGGTAAAAGACAGTTTACTATTATGCTATTATGACTATTATGCTATTAATCCTGCTATTATGACACCAAAGTCTCTTTCAAGGAAAGTCTGTTCACTCGGCAGCCATATTTGCAATTTCGGGTATCCAAGACCAAATGAATGGGGGGAATCCTGAAATCTCAAACTGAATTCACCATTAAATAACATATTTCAAGCATGAACTGTCCCATAAATGTTGTTTCTCTCATGTTCAAATAGGGTAAAAAAAAAAAAAAAAAAGCTTATTTTCAGACTGGACCCACCAATGAGCATGTGCAGTCCCAAGCGCCCGTCTCACAACAAGAGTTGCCAGGTCTCAGAACCAAGGTGGCGGGGATCGGTTGCTTCAACCTGCGGACTACAAAAATAACCCAGGAAAATATAGCAACAGGAGCTTCCAAAGGCAACTGCAGTGACACGATGACTTTATCAATCAACAACTGGCTCTCTTATTTATAAGGAGGGACTTACTACGCATCACACTTTCTCCCATTCATAAATATGGAAGCTTGTGTCCACCACTTCATAAAAAGTGAAATAAAAAAAGTAATAAAGTCAGAATTGCCATCAAGTTATAAAGTCAGAATTGCGAGTTATAGTCTGAATTGTTAGATATAAAGACAGAATTGATAAAGTCAGAATTGCTAGATATAAAGTCAGAATTGATTGATAAAAAAGTCGCAATTGCGAGATATAAAGTCAGAATTGCAAGTTATAAAGTCAGAATTGATTGATAAAAAGTCAGAATTGCGAGATATAAAGTCAGAATTGGTTGTTATAAATTCAGAATTTCGAGTTGTAAATTCAGAAATGATTGATTTAAAGTCGCAATTGTGTATTATAAGGTCAGAATTGCAAAATATAGTCAGAATTGTGATATAAATTCAGAATTGCAAGTTATAAAGTCAGAAATGATTGATCCAAAGTCGCAATTGTGAGATATAAAGTCAAAATCGCAAGATATTGTCAGATTTGGTTATTATAAAGTCAGAATTGCAAAATATAGTCAGAATGTGAGATATTAAGTCAGAATTGCGAGAAATAGTCCGAATTGCGAGATATAAAGTCAGAACTGCAAGTTATAAAGTCAGAATTTGTTGTTATAAATTCAGAATTGCGAGTTATAAAGTCAGAAATGATTGATCCAAAATCGCAATTGTGTATTATAAAGTCAGAATTGAAAAATATAATCAGAACTGTGATATAAAGTCAGAATTGCAAGAAATAGTCCGAATTGCGAGTTATAAAGTCAGAATTTGTTGTTATAAAGTCAGAATTGTGAGATATAAAGTCAAAATCGCGAGATATTGTCAGATTTGGGTATTATAAAGTCAGAATTGACTGAAAAAGTCAGAATTGTGAGTTCTAAAGTCAGAATTAGGAGATGTAAACTTTCAATTGCAAGATAAAAAGTTGCAATTATCTTTTAAGTGTTTTTATTCTGTGGCAGAAACAAGCTTCCATTCACAAGTAATATGAGCGCTTGTCTTTTGAACGGTGCTCAGGTAACATTCGTACGCTGCACTACGACATCAGGCTTGTGTAGCTGGAAGAACTCACATTCACACGATAATTTGAACATTTTGCAATTTTCTCCACTGTTGGGCAGATTGTACAGAAAACACCCAGCAGCACACACAAAATGACACCCACACAAACCATGATTTGTCCATTAAGAGTGTTTTATTCCAGACTCATTCTGAGTCCAAGGAACAGAAAAGGCAACTCAACAAACACACACACAGCATAAACACACACAAACTCACATGTGAACACACTCCAGTCAGAAGAATCGACTGCTCTATAACTATAAACAAAGCTTTTAAGAAAAGCACCGCCATCCTCTCGCAGCAGGCAAGAGCTGATACACACACTCACACACACTTGGATCCAAGTGTTACGACACAATTTCTCTGTATCGGTTTCAGATGTATGAAATCAGGCAATAAGAACAGACAGAAACAAACAAACAAAACTTCTGTCTGTAACCAAGAACAGCAACTTCAGGGAGGATTCCTGACTGAGATCCGTCCATCTGGAACCACTGTATAACCCATCTACAAAACCTGCCAAGAACACGTCCAGGCCTCGTTTCGCCCCAAAAACAACACAAATAAAATAAGAAATGATATTCTGCATAAAAAAATAAAAAAAAATACAAATTGTCTCATGACAATTAAGAAAAACGTCCCCAATTTTTATTACAAAAATATGAAAACATAATATTATTAGTTAAATTTAGTACTGCAAATATGTATAAATATTTCACTTTTAATTACTGTGTTAATATTTTAATATTATTATTGTTATAATAATAATTGTAAAAATAATATATAATAAAAATAACAATTATAACAGTAATAATAAAACCATGGAAAAAAAATATTTTAATATTTAAACGTTCAAGTGAATTATTTATACATAATTGCAGTACTGAAAATAATAAATTACAAATTAAATAATGCAATAATGCAAATGATACTTTTGGGTGGGAAATGTGTTTGTTATAAAAAATGATGTCTAAAACTGTTCTATAATAAAGTCTAAATTTAATTTCTGGTTTATTTATTTTCATTTTGGGGTGAAATGTGACCCAGACCTCGACATGAATGAACAACTGGACACGCTTCATGAACTTGAACTCCAGCAGAGGTTTCTTGTGTCTCTCTCAGTCTGTGTCTATGTGGCAGGGGTTCGTCCCTGCGTCCAGAGCCGAGCGGTACAGTCTGATAAAGTCTTTATAAAGTGGAGCACATCCCAGCCAGGCCTCTCCGAAGCGCACGGCTCCCGTGAAGAGGAACTCGCCCTGTCCCGCCCGTGGGCCGCAGCGCTGCGGCATCTTCACGCGACCCGTCCACCGGCCGCGCCCGCGCCCCCCGCCGCCAGACACGAACACGCGGCTCTTCTGACGGTACACGTGACTCAACGACACCACCACAGAGGCCTGACCTTCATCATCCTCCTCCTCCTCCACGTGATGAATACTGCCGCGCACCGCTGAGAGACAGAGATAAAGCATTCACAGTATTTTCCAAAATATAAAAGTCACATGTTTTAAACGTGCTGTAACTTATATTCCAAAGTGGCTTATATAACGCATTTAATGTCACGCCTGCAAAACATTTATATTCATGCCGAATACATGAGCCAAAGTTTATTTGTTTAAGGCTTTTTCCAGACTATGGTAGTTACAATTAGTTCAGGCTAAATGAATTCCACTATAATTTATAGTAGTTTGTTCAATACTGTTCAATTTAAAGGATTTGTTGTGAAGTGAGAGGAACTAAAATACATGTTTATAGTGTTTCTAAAAACATTAATTTTATTTACAGGTATTTTACATTATTTCTGCATACAATAATAAATTGTGACTTATACAGTGTTGGGGAAAGTTACTTTTAAAATGAATGCATTACAATATTGTGTTACTCCCTAAAAAAGTAACTAATTGCATTACTTAGTTACTTTTTGTGAAAAGTAATGCGTTACATTACTTTTGAGTCACTTTTTCTCAAGCTGGGCTTGTTTGTTCATATTTTGATAACAAAAAAAAGTTCTATTTTTTGATGAATGTTAAGGTCCTTTCACACCAAAAGTGAAATGAATAAGCCTCAGGCTGAAGGAAATGCATATTCACACCTGTACAGAAGAGGGCGCAGCTCAAACAAACCTTTCAGCTGTGCTGCCGTTCTGGAAATCTAAAGTAATTTGTGATAATTAGTATGGTTGAATTAGATCATTGAAGGTCTGCAGCAAAGACACTGGTTAATAAAGTGGGATTAAATACATAAAGTATATTTGTGTAATTTAATATAGTTAATTATTACAGGTTTGCATAAAATTCTGAAATTGCATTTCACTGTTTTTATTCATTTTAAATTAATGTAAAAAAGTAACTTGCGTTACTTATTTGAAAAAAGTAACATATTTTGTTGTAAATTGAAAAAGTAATATGTTACTTTACTAGTTACTTGAAAAAGTAATCTGATTAAGTAACTCAAGTTACTTGTAATGCATTACTCCCAACACTGGACTGATATATCAATGTGACTTACATTTCTCACAACAATGAAATTTTGACCAGGTGTGACTCCCCAGCTAACAAAAATATGTTCTAAGAGCGTTTTTAGAATGTTATCATAATGTTAATTAAAACTTTATTTCTGAATGTTCTCTGAATGTTCAAAACATGCATTTTTTAAATGTTCTAAAAACATTTTTCTTGGTTATTTGAATGTTGAGTGAACATTCCATTTTATCATTCTACAAAGATTATGGGAATGTTACTTTTGAATGTTCTCTGAACATTCCAAAACAAGGAGTAACATTTAAAAAATGTTAGATGAGTGTCCAACTAAAACTGTTCAGAACAAAAAAATGCTCCAAGAATGATGTATAAATAATGTATTTGTGCTAACATGATTAAAGACCAGATAACTTTGAACAAACATTCAATTAACATTACTGGAGGAACGTTTGTTCATAATCAGAATGTTAGCCAAAGTTCTGAGAATGTTTCCTTTTTTGCTGTATTATAGTCCGGGGCAACTTATTTTCAGGAAAGCACGGTACATTATGACTTCTAAGGAGTATAGTTTCTTACCAAAGTCGCTGGTGCAGAGCGCCATGAGCAGCTCGTCGTCAGAACAGGGTCTGCAGGGAGCTGAAACACACACACACACACACACACACACACACACTATATTAATGTAAGACACACACGAGCACAAGGAAATCCAGACGCATTTCCTCCTCAGACACGTCTGGACTGCGCTGCGTCACACCCATCACACTCCAGCTGTGTCGGAGCTCCTGTGATCTCTGACCTTTGCCCTCTGACCCCGTTTGATAGCATCATCATCATTATCTGCCTCCCCCACGACAAACCAAGTGTCTCGACTGAGTTTAAACCACATTAAAGCTTGTTGAACATACATGGCTGTAAAATAAACAGATGTGCATTTAAAAAAAGGCTTTTGAGCTTAAATTGTAAAAAATATTTAAACTAATATAATAATCATAAAAAAAGGTTATTTTTAGGTTTTATATTTACAAATTTACAACCATTCAAAAAAAAAAAAAACTTTTAAAGAACTTTTTAGGTTTTCTGTTCTGGGAACCAAAATGATTCTTCAAAACAAATGCATAGAAAAAAACACAATATTTTAGTAACAATTTCAATGATTTAAAGATTCATAATTTAATGTTACAGTAGAATTAATGTTGTTTAATGTTGATTAAAATGACAATATAATTTATTACAAAACTGTTGCAACAGGCTGTCATATTTTGAGCAAGTGAATCAGATGTTCTGATGAATCACATCTGATGATTCAAACAAATTAGGAGTGTTTTTGCATGTTTTTGCAAAGACAATATGATAGAAAGTACATTTAGCATATTTATGGTTCTTTTTCTCATCACATTAAGACTCACAAACTGAGTACCATGTAAATGTAAATCATTTTCTTCAGATTCACCTTTGGGACAAAAGCATTTGCAAATCGATTCAATGTAAATGTGATTCCTCACCTGATTTAACATTAAAGTAAAACGGCTCTTTAACGACTTTCAACACCTTCCACCCCCCGCCGCTCATTACCGGGTGGAGGGGGACGCCTCTCACTGATCACAGCTGAAGCCTCTAAACTAACGCTCAGACCTCAGATCAGCTGTTTGGAGACGCTCGTGAAAATAAACACAGAGTGTTCAGTGAAACCAGACCATCATTACAGCTCTTTAAGAGCTGAGCTTTAACATTACATAACAAATATAACTCTTAACCCAGCAAACACACAACCTTCCCCTAACGTTAGTGTTTGGTTCCCATTTGGTTAGTTTTCTGGAAAGCTTATAATAATGTTCTTCAAAGTTTTACTTTTAGAATTGTAAGATAAATTTGTTTTTTATTTACCAGTAATAATTAATAAAATGTAATAATAAAATGTGACTTGTATACAGTGCGACTTATATTGTCATTTTTAACGAGGTGACTTTCAAGCTAACAAGAATATGTTCTTAGAACGTTTTGCTAAAGTTATGAAAACGTTATTTCTGAATGTTCTCTGAACATTCCACATGTCCAGGGAACGTTAAGGGAACATTCCATTTTGCAAACATTATGGGAACGATACTTTTGAATGTTCCCCTACAGAACTTTTTGGAAACCACATAATAATGTTCTTCGAAGGTTTTATTTTTACACTGTAAAAAAACAATTCCGTAAAAAAAAAAATGGATAATGTACTGGCAGAAAATTACCAGGACGTTATCCAGTAATTTTACGAACATTTCCGATAACCCTAAAACACAACACAATGAAGTTCAAAATTCAAAATAAAGGTAAAACACCTGTAAAAATAAATAAATAAATAAACATGGAAAATTCCGTCAAATTAATACAGTACATTGTGCCCTATTTTTATGGATTTTTTAGAGTGTAGAATTATAAAAAAAGTTCTCAGTAAAGTTTTTTTTTTTTTTCAGACAGCTTTTTTTTTTTTTTTACATTTTATATTTACAGTTATAAAATAACTTTCACAGAATATTCCGTAATGGTTATTTAAAGGTTTTATACTTTTAACTATAAAATAAATTTTACAGAACGTTCCATAATGGTTATTTTTAGTTAACTATAAAATAATGTTGCAATAAGTTTTTGTTTTTTTTACAACTTAAAAATTACTTGTAATGGTTATTTTTCAGTTTTAGATTTACATCTGTAAGATAACTTTTAAAGAATGTTCTTTAATGGTTATTTTTAGGTTTTGTTTATAAACCTTACATTTTTTTATATATATAATGTAAAATATGTTAATATAAATACTAAAAATGCATGTTCTGGGAACCAAAATCTAACATTCTCAGAACGTTCAGAGAACCACAAACAACAACAGCAGTCTTAAGAATGCTGCAGACTATAAAGGTTTAGAATAAACAAACAATAAATAAATAAATCACAATTGATAGCCATAATGAAAAGACTGAAATTTGTTCACTGCAAATCTGACAAGAAATACTGACCACCTTATGGCAGTTTTTTTTGCCCTTTTGTGGAGCTGGAGCTTGTATAAATCAGGGTCAACTTTCATTGCTTTAAGAGAACAGCTCAGATATTCCTAAAAAAAAACTCTTTTCACTAACACATGTTTTCTTCCTGTAGACCAATCAGAAGGCCCACCCAAGCTCGAGTGTGAGTGAGACCAACAGGTGAGGAGCTCAGGACACCTCAAGACTTACATGTTTATAAAGACAAACCCTCTGGGAATGCTGAGCGGGAAAGAAAGGGAAAAGAGAGGGGGAAGGGAAATGGAGGAAAGAGACTTTCTGGAATACCTGGTAGCTTCCCAGTGAACAAAAATATGCTTTGCTAACGTTCCCATTAAGTTAAGATAACATGGTTTGTGAATGTTCCCTGAATGTTTTTTAAATGTTTTAAAAACGTTCTTCTTGGTTCAAAGAACATTAAGGGAACGTTCCATTTGCAAACATTATGAGAATGTTCTTAAACAAGCAGTAACATTTTTACATTTTGAGAACATTATTAAAGACCAGAGAACATTGAACGAACATTCTATTGTTCTAACGCTCAAACATTACAGGAAGAACGTTTGTTAGGAACTTTGAGAGAACCTTGACAGAACGTTAAGTAAAGTTCTGAGAACATTCTCTGTTAGCTGGGTATGTGGTAAAAAGAAGGACGAATAATTACGAAAATGGGATATTTCAGACTGTGATTAGACAGCTGTGAACTGATTAATATTATCACAAATCCCTCTTGAAAGTATTAAGCTGCTGTGCCAGAGCTCATCTCACCTGCAAGGCCATTACAACAGCGCCTTTCATGTGCAACTAGCCAATAAGAGTCGACCTCTGCAACCATCGGACCAATGGCACGCAGCGGCCGCTTGATTGACAGCACTACAGGCTGCTTGACCCCGGTGCGACCTCTTGATTAGACAGTTTATTTTCTTATGTCAGGCTGAACATGGAGCGTTGGGGGGCTGATGGTTCTGTCTGGGCTTCAGGTTTTACAGGGTCAGCGCCAGCAGACATTTTACTACCTCTCTAAAGCACTCTTTCATGTGAATGACGGCCATTTGACAGTGTTGTTATTCCACCCCCAACACTCTCTCTCTCTGTCACACAGATATTCCTGAATACACTAAGGCTGCGTGATATAGCGTATATTTACTATATACTATATTTTTGATGATGTGAAATTCACAAACATTGTAAATATTAGAATGAGGTTTCCCGTAAGATCACGTCAGTGTGCTAGTTTCGCAGCCGCTCTTTGTCGTGAATATTTCTTCACAAGCAAAAATGCAAATAGTGATTCAGTTATTTTTCTTCTTACATTTCCTTGAATGAATTCCTTTAATGTGCAAAGTCTGATTCAACCGTTCATTTGCATCCTAAATAATTAAAAATATGTGCAAGATGCAGTGTTGTTATTGTTAAACAAAAATTATTAAAAGTCAAATGAATAAAGCTGAAATTTTATCTAATAGAAATATTAGATAAAAATTTAACTTACAAAAATGTAATACTGCATGGCGACTAACTGAAATATTAGGTTACTATAATTACTGACACTGAAATAATAATAAAAAAAAAAATGTAAAAAAAAAAAAAAAAAAATATATATATATATATATATATATATACGTAAGAAAATGACTAAAACACTACAAAACTAACTAAACTAACTTTACATTCTTTAACGCTTTTATTGTGTGGAAAAAAGTAGTTAAATGTTGTTGTTTTTTTCTCAATTTTAAACAATTATATTATTGTGCATTGTTAAATTGGTGAAATAAAATAATACATTTTTGGTTTAATTTAGTGAAAATTAAATGTGGAAAACATGTCTGATAATAATTATTATTGTTGTTGATGTTGTATTTTACTTGCATTAAACATTTGGAATCTATTTAACAATGGCTGTCTAAGCTGTGATTATGATTCTCTTGACTGGAAAAAAATCATCTTTTAAATTAGAGACGCACTGATAGTAAATTTCTCCACCGATATGATAGCCGATTATTCAGAGTGATATCTGCCGATACCGATAACGATACCAGTAGTTTGGGGGTTCTGCCTTTTATACCTTTTATACCTTCTTTCAAATTAATGATAGGCTACTTTTATTATATTTTTAATGATTATATTTGGAAAGAAAAACTTTATTCTCTCCATCAACTTGTTTCAGCGTAACTGGTATCATTTATAAACAAACACATTACTCAAATTAATATTAACACACATTAACTAAATTCTGAAGATTAAATTAATATTTCTTAACTTTCTGAATGTTATTAACTCATATAATTACTATTAATATTGAACATCAAACTGGTTTCTTAGCATTTTCTTTACACAAAGCCCTGCCCTCTTTTGATTGACAGGATATATCGGCACTGACTATCGGCTGTTTTTATGATTATTGGCCGAAATATCGGTGCATCTCTATTTTAAACTCATTTCAGAGCAAATGCATATGAAGATAAAGACTGAATATCATAAGAAAAATGTTTAAGAATAGGGTCCAATATACTGTGCTAATGTGAAGGAATGTTCTCTGATTTTTCAGAGGTATTTTTCATGTATTTTTACATAAATTACACATTGCATTGTGTTTTAGGATTAAAAGGAAACGTCTGTAAACTAGGGATGCACAGATATGAACATTTTGGCCAATAGCGATAACCGATAATTCTTTATATTTAAAAGCCGATAACCGATATATTGGCCGATAAATCTAAATCCAAATTTATATACAATTTTTGAGAGCCTAATTACAAAAACAAAAGTTTCATCATTAAAAGCCATGTCACAAGCACACAACTGTAATGTTCTCATTATAATTTTATGTATGTTTTAGGTATAATTTTATGTTGCGCTGCACATGTTGTACTTAACAGTATTTTCCTTTTTGAAGTGATTTCAATCATATTTCAAGCAATTCAAAACCATCATAGTGAACAGTGTGCACCTGAAGTGTCTCAGCTGAAGGAAATAATCCATTATTTATCGGCTTTAATATATCAGCCAAATTTTCTTATTGGGCCGATAACGATAACATTAAAAATGAACATATATCGGTCGATACCGATATTGTGGCCGATATACTTAACAGATAGTGTCCCGTCAGAATTTATATCTTACCTGCAGGCGAGTAGGGCTCATCTCCCGGCGTCTGTGTGGAGATCAGCTGATACTGAAAGGCCGTGATCCTCCGGCTGATGTCCCTCCGTGCAGACGCCTCCACGAACAGCGCCCCCTCCTGCAGGCTGAAGCAGCGCACGAGTCCGGCCGCTTGCTCCACTTCCGACAGCAGCAGCCGCAGCTCTCCGGCTCGCTCCACGTACAGCGTGGCTCCGCGCGAGTCCGTCCGGGGCTTGACGCAGACGTGGAGGTGTGCGGAGGACGGCAGGTTGGGCCTCAGGTTGACAATGACGGCTCCGGTGGGATAGAGCCACTCCAGAGAGCCTTCAGCACAGCGCAGGTACACCTGCTCCACGTCCCGCGCATGAGACTCATGCGTCAGCCCGCTGCAGTCACACAACACAAGAGTTAACAGCTAAACAATGGAGCCAAAACATTTGCGTTTCTCTACAGTTTTAGTTGTCTTGCTTCTCATTCAACTCAGAGATTCTCGTTTTTCAAACGACACATAAATCTGAGAGCTTGACAAATTGGGATGTCCACAGTTTTGATGCATCCCATGACCTTCAGGGTGAGTGTGACCTCCTCCTCATCTCCAAGAGCTTTCAGCAACACGAGGAGAGATCGGATGTCAAAAGTGTGGGATATTAAGTCAACCTGAGGTCTTAAAAGCTTATGGTACGAGAAAAAGGGTTATGTGCACATGAAAGATTTCACACAAGCTGTCATCCAGATGTGACATTTTCATTTTCCCCGCTACAGCGCTTTCAAGTGGTTGCGGCTGGCGTATTTAGGGAAGATTACAGTGTTTGTGCCTGTTTCAGCTGGACTGGTGCCGACGGGTGTGCAGAGGCTTTGAGATTTACACTTTTCACCTGGTGAACAGCACGACTTCTTTGAAACATTATGACCTCAAAAACATGTCCCATCCAATCCATTGAGTTTGTTGGACCTCAAAAGTTTAAAAAAGGATTGACTGATTCTAAAATGCAGATTAATCGTATTCCTGTATTTCCACCAAATATAGAGGGTTTGGATGAACATGAGGGCGAGTAAATGATGGCAGAACCAAACTTCACAGCTACAGCTGGGGTTCATGACTTAGCATTATAATTAAACTGACGGGGTTTGGTTTCTACTGAAATCAGTGCCAAATGTCCTCCAGAGAAAAGAACCTAATCCCGCACACATGACCCCTAAATTCACCCCATTTCATCCGGCTTGCTTTTAATTAACGTTATTAAATCATTTTCTGGAGTCCATTAAGCCGCGGAGCGCATAATAGAGGCCAGATTCGGCGCGGTCTGGCTCAAAGAGTTAAATGAAGGAGTTGAAAAGAAAAGTGCGAGTCAGCTACTAAACCAGAGCACTAGAGTCAATGAAGAGAGAGAGAGAGAGAGAGAGAGAGAGAGAGAGAGAGAGAGAGAGAGAGAGAGAGAGTGCATACGGAGATTAACGTGGGCGCAGAAAATACAAGTGAAAACAAATCGGTGTTGTTTTATCTTTGTAGCGCTGAGTAGTCAAATTCATTTTAGTGAATCGATTCTTTTGAACAGTTCTTTTTTAGAATCCGCGAAGACTTTCAAATAGTTAAATACCACTGTTTAGATTCTCTGGTAAGTACACTAAAAAATGCTGAGTTAAAAACAACCCAAGTTGGGTTGAAAATAAACAAACATAGCAATTGGGTTGTTTTAACCCAGCAAATGGGTTATATGTTTGCCCAACCTGCTGGGTAGTTTTATTTAACTCAACTATTGTTTAAAAATGACTGTATTGCTTGCTTAAAATGAACCCAAATATGTTGGAAATTAACATTTATTAATAAGTTTAATGAATAATAATTAAACAATAAACATTTAGGCTATTAAATTGCTTATTAATAGCTAAATGTTCACCTTTTGATTATTATTTTTGCCACTAGTAATTATGTGTCTGATTTTTAATTTCCAACCTATTTTGGGTTACTTTTAAGCCAGCCATAGTCATTTTTAATCAATAGTTAGGTCAAATAAAACTACCCAGCAGGTTGGGCAAACTTTTAACCCAACCGCTGGTCCAAAAAACAACCCATTCACTGGCTTTGTCCATTTTCAACCCAACTTGGTTTGTTGTTTTTAACCCAGCATTTTTAGAGTGTAGATTGTATCAGAAATGTGTGATATTAAGCGATATTTATGATTCAACCACTTCACATTCACAATTTTACTCCCAAACAATGTTCTAAAACAGCCGAGTAATAATTTACGCACAAACTCCTTCCGAATCCGAATCGCTCCGGAAGGAACATTGAAAGAACTGGATTATACGAATCGGTTCGCGAATCAGTCTTAAGGGTATGTCAGTGCATGTTCAAGATAAGGGCATGTCCGGACCTTCCCCATCACCTCTCACAGAATTATATTATTTAAACCTTTTACACATCTAAACAGATATATTACAAGTAAACTATTAAAATGCAAAAACTCTTTATTAAAAAATAATAATAATTAAAAAGAGATTCCTAATACAATAGATCACGAGTAGCCTACTTATGACAAAACAGGCTTTCTTTTAAATGCTTTTTACCTATTATAAAACTTTACACATATGAAAAAGGCTGACCTTCCTGTCCAGCTGCACTGGTCGCTGGAGTATTGAGCACATCCACACAGGACTAGAGCTGAGAAAAGAATGAGTAAAAACATCCTCCAACAGCCCAACAATCTCCTTCAGTCTGTAGAAAAACCACCGCTCTGGATCACTTCAAAAACTACATGGCCAAACCATGAGCAGACATCAGAGATTGAGTTGAGTCCAGAATGAAGCGCTCGCGTGAGTCTGAACCCCACAGATACTGAGTCCAACTTTCACCCTCATTCCGACCTCCGCCCCGCCCACGAAACGCGCGACACGCCCCCGTCTGCACGAGCGACGCGACTGTAAAACAGCCTACAGCAGTATTTATTTACTAAAACTTCAACATTTTAAGCCATATTTTAGCGGTAGTACCGTGGTATTTGATGCACCTTCGTGTCCCTAATTACTATGGTACTGAATTTGGCAGCAATATTAGATCCTGAAATTCATAACATTGGCGAAACACGAATGAATATTCAGCACCAAAGTCAGATATACTCATTTGATAGATTTAATGTACCATAGGGCAGAGCCGCAGCACTTTCTTGTAAGGGTGTGTGTGTCTTGAGGTGGTTATTCTGGGCTCTATAAACACTGGTATCAGATGCTGCTGAGTCGCGCGCTGTTATTACGGCTGCACGCGCCTCGCGGGACACTGACCGAACCTTCGATTAAGCACTAGATTGTTGATTTATTATACATTTATTATAAACTGCATATTTAATATATATATATATATATATATATATATGGATGGATTGGCCATTATACAGAATTGGTGCAAACTGCTGTCCCACAAAAACACATTTAAAATGCTTTTAAGTACTCACATTTTACATGTTTACTAAGATCTTTCTAGTATATTTTACATATCAGTAAGCTTAATTTATATAAAATCATAATTTATTGGGTACTTTCAATTGGGAGGTGGCTGTCCCTAACCCTTAAATTTCAACTTATGAAAATTATATTGAAATAATTTTTGCAATTTTTTCCATTGTTGTTTTTAAAAATATATATTTTTAAAAAAAGGTGAAGTTAAAAAATATATTTATTTTATATTTTATTTTTAAATCATGAAACTTGTGTCCCGCATTTTCATGTCACTGCCGAAACAGTGTATGTTTGAGTCCATTGGCTGAGACTGATTTTAACACACTTCTACATTTTTGTCCCTCCCTCTCATATCCTCTCTTTCACAGTAGACAGGTACCATCATTTTGAGTTAAATGTCTGAAAATCTGCGTGTAACTTTAAGGAACGTCACTACCAAACACCTTTTTTCTGCAATTAAGCAAACATTTTTGGGTGTTATTCCATAAAATTTAGTTTTTATGTGTGTACAACTGTTCAGAACTGTGCTAGCTAACCATGTGCTGATTATCATCTTTGAGCTAAAATTGTCACTACCAAAACCATGTTTCGGTAGTGACATCATTGTTTTGGTAGTAACAAAAGGGAACACATAATCATTTATTTGGGGAAAATAAACAAAATTTTAGTGTAGTTATGCAAATCATTAGAATTTTAGTATGTCTTATTATGCAAATCATTAGTGTTTTAGTATGTGAGTTAAAATTCTGTAATGTGATGTGATCACTACCGAAAATGTGCAGTCATGACCGAAACATGGGGTGTTTTGTCAAAAATAAAGTATATTGAATTATCAACCAAGAAGTTATTATAGTGTTTGGTTCAATGTTTATTCAAACTAATGAATCCTTAACTTTGAAATGATAAACTTTGACTACAAAGAAAGAAAGATTGGATTCAAAATGCAACAAATCTCACTTGAAATATTGTTAAAATTGTAATTGTTATTGATTTACCTGTGAAAACTTTTTTTTTTTTTTTTAAATAGCAAGAATATATTTACAAGGTAGATGTAAACAAAATCTTAATAGGTCAATATAACCCTTCTTATTAAATTATTTATTATTGTGTTTCGGTAGTGACACATTTGGGGAGAGGAAAAATATCCCAAAACTTTCTGAAAATATAATATGAGAATTAACTGCACAATGGCCTTGGATATTATAAAATTTGCATACATACACAATTTGTGGAAAAATACATTTTTTTTCCCAAGATGTTTTCAAATATGATTAATAAAAACATAGTAATATTCAAATCATTATGTTAAAAAAATAAAAAGGCAATTTGGACACATAAAGTAAGACAGAACCAGTAAGTAAAAACAGTAGAAATATAATCTGTGTAAAAACTTGAGAGGTGTTGTGTTGTGTCAGGAGTTCTGTGTGGAGACATGTTTATTTGTGATGGTGTGTGTGTTACAGATCAGATGTGTAATGACTCGTGCTGAGCTCTGACCCTCCACCTACACGCCATCCTAAACATTTACAGGCCATGACCTCTGACCTGACCCCTCACACGCGCACACACACCTACATCACGCTCCATCACCTGACACACACACACACACACACAGGGAGGAACGTGGCCGCTGACCTCAGATAACACACACACATTCCAGTCTCACACACACAAAGCAAAATGAACGACTGTTGAGAGGAAGACAGATAAAACTAACCAGACCTTTCAGAGACTGTCATGAATTATTAAAGTTGGCTGTTATCAGAAAGTGATAAGCTAATACACACATACACAAAGAAAACACGCCAGGAAATGAGTATGAAAAATTCTAAAAATACATCTTTAATATCACGAGGATTTAAAATACAACAGCATAATACTGAAACAGTGTTAACTAAAAATGTTAAATATAGTTTTTTTTAATATAAATAAAGCTGAAATAAAATAAAATATAAATATAAGATAAAAAAAGCTAACTAAAATAAAAAAAAAAAGACTAAATGAGAGATTAACAGATTAAGTCTGCACAACAGTTTCAGACCATTCCCGCACACTTGACCAGCAAGAGGACCTGATTGAGAGCATGTCTGCGGGAAAAGGGTTTATTCTGAGTGTGGCGTCACTCGGGAACGATGGAGAAATCCAGTGACACGGGGCATCAGGAATGCAAACAGACACCTGTGTGTGTTTGAGTTTAGGTGCGAGAGGGATGTGAGAGGTTTCTCAAGCCGGGAACTCTGGGAAGGACAGCAGGAACCAGTTCCCAGCTCTGACACACTTTGTTTTCTAAGATTACGAAGATTTTTCATCGTCTCTATTATCTCAGTGTGAAACTATAGATGTTTTCCAGACTTAAACCCCAAATCATGTTAACAATGTGCTAGAAAAGGCCAGTAGCATGACAAAACATGCTAGCAACATGTTAAGACATGCTAGAAAGATACTAGCGTTGTGTTAAAACATGCTAGTCATGTGATAAAACATGCTAACAAAATGCTAACAGGTTAAAACATGCTAGAAGCATGCTAACAACATGCTAAATCATGATAGAAACATGCTTAAACATGCTAAATACAGTAGCATTGTGCTAAAATATGCTAGTAATGTGTTCGAAACATGCAAAATTATGTTAGCAATGTGCTAAAACATGCTAGTGTATTATTAGCAACATGCTATAAACATACTATCAGTGTGTTAAAACATGCTAGAAACATACTAGCATTGTTACAGTATGCTTGTAATGAGAACATGCTCAAAACATGCAGAATTACATTATGACTTGTTAAAACAGGCTAGCAATGTGCTAACAAGTTAAAACATGTTAGAAGCATGCTAACAACAGACTAAATCATGATAGAATTGTGCTAAAACATGCTATAAACACTAGCATTGTGCTAAAATATGCTAGTAATGTGTTTGAACATGCTCAAAACATGCAAAATTATGTTAAAACATGCTAACAATGTGTTAAAACATGCTAGCGTATTATTAGCAACATGCTATAACATACTAGCAATGTGTTAAAACATGATAGAAACATTCTAGCATTGTGCTAAAATATGCTAGTAATGAGTTTGAACATGCTCAAAACATGCAGAATTATGTTATTGACTTGTTAAAACAGGCTAGCAATGTGCTAACAAGTTAAAACATGCTAGAAGCATGCTAACAACATGTTAAATCATGATAAAATCATGCTTAAAAATGTTAGAAACACTAGCATTGTTAAAATATACTAGTAATGTGTTTGAACATGCTCAAAACATGCAGAATTACGTTATCGATTTGTTAAAACAGGCTAGCAATATGCTAACAAGTTAAAACATGCTAGAAGCATGCTAACAACATGTTAAATCATGATAAAATCATGCTTAAAAATGTTAGAAACACTAGCATTGTTAAAATATGCTAGTAATGTGTTTAAACATGCTCAAAACATGCAGAATTACGTTATTGACTTGTTAAAACAGGCTAGCGATATGCTAACAAGTTAAAACATGCTAGAAGCATGCTAACAACATGTTAAATCATGATAAAATCTTGCTTAAAAATGCTTAACACGAACATTGTGTTAAAATATGCTAGTAATGTGTTTGAACATGCTCGAAACATTACAAAAACGCTCTGCGCAGGCCTCGAACTCGGGTCTCCGGCGTGGGAGTCGGATGCACTAACAAGGAGGCTAAAGACTGGAGCCTATAGCATCAGCTGCTAATGCGCCTCTTGAGGCCAGGGAAGTGAAGTTTACATGCACAGCTCCTACTAGCTGGCCCATCTGGGTCAAGGCACCAATGTAACTCCTCTCCGGTCCTATTCGCCCCGCTCTGCACAAGCCTCAAACCCGGGTCTCTGCTGTGGGAGGCGGGCATGTTAACAAGGAGGCTAAAGACTGCAGCCTCTAGTAGCATTGTGTTAAAATATGCTAGTAATGTGTTCAAACATGCTCAAAACATGCATTACGTTATTGATGTGTTAAAACATGCTAGCAATGTGCTATAACATGTTAGCATATATCTTATTACAACATATCATGCTAGTCAACAATATGTTAGCAACATGCTATAACAATGCTATCAACATGAGTGTTGCCTGTTTTTCTTACTCCGTCTATATAACCATCAAACTTTATTTTAAACATTCAGATAAGGATTTGTCAACTTCTGTAGTTTCACAATGAGCTAATGATGTTTTCCAGCCTCTAACTTTACAGAAAAGGTTTTGCATTCTAGACCTTAATTAAGACATTATTCAGTCCCTTTATTAGTCCGTTACTCGTCTGCAGGTCCCACAGTACCTGAGGTTTGACTGTCCTGCCGAACACACACCGTGTTCAGTTGAAATGGTAGTAATGGATTCCCTCTTTCAGCTGCAGCGACAGCAGGTTTTCCTCCAGGACTCCATGTGTCATATCCTACAGAGAGACAGACACTCAAAACACAGACACAAAGACAGATTCACCTGCAAAGTGAACGTAGCTAAACTAGACAATCCCATAATGCATTGCGAGACTGTATATATATAAATAAAAATGTATAAATTCACAAATATTGGGCAACTTACTACAATAAATGATGTATTTATATTAATTTAGCTTAGCATTGTTAGCTTAGCATCAGATAATGTGATTATTGTGCGGCTTGTAGAGCGTCTCAAATCAGTCACTGATGACGGTTCATGTCAGTTAATGTGTTGCCTATGTAGGGCACAGACGACGGTAATAATTCATATTATAGGCAATATTAAGCGATGCAGAAACAGCTGTGTGTGTGTGTGATAATATCTGATCCCGCTGGAGTTTCATCAGTGGGAAACACATGATGATTGAGATTGATACAAGCCTCTCAGTCATTTGGACACGAGCATGTGTGTGTGCGCCAGAGAAAAGTCATTTCCTGTGTGCTAGAAAAGTCAAGTTAAGGTCTGAGACACACACACACACACACTCACCAGCTTCACACACACGATAAATGGTGGCAATGCGTTTCTGAAGTGCAGGATGGGAATCTTGGGCTTCGGCCGCTCCTGAGGGAAATAGAGTGTGTGTGTGTGTGTTAATCACAGTATCATCAGTGTTATTAGCGTCATTACAGCTCTGAAGTGTTCCAGTGTTAAGAGTGTTCAGAGGTGATAACTGATGATCCTGCGGGATGTGACTGTTCCTGATATTATCCTCCAGTGTTTTGGCTGCTGCGCTGTGATCGTTCATCTGATTCTCATCAAGCTAATGAGGCTAATGATGGATTTTCCAGGAAATTAATTAGTCACGGCGCGTTCTTCTGAAAACAGCTGACAGCTGATCTGTGTCTAGGCATAAACGTTGATTCATTACTAGCATTATATTTGCATAACTAATCACTATTCTAGATTTACATCAACCACGTTCCCATGAAAACATCCAGTTTTCACATTCAGATCATTTCAGTGGATCTACTCTCACTAGATTCTTATTCTTCAGTTTTACTCTCTGTTTTCTTTGGCGCGAAACTCTCTTTGAATTCAATGAACATTAAAGTCATAGTGCCAACTAAAAATATAATGTTTAAATAAGTTTATAAATATGCAATTATTGAAAAATGCATGTTTAATATGCAGTTATTCTCATTACATCCGACATACACTATTACTACTGCCAGTCATTCATGATGCACTTCATTTTACGCCTATATATTCCTATATTACACTATGACTGTAATGCTTCTATAGTGTTTCATGATGGTATAAACAGATCTATTATTATGAACAGATATTATTATAATCTATATTGAGTTCTGAAGTGACACATCATGACTCTCACCTTTGACTCCTCGTATGTGTAAAAGCCCTTCTGAATTTTGTTTTCGTCCACGTCACAGAATGCTTTCACCTGCACACACACACAAACACACACACACACACACACACACACACACTCAACAACTGATGCAGCACAGTACCACCTCTTCAATATTTCACATATTAATTAACTTACAATCACTGCAGCTCAGTTGTTTGGTGGTTACAAGGGTGTTCTGGGTATTTGCTAGGGTGTTATTAGGCAGTTGATAAGGGGTTACTAGAATTGAAAATGATGACTTTATGATTATTATTTTAGTATTTAATGGATTAACAACAAAAACAACAATAATTGATTTTGATTATTTTTAATTAGTTATGATTTTTTATTTTTTTTAGGTCCCTTCAGTATTTTAACTAAATAATAATTCATTTATTTTAATTATTTTAAATTAATTATTATTATTATTGATTTATTATCATTTATTTATATTTTAGTATTTTTAAGTCCCTTCAGTATTTTAACGAATAATAATAATTTTAATTATTCATTTTATTTATTTGTAATTATTTATTTATTTTAATATTTACCTGATTAATAACAATTATTATACATTTTTGATTTTTTTAATTAATTATTATTGGTTATTTATTTTTTTATTTTAAGTTCATTTAGTATTTTAACTAAATAATAATTTCTTTATTTTAATTATTTTTAATTCATATTATTTATTTAAGTATTTTAAGACCCTTATGTATTTTAACTAATAATAATAATTTTAATTATTTGTTTATTTTAATTATTTTGTAACTAATTATTATTTATTTATTTTAGTATTTTTACCTGCTTTTAGTATTTTAACTAATTATTATTATCATTATGTTTATTTTTATTATTACTGTTATCATAACTTCAATATGATTGTTTATTTATTTAACATTTTTATGTCCCTTTAATGCATTAATTATTTATTTTAATTATTTTTTTCATTATATTTATTTTAGTACTTTTTAAAGCTTTTTAGTATTTAAGTAATCATTATTATATTATTAATTAGTTAATTAATAGTTTAATAATAGTGTAATAATAATAATAATAAAAATTATTATTATTATTATTATTATTTTGAATGCTTTAAGCAGTCACCTTCTTCTGATTGGTGGGAGTCAAGCTGCGGTACAGTTTCCGTCCCTGTTTTCCAGCATTCCATATAGTGAACGATTCCCATTGGCTGAGCACTCGCTCCTGCAGGAAGTCCACACGGAGATCCCAGATGGTGTCTCTGAGAGCAGGAGGACAGAGACGGTTAACAAACGTGAGGATGAGCATGATGAAGATCATCTATCCATGATTTCAGGGACGACGGAGGAAGGAGAAACTGTGGTTTTGGGTTATTTAAAGAGCATTCTTTCCATTCATTCTGCGTAATGTCCCTCAACTGAGAGCATCATAAAACACTAAAACACATAAATCAACCCTGAACACACACACACACGTAATGAGAGGACGCTGGGGTTTGACGTCCAGCTGTGGCCTGTTGGACAGACGGCGTGAAAATGTGTGGAATTCCAGACACACGGAGTGGGAAGATGCCAGTCATTCCACTGAGAGACAGATAACACACACACACACACACACACTCACACACACACAACGAAGTGACCCGTGAGAATATGAGGATCTTGACATGTTTTTTCCACTAATAAATTCTATTAACACATGTAAGATTTCAGCTGAAATCGTTATAAAACACAAGAGCAGAAGAACATCCTGATTCAATTTCACTGCATATCTGTAACATTAAGGTCTTCATTGATTGAAAGCCCCAAAATAAAAGCAGCATTTACTGACTGATAATTAGTGATTGTAAGCGACTCACTCCAGCACAGAATGTGTTGCTGCATGTTCATGATATCGATAAACCAGCAAACACTCGTCCACTCGGACCACAGTCCCCCCGCGACGCAGACTCTGGTAGAAGAAGAGCAGATCCTCAGGAACGCCCTGAGAGAGAGAGTTCAGATCAGCAGCGGATCGAGGGCTGTACGTGTGTTTCAGCAGAAGAGCCTCACCTTTCCTCCCTCGTCAAACCGACCGACTGTCTGGAACCAGTCGCGGGAGCAGAACCAGGTGGGCATGATGACCGTTGGCCCATGAGAGGTGTACACCTTTGAAAGAAATGAATACTTCTATTCAGCAAGGACACATTCAAGAGCACCTATTATGCAAAATTCAACATAAATGTGTTGGCAGTGTGTGAACACAACCACCCTGTAGTGATAAAAAATCTCTTTTTTAATCCCCATAAAACCTCAACAGTCTCATAGAATAAGCCGTTTTCATTTTCTGTGCAATGTGATGTCACTTTGCACAGGCCCCGCCCACAACTGCTGATGACCAATGCGGTATTAGCATAGACCCACCCTGAGCGAGTTGTACACAGTCCGCCATTGTCTCTGTAGCGACAAGAATGTCTCATAAGCGATTGAAGTGTTTTGTTGTTGGATGTAAGAGTGAACATCAGTACTCCCGACATCAGAGCCGCTGAAAACGCAGTCTTTTTGAAGCAAATGAGCTATAGATCTAATATACACATGTGATTTCTGTCCCTGCTGTTTACATTCACAGACATAACCCACTGTGTTTAAGTAAACTTTGTGTTTTTTTGACAGTTTAAACACAATAAGACATGAAAGAGTAGCTTAATACAAACAGGACATGCCGTCTGAAAGGCAGCTTTAGACTGATATAGCTTCAAAATGCATGCAGATTATAAACTTTCAAGATGAAGAGCGTGGCTGTGATATAGATGATAATGAACACCAAACAGATGTCTTGTTAGTTTCTGGCAGAGTATCCAAGGCATAAGCTGTTAAAGCCCCGCCCTCTTCTGGAAAGCAGGGTGGGGAGCAGCAGCTCATTTACATTTAAAGGCACATACACAAAAACAGCATGTTTTTGCATGCACTCAAAATGGGTCTTTACAACATGGTATAATAAGTGATCTGTGGGGTATTTTGAGCTGAAGCTTCACAGACACATTCTGGGGACATTAGAGACTTATATTACATCTTGTTAAAGGGGCATTATAGGTCCCCTTTAAATTGCTTTCAGTTTAAATAGCCACACAGAATGAGGTAATTTTACTGTAAAGACTAATCAGGGCCAATCAGAGCATGTTTTATGTTTAATATACAGTTATGTGGAGTGTTTTTAGACCAATGAGAGTTCACTGTGGGCGGAGCTACAGCACACTGTAGATAAAACAGAAACCAAGTGAACAACACAAATATTGACGCAGACACACTATTGAAAACAAATAAACACAGCACAACATGATACAACAACAACAAAAAGATAAAAATCGATCGTTTGGTCTTTATTAAAGGGTTAATTCACCCACAAATGAAAATTCTCATTTACTCACCATTCATTTGTTCTAAACCCAAATGAGTTTCTTTCTTTTGTTGAACACCAAAAAAGTTCATTTGAAGAATGTTGGCAACCAGACAGTTGACGGTAGACATAGTATTTTTCCACAGACTTCCACATTTATTTCCTACTATGGTTTGATTACCAACATTCTTCAAATGCTCATTTATTTTGGGTGAACTGTCCCTTTTATCTCACTGGTGCAAAATCCTGCACCACAATCAACTGGTGTTCCACAAGGGTCCATATTGGGCCCAGTTCTCTTTAGCATGTATATTAATGATTGGTGTGTCAACAATGTAATATCATAATGTATGTTGATGCATGGTAAAAATGCAGAAGAGGTTGCAAATAAGTTAACAGATGTTATGGCAAAAGTGGCTCAATCAGTGTCATCTGAAATTAAACGTGTCAAAAACAGTTTGTATGTTCTTTTCTAAAAGGCTTCTTATAATTTTTGATTGTATTATGTTGTTATTTTTTTCTATTTTGTTTCATTTCTCTAGTTTTTAGGCCTAATTACATCTGGCAAAGGGGCTACTAATGAAAACTATAGCCTTCAGGCTGATTTGGGTACATTTACATTCATGAATGTTGATTAATGTACACTGTCCCTTTTTGAAATAAATAAGTAAAATAAACATGTGTATTAAACATTAAAGATGGGATTATGTTATTCAGCATTTTTGCTTCCAGTTTAGACAGACAAATCAGACCGAATCCCGTCACACATCAGCGTCTGGTTAAGATAAAAAGCATTAACATGTTCTCAACACTTTCTAATCACACACACTGCTCTAGTGAGTTTACTTTGGCTGCTTGTGCTCGTCTGAGAGTTAAAGATCAGGGCGAGACACACACACACACACACACACACACACACACACACGCACTCCCTCACTGTCTTTCTGTTTGTAAACGATGGAGTGAGGAAAGAGAGGAATATTTCAAAGATGGCAAAAGGGATGAAATCAGTGATATTTCACAGAGCAAAGAAACTAAGCAGAGCGCTGAGATCAGTGTGCACTTGCTTCGCTGTCAGTGAAGCCTAAAATCACATCACAAGGTACAAATATTCTTACTAAAACCTGTTGATCTCACTAATCCAGCCTCAAAGGTCATGTGTGTGTGAGTGTGTGTGTTCAGAGACTGACACTGAGCTGGTCGAGTGTGTCGTAACGGCTCAGAGATGTTGCCCACTGGATGTGTGTGTTTCACTGGATAACCTCGGCTGGAATGCACAAACACACCCAAGAGAAACACGACTCCCCTCTCAATGAACAAGAACATGTGGAAGAGAAAATCAGAGCAGAAAACCATCAGGAAACACATTAAAGGAGTGTTTACTGACATGTGTGCCCAGTGCTAGAGCGTTGCTAGGCAGTTATAATGATTTTGAGGATGGCTGCTGTTGTGAGGGGTTGCTAGGGTGTTACTAAGGGCTTACTAGAATTTGACGTGGCCTTAGAAAACACCATTCATAACTCTCTCTCTCGGTTCATAATGTGAGGGTTTTTGGATGATTTGGGCGTCTGGAACGTTCCACGCATCACTCTGACCTCACGACCCTCGGGATCCGTTTCCCGCCAGCGCGTGTGGATGCGCTACGCTCCCCGTTTCCGTGGAAAATATCTTTCTTCAGGTACACATCCTGTTTCTGTGGCGACCTACTGACCGTGAGGCACGCGACCCCTCAAAACACAACACGCCTCGCCTTTCCTGACACACACCTACACACACATCCTGCCGACACACACACATGCTGAGAGAGATCAAACAGACTGTCATAAAAGAGAGACAGACACACACACACACTCATTCTTCAAATCCAGATCAACACTCTTTACTTCCCTAACAAAGTGCACTATCCCTCTTTTTCCTGAACATGGAAGCCTCGACCGACTCAAAGTGGAATTTTTCTTTCCATTTCTAGTCTCTAGTGTTTCTAGTCAAATTAGTGAATTTTTCAAGCTGATAATGTAACTCTAAACGTTTGAAAATGGTTTTAAAGAGGACTTATAATGCCCCTTTCACAGAATGTCTCCAGAATGTGTCTGTGAAGTTTCAGCTCAAAATACCCCACAGATCATTTATTATAGCTTGTCAAATTTGCCCCTATTTGGGTGTGAGCAAAAACACACCGTTTTTGTGTGTGTCCCTTTAAATGCAAATGAGCTGCTGCTCACAGCCCCTTTTCCAGAAGAGGGCGGAGCTTTAACAGCTCACGCTTCGGTTCCTCAACAACAACAAAGCTGGAGAATCTCACGCAGCCAAAATGAGGATTGTCAGTAACGGTGTTCAGCCTTACATTGTTCAAACCGGAGTCGACACTGATGGAGAGACTAAGTAACATTCAGAAAGTTTCTGTTTAATTAATTCAGTCGCTCTTTTGACCACATTTTAACAATATGTTCTTATGGAGACCGGAACAGGACAGCATCAATGTTTTCATTGTTATCTACACTTTTCATTTTTCATGCCATGAAGTTATTTTTGAAAAACAAACATGGCGATGAAAAAACAAGGATTGTAGCTGCTCCATTGCTAAATGCTAATCATTCTATAGTTGTCTTGACAAGAAGTTTTAACCCTTTGATGCGTACGATGACACCGGTGTGATTAGAACGTTCAGCGCATCACATGATCAACTGCTAAATTCAATTGTGCTTTCGTGAGTTTGCTGGCGCTGAACCAGAGATGGACGCTCTCAGCTCTTGAGATACATTACCACTATTCAGTGTTTTCAACCACATGAGGTTTATTTTAGGTTTCAGACATTTAAATACACATAATTACTAGTAAAACAATACATTTACAGTTTGTAAAATACACACTGATGTCTACAGAAGCGGCAATAACAATCCTTTCAATTATAAATTGACAAGGTTTTTTATTCATATCAGATACAAATTGTGTAGGTAACTATAACATTTACTCTATTCTTCTCCCACTGCACTGGCTACGTGATGCGTGACCTTTCCAAAATGATCACGTCATGCGTGGCACATCGCAGAAGATCATTTTTGGTTAAAAGTATATAATTTTTATTTTTTTTTTTAGAAAATGACAGATGGTTTCTCTAGATAAGACCCTTATTCCTCGTCTGGGATTGTGTAGAGCTCTTTGAAGCTGCACTGAAATTTGGACCTTCAACCTGTTGAACCCCACTGAAGTTCACTATATGGAGAAAAATCCTGGAATGTTTTCATCAAAAACCTTCATTTCTTTTCGACTGAAGAAAGAAATACATGAACATCTTGGATGACATGAGGGTGAGTAAATTATCAGGAAAATTTAATTCCGAAGTGAACTAATCCTTTAAGAGACCAATGTTTTCTGACCTTTAAAGATGGTGCGGAAAGCAAAATCTTGTTTTATCATCTTGTCTGTGTCTACTGCAAATCATGCCGTTTTTTACTTCCTTTTCAGCCAAAGCTTTTTTTTTGGGTCAGTACGTCTACTTTGGGTTGTTTCGCATGATTAGTGTAAATGCAGATATTGGACATGGGTGAATTTTAAAATAAGATGTAAGCTGGTCGTCAAAAAAATTGCATAAAAATTCAAATCAGACTTGAGAATCAAGACCTGCAGTGTAAATGCGGCCAAAGAGTCTGCAATTTAACTGGAAAATCAACAAATGATATTTGGATTAACAAAACATGCACAAATGAATCGTGCACAATAAGATGAATTTATAAAAGAGAGAAAGTGAACTTTCATTTCATGCTGACTTTAATCTCTCTGATGTGTGTGTGTGTGTGTCACCTGTGTGAGGAGCTGCTCTGGACTCAGAGAGTTGATCCACCTTGTGTAGCGCTCAGTGGAGCCTTCAGGAACTCGACACACTTTACAACCAACAATCTGACAAAACACACCAGACATTAGTGTTTATGTCGACCATCTATTAAAATATAATACAAGATATACACCGATCAGGCATAACATTATGACCACCTTGACTGCTCCTCAAACCAATCCTGAACCATTTTTGCTTTGTGGCAGGGTGAATTATCCTGCTGAAAGAGGCCACAGCCACCAGGGAATACCGTTTCCATGAAAGGGTGTACATGGTCTGCAACAACGCTTAGGTAGGTGGTACGTGTCAAAGTAACATCCACATGGATGGCAGGACCCAAGGTTTCCCAGCAGAACATTGCCCAAAGCATCACACTGCCTCCACCGGCTTGCCTTCTTCCCATAGTGCATCCTGGTGTCATGTGTTCCCCAGGTAAGTGACGCACATGCACCCGGCCATCCACGTGATGTAAAAGAAAACGTGATTCATCAGACCAGGCCACCTTCTTCCATTGCTCCGTGGTCCAGTTCTGATGCTCACGTGTCCACTCTTTCAGCATGGACACCCTGACTGGTCTGCAGCTATGCAGCCTCATACACAACAAACAGTGATGCACTGTGTATTCTGACACCTTTATATCAGAACCAGCATCAACTTCTTGAGCAATTTGAGCTACAGTAGCTCGTCTGTTGGATCGGACCACACGGGCCAGCCTTCGCTCCCCACGTGCATCAATGAGCCTTGGCCGCCCATGACACTGTCGCCGGTTCACCACCGTTCCTTTCTTGGAGCACTTTTGATAGATACTGACCACTGCAGACCAGGAACACCCCACAAGAGCTGCAGTTTTGGAGATGCTCTGACCCAGTTGTCTAGCCATCACAATTTGGTCCTTGTCAAACTCGCTCAAATCCGTATCCTTGCCCATTTTTCCTGCTTCTAACACATCAACTTTGAGGACAAAATGTTCACTTGCTGCCTAATATATCCACCCACTAAAAGGTGCCGTGATGAAGAGATAATCGGAGTTATTCACCTGTCAGCGCTCATAATGTTATGCCTGATCGGTGTAAATGTTTCATACACATACAAGTGTGTTTAAGGTGGATTACAGACAGGAACCATCATTACAGCAGTGACAGGGCTGATCACAACACAACTCAAGTTACACACATAAGACAGCTCACACATTCTCACACACACACACACACACACACACACACACACACACACACACTGGTCTCATTTCCTCTCTGTCGTGATCAGACAGCGGGCGTCTCTGCGGCAGCACTCGACTCATCTAATCTCAGCTGTGTGTTTCTCTGTTTGTTTAACGCCGCAGGTCTTCAGTCTGATGCTGTTACGCCCGCTGTGACCCGAGGTCAGAGGTCAAAGCAACAAACCAAACCCTCGCAAAACACTGACTATAAAAATAACTGCTGCTGCATATGAAAAAATAACATTAAACTGTGTTTCTTTTGTCATTGTATATGAATGTGGTACATTTTTCAAATATTGTGAAATATTATTACCATTTAAAATAACTGTTTTCTATGTGAATATATAGTAAAATGTAATTTATTCCTGTGATCAAAGCTGAATTTTCAGCATCATTACTCCAGTCTTCAGTGTCACATGATCCTTCAGAAATCATTCTAATAGGATTTGATGCTCAAGAAACATTTCTGATTATTACCAATGTTGAAAACAGTTATTTTTGTGGGAAACCGGGATACATTTTGTTTTTCAGGATTCTTTGATGAATAGAAAGTTCAAAAGAACAGCTTTTATTTGAAATAGAAATATTTTGTAAGATAATAAATGTCTTTACTGTCACTTTTGATCAATGTGATGTGCAAATAAAAGTATTAAACCGTCTGCACTCACGGCGGTGGGATTGACTGCGGCAGCTTCATGCTGTAGCCGAACTCTCTGAGGCCTCATGACATCATCCTGAAACACACATGACATCATCACAAATAAGAATTAAACTCTACTTCAGATTAACAACCTAAATGTGTTACTGGCATATTAACTGAATATATTCATCAAGCTATTTTTCTCAGTGACAAGATAGTTGTACTTCCTTACATTTAAACATTCAGTGATTTTCACAGCAGGTTAATATGTGACCACAAAATAATCTCCTTCTGGGTAAAAACATGCATTCTGTCATTTTTCTGGTCATGTATCAAAAAATGAAGCACTGTGTCTCTGCGTTTACAGTCACGGCAGCTTGAGCAGAATTCCTGGCGTTCCTGTAAACCTCAAGGAGGGCTGATTCTGGCCCTCTGGAAGCCAGCGCATGGAAAAATCCCTCCAAAATACCCGACCCGCAGAGAGCGGCCATAAAACAAGCCAGTATCTGAGTAAAGTCAACAGAACTAATGGAGTTACATGTGGAAGAGTGTGAGGGGGTTTCAGGCCGCACTCACACTCACACTCACACACACACACACAACATAACTTTGGTGTTTCATCTGCGTGCTCTTAATTTATTATAAACAAAATTATTATATACAGTGGCTTCTACTGCAGCAACATCCATTTTTTACCGTCAGTTTATCAGGAAGTGATCATTTTGTTATTTTCGTCTCACTGATGAAAACGCTGCTTTATTCACAAGTGTTTTATGTGATATTCCAGTTTTGTGCATGAATAAATTCACAACTTACATGCACTTAGTCTGTCATATCGGTCATTATGAAGTCTTGACACCGTGCATCACTGCGCCATTATCTTGTTTGTTTCTGTATCCTCAGTGATGCAATAAAGATAAAGTGTAATACTGGCTCATTTTCTCATGTTGTCCATCAGAGATCAGAGAAGGAATCAGTTGCTTTACATTCTCAAGAATTTTCTTTGGGCACAAAGGAATATGTTTGTTTGTTTCCACTGTTTTAGGCATTTTTCATTCTGAGGTACTCTATACTTTAAGAGCTGTTTCTACTAGATTTAACCCATAAAAGTTTAATCGACATCAATTAATGTATTCAGCTTGATGTTAATATTTTATAATTATAATAGTAATATTTTAGACTCAAATAAAGCCAGTTCATTTAGATTTACCATTCTTTCTAGTGAAGGCCTTTTGACACTCAATCTATTATCAAGTGTGTTAAAATCATTGCATGTGTTTGTAAATACATATTTGAGGTGATTATAGTGAGTTTACTGTTGAACACGAGAGGAACACTGTTACACTGACCTGTAACTATATGACACTAGTGAAACATCACAAATGTGCTCTTTTAAGATGTCCTGTAGAGCTGATGTGGTTAGAGATACAGAAGGGGAAGGAAACGGCAATATTAGTTGTTGACACTACATTGTTCACTCAGTACGGAAGAGAACGACGGTAACGTTTGTCACACACACAATTTGGTCTTTCATTTAAGCGAAACGCTTGTCAAAGTTCATCATGTGGGACGTTCTGCTGCTCTTTTCCAGCATCTGTACAGGTGAGTTTGAGACTCTGAGCTCTTTTACACACAGCTTGACATGATCTCTTGTTTATTACATGATCATCAGACTCATATGAATGATATTTGTAAGTTATTATTCTGGCCTGCTGATGTCTCTTGCTCACACATAACAGCTCTATATAATGATGTTTGTGTTTCAGCTGTTGTTGTCGGAGCTCCAGATACAGTTACAGGACACAGAGGAGAGAGAGTTGAGATCAGATGCTCATATGAATCTGGATATGAATCAAATTCAAAGTATTTTTGTAAAGGCGAGTGTATGATTGGAAATGAAAACATCATGGTTGAATCAGGATCTCCAGCTGAAGATGAGAGATTCTCTCTGACTGACGACACGACGAACAGAGTTTTCACCGTCACCATCACTGATCTGAGAACAGAGGATGAAGGACAATACTGGTGTGCTGTGGAGAGGACTTTAACTGATGTCTATTCAGAGATTATGTTGCTGGTTTTACTTGGTAAGTGATTCAAGTGACACAAATGTATCTATAGTAGAAATGTAGATGGAAATGGGTCAGCAGGTTCATGTTATTATACAGCAGCCAATAAACTGCTTAATTCATGGTTATATGCATATTTCAGATGAGTGTACTAATATATAAATGTAATAACATTTGATTTTTCCTTTCAACCTTCAGATAACACGACCACTGAGGTTTCAACAATCAGCTCATTTTCAGTCAGGAGTGAATCAGAAATGAATCCGTCCAGCAGAATCACAGAGCATCAGATCTCCTCAACAGGTCACTTCATCTCTTTCTCAAACCCTTCCACTGTCAACATCTTTTAATCATTTAATATTCTTTATATCTGGATGATGTCTGTTATTTCCTCACCGGACACAGGTGAACGTCTCTCCACATCTCACCGTCCATCAGAACAGGAAGTCAAAGGTCTGACAGATGGTTGTCATGGCAACATGACTTTCAATAAGCCTCATATCTGTCTATTTCATGCAGTAGTCTTTAAATATAGTTTTTTTTTAATTTTGATTCTGTGATATTCTGATTCTTCTGGCTGTTTCCTCTTGTATGTTTCAGGTTCAGTTATGATAATCGTCACTCCGGAGGCTTTAGTTTTACTCCTGATAACAGTTGCACTGATTATAGTGGCTGTGAGAAATAAAAAGAAGAATAAAGGTAATATTTTACACTAAATACTCAAATGGGTTTAGGATCACATGCGTGAGAACTGAATTAAAGGATCTTATAATTATGAACTATAAGATAATTGAAGAAGTGAGTATAATGTTGATCTCTTTCACAGGTCTGCTGTCCTCCTCCACTGTAGAGTTTAATCCAGTGTTTTATGAACAGGTGAGTCAGCAGAAACTGATGATTATGGTTATTTACTGAACTCAAGGTTTACAGTAGTAATTGTGTTAGCAGATTCACTGAAACAGATTTTATTTCCTGCTCAACACTGTAATGACACTGAAACATCATATGAATGATCATATGTTAAAACTGTAAATAGAGTTATTTTCTCTGTTATCTAACTTAATAATGTTTCCTGTGACTGTAGATCAAAGACACTGGACGTCACTGCAATCCAGAGGACAGAGACACAATAACAACTGTATTTTACAGCTGTGTGTCATAAACTATAATGTCATATGAGACTCAAGTACTGCTTCATCAACTCCTCAACACAACGGAGTTAATTAATATACTATAATATAATATAATATAATATAATATAATATAATATAATATAATATAATATAATATAATATAATATAATATAATACACACTGCCCGGCCAAAAAAAAAAAAAAAAAAAAGTCACTGTTTGGATTTTAATAGGCAAATACTTAATAATCTATGAATGGATCATTATTACAGTGATTATTATGTTTCTAGCATGTTATATATTTGGCAACGGTTCTTTTAACCATAACCGATGGAGTGTGTAGCTTTTCATTTCTTAAACAAGCATGTAGGAAGACCATATTCCAGGATGACAATGTCAAGATTCACCAGGGTTAAAATTGTGAAAGAATGGTTCAGATATCATGAAGAATCATTTTCACACATGAATGGGCACCTCTGAGTCCAGACTTTAACCTCAGTGTAAGTTTTTTGGGATGTGCTGGAGTAGACTTCACAGAGTGCTCACCTCTCACATTGTCAATACAAGAAATACAAAAAATGATGCACCTCTCGATGGAAATAAATGTTGTGATGATATATCCATCAAGAGGTGCATCATTTTTTTTGGTCAAGATCTTGACAATGCGAGAGGTGAGCACTCTGTGAAGTCTACTTGTGAAGTATAATATAATATAATATAATATTCACATTTCTGGTTTGTTTTTTAGTCTGTTTCTCTGTTCTGTACACATTTAAGTCTTCTAGTGTGTTTATTAGTTCAGTCCTCCCTCGGTCTCTCCCTGTTTGTTTCTCTGGTTTATAATTGATTGTGTTAGTTTGGTTCAGGTGTGTCTTGTTAATTAGTTCTCCTCTGTCTATTTAAGGCCTCAGTTTCAGTTGGTTTCTTGTTCTGCGTTGTTTGTCGTGAGAGTTTAGTTGGTTGTGTTTCTTTTTCCTGCAAATCCCTGTGAGTTATAATTAAAGACTGTTTCAAGGATCCCTCGTATTCGTGAGCTATCGACTACAGCCATCCGTGACTATAATATAATATATTATAATACATTTATAAGCATATTAAAAACCAAGAGAAACCATCTTCATCCTTCTCGTTTCTAATTATATATTATTTATTAAATATTTTAGCATATATTACCATGGTAATATGTCATAATCAAGGTTGTTTTGTCTGCTTTTTTAGTGTGATTATCATAGTTGTTGCAGTTTTACAGTTGATCCTGATATGGATCCTGTTCACAAATATGGATCATATAAATATAATAAACGTATTTTTTTTTAAGCTGAATATGTCTCATCATGAGAAACTTGCATTCTGCAGTTTAATAGACAAATTACACCATATTGTTCTGGATAGCATAGAAGTGGGGCATATATTTTATTTCATTATTATTGTTGTTGTCATGTATGTCTGTAATTATGAATGTGAATATTGTCACGTTTAGTCTGTTTTGGTTTGGTTTTCAAACACTTTTGTGTCCTGTGTTCCCGCTCATCATTTGTTGTCATGGTTATTCATTACATTATTTAATTAGTGCACATCTTTTTTCATTTGAGTTCATTATCTTGTGTATTTAAGCCCTTCAGTTCTCTGTGTTGTTTGTGTCGGTTGTGTTTTAGTACACACTGTCACATGGATATTTCTTTTGTTGAGTTATTAAAGCTTTGCTGTTATTTGAACTCTCGTTCTTCTCCTTGTCTTCTTTATGGACCCAAATTGTGACAAACATATACACTACCAGTCAAAAGTTTGGACACAGTAAGATTTTTAATGTCTAATAATCATTCTAATATGATGATCTGCTGCTCAAGAAACATTTACGATTATTATCAATGTTGAAAACAGTTGTGTATTTTTTTTTCAGGATTCATTGATGAATATAAAGTTCAAAAGAACAGCATTTATCTGAAATACAAAGCTTTTGTAACATTATACACTACCGTTCAAAAGTTTGGGGTCAGTAAGAATTTTTATTTTTATTTTTTTGAAAAGAAATTAAAGAAATTAATACTTTTTTTCAGCAAGGATGCATTAAATCGATCAAAAGTGAAAGTAAAGACATTTATAATGTTACAAAAGATTATATTTCAAATAAATGCTGTTCTTTTGAACTTTCTATTCATCAAAGAATCCTGAAAAAAAAAATATTGTACACAATAAATGTTTCTTGAGCAGCAGATCAGCATATTAGAATGATTTCTGAAGGATCATGTGACACTGAAGACTGGAGTAATGATGCTGAAAATTCAGCTTTGATCACAGGAATAAATTACATTATAAAATATATTCAAACAGAAAACAGTTATTTTAAATTGTAATAATATTTCACAATATTACTGTTTTTACTGTATTTTTAATTAAATAAATGCAGCCTTGGTGAGCAGACGAAACTTCTTTTAAAAACATTAAAAATCTTACAGTTTCCAAACTTTTGACTGGTAGTATAGTGAGTGAATGAGTGAGTGAAGTGACATGTGGCCAAGTATGGTGACCCATACTAGGAATTTGTGCTCTGCATTTAACCCATCCAAGTGTACACACACAGCAGTGAACACACACACACCGTGAACACACACCCGGAGCAGTGGGTGTGCCATTTATATGTGCCATTTATATGTGCCAGTATATATATATTTCCTCATTAGATGTTCAGTTCAAGGTTTGTCAGGTTAGTTTCTTCTGTTCACTCCTGCTGGTTGATGTTGAAACTACAATAATCTGCTGCTAAAGAGCATCTTTCTCCATTCATGACTTCAAAAAAGTAGCTGCATATTCTGATAAATCCTTGAAAGCAACATATAAATGGCACATATCTGTTTTCTCCTAAAATCAACTGCTGTTGAGATGCTAATGGATATCTTTATCAACAGGCTTTTGCTTCAGTTAAACATGAGATGTCTTTGACACACACTTGCCAAACAGGAAGTGAAACTACAGCCACAGGAAGAGCTTTGATGCTTCAGCTATTACACAAACTACATTTCCCATAATGCAGCTCTTCTCTCAGAGCTCATATGATGGAGAAAGAGTGATGTTTCTGTATTATTTTCTGTAAACAACAGTGTTTTTCTCATGCTGTCAAGCAGTGAGAGAGCGAGGCGAGGCGTGTTCACGCTGTGTTTCGGGTCTCACGCTCTTTCTTGCGACAGACTTGGACTCGAGCGGCTCCAGCGGCTCCGCAGGAGAGACTCTCACAGAAACATCAGCATCTCCATCACAGATCTGATTACACAACATCACTGAGAGCGACACATCACTGTGCCAGAGGGCACGATACTGCAGGGTATTACAACACTAAATCAAAAACACAAGCGTACAGATTTGAGTTTCAGTTCGTTATTAAAACCTGCCCTGGCAGCACAAGCCTCAGTTTAAAAACAGCAGAAGTCAATGGAAAATCTCTATTATGACAGAAAAACAAAAGCGTTTGTGAATTTCCCATGATCTGAAGCCCGTCGAGGTCTTTCACACACCGCAGGGGAGGCTTACACTCACAGCTCTGAATCTGAAGCATGTGTTTCTGCACTGAATATCACAGTCGACATGAAACACGGCAGATGTCATGATGCCGTGTTGGGTGATTGGGTGATTGGGTGCCGAACGAGATTTACATGCATACATGAACTTATTTTACCTTTACACACACACTCGGTTCAGTCATTAGTCGAGTTCCTCTGACAGGCCTGTCAAACACACGGTGTCGCTGGGAGCATATTTACATCACATGTGGTACATGTTACACACACGAACACACACACACACTCACCGCGTCCTGAAAGCAGAGGAATCGCCCAGAGCTCTGTAACACTGCCTGGTTTTTAGCAAATCCAACTAAAAACAAACAAAAAAACAATCATAAACAAATATGTCTTTGTCCACTAGAGGTGATTCATTAATGATTCATTAAATAAACATTTGTGAAAATAGCTTAGAATACTGACATACTAATATTAATTTAGTAAAATATAAACAATTAAATGTGATGATTGAGTTGAAGCAGTATTCATTAAAATGCCTCAAATGTCTTCATACTCACATATTCAAAACATGAAAATAATACATTATTTTTTTTGCATAGAAAAAAAATGAAATCTGTTAGCTATTACCCCCCAAATTTTATGCCAAAAATCATTAGGATATTAAGTAAAGATCATGTTCCATGAAGATATTTAGTAAATTTCCTACTGTATATCCATAAATATATAATACAATTATATACAATTTATATGATATGCGTTGCTAAGGACTTCATTTGGACAACTTTAAAGGCGTTTTTCTCAATATTTTGATTTTTTTGCACCCTCAGATTTTCAAATAGTTGTATCTCTGCCAAATATTGTCCTTTCCTAACAAATCTTACATCATTATGACTGGTTTTGTGGTCCAGGCTCACACATACACACACACACACACACACACAAACACACATATGTATATATGGTAGTAGTTTTTATATATTATATTTATTTGTAAAAACGAATAAATCTAAATTATGTAAGTACCGCAACAATGGTCCTAAAATAGGCTGAAAAGTAAAATAATTTTTTTTTTTTTTTTTGATTTTGAGGTAAAATATGGCCTGGGGATTTAACCAAAACTCAAAATAAAAAAAAATAAAAAAATAAAATATGGATTTTTATTTTTTTTGTCATTTTCATCCAAGTAGCCCATATACGCAAGAAATGCTGACAATGTTTTTCTTTCTGATTTCAGAGAATTCATGGGAAGTATTTTAATAGGGCTGCACGATGAATCACAATTAACATGCTTAAACTGATTTGGCTTCGTGCGATTATGAAATCGCAAAGACTGATTATTTTTTATGCACAGCTTGTCAGTGAAGCACGGCTCTGTGATCAGTAGTAAATGCTGCTCCATCTGAAAGCACTGCGAGTTTGAGTCGCTTATATCTTTCCAAACGTGAGAAGCATTTATGAACCTCTTGAGCAACAAAAGACAACATTTAATAACATGTTTTTACTCAAAAACTCACTTCATAATGACGGTTGAGTGTTTGAAAAAACATCCTTCTGTGAGATGATGTGGCTTCTCACACAGAATAAGGCACACAACATATTTCACAGTATTATATACAGTGATGAAGGCTATGTCGATTAACATTGCATTATAAATATACTTAATTATCATGAAAATACACGAGAAGGCTTGAAGAACTCAGATATATTGTCGTAGTCGTGTATTTACTGATCTTGTTTAATCAAAGCGTTTTAATCTTGTTTATTCAGCTACAGTGACACTATGATTCTGAGCGAGAGCGCCCTCTGGCTTTCAGATGGAGCAACATTTACTTCTGATAACAGAGCCGTGCTGTACTGAGAAGCTGTGCATAAAAAAAAAAAAAAAAAATCGCAGCCTTTGCCAATTTGCATGTGGATTAATTTCAATTAATCGTGCAGCCATGTATTTTACTATCAACGCATTTGAAACACTTACTGAATCAAATCAGTGTTCAGTGAATGGAATCTGATTGAATCATTCTGAGTCAATCAAAATGAATACCAATGAATCTTCTGGCTGTCAACCCAAATATTCTCACACACACACACGCAGTGTGATTCGTGACAGGCTGCTGTCACACTCGTCGTCTGTTTCTGCTTAGGATCGGTTACATTAGTTAAGTTAATCCGGTAGAGATGGCCTGCGCTCTCTCAAACAGATCTCAGTGTGTGTTTGACGTGTTCGTCTACAGGTGTGTGTGTGTGTTGCTGAAAGCTCGGTATGCCGAACACGGAGATGCTTTGAGCTCCTGACACCAACTAAACACCGATAAGAAACTTCTTTTGATTTCTGAAGCACATGAACAGAGTGTGTGTGTCTGTTTAACGTCGCGTGAGCTCCACACATATGTGTCATGATAACCAGGTGAATGTGAAGACAGAGTCCTTGAGCTCTCCAGGAATAAGAGCAGATACACACACACACCTCCTCGTGGACTGGGTGAGCTGTGGCCTGAGATCACCATGGAAAGGCCTCTGTCCTCGAACCTCTGCCTCCATCCCTCGATCAGTTCTCTGGAGTTATCCTGACACACACGAGACGCTGTTTGAGCATATTCTTCTTCACAGTGATACTCATATTGAGTGTGTGTGTGTGTGTGTGTACCGTACTGCCGTCGTCATACACGGACAGCTCCATACGGCCCGGGAAATCCTGCTCCAGTATCGCCTGCAGACACTCGTCCAGCCAATCAGACGCATTGAACACGGGCATGATCACTGACTGAAACACACACACACAACAAAAGAGAATGGAATGAAATAAACATAAGAACACACAACAGAATAGAACACTACAAAGAGAATAGAATACAGCACAAAAATATGATAGAATACAGCACAACAGAGTAGAATAAAACAGAAAAGAGCACAAAAGAACAGAATAGAATAGAATAGAATAGAATAGAATAAAATAGAATAGAATACAGTGCAACGGAAAAGAATACAGCACACCAGAATAGAATAGAGCACAGAGTGTAGAATACAATGGAATAGAATAGAGCATAATACAATAAAATATAGCACAATGGAATTAAATAGAACAGAATCAAAGAGAAAGGAGCACAAAAGAATAGAACTCAACAGAATAGAGCACATAGGAATAAAACAGAATAGAAAAGAGCACAAAAGAATAAAATAGAATACAGCGCAACAGAATAGAGTACAGCACACCCAAATAGAAGTGCACAACAGATTATAATAGAATACAACAGAACGGAATCAAATAAAACATAATAGAGCACAACAGAATAGAATATAACAAAATAGAATAGAGCACAACAGAACAGAACACAAAAGAACAGAGCAAAGCACAGCAGAGTATAGAATACAAAAGAACAGAATACAGCACAATGAAATGGAATAGAATAGAAAAGAGCACAAAAGAGTAAAATAGAATACAGTGCAACAGAATATAATAGTCCACAACAGAACACACCAGAATCAAATAGAACATAATAGAGCACAACAGAATAGAACACAACATAATAGAATGCAAAGGAATAGAACACAGCACATCAGAATAGAACAGAATAGAGCGCAACAGCATAGAATACTTAGAATAACGCTCAAAAGAATAGAATAAAACAGAATATAAATAGAGCATAATAGAATAGAAGACAGCACAACGCGTAGAGAGTTGAACAGAAAATAGCACAAAAGAATAGAATACAACAGAATAGAGCACAAAGATATAGAACAGAATTTAAAAGTACACAAATGACTACAATAGAATACAGTGTA